>CM064915.1:57396230-57996230 GCA_032727855.1 Quercus ilex subsp. ballota
TTGATAGGAAGACTGAAACTTTTTATTACGTAAAGGATGAGTACAAAGCATCTTGGAAAAGTAGAGATTCAATTATTGTTGGACTTTCCTCCAACCAAGTGATAAAACCATGAATACCCTTTGCATGTTGTGCCAAGGCATGTGTAGATTTATTTCCTTGACGCCTCACATGTTGGACTTTGACCTGTCTAAAATCATGCAACTTCTGCTGAATGCTCTCAAGGATGTCAAGCACTGTAGCTGGTGGAATGGTGGAGCCCGACAAAGCAGTGAAAATCACGTGGGAGTCAGTTTCAAGAATAACTTCTTGTACGCCAACATCCCATGCAAATGAAACCGCTACGTCCATCGCCTTTGCTTCAGCCTCCAAGCGACCCAACGGCAAGTGCAGATGCTGACTGAGGGCTGCGATGACCATTCCTGCATGGTCCCGAATCACTGTACCGATGCCCACTGAGTCGAGATTTTTGAAGATAGCTGCGTCTGTGTTTACCTTGAACCACAGACATGAAGGAGGAACCCAGCGAGTGTTTGATGGATCCGTGGGCTGAGGACATGCGAAGTGAGCCACTTGGAAATCCTCCATGACGGTGCGAGCTTTGTGTAGGATTTCATTTGAAGACTGCCGTGGGGAGCCATGTCGTGCTCTGTTTCGGTTGTACCACATGCACCATGCGATAGTGATAATGAGTTCAAGTACGTCTTGGCCCACATGCTGCCTGAAGATGAGGTACCAGAGCAGGTCGATGAAATCGCGATAATGTACACCCATATTATCGAAAGGAACACCTGTATCGGTCCAAACTTCATGTGCATGTCTGCAGTCCCAGAAGAGATGCCCACTGGTCTCAGCAGTCAGGCCGCATGCATCACAGGTGGGGTCGTCGATCACTCCGCGAGAGCAGAGGTTCGCCTTAGTGGGGAGAATATTTCGGCTTGCTCTCCATGCAAAGGTTTTCAGCTTGTTTGGAATCCGGAGGCTCCAGATTTTATGCCAAAACTGACTGTGGCTGCTAGCATCTGATGTTCCTTCTATTGATTTGGATTGAGATAAAGATAAGGCAACTTTATAAGCACTATTCACAGTAAAGGTGCCTTTAGGCGTGTAGGCCCAAATCATGCGGTCTCTGTTACGTTTGCTACTACATGGGATGCAAGAATGGTGTGTGCATCATCAGGTAGGAAAATATGCTTAACCAAATCGACATTCCACTCTCCTGTAGCTTCATCAATGAGCTCAGAAACAGTTGCAGTCTCATTTAAGGTGTTTGGCGTAGAGATGACTTGGAAAGTAGAGGGCTTTGGCAGCCATTTATCTCTCCAAATTTGAATGGAAGTGCCATCACCCACTTGCCATCGATGACCAGCCTTAACAATGTCTTGGGCAGCCATTATGCTTCTCCAAGCATAGGAGGGTGTTCGACCCAATTCAGCATGGAGGAAGTCACGGTCAGGGAAGTAACGTGCCTTGAGAACACGATGAACTAGGGAGCGTGTGTTGCTTTGAAGGCGCCAGCCCTGTTTTGCCAAGAGTGCCATGTTAAAAGCTTTAAGATTGCGAAAGCCCAAACCTCCATCTTTTTTTGGTACACACATTTTTTCCCAGCTTAACCAAGCCATTTTGTTTCTTCCTTCCTTTTGGCCCCACCAAAAATTACGAACCATACTTGTCATCTCGTCACAAAGGGAGTTTGGAAGCTTAAAGACACTCATTGTATAGGTGGGAATGGCTTGAGCCACTGCCTTGATGAGGACTTCCTTTCCGGCCTGTGAGAGTAACTTTTCCTTCCACCCTGAGAGCTTGTTATCCAATCTTTCCTTAAGCACTCGAAAGGTATTTCTTTTTGAACGGCCCACTAGGGAGGGTAAACCCAAGTAAGTCTCATGTTGTCTGATAACTTCTGCCCCAAAACGATGTTTAATGTCCTCCTGAACCTCAAGTGTTGTGTTTTGACTGAAGAATAAGGCAGTCTTGTCACGGTTGAGTTGTTGGCCAGATGCTTGTTCATAGGTCTCCAAGATATGTTCCAGGTGAGCGCATTCAGCACTAGTGGCTCGACAGAAGATTATACTATCATCTGCGAAAAAAAGGTGGGAGATCCGTGGACCCTGTGGGCATGCAGCAACACCATGGATTGCCCCACTTCTAGAGGCTTGATTGAGGAGGGCGGATAGTCCTTCTGCACAAAATAAGAAAAGAAAAGGAGATATGGGGTCCCCATGTCGCAAGCCTCTCGTGGGGGTGACATGGCCACGGGGCTCGCCATTGATCCTGATTGAATATGTGACAGAGGTAACACAAAGCATCATAAGGTTAACCCATTTAGTATGAAAACCCATTTTTAACATTATATCATGAAGGCAGCCCCATTCAACTCTATCAAAAGCTTTACTCATATCAAGCTTTAAAGCCATTTCCCCAACCCGCCCACTATGTTTTTGATGTAGGTGATGCATGGTCTCAAAAGCCACTAATACATTATCAGTAATAAGCCGAGTAGACATAAATGCACTCTGGTTTTCACTAATAATATCTGGGAGGAAACGTTTAAGCCTATTTGCAATAACTTTGGAAGCTAATCTAGAGATGACATTGCTTAGGCTTATGAGTCTATATTCTGTTATCTTGGTAGGGTTTTTCACCTTCGGGATGAGGACGACATGAGTGTCATTAAATTTAGGGGGCATGATTCCCTACTTTAAAAAGTCAAGTATAGCTTTTGTAACACACTCACCCGATAGTGACCAAAAATGTTGATAGAAGAGTGGGGGCATACCATCTGGGCCCGGGGATTTCTTCGGATGCATTTGCTTTAGTGCTTTGTGTATCTCATCTGCTTGGAAAGGCTGATAAAGGTACTCATTCATTTGGGCAGTGACCACAGGCCGAATGGCTGCAGTTATTGGAGTAGTATCTGTAGGGCCATTGGACTGAAAAATGGTGTTGAAGTAGTCTAGAACAACACTTTCCACAGCCTGAGCATCCTCCTGCCATACCCCATTTGAGTCTGTAATGCCTCGGATGAGGTTTCTGTCTTTACGGTTTGAAGCTTTTTGGTGAAAGAAAGAGGTGTTTCGGTCCCCGTCAGTGATCCACAAGTGTCTGGACCTCTGGTGCCACATTGTGTTTTCAGCATCTAACCAGCAATTCAAAGCTTTACGGACCTCTTCAATCTTTTCATGGTTAGGATGGAGGTGTTGTTCCAGAGATTGTAATTCCTTCTCCAACTTGCAATCTGCCTTCCGACGTGCCCAAACTCAGTTTTGTTCCATGCAGATAGTCGGGCTCTACAAATTTCAAGGCAGTTGCTAATGGGGGCACCATTTGGATTATAGAGTCCCTCCATCCATGCCTCTTCCACTATCTCAGCACAACGTGGGTCATGAAGCCACATTGCTTCAAAGCAGAAAGGTGGTCGAGGACATTTGAGCCGAGTCTTAAAGGGTGGCAAATGTACTGCAATCATGGAATGGTCTGAGGCGGACATTGAAAGGTGTTGAACAGATGCACTGGGGAATTTGGACTTCCATGCAGCGGTGGCAAGCGCCCTGTCCAGGCGTATGCGAATGCGGCCCTCAGTGGGATGGTTCTGTGACCATGTGAATGGAGAACCCCGGTAGCCCAGGTCCAGGAAACCACAGTGTGAGATTGCCATGCGAAAACGGTCCATCTGCCTGGCAGGTCGAAGGCGTCCTCCGGCCTTTTCCGCTTGGCTGAGAATTTCATTGTAGTCACCCAAACACAGCCAAGGTAGAGCGTTTGATCGTCCAAGAGATTCAAGAAGAGTCCATGTTTCTTCACGCTTGTTGGTATCAGGGTGGCCATAGAAACTAGTTAGCCTCCACGTTATACCTGTTATATCACAAACTATATGGGCATCAATAAACCAGCGTGAAAATTTTTTGACATGTACCTGAGTGCCGGGTTTCCATAAAAGTGCCAAGCCACCACTTGAACCATCACTAGAGACCACCAATCCTTGGTTATATTCCCAGTTTCCTTTCATGTTGTTCAGCTGTTCAGTAGAGAGTTTCGTCTCCATTAAGAAGACACAAATGGGAGCTTGTTTATTCCATGCTCTCTTAAGAGCATTCACTGTACGGAGGTTCCCAAGCCCCCGACAGTTCCAACTCAAAATACACATTGTGTACGGCGGTGCTGCCAAGCAGCCACCACTGATCCTAGGTTGTCTGCCATGAGTTTGCCCAGAGTACGTGCCTCCTCATTGAGCAGCTTTTGTTTTTTTTCATCAAAAGAGTCTTCCATGATCACTTTCTCAGAGGACTTCCGTTTAGAGCCTGACATGTGGTCACAGGTCCCACTGGTGTCCATTATTTGTTGAGGTGGCCCCAGCCGACGCCAAGAACTTTGTTTTGGGCCCACAAAGTCAAGGGGGGTGGACATTATGGAACTGTTGGATTTTTTGTGTATTGCATGGATATCATGATTAGTTATGGGGGGCATGGTGTCAGTCACGTGGGTCACTTTGGCTGCGTTGGTTTCCGTTTTGATGGTGCCTGACTTTGGGGGGCATGGTGATGGGGATGGTTGAGAATATGTGGCTAGAGTGTTGGCTAGCTGTGTATGTAGGGATGGTTGGTGGGAGTTTTGAAAAGAGTGCAGAGCAAGGTCAATTATGGGGAGTGTGGTAGTCACGTGAGTTACTATGGCATCACTGGTGTTCTTTTTTGTGTTGGTTGACTTTGGGGTATATGGTGATGGAGGTGTTGGAGTATTTATGGCTGGGGTGGTGTCTAGCTGTGTAAGTAAGGTTTGTTGGTTTGAATTTTGAAAAGAATTTAAAGCATGATCAATTTCCGTAATATGCGTACGGAAAAGAATCGAATCAGAAAGAATTTCCTTATTTGTGGGCGTGGTTTCGGGATGCGTTGCGGAGATCACGGGGTTATCATTTTTGGAAAGGGGAGGAGGATTTTCCGGCGAGTTGTGGGCCCTTTCCATCGCTGGTGAGGGGCGCGTAGTGGGGGATGGTGTTGGGCAATGTGTGGACGGCGGTGTCGTGGGCGGTGGAGTTTTGGTGTGCACGACCTGAGTTTGCTGGGGATTTGCCGTGGTGGCTCGCAACCACGGTCCATACTGTTGGGACTCTTTTTCCAAAGTTTCGCCACTGTCCGTCCATAACCGGCAATCCTTCTCATCGTGATTCAGGAGCCCACACCAGTAGCAGAATACCGGCATGCGCTCATATTGGAACGAGACCCATAAAGGTCCGGTTGCACCCATGTCCACGAAGCGACCACGGCAGAGAGGTTGTTCAATATTTAGCGCAACCCGGACTCGCACACAGCGACCGCGACATTCGCTGGTGGGGGAGGTGTCTACTTGTTCAACCGTACCAAGCGAGCTTCCAATAATCTCAACGTTTGCTCTATTCATGCGACTGAGAGGGAGGTTGTGGATTTGGACCCAAAAGGAGGCGGTGTCAAATTTTGCGTCGTCCATGGACTCAGAGTCGCCTGGTTTGCACAGTCTAATCAGGTACTTATCGAAGGACCAAGGTCCCTGAGAGAGGATCTTCTTTGCGTCAACCTCATCGGAAAAAAGGATCAGAACAGTGTTGGAAGTGAGGTCACGAACCTCAAAATTCTGTATAGACCGCCACATAGTCTTCAGTGTGCGAGATAGCGCTTCTATGTTGACAAGGCGTTTTGTGAAAAGCTTGGCCACCAGTACTCTGTTATTGTTCTCCACTTCAGGGGCCAAAGGGATTGTTTGAGTTTCACGTGTATTTAGGGAGAGGCGGGCCCACTTGCCAGTGAGGTCATCCATGGTTACAGAGAATGGGGGAGGCGTGTGAAGGAGAGAGGGGAGGGAGATATAGCGTTGAGAGAGGTGCAGAAAGAATACTGGGTTTCACCGCCGTGGGGAAAAAAATAGCCTATGCTGAGATAGGCAACAGTTTTCACCGTCGCAAGTCCCACGCATGGGAGCCCACGAGGGAAAAGAACTGGGTTGAAAAGTTGTAATAAATAAATAATTAAATACTCTTTATTAGCAAAAAAAAAAAATTAAATTAAATACTCCTTAAGATAGATTCGATGCCTTTGATAGTCCACCAAAGGGCAATATAAGAGGACCAATACATAAAGACACATATCACATATCACATATGATCCTCTAATCCAAATAGTTGTTCAAAGAAAAAAAAAAAGCTCCTAGTCCTAGATATCAATTAGCCACTAGTTGATTTTGGATAAAGAGACCAAGCCTCAGACCTAAAACACAAAAGGAATATGATCAGCATAAGGCACGCGCAATATCTCAAACTAGCGAGCGATTCGGTTTTTTGGGGTTTTATGATCAGTTCTTCTAAGATGATTCGAGCTTAATTATCATAAACATATTTATGGTCAATTTTGATTGCTATGCTGCAAAGTTTACTTTTCTAAGCAATCAAAGAATGGATTATTTCTCGAACTGTAAAATGATGCTATCACTTTCTTTTCTACAAAAGGGCGTTGCACAACCCAATTGGTCTAAATTGGTTGGCCATTTCTGATTTAATGGAAGGCTGTTTTTATTAACTGCCAAATTCCATTCTCTTCTCAAAGGAAAGAAAAAACTATAGCGATGATTGTTTGTCCTTGAACAACTATTTTGGATTAGAGGACCATATGGCAATTTCTACCGTTCACTTCAAAAATAAAAATTTTATCTTTGAAAGATAGTCAATTTTATTATTGAGTTTCATTTCTTCATTATTGTGGCAAATAAAATATACATTAAATGAATTTTAAAAAGTTTAAAAAATTTGAAATAAAGTCACTGGTAATTATTAATTTTATTAAATTTTTAATAACAAAAAGATTTAAGGATGAAATAGACTTGATTTTTAAATTTGGGTGACCAAAATGACATAATTAACAGTTAAGGTACTAAATTGAATTTTACAAAATAATTTGAGGATCGAATTAGTGATTTAACTTATATTTTACAATGTTTTAATAATATGGCTAGTTGTCAATCACCACCTCTTGTGGGTTTGGCCAACACCCTACCGACACACAAATCAATTGGGGCCTGTGGGAATTGGATTACAAAAAAAGTCCTATAGCTGCGTTTTTAAAACGCGGCCATAGCTCCTAAAAATGTGGCTATAGGACAATTCGGCCTATAGCCGCATTTTATTAAGCCGTGTTTTCAGCCGGGACCTAAAACCCATGACCATAGTCAGAGGGGTCTATAGCCGCGTTCTTACAAACACGGCTATAGGTTAGGACTAATAGCCACGTTTTAACAAATGCGGCTATAGGTCAGGACCAATGGCCGTGTTTTTATAAATGCGGCTATAGGAGATAGCTATCGCCACATCTTAAAAATGCGGCTATAACCCTTTTGGTTTTTATTTTTTATTTTTATAATTTAATTTAATTTAATTTGGCTATAGACGCATTTTTAAAACGCGGCTATAGTTTTTTTTATAAAATTTTTCTGGCCAAATGGCAAATGCATTGGAGGTACACAGCCAACCAACCTGGAGGTTTAACAATGAAACCCAAAACTTAAAGTTGCAATAACTCTTGTATGTTATTGTTATCTAAAAGATACAATGGTTACTGTAAACACACTTAGTACTTTGAGTTAGTATCTTGCCCTCTTCTTAGAGTTATCAAAAAATTTTAACAAAAACACACTTACAGTGTGGAAGGGCACATTGTCCTTGCCCATAAACCGATACAACTCTACATCTTCAGGATTCTTCCACCACTTCTCCCACTCAGGTGTGTGGCAAGAAGTAATAGAAACATATCCGACAGGCGCATCAAACCAGACATAGAAAGCCTATCCACCACAAGTAAAAAAAAAAAAAAAGGTTCAATTTGCCAAAATTTGAAGAGGCCAACATGAATTCAGCATGTTCATCTATCAACATCCAGTGATGAAGCATTTAGAGAAATAAAATAAAAGTCCAGTTCATCTAATTAATTGTAAATCAAGATTGAAACACATGACAATACATATATATTCAAATGAGAAGCCACATAAATGGCAGATATAATTCGAATACATACTTTTGCTGATCATAGTTGGCTCAGCTTTTTTTATTTATTTATACTTATAAGTATAAATAAACACACCCACACTCACACATGAAATAAAGACTGCAATACTGTTTTGGTGCTCATTGTGTTAAGGTCTCATAACATTATTAGCTATTTTCATGATTGATAAACTCAAAAGGCTCAATCAAATTAAATCAATGAAGCTAAAATCGTTCCAAAATCAAAAGGCTAAATCAAAGAAGCTAAATTTTGTACTTTCTAATAAAATCACACAAAAATACTAAACTTCCATTACCTACGGGGTCCGACGCAACCTTCCCTTCAGTCATGAAGGATTTCGCTGTGGCATGTAATTTTTTCTTCATCAAATAATCATATATAAAAACATCAAGCCTAGCCATTTTTAGCCAAAATAACAAACCAATTATCAGAACAATCTTACACAAAAAACAACAACTAACATAATAGTAATAGTAATAGTAATAGTAAGCAAATCAATCATACATTTTATCTGCTTCCCAATTAATCTGCGCCATTGTTTTCTGCTCCAAAACAAGCCCAAATTGCCTAGAACCAAAAGATCTCAATTCAATTTCCCAATAACCACCTCCGAACTAAATCAAAAATCAAATTGAATTCACAAGCAACCTCAAAAGTAAACGGATCAAATCCAACATTACAATTCTGAATTTTCAATGTAAAATTCAATTAAAAAGTTTACAACTTTTGAAGTAAATTTGATTTCAAAACTAATAAAAATTTCAAAGAATAAAGATATAATTCTACTAAAATAAAAATTAGTAATTGGATTGAAAGTAAACGGAGAAATGGATCAAATCAAAGATTACCTGCTCTCTCTTTATTTTTTCTCAATTATTTCCACTAAAAGGATACTGTTTTGGTTAGCACCTTTAACTCACATGAAAATTAATAGCATTAATGGATATGGATGGAAGACCATATTTGTAACACCCCTAACCAATTTTATAATAAATCTATTTGTTCAAGTGGTTAATTATTATTTTAATCACTTACTTTCTAAAATTAATATAAGAGTATTTAATAAGTATATTATTTTAAATACCTTTGAATAAGAATTGTAAAGAAAATAAATAATGGAATGGCTATTTGTATTATATATATATATATTAAGTGGTAAAGTTATGAGATGTATGTATATAGATATATATATATATATATATAGTTGTAGGTGTTTTAATTAAGCATGATGCATGGGATAGTATAGTAGAATTTCACCCACATGCAACCAATAGAAATTCCACACACCTTAAGCCAAAGTACTATGCATGTTGTCATACCCAAAGACTTCTTGGCTGGCCATGCAATGAACAAGCTCCACATCTCTTCTTTGACTTTTCCATGCAACTAGAATTTCCAAGAAAATCTCTTCCTCTCTATTTCCACGGTCCAAGGAAAAATCTGAAATTGTTAACTCATTTTGCTCTCTTTTCTCTTAAGGAAAGAGCTAGGAAGCTCTCTCAAGTCTCCTCTCAAGTCCACGGTCCACACCTTAAAGAAAAGACAAGACTCATCTCATCTCTCATTCACACTTTCTCAAAGAAGCTAGAAAAATCAAGAAAACTCCCTCCCTTTCATGCCTACGGGTCTAACACCAAAAAGAAAGAAAACCCTCTCAAGATCTCTACCTCTAATTCCCCTCAAGAACAAGAAAATTGGTAAGGGCTAGCTACTCTCATCTTAGAATTCATGATTTCTTTAAAGAATTTTAGCAATGGTATTTGTGGTTTGTGAAATTTGGGAATCATGAACTTGCAATTTTATATATATATATATATATATATGTATATATATGTGCTGTTTTAAGAAGCTTTGAAGTTGTGTTGGTGATTTGTTGAAGGTATATTAGGGTTTTTACTAATTAATGGTTGTATAAGATTAAGGAATTAAGAAAAAGTTAGGATCAGAACTATTCATGTTACTGCTGGGATTTTTGGTTGTATGTAATTTTGCTCTAAATGGTCAAATAACTATATATAAGTCTTTTCTAACATGTCTAATGAGTTCATAAAAATCCCCATATGAAAATAACATCCTTTGATAATTGTTTGTGAATTTATAAGAAAGTGTTTCAAAACTGCCTCTGTGACAGATTCTGTGTTCATGCATGATAAATTATGTATTAAATTGTATATAGTGAATTTGGATGCTAGGGTTATTTTATATGAAAGATAAGACATATACGGTTGTTATGGAATTGGTCTCACAGTTTTTGAATGAGTAGAAAAATAATGATTTAATTTTGAAGTTGTAGGAAATTCTGTCAGGACAGATTTGAGTATGCTGGATTTTATGATTTTTAGTAAATTATGCTTTTATGTTTTGACTATGAAATTTTTATGGTATATACGGGACATAAACAGGAGTTTCTCTGTAAAATTGTATGAGGTTTGGATGTGTTTTGTTGGTCCGTTTGTATTTTACAAATGGAGCATATTCTGCTGAAATGAGCAGTGAATAACATATGCTATGCCTAACTTTGAGGATTTAATTCTATAGCTAGGGTAAATGTTTTGAGATATAATTTAATATGCTTATCTCTTGGTATGTCTCGATCATAGATTAATTTTGTGTAACTTGTTTTGAGGTCTAGTACTCAAATGAAGGGTTCTAAACCATTCGACGGTTGTATTTATGAAGCTGTTTTACTGAACATGTTGTATGTTTACTTAAGGGTGTATATGGTTACATGACAATACTTAAAACAGTGTATACTTATGCATGCATTATTGTCCTAAACTCAAAGCACCTTTTGAAATGAAGTTGGCTCTTATGAGAGTAATGTGAGAATGTTGGTTTTTATGATTTAGTACATCATGTTGTATGATGAATGAATTTTGTGTTTGTGGGAACCTCGTTGAGGTGGGATTAAGATTTTATTGATTATAAGAGATAGACTTTGAGATTAAAGTGTAAGTTTATGATAAGGAATAATTGATAGTAATAAGTTTTGATTTTGGTTTAGGTGTTACCAGTTCCCCAGGTCTAAGCTCCTTCGACTTTAGGCTCTCGGTTCCTCTGCTATCAGGTAAGCGATAAGTTATATGAGCATTTGGTAAGTCATGAGGTTATTTTAATGTATATTATGCATTAAAATGTTTTTATTAGAGATATGGCATGTAAGCATTATCAGACAAAGATATGTTCGTGAGTTTTCGAAATTTTATGTATATGATTTAAGCATATTGATGCTATTACTAATCTCACGAACATGATGAAGAAAACAATGAAAATGCTTTTATTATGAAATGTTATGCAAAAATAAGAAATTTCAGTATGATGTA
The DNA here is from genome assembly GCA_032727855.1 of Quercus ilex subsp. ballota. NCBI lineage: Eukaryota > Viridiplantae > Streptophyta > Magnoliopsida > Fagales > Fagaceae > Quercus > Quercus ilex. The sequence continues at coordinate 57,407,579 of CM064915.1, forward strand.
TAAGTATGAAATGTTTTCGGGTTATGTCCTCTGGTGATCTGAACTCGGTCAGTAGGGGTTAATTACTGGCTTTCCATGGAAAAATGTTATCTGTTTGGCCATTTAAAGTAGAGGAAATGGGGCTGCCCGTAACTCTAGGCCATTTAAAGTAGAGGAAATGGGGTTGCCCGTAACTCTAAGGCCTTCTCCCCAATGTGTACGGACGGCGGGGAGGAACAAAACCTGGAGGGGATGTGCCATCAGGCCTCTCAAAGGGGACAATATCATACACATGAGGGCATCCAAATGTGATGAGGCCTTCTCTGTACAGATTTATCAGATATGGACTAACCAATATGTTATGAACAGCTATGTTATGTTATTAATCATGAGGGAATTATTTTGTTTAAATGCATTGTGAAAAGTAAAAGCTCTCATGAAAAGAAGAAGTTTCGAATGAAAAGAAAGCTGTTCATTAAAGATAAAAGTTCTGAAGTTCTGTTATGCTATAAAGATAAAGTTTCTTATGAAAGTACAAGTATGTTAAGAAGTTATCTGATATCTGTTTTTCTTTATGAAACGTTAAGTTTTATGAGTATGAAAGTTATAATATTTTATAAGAAGAAGTTTATGAAGGAAAGTTTTATTATTCTTTAAGATGCTTCCAGTTTAAGATAAAGTTACCGATTATCTGATTTTAATTTAAAATGATCATTTTGTAATGAAAGTATATATATATATATATATATATATATGGTAACTTTGTAAGAAATGAAAGAAATTCAATCCGAAAGGCTTTGATAATATTATTCTGATAAGAAAATGGAGAACAATTATCTTTACGAAGAGTGTATAAGTTATTATTATAAATAGTATAAAATATTATGCATGAAAAGATGTTCTCCTATCCGAACAATTATAAAATGAAATGAATTGATTTACATGCATCCTTATTGAATTCTCATATATCTTACCTTTACTGAGCTGTGTAGCTCACCCCTTCCACTTTTTCAGTCAACAGGTTTTTAATTTGGAGCAGAGGGAGCCTTAGTCGAGTTTCGGAAGAAGCTAGTTTAGTTTTATATGTATAGATCCTAAATTAGCGATTTGATGCTTAGCTTTGTAGTATTGTGTATTTTAGGATCTAATGAAAGTTTTGTTCTTTAAAATATTAAGAGATGTATTATGTGGAATTTAGAATTTGAAAAATTGGTGGATTATGTTATTCTTTGAGTTCAGTATAGATGCTCTAAATGTCAAGTGAAAAATTATACCATTTAAGTAAAGAAACAAGGATTTAAATAAAGAGAGAAGCTTTTGTAAAAGCTTTTGTGAAAGTTTTGTAAAAGTTAAGTTGGTTCTTGTTAATATTAAGTTTAAACTTGATATTAGCATGCCGGTCATGGTCACAAATCCGAGTATCAGGTTTGGGGCGTGACAATATTGACCTCAATATGGAAGTTTAGGTATTAAATTAAAGGGGAAATTGCAGTTAACCCACCCGTGGTTTGGCCCGTTTTAACAGTGCCCACCCGTGGTTTGAAATTTGTCACTTAACCCACCTGAGTTGACCTCCGTTAGACCCCCGTTACCCACCTCAGCCCTTTCTGTTAAAAAATCCTCTTTACTATATAAGCCACAGTAGAAACAGAATTAGAAGTAGCATAACGAAGAACGACTTCTCTCTCACCATCTTAGAAATCAATCTTCAAACCCAAATCCCATTCATGACCTAAATCTTGTTCAATCAACACAATAATTGGTTCCCTCTTGATGTATATACTACCAACAATATACATCAAATCTTGTCGTAAAAAAAAAAAAAAAAAAAATCAGTTTAAAAGTTACAAACCCAGATAGCAAGGGAAAACAAAAAGAAACCCATAAATCCATTAAACCCAGAAAATTTGAATCCACCGCTCTCCACTGCTTCAATCTTAGCCGATCTAGACAATCAGGTTGCTCTGCAACTCAGCCGATCTCACAATTTCATTTTTCTTGTTTCTTTGTTTTTCTTCCTGGTCTGGGATTTTGGGCGGTCCAGAAATGATGTTGGAGCAGTCGAGGCCTTCTGTGGAGCGTGGGTGCTCATGGAAGAAGCAGCAGACGTTGAAGCGACGCTGCTTGTCGTTGATGAAGAAGAAGATTTTGTGAGCTCGAACAAGAGAGGCTTGACAACATCGTATCGGATGAGCTCGAACCTTGGGTTGCCGAATCGGTTGGGTCACTGAGAACCAAGGCTTTGGTTGCTTCGGTGTGTACGTGTCTGACACTGGTTGGCTCTTGTGTCCTCTGAAAATCAGCTTTGAACCCATCTTCTTCTTCTTAAACGATTCAAAATTCTGTGTTTCTAGGTAATAAGGAAATGAAGCGTAAAGATAGAATCTAGCAAACTGGTGGATACTATTTATCCTTAATTTTTGTATTTTATTTTGTGATTGTTTTATGAAGAATTAAGTAGTCAATTTTTGGATTTAGCAGTGGAAGGCTAGCGAATCTGTGGGTGTATGTTCACATGGATTTGTGACTTTGTTTGTGACTGTAGGTGTATTGGTTTTCTTGTCATTGTAAAAATATGTTTGGCAATTGCAGTGGGCATTGGGTAAGAACGTTAAATGCACATTTCTGGGTTTTTTTTTTTTTTGATGTGAACATTTCTGGGTTTTGATTGTGAAGAAGAAGAAGTAGGAGAGAAAAGAGGAGAGAGACATAAAACATAATGAAAAAGACACATTTACCCCTATTTTTAACGGTGAAAAGGGAGAGGTGGGTAACGGGGGTCTAACGGAGGTCACCTCAGGTGGGTTAAGCGACAAATTTCAAACCACAGGTGGGCACTGTTAAAACGGGCCAAACCACAGGTGGGTAAAGTGCAGTTTCCCCTAAATTAAATGTAAAGGGATCAGATTGACAGCAAATATAATCTTGAAAGGAGTAATTTATATTTTAACCAAAAAAATGAAAGGTATCCATCATCTTTTTCTTTGGGTTGCTTATAAAATACATACCTCATATGTCTTGGTATCAGGCCCATGGGGAGACATGCAGTTATGAAGACTTGCACCACCCCGGAGAAACCCATCAGCTTTTGCCTGAAAACAAGATTATGAAATAAATTGTATAATAAAATGAAGAACAAAGCTGAGTTAAAGTATCCACTTCCTCATATGCCAAATTGTTCTGCACATGCATGCCTTATATACACAATATAATAGGCCAGAATTGGACAACATGATTTTCCCACCTGTTGCCAAGAAGACTTCAACATGTATATGACCCTAAAATGTGATGATTCTACAAAGACATCTTATGATATTAAATGACTAAAATGCATTTAGAAGTCGCTTGTTAATTATTTATTTTAAATATTAACAACATAAAAAAGAAGTTTGGCATTTGAATATATGCAGCAACCACCTTCCCCAACAATACAAAGAATTTTACATCCTATTCTCAGCCAATATTCAATTCCCAAATATTAGGAAATTACTTTGTCCACCACAAGTAACATACACATCATGATGAGATAAGTAGTTAAAATCAGATTTTGAGAACAACCTCATATCCACCGTGAATGAGGCCCATAAATTCACTTATACAATTGCGATGATAATATGGAGGCTGGAATGTATGCTCTGCAACCAACCATTGGGGAGGAAATTGAGCAGAGCAACACCAGGTTTTTCAGTTGGTGCTGTCAATACTGCATAATAATTGCAAAATAATAAACTAAGATAAACTCATTAACCCAATTTTGAAATAATAATAATAATAAAAAAAGCACACCATTAAGCATACTTGTATTTATTGATGGATCACTATGATCGATTAAAACTGTATTGTAAGGGCAGAACTTACTTAGATCATACTGCAAGCAAATCAAATATCACACCAAATCAAGTCCCTTTATGGTTATTGTAGGGATATTGGGCCCAGGAGTTCATTATCTATTTGTATGTTGGGTCTATGGCCCAAGCCGAGGATGAGGGGTTGTCCGAGGAGTAAAAATCTTTGTCAGAAGAGACTGTGTTAGTAAATAAAGAAGTTAGTTTTGATCATAATGGCTTAACAGGATGGGCCGAGGATAAATGCCTCCTCGGCTAGTCAAAGCTGAGGTCGGAAGAGGTAGTACGTCGACCAAGGTAACGTTCCAGGAAGTTCTGTCGGTGCAGATAAGCACTGCAAAGACATCAAACAAGGAGGAGTCCTAAAATATCTAAAGAGAAAGCTGTTGCCTCTGCATTAAATGCACTGCAGCTAACTCTCTGGCTGCATTAATGTGGATGTGATACCTGAACAATGGATTTCTACCTTACAGCTACTACATGAGGATCTATGGAAGATGCTAATGGGACAAGTATCAACATCAGCCATCTAGCATGCACGTGGAGGGAAAAAGATGAAAGGAGAAGAGAGTATAAAAAAAGAGAGAAGCAATGAAAGAAGGGGATCGAAAAATCAAGAAAAAAACACTGTAATAATCTAGAATCAGACTTGTAACCATACTTAAGAGCATTATATAAGAACTAGTCTCGTCAGACATTGCCGAGGACTTTTTTTCTTCAAATTAAACTTGTTTATTTTCACTCTTTTGCCATCAAACCTACCTAACTTGTTGTTTGATTAACTGAAACCCAGTTTTCTAACTCATTCTCTACAAATTCATTGTTTTAGACTTTTTGGACCTAAGTCCATTCATACCTTGGGCTAGGAACTCAAATCTAGTTCTTACAGTTATCATAGTCATATATAGAGAGTTTTAACAGTCCAAAATGTTATATAAACAGCAAAGAGATGCCTATTCTTTTTATTGCATTCATGCAAAAAAGACTTGTTTTCTTAAATGTAACACTCACCTTATACGGAGCATAGTTACCATGCCAAGCAACAACATTGAAAGGAGAGAAATCTTGTCTAGCAGTAAATCCCTTGAAGCATTGAGTGAAGGGTATTTAGATTGGGAGTGCAATTGTGAAGAGGAAAAGATTTGGTCAAATTCCCTGGCATGGACAACTAGGGAAGTGATGGGTTGAGTTCTTCTTGTGGTAGCCACACCTTTCCATGTAAAGAACCCATTGTTTTGGACTTGCTTTAACATCTTCCATTGCAAAATATAATAATAACAACAACAATACTAGCAATAATAATGACAATACCAATATACCATTCCCCTACATAAAAATTGGTGGCATGTCTCCCTAGCTTGAGGTGATGGTTTTCCCCACAGAATAGGAGGTATTAGTTACCTGCAACCGTTACACAAGATAACACCTTGTCTTATATACAGACAAGCTTACACATCACAAGTAAACAGAAATTGACAGAACTTTGGGTAGTGCATGGATAATGAAATGTGTTTAAATTTCCACACCAACTAGGGGTGTGCAACCAACCCACCGACCCGACCCAACCTGGCTAGTTAATGTGCAACCAACCCACCGACTCGACCCAACCCAACTCGCCAGGTTGGATCGGTTTTTAGGGCTTGGTGGGTTGGGTTGGGTTACAAAATTTTTTTGATAGCGGGTCGGGTCGGGTTTGGGTCATAAAATTTCAAACCCACCAAACCCGACCCAACCCACCCATATATTTAATATATATTTAAAATATATTATATAATTAATAAATTTTTTTAAATAACTAGCTCTTCCTCCTATCCTATATAAAAGCCAATATTAATGTATATTAATTCATATATTAATGTATAACTGAGTTGGAATATTAGTTCATATATTAATATATATTTTGTTTATCAACTTAGGTGGCAGGTGTGATATATTTTTTTATGCTCAATTTAATAATAATAGTAATAAAAAAAAGTTGTCCAACCCATGGGTTCAACCCGACCCAACCCAACTCATGTGGGTTGGGTTGGACTTATTTAATGGGTTGGGTTGGGTTGGGTTGAACTTTTTTTAACCCACCATGGTGGGTTGGGTCAAAAAATCTCCTCAATTCGACCCATGCACACCCCTAACACCAACCAGTACTTTCAAGTCTCAGACTATGCCAGCCAATACTATTCATATTCATATTCAATGAATTGAATATGAATAGTATTCAAATTAAAATATTCAATGAATTGAATATGAATAGTATTCAGTTTAGCCAATTTCTCACTTGTCGCAGAATTGACAAGCTCAACCTCCATCTTTTGCTTAATTCTGGACTTCAAATTAAAATATCACAAAATGTGTTCAGTTAAAATTTGGAAACACATTACGATTAAAAAAAATAGAGGAATTGATTTATTTCAGATGTAATTTTTAAAGTGGGCAAAACAACATCTTTTGAGATAACATCTCAGATGTGTATACACATAAAAATACTGACACCTCTACACATGCAACAGTTCCTCATTGTTGTCATGGATTCACATCAGGTGCAATACCCTACCTAGGGTATTGCACCTGGTGCAATACTTCCATTTTCTTCACAATTTTTTTTAACTTTTTAACTTTAACATTTTAACTCTTTTTTATTATATTTTATTTAATGACTGAGATTGAAAGTTACTTTTTCAACTTTCAATCTCAACCATTGATTGCAATACCCTAGGTATTGCACCTGATGTGAATCATGTTGTCATTGTTGATAGACCATGTTTTGTTGTCATATATTAAGGAGAATTAAATTCACATTGGTTTCTACATCACACAGTTATTTCAAAATCATACATGACTATTTAAAAGGCTCAGTAACTCTCAGGAGTGTCTTATCCACAAAACAACAATCATATGGCCCCACATGTAGATGTGGGTGCCAATATAATCAAATGCACATAGAAAAGTTATATTTATTTATAGGATTAGCTTAGCCTATACTTGCAGTTTGAAAAATATGAACACAGACAATTTAGTTTAGTTAATGGCTTTTCACTCTCACTAAAACTTTTTTTTTATAGGTACACTGTCACTCAAATTGCATTACAATATTTCTCTGATGCTAAAATTCACAAACCCAAATTTGCCTTCATGCCACAACTATCATACCCCACTAGATTTTCAAATTAAAGCCTATCACTCCTAAGGAAAATCAGCATGGTACCAGTTGGATTTGAGGACTTAAAACCAGAGGATTGAAGACTAATTGCTAGTATAACTTGCTAGGTATGAATTTTAACAGCAAATAATGAATTTGAGTTTTGAGGATTTTGCTCCAACAAAAACACATGTAATGTTACCAAATTGTAATAACATGATCTAACACATAATCACTTCAAAATCACATATTAATAAAGCTTAAATCTGTCAACCGCCTTGTAGTTTAGAGGCATTGCCTGCTCTCATTCTAGAGTAGAACTAGGGTTCAAAACCCCCCTCCCTCATTGTTATAACTATCAAATTATCAAAAAAAAAAATAAATGAAGTTGAAATCCATCTTTCTCTTCAAATGCTTCCATCCAAATGAACCACAATTGAATTTCAGCATAGAAATGAAACAAAGTAATTAACTTTGAGGACCTGAGTATCAATAATAAAATAATAACGCATTAAATGATTAAAAGGACAAAATTTAAACATACAATTCACTGACTAAAGGCAGGAAGCTCAATCAAGCACAAGTGTTCAATAATTGGAACCCACTTCAAATCCAAAACTACATAGCATACTACTCTGCAATCAATCAAAACAAGATCTTTATGAGCTTAGAAAACAACCCAACAGAACTTCAATCCGATATAAATGCTAGTAATTTAAACAAAAACAAAAACAACAATCATTAGTATTAGATAAACTTTTTAAAAGAAACAACATTGAATTGCAAGCAAAGATTATAAAATTAAAAAAAAAAGAAGAAGAGTGGAGCAAGAAATTTTGAAGAAACTAATAAAGCTAGCCTCAGATCTCAAGAGAAACATGTACATAATGCAAATGGGTGTTGAGGGCCATTTTTGAGAAGTCATAAAGAAGGAAAGAAGCCCAGCAACACAGACCGAAAAGAAATTGGCAAAAAGATAGAAAACAAGAACCATTAAGTCTAAGTGGCAGGAATAATGGATCATAAGTCCATAAAATAAATAAATGGGCCTTGAGAGAGCAAATGGGCTCAAAAGAGCCCGGAAAGAGTGAAATAGCAAATAGCGAACCCATGGGCAGTGCACGATGTGGAAAGGTAAGAATGGGCCGCAGCAGGCCCAAAGCAATGCAAGCAAAGAGAGTAGGGGATTGATGGTAGGCCCACAAAACCCAAAGATGAGTATGAGGTAATTGGGCCGAAGAAGCCCAATGAAGTTAGTAAAAGCCCATGGGAACACAAAGTTAGGAAAAGGGCCGAGAAAACCCAAGGCAAGCAAATGAGCCGAGGATGCTCAAGGGAAAACAAAAGGGACACAGGAGCCCATAAGTAAGAAAACCCATGGTCATGCTAAGCCATTGGGGAAAGAATACACAGCAGGTCTAAAAAAGGCCCGGCAGGATCAAGTCATTATAGTAGGAATGACAGAGTAATATGGCAAGACATGATGGCAATCAAGAAATAGGCTGGAAGAAATGTGAAGCCCAGTATCAAATGAAGCCCAGCCCCTAAAGGGAGCAGGGAATTATAAAACAGCCCACATAAAAAGATGAAGAAGGGTGGCAAATTGTGCAAGCAAGCCTCCAGACCGCAAACGCATGAGCAACAGGCAGATTTTAGACATACATGAAAGGGAAGCTCGCGCAAGGCTCAGACACCACCAGCCTGTACCCAGCCAATATGGGATGTAGTGGGGTCATGGGTCAGAGGTAAGGGGGTATGGTTTGGTGGTGGGGAGAGGGGAAAAGACCTATTCTACGGCTCCTGCCCAACCTCTTTTGGGGGGTACGTCCTGCTGGGATGACAAACCACCCAAAAGAAGCAAGGTTGAGGGAGGAACCGTTAGGTGCATGCCATGAGAGATAGAGAGAGAAAGAACTTACACCGTGGCAGGAAAGGGTGCCACGACAGACTAATGAATAAAACAACCTACCTTTGTCCAGCGAGGGGGAGTGGCACACAGACAAACCTTTGGTAGTCAGCAAGTATGCCCAGGCCAGACAAAAGTGGTTAAGAGGCAAAGTAGTAAAATCTGGTCACGGCAGGCAGTATAAGAAGACCCTTGTTGTGCCCAGAAAAGGGGATCGGAAAAAACAGGGGAAGATCATGAAATAAAATAGAAAAAAAGCAAAAACAATGGAAAGAAAAATATAAGAGAGAAAACAGAAAACGAAGAGAGTGAATACGGTGGGCATGCACCAGTAGGTTGATTTCCCTCTCTCCCCCTCAAAATCCTGCTCTCTTCCCAAAAGTAAAGGGATTCCTCTGGGCATTAAACTATTCAGGTCTATTTCCCTCAAAGTCATTAATCTCCATGGCAGGATCTTTTCCTGAGAGATTAGCTGCATTGAGAGGAGGCATTCTTCACTCTTTGGTTCTTGCTTTTGCGGACCAAACTTGATTTGATTCATGTTTATTTTTGGATTAACTCATATCATTATTTACTCCTTTATTTTCTTTGTAAAAGGCATTGTTATTACTGTGATTATGTTTCATAAATAGGGATTATTTGGTCATTTTCTATTAAAAAGTCAGAAGACTCTGTTTTGTTGTTGTTATTATATCTGCCTGTCATGACTCATCTGAAATAGGTCTGCCTGCCATAAGCATACTCCTGGCAGACGAGGCATAATTTGTGCGTAAGCCGGCCCAAGTTGAGTTGTAGTTGGACCGGTCTCAACTCTCCTTACTCAGAATACTCAGGCCCACTACTGCAGGAGGCAGTCCAGCCTAACGCACAACAAAAAAAGGCCCCTACAATGGGTTCATAAAAATTAAAAAAAAATTGTTCACAAAATTAAAGAATACAAGAATGCTAGAGAAGATGGAGAAAAAGACAGAGACAATGAGAAGGAAGGTGAATAAGAGCTGGTAAGCCCTAAAGAGTCTCAGCATTTCAAAATCACTGAAACTCTCATAAATAAATTAAAGACCTTTCTTTTTTTTCTTTTTCTTTTTTCTCTCTCTATCTTTTTTGGTAGTATAAATAATTTGATGGGTTTTGTGTGAAGAGGATGGTGGGTGTGGCAATCAATCTAAGAATTTATAAAAATAGGTTTGTGTTTTTCCATACTCCGCAATTGTCACTGACAATCACTAATATTGAATCAAACATGTCATGTAAGTTTACAACCCAAGCAATTTAGTTAAATTCCAAAACTCAAACACCTATGCGAAACACTAACACCCCAATTGTTCCATTAGATAAAAGATAGTCACGAGTTTATGAATTTTCCATCTCCCTCTCTAATTTAACCGAAAACCACAACAATTTAATAAAATAAAATAAAAAGCAAAAATTTTGATCAAGACCCAATACTCCTACCTACCCAAAAAATATACATTTACCCCCCACCCCCACAAACAACCATCCAAAGTCCAAACACACACACACACACACACACACACAAACACAAAACAAAACAAAACCCAATCCACCCAACACCCAAATGAAAGCAACCTAAAATCCATCACCTCCTCCGCCTTCGATCCGTAGTGTTCTACTGACCTCAGTGCGAGACAGTGAGAAAGCTGAGGGAGGTTTTGAGTGAAAGGTCGCCGATTACAGGAGACGAGAATTTTCTGCTGCCGATGAGGGTTTGGGGTTCAAAAAATCTGGGCAAATCATTTTGTGAGAGAGAGCTGCGTCGATGGAGGGTGAGAGCTTGATGCAACCCATGACGGCTGATTCGGATCGGTCGACAGATCGGTGGCCTTATAGTTTCGATGGTGATGGTAATGACTAAGAGAGATTATTAAAAGCTTGAGAGTGATAGATGGAGGGTGAGAGCTTGAGATCGGAGAGCGAGAGTGAGAGATGGGAGCTAGAGTGAGGCGTTTGGTGAACAAAAAGTCTGAACAGATTTTTTGTGGTAATATTTATACCAACCCTAAAGCCGCGTTTTTGAACTGCGGCTATAGTCAAAGCTGAAGGAGCATGTTTAAAACGCGGCAATAAGAAAGCTAAAGCTGCGTTTCTTAAATGCGGCTAAAGATAAAATTTATAGCCATGTTTACAAAACATGGCTATAGGTAAGCTAAAGCCGCATTTATCAAACGCGGCCATAGGTCAGATTAAAAAAAAAAAAAAAAAAACTAGAGTTGGTTGGTCCTATAGCCACGTGTTTAAAACGCGGCAATAGGTTGTAACCAAAAAATGCAGATATAAACACCTATAAACGCGGCTGTAGATGTATCCTATAGCCGCATGTTTAAAACGCGGCTTTTGTTCAATACTTTAAGCCACGTTTTCTAAAAATGCGGCTATAGCACTCCTGTAGCCGCGTTTTTGAAAACATGGCTAAAAAAAAAACGCAGCCTAAGACCCACATGTTTTGTAGTGTCGAATGGAGTTTCATCGGACAAACTTTGTTATAAGGTATATGTTTAACCTTGGCATTGCTCTATTGTCACATATATGTTGAACATTGATTATAATTTGAGAAGGGCATATATTAATTTAGAATGCATTTGGATGAGCCTTTATCTATGTTATTTATTTTTTACATTTGAAACCTATTAAAATAAGCTCAAAAATTCCAAAATACTAATTCTTTCAGGTTTGCCAAACGCATCCCTAAATAGAAGTGGATGTGCCAAAGCACCCTGTAACCCAATCAAATTGATTACGGTTTGGATAGTTCTTATATTCAAACCATAAAAAAATTCAATGTATTTTAAAAAATTACCACCCTTTTGCTTTCCTTTTCCTCCCCACTATTGTTTTGAAGTTTGGCTTTTGAGGAACAAATTAATTCTTGAGATGAGCTCGTTTCTGGACGTGTGGCTTGTGACTTTGTCTTTAACTTTGCGCTCACATCACTTTTTTTTTTTTTTTTATAATTTTTTTTTTGGGAACCCCTTTTTTTTAGCTCATCTGCCCACTTACAGCTTTGTTTATTGGCTTTGATTGGTGCTCATGATAGTTTATTTATTTAAGGTTCATGTTAATAGATACGTTAGGGCAATTATTATTTTTTTTTTGAGAAATAATTACAACATGCTGCTAACCCCGTAACTCGAACCCTTTTCCCCCTAGACCCCCAAGCACTCTGTACATGGAGAGGTGCCAATTCAGCTACAAGGCTTTTGGCTCGTTAGGGCAATTATTAATAAAACATAATAGAAAACTTTTAAAACATAATAAAAAAGTTTTGAGATTTAAAGTTTGTGCTATGTATTCAAGAGTTAGGCCCTTTTGGATATACACTACTGTCAATTTCTTTAATATCTTCTTCCTTCTTCCCATGTGTGTTAAAATATTTAGTATTCTCAAAAAATAAAATAAAAAATAAAAATCTGTCAGCAACATTTATTATTTTATCATTCACCTAATAAAATGTTTCTATAAAAAAATTTCATTTCTTATTATTTTAACATTTTCCTTTCTTTAAACCAAAAAGAGGGCTTGGTCAAAGTTGTAGTTTATCAGTCCTTGATTACCACGTGCGGTTTGCCGAATGGGCAATATTACAACACACAAAAAAAAAAAAAATTACAATATTTTTCACAATAATTAAGTTTGTGTATTTTTATTAGTGTTTATTTAGAATCACCACCTACGTCCTTTTTTTACCCATGCTATTAGCAATTTGTCACATGAAGTTGATGTGAAACTTTTTCTAAATTTATTATGTCCAAAGACTTTCTCTTAAACATATTAAGGGATTGAGACAAAGGCACAATGGATGGGGCTTGTGTGATCAGTGATCTTTAAAGGGAAAAATTAATCTCTCTCTAGTCTCTACAAGCACCACAAGTTTAATTTATCTTTATCAAACATAGCACAGCCAGAGAAAAAAACTTATGTTTTTGTCTCCATATATATGCATGTTCTCCAAATAATATGACTAATTGACTAGGGTTTTTCTTTAATTTCAACTTTTTTTCAAAAGGGTTGGAAATCAAAATGGGAGGGAAAAAAATTGAACGTTCTTGTTTGACCACATATTTTTAAGAAAATACAAAAATTGAAAATTGAACATAATGGCTTGCTCTCTGGCTTTCTAGCTATCAAATTATTAATTAAATACTAAGAAAGCAATGAGGTCCTATATATCAATCAACCACTAGTTTAATATGTCAAACATAACCATTAATTCTTAAGCATCAATATTTGGAAGAACCTATGTTTTGTGAATTTTGTCCGCATTTGTTCTCCAAATATAACAAGGGAACTAATTCGGCGCTTTTAATTAACAAATACAAAAACCAAAATGGAAAAGAAATAAATAAATAAATAAAGGGTTGTTCTTGCTCAAGCACGTACTGTCAAGATGAAAATAATGAATTGCTTTCTGCGTTGCTATCAAGTTATGAATTGAAATACCAAAAAAAGAAGGAAAAAGCATACCGGCTGGTAAAATAAAAACAAGAAAAATGGAAATTAAGTGATTAACGGTAAAAGAAAATAACATGTAACCCATAATACCACCGTCGCCAGCACTGTTCGAAAAGTGACCAGCCACTCTTCTTCTTCTTCACGCCATCCTTCCATCCATCTGCCTCTCTTAGTTTTTGAGTTTTTATTTCTAAAGGCTTTTGTGCCCTCTCTCCTAACACATCCACGTGAATTGTTATAAAATTTTGAGAATTTAAATTTGATTTTTTTTTTCCTGATGCCAAGAAGTTTACATGTTGATAAGGTCCATGATCACCCACAGATATTTTTGATACAACTGTTCAATAAAAAATAAAAAATAAAAAGATATTTTGAGCAAACTTGTTGATTCTATGATAACTGTTTTTCATTACTTAGATTTAAAAGCTAATTTGTTTTTTTTAGGAGAGATTTAATTTTAAGTCTTTTAACAGACAAAAATGTATATTATTAGTTTAACTAATTGAAACTTACTTTTAATAAGTAAGCGGCTAGAATCCCCATCAATCAAGTGACTCAACCCCTCATTTCCAAAAAAAAAAAAAAAAAAATCTAAAGCCTTCGATGGTGTATCCATTTCTGTAAGGAAGCTGGTAGAAATTTTGGCAGAATCGTAGATGACCGTTTGTTTGTGATAAGCTCAGAGGGGATTTGGAGTGGGATATCATGATCATGTGCCGCATGCGGTTCCTTTCACACTGCCCCTTTTCCTTTTTCCTCTTTTGTTTTGTAACTGTACATGCGTGCTAGCCGGCTAAACTTAAGTGTAATTTTCACAATATTTTGATAACAAAAAGACCTTAGATGGTAAGTTATTTTTTGTTTTAATTTAAACTCATTACTCAAATTACTTTTTTACCCACTAATAACATAACATTTCTTTTTTTTTTTTAATATTCACTTTCCCATAGTTTTCCTACACTCATGATATGCCAAAAAAAAAAAAAAAAAAAAAAAAAAAGGCAACCAAATGATTAATAGGTCATCAATGTAGTCACTAATCAGTACTCGGTAGTCACCATGTCAAGTGTCTTAAAAGAAAGAAATAAAAATGAGCAATGATATAAGATTTCAGTTAATTTAATTAGTAATTTTTTTTTTGTTATATATAAAAAATTGATTGGTATTTTAGCCCGTTGATAAAAAAATATTCATCATGGGTGAGTACCATATATCGAAATTTTATTGTTTCTTCTAAAAAAGGAAGGAAAAAAAAAATCAACAATGATAAAGATAATCTATTTTATTGTATCTTATCAACAATGATAAAGTTGATGAGATATGAAACTTAATTGGCAAAATTGTAAAAGAAGGGTTGAATTCAAACAAATTATATATAAATATATTTTTTCTTCCTTAACTGACACAGTCACACAACCAAAACTAATTAATAGCCTGATGGTTGGTGTGTATCCTGTGAAATAACAGGTCATATATTTGAAACTCCACAGCTCCCACTTGTAATTTTTATAACATTTAAGACCTCATTCAAATGCAAACGGTTTGGATGGTTCCCTAGTTATATATCGTAAAAAAAAAGTGGCCGACTATGGATTTTGAAGCTGATAGCGAGCCATTTCTTTTTTCCTTCTCTGTAGCAATTAAAAGTTAAAACTACATATCAAGGGAAAAAAAAAAAAAAAAATCTCGTTCAAACTAACTTTGATCAGCATGAGTTGCTGATTCCATTTCATTCCCTGGTCAAAGAGGTATGTATCCTAATTTTATATATTATATTATTGCAATTTTTTTTTTATTGAATCTCAATGAGTGTGAATGCTCAAAGATTGAATTATACACTATACAGTCAATGGCGGAGCCACGTTGGAGCTGAAGGGACCATGGCCCTCCAAAATTTTTGAAAAAAAAAATAGATATATTGAAATATGAGTTATCCTAATTAATTAAACAATTTTCAAGATTATATATGCTTCTGGCCCTCCCAAATTCCAAAAAAATATTTAGACATTCACCGATCACCAATATTTTAACAAATAAAAGAAAAAAAATTCTATTTAAAAAATAAGTATAGGGCTTACGCAATTGCAAACACCACTAGGTTCTTCTGGCATAAGTGACTCTATGACATTTTATCTCTTTTGTCTATTGTCTAAACTCAACTGGTCTACTTTTTTACTCTGTTTCTTCTTTGCTTCTTCCGTTATTTACGAAACATGTGATGGGTAGTAGTTTTAATCCAACCATCCAGTTAGTTATACCTCCAAGGCTCCAGTACGTGTATGGTTAAGAGGAAATGTCTACAAAAGCAAGTGTACTAGTTTAGAATCAAGTGTGCTAGTTTTTTTTTTTTCTTTTGCGGATTGAACAAATTGTGATTTTGAAATCAATTCTTAAATGCTATAAACTTTATTTGCTTTCAGCCCATTCACATGCATCATGCCATTGTGAGTTACAACATAGACGCCTAGCCCTAGGATAGCTAGACCATGGATTACGATTTGGTGCAATTGACCTACTTTTCCGGACAAAAATGCCTTATGCCCTTTTCGGGCAAATTATATAGCATTATGCCCCTCTTCCCAAACTAAATAGGGAAATGTCCCTCTTTTAAAACTCAATTTTTGATAAATCAAGTTAGGCCCTATGGTGGCGTTTTTAAGAAGCCTATAGTGACGTTTTAAGGACCTATAGTGACGTTTTTTAACTCGACTTCAATGAAATCAAGTTATAGGCAATGAAATCAACCTATAGTGGTGTTTTTTTTACCTATAACTCGATTTCATTGAAGTCGAGTTAAAAAACGTCACTATAGGTCCTTAAAAAGTTATTATAGGCTCCTTAAAACGTCACTATAGGACCTAAGAAATTTTTTTTTTTTTAAACTCAATTTATCAAAAATCAAGTTTTAAAAGAGGGGCATTTTCCTATTTAGATTGGGAAGGGAGGTATAATACTATATAATTTGCCCGAAAAGGGCAAAAACCCATTTTGTCCCTACTTTTCCACACAAAAATTTTTCACTTTTTACTTCCGTTAAATTTCTTTCTTAATCTTTTTAAATTAATGGTTAAGATTGAAAATTGCTTTTTGCAACTATCAATCTTAACCATTCATAGTAATTACATCAAGTGCAATTGATCTCAATCCTGTATCACATATGATTCTCAAAATTTGGAAACATAGGATATATGTACTTCAAGGCTGCAACTTATATAAAGTACCACAAATTCAAGCTGTTCTTAATCATGATTTGTCGATTTTTTTTTTCTTGTTTTCTGTGAGTGGTGTATTATATTTAGAGGTGGCAAATGGGCGGATTGGGTCATAAATGGGTTGGGTGTATAATTACCTATTTATCCATTTATGACCCGTTTATATATAAATTAATTATTCATTACCCGCCCAACTCATTTAATTAGTAACCCACCCATTTAACCCAATATGACTCAAATACCTCTAAAACTAGTTGAATACCCTATTGACTTCCAAAATTACTAAAATAACCTTAAATACTCAAAATGACCCAAATACCCCCTTACACTTCCAAAATTACCAAAATACCCTTAAAATGTCCAAAATTACACAAAAGACACTAAAAAGCCAAAAATTCCCAAGACAATAACACGGGTTTTAACGGGTTGTCCTGTCTTGCACATAAAAACTACTATATTATGAATTGGCTGGGTTTAGTCATCCCATGTATGTACTCACTTTTCTTCTTATGGATGTACTTCTTTAAACACTGGTTGAGAGTATGAGATAGCTACTAGCTAAGTTCTAACCAACTCGAGTTTTGCTGCATAAAGTATGAGGAGAATGTGAAATCAAATTGTGGCTGAAAATTGTGGCTGAAAGGACTAGACCCCATTACTTGATTTTAGATAAATTAAATCGATTTTGTACATTACCTGATTACATGATCAAAATTCAATTTCTAGTTAATTTACCACAGTAAAATATGTTACAAAATAACCAATAAAGCAATAAAGATTGACACAAGTCTTTTTGATAACAATGTAAAAAATTAATAGATGCAACCAAAGGTGAAAAAAAAAAAAAGAAACACACATCAGGAATTAAACCCTATCTCTAAAGGAAAATTCACCATTAAAGTCGAAGTTTTACTTTAGTAATACTTTTTTTTTGTTTTTTTGTTTTTATAGGATAAAACGTCATCATTCAACCACAAAAAGTATAGAGCAACCGATACAAGCTAGAGGGTTTCATCCAATCGAAACCAACAAAAGAGACAACAATACAAAGGCTTCTGCTATATTTAAATCAGCTGTTATATCCATCTAATTCTCTAAAACAGCTAAAACAGAGAAAAAAGAAAGAAAGAGAGAATTCCTATAAAGAACAAACTGCAAAAAAATATTAGAAACTCAAGTAAGACTAACAAAATTAGAAGTTTATGAACTACACAAGTTTCTGGTATACTTTAAGACAGCCTCAGCTCCATTGCAGTAATTAACCAAATTTTTACTCAGATTATCACACACTGCTACAACAAAGTTTGTTAGAATCAAACTTTCCATAGCATTGAAAAAAAAATGGATGCTTATTTTGGGTCAATCAAAACGAATTCATATGGTCATCAAGATCTCAATAAAGGCCATATGAAGTTTCAACAGCATTGGAAACAACGAAAAGTCATGGGGCATAAATTGAGAGAGCCAAAATCTCAGTGAGACATTGAGCCGAACAAGTGGCGGGCGCATCAGGAACATGTAATTTAGTATACAATATTATTATGACTTGTAAATTCTTAACACCACTAATCAGAAACTTTAACATACATTTTGCATGAAATTGATAAAAGTTAAAGAGTCAAATGTAGAAGCAAACAGCAAAATCAATATACACACAGCGAATCACTTTTTTCTGGGTACGAGTCCGTACAAGTATGAACAGAGAAAAATGGTTTTTTAACTATGCCTTCTCGCTTCTACGCCACCGTCGAAGCATTGACCTCAAATCTGCTCTTCAGGTACCTTCCATCTCTCTCTAGAATTTCCTTAATTTGAAATTCTAACCTGTTTGGTAACTGAGAAAATCAGAGAAAGTGTATTTTAATGTTAAGGAGAGTGAGACTGAGAGCTTACCGAATTTTTTGGTTTAGAAATTTAGAGGTCAGTTGTTTATTTAAATTTTAGATTTTAGATAGGTTTAGTGGGAATTTGTGGGTTTATTTAAATTTAGATTTTAGATAGATTTAGTGGGTATTATGGGTTTATCCATTTAGACTCATCTAATTAAATAATCTAATGGGTTTTTATTTATTTAATTCAAATATTTAAATGGGTTGGGTTAAGACTTATCCAAATAAAATGGGTTATGAACGGGTACATAGATATGGATAAAAATTGTCATCCCTAATTATATTATATGTGTGATAGTTTGTGTGATAATATTTTCCCTTTTTAAGTGCGTACGCGTACATCAGGGAAAACAAATACTACTTAATTTGTTAGGTGTATTGTCTCTGGCTCTCTCCTAGATTGTTCTTTGAATAATCACGTTAAGACAAAAAAGGAAACATAATGAGTGAAAAATAGTAGCTTGGATAATCCGAGCTTTTGATCTCAGACATTGCTCGTCGCGTATTTGCTCTTTGTGCTTCACATAATTTGGGAAGAAATACACCTAAATCGACAACCAAAAAAAGAAAAAGGTTGAATGTGTACCTAAATATGGCAATATAAAAGATCTCATAACTTTTTTTCTAAAACCATTGAATTGACTTTCATTTTTGTACCATAAATTTAATTGGGGTCATAACTCATAAGTAAACCCATAAATTAAGGACAAAATGGGCTTTTGCCATTTTCGAGCAAATTAAATAGGTTTATACCCCATTTTTCAAACTAATTAGGAAAATATCCCTCTTTTAAAATTCGATTTATGATAAATCAAGTTAAAAAAAAAAATTTCTGAAACTCTATAGTGGCGTTTTAAGGAGTCTATAGTGACATTCTAAAAGCCCATTTTGTCCCATAAATTAATGTTATACTAATCACAATTTATCTTTTTAATAATTTATTAAAAAGGTCGTGAAATATGTTAACCCGAGCATTCCTCAAACACAGAGGTAGCAATATGGCTTGCATGCGCGAAGCTTGTAGAGTAAATAATTGGAATAAAAATTCTTTATTACATTCTAAGCGTTCCACTTTATATATTACCAACTGTAATATGTCTTCTTCTTTTTTCTTCTCTTTTCTTTTAAACTTTAGTTATTTTATAAGAAAAAAAATGGCACGGGATATAATTACATTGGTTGACTATAAAATGAATATACTCATGGTGAGAAGTATTTTTATTTAAATGGTTGGTCTTTTGATAATTTAAAACGATATGTTTATACCTTCACCAGCGGCAAGATTGAAGAATAAGTAAATAATGTTGAGGCAGCTTCCATAGCACTGAGGTGAGCAAAAGTTTTCTGTGAAACGAGGCTTAAGGAGAGAGTCAGACGAGATTCCAAGTGTTTTACGGTCAAGCCCACATCCTTTGATGCACTGGTAAGTCTCAATCAAGTTTTATAGTTTGTCGATCTGCCTCAATTTCTGATGTAAGGCATGTCCTTATCTCCTTATTTTCTTCCCAATTATAGCTTTTTAGGGTTGGCTGGGATAGTGAGGGTCCTTAGGGAGGGCTACAGAATGAGGGTCCCAAAGGAACATTGCAACCAAAAAAGACAATTCACTGCGTACTGTTTTGTTGGTACTGTTCTGTCCAAAAGGCAGAGGGTGTTAAAAATGGAAATCTCGAATAATAAAGCTAGAGCTACACCTACACCGCATACAAATCATTTGTCTAATTTTTTTTATTTCACTTTTCTCTTTCTTTTTTTTCCGTGGATTACAATTTTTCATATTTTCATTTAAATTTTCTTATAAAGTAACTAAAGTTTAAAATGAGAAAAAATAAAATCAAACATGATATACTATGATTGATAAAACATAAAGTAAAAAACAAATAACAAGACAAAATATTTACATTCAAGATAAAACCATGGTTTTAAAAACCGCTATGATCAATGAATCGTTGTTGTACCTGATTCTCAGTTTTTACCAGTTTTGAGAGTTTTTACCAAATCAAATTGGTTCCCGATTCACAATTAAACTTATTTGACTAGCCAGTCCAGTCCAATTTTTAAAACTATGGATAAAACAAAAGTTCACAACAATTATACTACATTCTTAAATTAACCTGCTAGTCTACTACCTTACACACGTACACCACAATGTGTAATCTAATTTTTTATTGCCAAATTAAGAATGTTGTGAAACTAGTATGAATTTTTATTGTATCCTAGCAAGAAGAGTAGATGGTGCTCTAGACCTCAATAGGAATGAATATACGTGGGTTCGCAAAATGCAAACGACAGAAAGGAAAATGTTACTCATTTGCACAGCAGATGTTCTGCTCTTGTGCACTGTACGAAAAGTCAGTCCAATTTTCATCAAAAGTCCTACTTTAGTACTGTATTTGGGCCTACAAATACTTGATTGTAGTAGTATCATAGTGACAAGGGCATGAGCCCACAGGAACAGGGACCCTCTTGACTCAAACATACAGATTACATAGAGACAATCTAACGCCGGAGTCATAAAGTAGAAACTTGAAGCACTAGCCTAGCCCACAGAACTAGTCCCACCATACTTGTAGCTATTAGGAATGTTAATTTTTGTCCATTTACAGATCCACTTTCGGTGGATCCTTTGACGTACGCGTGAAGTTTTGGAAAATACCCTAATTGATGACCAAGAAGTAGACTAAGGGATATAAAAACAACCATAGCTGAAGAAAATTAAGACACTATATATGTCCGATGCTTGATCATCATTTGATAAAGACTGAAGTCTTATTATATTGAACTGGATCAAACATTGTGCGAGCTAGAGACTGACTAAAATGTACCCGCTCGGAAAAAATGTCATTGCAAATAATGAAAGATTAAACTGTATTAAATATCGTACAAAAGACTGTTTTTATATAAGTAAAGATATGTGTGCTACACAAGAAAGGTAGTACAAAAACACATTCCGTCTCAGTGTATTGAACTTATATTCTAATGATTATCAATGTCTAAATAAAAAAATCGAGAATCAAACAGCTTAATTTTATATTCTATCAATCACAGCATAACATATGCAATTTTTCTTCTTTTTATTTTTTCTCTTGCGTAGTAACCAAAGTTTTAAAATAATAATAATAATAACAAACAAACAAACATATAAAATACTGTGGTAGGTGAAGTGTAAAATGGGACATTGAATATCAATTCAGAGTGAGAAAATTGATTTTTATTGGTAGGTAACTACCTATAAAACCAAAAAGGCAAAAAAAAAAAAAAAAAAAAAAAAAAAAATTCCAATGCAAGAAGTCGATGGATGTGTTGAAGACAGTAAAAGAGTGCTTTTTCTGCATTCTGATGACAAAGTTAAAAGGTAAATATAAATCAGGGGTTGCGAATTGCATCATGGGAGGTTGGATTAGGGGCTGAAGGTGGGACTGGACCTTTATCAAGTGGAACATATTGATCACCACCATGAACCCTCGGACCTACACTCATCTTATGGTTTCCGATGTGGGAAGGAGGGGAATGCAATACTGGTGGACATCTTGAATTCTCTTCTTTATTGGCTACGTATTGGACGAAATTTTGATTGCAAATCACGCGATTTTGCAAATCACGCAATTTTAAAAAGCTCCTAAAAGTTGCTTATTCTAAAACGTGAAAATCTGCAGTTTTAAAAAACACTCTCACCGATATTGCAGGGCCAAATGTTTTAGAATATTATGTTTTGGCTAGAATCACGCATTTGGGTTCCCAAATCATGGGCAAAACAGACACTATGTTAAACTTTCATGTGTATTACCGACTAGTTCTTACATATAATTTGAAAGATCTCTGATACATCATGGTCCTCTA
Source organism: Quercus ilex subsp. ballota (assembly GCA_032727855.1). Lineage (NCBI taxonomy): Eukaryota > Viridiplantae > Streptophyta > Magnoliopsida > Fagales > Fagaceae > Quercus > Quercus ilex. The sequence goes on from CM064915.1 coordinate 57,429,856, forward strand.
AATGTTGTGCTTCTTCTTTTTTCATTAAAAAAAAATAAAAAAAATCAATAGGTCAAGCACTAGTTCTTAATATAAAATGCATGTCTTTCCCCCCCCCCCCCCCCCCCTGATAATGTTTACTATAAAATGAGACATGGTAAATAACAATTCTATGCCACATGGAAGAAAATGGTTATCCTCGTACTAATGGCTATTTCATATTATGACTTATGAGTAGTTGTCTACTACTTTTACATAAATTCATCACTTTTCTTTATTATTTATAGCTGACCACGTCATAATTGTGGTATAAGTTGGCCGTTGGGGTACATACATTTTCAATGCCGAATATTAAGCTTGACCAACATGCTTATCATAATGATGTATCACATATTCTTTAAACAACCAAGTTAGTACTCTCAATCCATCAATTAACTAATGTAATCTCTTAATAATCACAGTTTATCCTAAACTGTTATAAATTAAGAATCATTAGTCACATGTGGGAATTGAAAAATTTTGTAAAGCTTGAGCTGAGCACAACAATGGCGAAATAACAGAAATCAAGAAAGAGTGAGAGAGAGAGAGAGAGTGAGAGAAAGAGAGAAAGAGACTGAATGAAATCGGTATATAGCTCAACTAACTAATACATTACTCCGTTTGAGTATTTATACATGTATTGAGGATCAATAAAATATCTAAAGGAAAATATCTAGATGTACAGCCTGGCAAGAATCTGTTGCAACAAACTCCAACAATTATAACTGATATTTGGAGCTGATTGATGGAGGGAAAAGTCTGAAGATTAAAACACTGTCATTGGCTTTAAGTAAACACACGTAAGAATTTAGAACAAGACTGTCACACGTGTTTCCCTTTGAGACAAAACGCACAGCTCTGTGCTAGTCTTTTATCATAAACTCTATTATCACAGGTGTTGAGCGTAGAGACCAAGGCCTTATGTTTAACATCCCCCCTCAAACTAATGGGGGATGAAGGCATTAGTTTGCTGCGAAGAAAAATGAAATGAGGTTCTCCAAGAGGCTTAGTGAAAATATTAGAAAGATTATCATTTCCAAAAACAAATTTGACACAAAGATCCTTGTGAAGTATCTTTTCTCGAACAAAATGAAAATCAACTTCTATATGCTTTGTACGAGCATGGAAGACAGGATTGGAACTGAGGGCTATAGCAAAAGCATTGTCACACTACAAAGTAGGAATGTAAGGAAGAGGAAGGTGAAGATCCTTAAATAAAGTTCTAAGCCAATGCATCTCAGCAGCAGTAGTGGCTAAAGCTCTATATTCAGCCTCCGTGGATGATCTAGACACTGTTGTTTGCTTCTTAGAGGACCAAGAGATAGGATTGGACCCCAAGAAAACAATAAAGCCAGTGGTGGACTTTCTGTCACAAGGATCTCCAGCCCAATCTGCATCAGTGAAGGCAGAAAGGCTCAAAGGACCAGGAGAAAGAAAAATTCCATGGTGAAGAGTACCCTTGACATATCTTAGAACCCTCTTTGCAGCTTTTAAGTGGATAGTGGTAGGATGATGTAGAAATTGACACAATTTCTGAACACTAAAAGTTAGATCAGGTCGTGTAAATGTCAAATATTGTAAAGCCCCAACAAGACTTCTATATTCGGTAGGATCAGAGAGAGCAATACCATCATAAGGAGTAAGTCGTAGAAGGATTGCAGGGTGTTTTAATGGAATTGGCATTATGCATATTAAACCTGTGGAGAAGATCAGAAGCATACTTGGACTGAGTTAATTGAAGACCATATGTGGTAGGAGTGATCTGAATGCCCAAGAAATAGTTAAGAGTACCCAAGTCCTTTAGCTCAAAGTGCTTTGAAGTTGAGAAACCAAGCTGGTGATATGAGTAGGGCTGTTCCCAGTGATGATAATATCATCCACATATAACAATAAGTAGAGAATGACAGAGGAGGTATGCAGGATGAATAGAGAAGGATCAGCATAAGAAGCAGTGAAGCCCAAGTGAAAGACGTGAAAAGTAAACCTCTCAAACCAAGCTCTTGGTGCCTGTTTCAGGCCATAAAGAGACTTGTGAAGCCTGCAAACATGCTGAGGGAACTGAGCATCCACATATTCTTGGGGCTGAGCCATGTATACTTCTTCCTTGAGAAACCCATGAAGGACCGCAAATCAGGCAGGCAAATAAAAGTTGTTTGAACTTTATTCGTACAAAGTTACAAACCATTATACAGTTTGACCTCTAAAGGCCTATCTTCTAGACGACTGAAAATATAATGCCTGATCAATTCATTTCTCGAAGCTCTTATTTAGGTTCGAGCAGCAAAGAAAATAAAAAAGAAGAGAAAACTGTTACAATTTGGAGATAAATTGCTGTTTGCTTTGTGAAACCAGGTTCTTTCTCAATATCTTTCCTGACGTTGACCTGGGAATTGCACTAGTGAAATTGACTCTTCTTACTTTCTTGTATGGGGCCACCTGAAAGTTCCATATACACATTAATTACAAAAGAGTTTAGTGATGGTTACTGAGGAAAGAAGACAGAAGAGCCATGACAAACCTGGTCAGCCACAAATTTAATCACTTGGCCTTCACTGAGCTCAGAACCAATTGCTCTTACCACGTATGCCAGTGGTATCTGCCCTGCTTCGTCATCTTCCACCCTGAAAATTTTCTTGTTAGAGAAACGTAGAGTCATAGACAGAGCTAGAGTGAAAGAGATGTGAAAGTAACACACGGTATAACTGCTGCATCGAGAATTGAAGGCTGACTCAGTAGTATTGCTTCCAGTTCTGCTGGAGCCACCTGCATACACATTGAACACCAGTCGAGTAATCAAAAGACTATTTGGTATCCTTTTTCATTAGTTGTTTCATTTAGCACCAACCAAGTCAAATTTTGCTTTCCAAAGTAGGAGTAATTAAGCCATTAATCCCTTAGTTTGGACTATTAAGTTAAAAGAAAAATGCTAAAGCTACTAGTAAATCTTTTCTAAAAAATTTACAAACTTACATAACAATGAATAGAACGTTGCCACTTCAATAACATAATAAATAAATGTCTAAATTTCTTTTTTTATAATTGATAACACATCAATTTGTGAGGCTTATGTAGCAAAATTGATTGTATCCCTAGTATCACAGAAGTTAAAAACTGAATTAGTGCTAAAATTTTATGGTACCTGATACCCATTATGTTTGATGAGCTCCTTAACCCTATCCACAATGAAAAGAAACCCATCCTCATCAAAATAACAAATATCACCGGTTTTCAACCACCCATCTGAATCAAATGTGGCTGCAGTAGCTTCCATATTTCCCAAATAACCTTTCATAATAGAAGGGCTCTTCAGCCACAGCTCTCCTTCCCTATAAGGTGGCGAGGGCTTTCCTGTTTCAGTCTCAACCACCTTAGCACAAAAGCTTGGAATCAACATTCCTGATGACCCCGAACGAGCTTTAGCCTATTTGTGAGTCGGCGAAAACGTTGCTGCTCCACAGTTTTCTGTTAGTCCATATCCTTGCCTTAGATCCACCCATGGAAACCATTTTCTGAACCCATCACCTACTTCTTTGCTCAATGGTGCAGCCCCTGTGGTCACCCTTCTCAACGACGATAACTCAGACTCAAACCCTGCTTTGCTCGTGTACTTTACTAGCCCAGGTATCACTGGTGGCACAACTGGTATGTTAATGACTTTGTGTGTTTTAATTGCTTGAAGCATAGCTTGGAACTCAATACTTTTTCATCACCACCGTAGTTGCTCCCACACAAAACAATCCTAGCGCGAAAAAAGAAAGGTCGTAGATGTGAAATATAGTAAGGAAACACAAAAACACAAGTTTTGAGCTCAGCTTCGGCAATGAAATGTGCATGTGTTAGAACTACACCTGATAAAATAAAAGAGAATAAATGATTATACAAAATACACTAAAAACATAAAAACGTTTGTATTTGGGTAGTGCATATTTGCACACATTGTGTGCAATAAAGATGGACCTGGTCCAAAAGCTTGAGCCTACACTAAAATATGCTTAGTGATTATATTTTTAGTATTTGAATTGTGTGTTGTCAAAATCCAATAGAGGGTATATGTAGACAATAATTAACGCAATGGGTTATTATTATGCTTGAATTAAGGATAATTGATATGTCTTGATTCAAGGCATAATAGTCAAGAGTTTTGTAACTCAGTTGAAATTGTTTGATGTTTCCGACAAAAACTTCTAACTCTCTCATTGTAACTAATGAATTATTAAAAAAATGACATATATATTGTGAGCGTTTGGATTCAACGTTTTCTGCTGAATCCTGACGCACATTTCTTCCCCCCCGTTTTTTTTGCTTTCACGCGGGTCAGAGACAGAAGTTACTGTGCAATTACTGTTCATGAGACAAAAAATACTGTTCACGCACGGTTTTGGTACTGTTCACGCACTGTTCATGAGACCCACAGCCACTTTATTCAGAAAAAAATATTAAAAATAGGTCCCGCAGTACTATTCATACATTTAAAAATTATTTTGCTACAGTGTTTTCAACAACAATCAGTTTTCAGCAACTTTCAGTAACAATAAGTTGTATCCAAACGAACCCATTAAGTCTTTGTTTTAATATTTATGCTAAAAATAAATAGTAAGTCATAATAAAACATGTGATTGTACTAACAAGAGGCACCTTTGCTTGTCCTAGTCGTCCCAGAAGAGTATAGTATAGCTGCTGTGTCTAACTGAGCCAGCTTGACTTGTGGCGACTGATATAAATGATCAGAGCTTTCAATTAATTCTTCAATGGAAATCTTTGTTCGGTTTTCTTGATGTAAGAATTGTAGGCACCACAGTTGGGACCAATTTGTGAAGCTCTTCAGGTGCCGAAATTGCTAGCATGGCTATTTCTGACTTGGTGTTAAGTGGGTTGGCTGTGGTTAATATTGCACCAATTGAGAACACTACTAGGCATATGGTTGGATACGAGAGCGAGTTTGGTGACAATACAAATACCACATCACCTTTTCGGACCCCAAGACTATGGTCAAGTCTTTAGCAAGCGAATGAATTGATCTTTGGAGCCATGCATAAGTGAACTGCTGATTTGTGGCTGAGTCTATGAGTGCAATTTTTGACTCTGCTAGTGCCTAAGTCCTAACATAATTTAATTTTAAAATTGGTCATTTAAGCTAACTGCCTCTGCATGTTTTTACTTTCCCAATTCAAATATCTCACCCCTGCCCCATGGCCACCATCCACCCCCCACTCAGCAGACAATCCCCGTGACCCTCAGTCTCAAGAGCCAATTAGATAAATTCACAATACACTAAAAGACAAACTAAGACCAACGGATAAAGTCAAAACAAGGGCAAATAAAGTTATAAAGCAAAGTTGTAAAGTGTAAAGCCAATTACAGTTCAAAGAGAAAGAGAGAGAATCAGATAAAGGGAGAGAGAGAGAGAGTCTCATTTCAGCCTTCAAATAAAGAGAGAGAGAGAGAGAGAGAGTCTCAGACCACAACAAACCCATTAACCCAAAGATGTAAGAGAGAAAAAGAGAGACAAGAAAAGTGTAAAGAACTGAAATACCTTGAGGGAGGCCTGAGGGGCGGCGCCGCGGTAGCACGTCGAGGTGAGGAAGGACTCGAGGCCAAGCGTGACCGATCTCCTATCCGATCGGACCAATTTCAAATCTTCGATGCTCAATGTGCTCTGGAGCTCGAGTTTGAGGCCCAATGCGATGATCGATGTGCTTTGTTGCTCGAGTTTGAGGTGGAGGCGCTGTCGCGCCAATGTGTTAGGTCTGTTGGTCATTGCAGTTGATGAGGTTTTTTTTTTTTTTTTTTTTTTTTTTGGTTTTTTGAGAATCCGTGGGTTTGCTTTACCATCTGTTGTTTTTAGGATTGATGTTGGGATTTTTTTCCCTGTGTGGGCTTGCTTTGTTACAATTTCTTTTTCTTTAGATTTTAGTTCAAAAAAAAAAATTTTGGGCTTTTTCTTTTTGCTTGAAAGTAGAACAAATAATACACTAAAATTTAATTTTATTGGCATAAAAAAAAAAAAAAAAAAAAAAAAAAAAAAAAAAAAAAAAAAACTAAGGGTGTTCCTAATTTTTTTTTTAAATTTCAATTCAGGGTGGTCCTGGGACCATCCTGGCCTGAACGTGGCACCACCACTATATGTAGCAATGTCAAGGTCTGGTCTAGTGGGGATTTTATGTTGGTCACCAAGTTTATTAATGGAATGGTAGATTCCGGTTTGTGGGTCAAACCCACTTTTTGGATAGTGTGGCGGCCTAGGGTTGCCGTAGTCTTCTTTGGTGGTGGTGTTCCATGCTTCTGCTGCTGACATTTCTTGAGTGAATTTCCTAAGATACAGGAAATGTGCTTTAGATGAAACTTTGGGTATGTGTGAATCTGACATAATAATGTATATTGACGTGGGTTAAATACAAATCATCTATACCATTTTTTGTATTCCACTTTATATTCCTCCAATTACAATTTGTCATGTATTTGTTTAACTTTCCTTATAAAACAACCAAAGTTCAAAATGAAAAAAATAAATAAATAAATAAATACATAACAAGTTCTGATTTGTGGAACATAAAGTGGAGCACAAAATTAACGTTGTCTTTCTATTAAAAAAAAAATCAACAACAACATTTTGACTTATATTCCAACTGAAAGTCTATTATCAACATTTTAAGAACAACATATTAGTAAATTAATTTTATATTATTTTTGTGATATATTTTCTCGTGTTAAGGAGTAACATTTAACAACTGTTTAATTTAAATAAAATTAAAAGTCGATCATCATAAGTTTCTAAACTTAAATCTCACACAACTCATGTTTTTGTTTTTATCCTCAAGTTGCATCTTATTTAATCAATATTTTATTAGGATATTAAGCTATACGACTCTTGACTAAGTAAGGATAAGATTTGACAATAATTTAATTTAGATTAAACTTTATCATCTAAGTTTTAGAAATTTGAATTTTACTCCAACTAATAGTTTATTAACACATCTCTTTCATGTTAGATTACATTATCTAGAAATTTGAATTTTGACAAAACCACCGTTAGATTACATTATCTTCATATATTCTCCATACTTGAAAATTTTTGAGGTGATCAAAGATTAATAACCATATCATCAATCAATTGTTTAAATTCAAATTTTCGTAGTTTAAAATAATGTATAAAAGATAAGTTTATAGATCGAATGGTAAATAACATCCAATGGACATGAAAATTGGCATGAATGTTAAAAACATGTAGATCGTGGAATTCAACGATAAGATTTTCAAAATATGAATTCTATAACAAGTTATTGAGTGGTGTAATATTGTTTAGAGTTACACTAGGTATAATTTTAAGTAATGTTACACCACTCAATATTTTTTAATTGGATGTGAATTTTGACAAATCCACCGTTAGATTACATTTTCTTCATATATTATCCATACTTGCAAAATTTTGAGATGATCAAAGATTAATAATCATGTCATCAATCAATTGTTTAAATTCAAGTTTTTGTAGTTTAAAATAATGTATAAAAGATGATTTTATAGATTGAAGGGTAAATAACATTCAATTGGCATGAAAATTAGCGTGAATGTTAAAAACATATAGATCATGGAATTCAACAGTGGGATTTTCAAAATATGAATTCTATAACAAGTTATTGGGTGGTGTAACATTGTTTAAAGTTACACCTGGAGTCATACCTGGAGTCATATAAGGTTGTATTCAAGTTACACTTTGTGAAACTTTAAGTAATGTTACACCACTCAATATTTTTTAATTGGATACGAATTTTGACAAATCCACTGTAATGACCCAGCCCTGTGTAGATATTGTCCGTTTTAAGGCCCATACCCCTCACGGTTTTGTTCTTCCCCAAAGCACACAGCAGTGGGAGAAAATGTCTCTACACATTAAAGGGAGGTCACTAAGGCCTCTACACATTAAGAGTCCATTTGGTTGGAGGGGTGGAAAAGTGGGAGGATAGAAAATATTTTAATTTCCTTCTTTTTTGTTTGGTTGGGAGTGGAAAAATGGAATGATGGAAAAAGTGAGTTTATATAATGTGGGGTCATGGGCGCAGATCATACAATTGGAGTTTTGAGCTTTGGCTGAGAACGTGGGGCTTTGGCCGAGAGCGTGAGGTCTGAGTCCAAGGAGGAATATCTCCTCAGATAAGCTAAACAAAGATCGGGTATAAATCCTAATGATCAAAGTGACCTTCCAGGAAGCTATAGTGATAGGGACGTACGCCATAAACGTACAAAGAAGATAGGAACCCAAAAATATCTAAGAAAAAGCTGCTACCACCCCAGAAGACTTCTAGAGGGGGTTGATGGGACAAGTATCAGTGTAAACCATCAATTGTCCACGTGTAGGGTAAAGATGAAGGAGAGATGTAGTATAAATGAGGGTAGAGACCCCAGAGAACAAGAGGGGAAAAAAATAAAGAAAGCGTTGTAGCAATCTCAACAACTCCTGTAACCATTGTCATCCAATACATACTAGAAGAGAGCTCCTCGAATTGTGCCGATGATGAACTTTCTTGTACAAACCTAGTTCATTTCTGTTTGATTGTCTTGGAAACTCATTATAACTAGTATCCCATTCACTTAAGCCTAGTTCTTCTACCCACTCTCTACAAATTCATTGTTTTAGGCCCAAGATCAAATCCAGTCCTTACATATAATTTTACGCATATACCCTTATTAAAAAAATGATGCCCAATTAAAACCTAAAAAGTGATAAACAACCAAAAAAAAAATAATAATCACCTAAATTTATTAAAAAATAAAAATCATGTCCATAAAAAAAATCACATCTAAAAAAAACACAAAAGAAAGCAAAAAAAGAAAAAAAAAATACTAGCCCAGTAAATCAAAAGAAAAGGAAAAAAAAGAAAGAAAGAGGGAGGCAGGCAACGCCTGCCCAGTAAATCAAGAGTAAAAAAAAAAAAAAAAAAGGCAACGTAAGGAAAAAAGAAAAAAAAAAGTGTGAAGAAAAGCAAAGTGGGTGAAGGTGTAATTGTACATGTACTTCTCCAGGTGATGTGAGATTCTATGAAATACAAGACCCCTATTTTGAGTTACTACAATCACCCCCTTTACGAATACATGTGTCCTTGCGTGTGAGGCCCACACTTTCGGCTAAGGCGTGGCTCTGATACCATCTATAACGACTCTACTTCAACTGTGTAAATATTGTCCACTTTAAGGCTCATACCCTTTACGGTTTTGTTCTCCCCCAAAGCACGCAGAAGTAAGGGAAAATGCTTCTATACATTAAAGAGATGTCACTCCTTATAAACACATCCTCATGTGCTTCACTAGGTAATGTGGGATTCCATGGAATGTAAGACCCCCATTTTGAGTCACTACATCCACTATTATATTATATTATCTTCATATATTCTTCATACTTGCAAAATTTTAAGGTGATCAAGGATTAATAGTCATGTCATCAATCAATTGTTTAAATTTAAGTTTTTGTAATTTAAAATAATGTATAAAAGATGAGTTTATAGATCGAATGGTAAATGTTACACCACTCAATATTTTTTAATTTGATGCAAATTTTGACAAATCTACCGTCATATTACATTATCTTCATATATTCTCCATACTTACAAAATTATGAGGTAATCAAAGATTAATAGTCATGTCATCAATTAATTTTTTAAATTCAAGTTTTTGTAGTTTAAAATAATGTGTAAAAGATGAGTTTATAAATCAAATGATAAATAACATCCAATTGACATAAAAATTGGCATGAATGTTAAAAACATATAGATCATGGAATTCAACGGTGAGATTTTCAAAATATGAATTCTATAACAAGTTATTGGGTGGTGTAACATTACTTAAAATTACACTAGGTGTAACTTTAAGTAATGTTACACCACTCAATATTTTTCTAATTGGATGCGATTTTTGACAAATCCACCGTTAAATTATATTATCTTCATATATTCTCTATATTTGTAAACTTTTAAGGTGATCAAAAATTAATAGTCATGTCATCAATTAATTGTTTAAATTCAAATTTTTGTAGTTTAAAATAATGTATAAAAGATGAGTTTATAGATAAAATGTAAATAATATCCAATTGACATGAAAATTAGCATGAATGTTAAAAATATATAGATAATGGAATTCAACGGTGTGATTTTCAAAATATGAATTCTATAATAAATTATTAGGTGGTGTAACATTACTTAGAGTTACACTAGGTATAACTTTAAGCAATGTTACACCACTCAATATTTTTTAATTGGATGTGAATTTTGACAAATCCACCATTAGATTGGCATGAATGTTAAAAACATATAGATCATGGAATTCAACGGTGAGATTTTCAAAATATAAATTTTATAACAAATTATTGGGTGGTGTAATATTACTTAGAATTATACCAGGTGTAACTTGAACCTAACATCTATATATATATATATATATATATTCTTTTAATAGTATGCTAATTACCTAAGACTTATTACTTTGATCTTTTTATGCCTCTTTTGGGATGGTAAATGTGTAATTTTTTAATAAAATATTAGTTGTTACGTTATTAACAAAAGCCTTGTAGTTTAATTGATACTTCTACAGTCTCCATGCACACTTGTAGCTTAATTATTATCTCCCCAAATACTTTGTATTTGGGGGTTTAGGAGGAAAAGAGTAAGGGTATGTTTGGAAAATGTTTTTTCTCCTTATTTTCTGTTTCCAAAAACAATTTTCTATTTTTGAGGCTAAAAAACTTGTTTGGCAACCCAAAATAGGCAAAAAAACAAAAACTATTATCAAAACTCAATTTGTGAAGGAAACTGAAAACATGCAAAAGGTTGTTTTCAGTTTCTAATTTTCAAAAGTTAATGAAAACACGCGTTTATTTTAATGAATTTGTCTCATTTAATGAGTTAACATTAAAGTTCAAATCCTAGTAACAACATGTTTTAATATTTTTTTTTTTTCAAAAAACTATCTTTTTAATTTCAACTAACCAAACATGTTTTTGATTTCAAAAATACAAGAAAATTGTTTTTCCTTTATATTCTCAAAAACAAGTTTTTGAAAATAAAAAACAAAAACGGTTACCAAACATAAACTAAGTATCTTAAAAATATATATATATATATATATATATTAAATGTCACCTTATTGTTCTTTTATTCACTTTAAACTTTAGGTTTAAAATGTTCGAGATGTAAAATTTAGGAACAAGAAGTATATTTTGGGTCATTTTCATTCTCAAAAAAAAAAAAAAAAAAAAGGGTAATATGTTTTGGCTTTTTTGATGATAAATATTTATAAGAAAATTAATGAAGGCCAGACCAAAGAGGGCCCTAAACAGTTACATACTTTTTCCCTTGACAAACCTAGCGGGAAGCTCAAGATGGGTGTGAGTCTGACCTGTTACAAGAGAAAAGCCCAAAGCATCAGGTTATGGGCTGCACCAATTTCTCAAAATTGTTTAAAAACGCTATGTGCCCCTATGCCTTCAAATGATTAGGTTGATGGTCCATGGAGGAGCGAGAGTATCAATGGGATTCTTTAATGGACTTTAAACGTCTAACCCATTTTATAGTCTGATGACATGATCCCATGAGATTGCAAACAGGACTGCTCTCTCTCCTCAAGTACACAAATTAGCTTTTCTCCATGTACAGTTGCAGCGTCAAAATTCAACTTGGACCCAATAAACCAAAAATGGAACTCAACCACCACCATTACCGTAATCATCACCAACTCAACTCTGCAAATCATGGAGTCATCATGCGCGCGCCGGAGGCTCCCACACTGGCTTCGTCACTCACACATTACCCGTGAGTCCGGTCTTAGCATTTTGTGCTCTAGCTGAGCTTACGCCAATGATATTCAACATGCCCATGTGCTTTTTTCTCAGATTGAAAAAAAAAAAACCCATTACTTATATGTGGAAAACTATGATCATAGGCTACTGTAAAGCCAAATATTCTCACCGTGGGGTTTTCCTATTTTCGTCAAATGATTCGAGAAAACGCATCGAAATGGAGCTTCGTTTTTGCGCTCTAGGCGTGCGAACATTTTTTGTGTAGTTTTTAGAGGGGGAATCAGTTCATTGTTGGGTTCGGACTTTTGAGGATAGGTTTTTTTATAAGGATTTGTTAGGACGAATTGGGCTGAATTTTGCACGCGAAGTGTTTGATCAAAGTTCTGTGAGAGGGTAGTTACAGGTTAGGTAGGCCATCATTTTCTGAGGAAAGTTTCGGACCTTCGGTGGTGTAATAACAGTAAGAAACTCAAAAAAACAATGAACGTCCCTTTTGAGAGAGACAGAGAGCGTCATTTTGGTCTTGGACAAGCCACCCTTGACGAAGCTGAGTCTGATATTGAAGAGGATTCCATTGTTAATGGGTTTGCTTCTATAACTCTATCCAGAGAAGATATAGCAAGGGTTAGAGCCCCTTGGGCCTCATCTTTGATAATCAAAACCTTGGGCAGAAGTGTGGGTTTCATGTTCCTGTCTTCAAAGATTAGAGTTATGTGGAATCCTTCAGGTAGGCTAGACTGCATAGATTTGGGTCATGATTTTTTTCTCATTAAATTTGAGCTTCAAGAAGATGTTGATAAGGTGCTAAAAGGGGTTCCATGGTTTCTGAGTCAGCACTTCCTAGCTATTCGTCAATGGGAGCCTTATTTTAAGGCTTCAGCTGCCACTTTCTCAAGTGTTGCGGTTTGGATTCGTCTCCTTGAATTGCCAATTGAGTATTACGAGCCTGAGGCTTTGAAAGAGATTGGAGCGGCCATAGGTCATGTTTTACGTATTGTCGTTCATACTGTTAATGGACCTTTTAGGAGATTTGCCAGGTTATGCGTCCAAGTGAATCTGGAGCAACCGTTGATCAAAACGATTATGATAGGAAAGTTTGCTCAATCAGTTATGTATGAAGGGCTTAATGCTCTATGCTTCTCCTGTGGCAGAGTCGGGCATAAAAAGGACGTGTCCCTATCTAATCAGGTCACCTCCTTCGCCTCCTACCCAGAAAAATACACCCTCTCAGGTTGACTCAGTGCCATCAGTGGATCAACAGGGTGATCAAAAGGAGTATGAACCTTACGGGCAGTGGATGATTGCCACACTGTGTAAGAAACCCCGAAAGCTTAGTCCAAAGGTTCAACTAGGTGTGAAAATTCGAGTTACTGATGTTCAGGTAACAACCTCATCTGAGGGTGTTGAGGCTTCTACAAAAGAATGGGTAGCGGTTGCTTGGCAAAAACCACCTCCTGGTTGGGTAAAACTTAATACGGACGGATCTTCTTTTGGGAATCCAGGTCAGTCTGGTGGAGGGGGTCTTCTGAGAGATGCTGAGGGAAGATGGATCATAGGCTTTGCTAGAAATTATGGGAATCTAAACAGTATAATGGCTGAGCTATGGGCCCTTAGAGATGGTTTACTTCTAGCTAAAGACCAAGAAATTGAAAACTTGATAGTGGAAATTGATGCTTTAGCTGTTGTTCATCTTGTGCACAACTCCACTGTTAATCATTCACTTGTGCCTTTGCTCACTGATTGCAGGAACCTTTTGAAGACTTTTTCCAATATGCGAATTGAGCATACTTTTCGGGAAGCCAACCGTTGTGCTGATGCAATGTCTAAGCTTGGGAACAGTAGTGATGTTGTTTATGGTTTATTCCAATCTCCACCATCTGTGGTGGAGCAACTAGTAACCCTTGATAAGAAGGGAGTAGCTTGTAATGGACTTGTGTCTCTTAATTAATGTTATGCTTCTATTTCACCAAAAAAATGAAGTTTTGTGAGAGATGTTACTTGGACCTCGATGATGGATGGATATATAGTGCATAGTTCTGCGGAGAAGGCTTTGGAATTGTTTAATCCAATGTTATTGAGTGACGATGAGCCAAATGAGGTTACTATCATTGTTGTTTTTTCGATATGCTAGCTGAAAAGGGATTTAACTATTTGGAAAAGCAACCATGGGTATATAGAAAGAGGAACGTGAATTATAGACTGAATTTGCAAAATACCATATTATATTTAATTGAATTTGGAAAGCTGGATTATAACCAAAAATCAAAACGGGCAAAAAATTATTTGATGAATGGAAGGTCAAATGATCAGAACCATGATTTATTTGATGAAAGCGGGATAGCTATATTGCACTTGTACACTTTTTATTACTATTATTATTATTATTATTATTTTTTTTTTTTGCTAAACCTTTTTATTACTATTATTTTATATAATTTGGTAGTTATAAATTACAATAAGGAAAGTGCTAAAGATAAAAGTTATTTTATAATAATGGAGGAGGATGAATTCAAACCTTAATTCTCCTAATAAAGGAGTGTAGGTCATGCCATTGAGCTATAAAACTTTTAACATCTTTGATCCGCATTTTTTTGAGTCCTTATTTATGAACCCATTTGGCATTATTGTATAAAAGTTAAAACTTTTAGCTGAGAGAAATGGCAACGCATAAAGGTTGAAGCTTGGTGCCTAGAAACTTAATCAGGGAGCAATTCAATTTGTCAGGCCATAGCTATCTTTCAAGCAAATGATATGATCTTAAGCTCAAGGCAGATTACAACAGTTGCTATGTGAAGAACCTATGGTGATATTCGGTCATGGTCAACAAGCATAATCTTGGAATTGCTTGCCAACGTTTGACCACTGTTAAGATCTTCTAATGGAGATGACACAATCATGATACAAGAACATAGTCTATTAATAAATCCTTGGAATCCACAATCTGTTAGCTGTTTTTTGTTTTTTGTTTTTCCATATTTGTTCCTTGTGTATGTAACAGTACCAACTAATTCTTACATCTTCTAAAGAAAAAATAAAACTAATTCATACATATATAGGATTTCATTACTAAGATACTGGTAGAATTTCGTTCATTTTACCTAATGTAGGCCGAATAAGTTTCACATGAAGGTATAACAATTCATATTAATAAGTTGTGGTGTCTACGTATTTAATTTGGAAGATCTCTGATACATCATGGTCCTCTGCATGTTATGCTTTGATTTTCATTTTTTTTTTAATTAAAAATTTTATAGGTTAGGCACTGGTTCTTAATTTGTATTTTCATATAAAATGCATGTCTTTTCTTCCCTACTATAATGGTTGCCACAAAAACAACAAACAGTCAATCACCATGCAAAAAGCCCAAATCTATCAAATAAATTCAGGGGAAGGGTAATAAAGAATGGTTACCCGAGATTTGGATGCAAATTCAACAAAGAATGGTGAGGATAAACAGAACAAGAGCAGAGAGATGGCAATGTTGTGAAGGAGTACAGAACGAACGAGCTAAGAAAACAAAGGAGATATATCTACTGGGAAGAATAGGCTAGTATTTTGGTCCTTAAGTATAACGTTGGGGCTTTTTGAGATTTTCTTAAGAAAGAAATTTTCAGTAACTTAAGATTGCAAATCGTGTGATTCTAAAAAAGTACCTAGGCTAGAAGTTGCTTATTCTAAAATGTGAAAATCTGCAGTTTTAAAAATCACAATCTCACTGATATCGCATGGGCAAACATTTTAAAATATTACGTTTTGGCTAGATATAATCACGCATTTGGTTCCCAAATCATGGGCCAAACAGACACTATGTTAAACAATCATGTGCATTACCGATTAGTTCTTACATATTTCGAAATTTCATTACTCATATTAGTAGAATCTTTGTTCATTGACCTAATATGGGCTCCAAAAGGTATAACAATCGTATTAATAATTCGCATGGTATCCACATATATAATTTGAAAGATCTTCGATACATCATGGTCCTTTGCATATTGTGCTTTGTTTTTCATTAAAAAAAATTCTATAGGTCAAGCACTAGTTCTTAATTGCATTTTAATATAAAATGCGTGTATTTTCTTCCTTACGATAATGGTTACTGTAAAATGAGACATGATGCAAATTCTATGCCAAATGGAAGAAAATGGTTATTCTCATTTTAATTGCCACTTCATATATTATGACTTATGAATGACTGTCTACTATTTTCCTATGAATTCGTTACTTTTTCTCTATTATTTATAGTTGACTACAACATAATTTTGGCAAAAATTGTGATCACATACTTTTTCAACATGCTTAAAATGATGTATCACATATTCTTTAAACAACTGAGTTAATACTCTCAATCCATCAATTAACCAATGTAATCTCTTAATAATTGCAGTTTATCCTGAACTGTTATAAATTAGTTAGAATTATTTGTCACATTTGGGAACCGCAATTAGGCAGGCAAACGAAAGTTGTTTGAACTTTATTAATACAAACCATTATACAGTTTGACCTCCAAAGGCCCATCTTCTAGACTGCTGAAAATATCATGGCTGATCAATTCATTTCTTGAAAATCTTATTTAGGTTTGAGCAGCAAAGAAAATAAAAAAGAAGAGAGAAAACTGTTACAATTTGGAGATAAATTGCTGTTTGCTTTGTGAAACCAGGTTCTTTCTCAATATCTTGCCTGAAGTTGACCTTGGAATTGCACTAGTGAAACTGACTCTTCTAACTTTCTTGTATGGGGCCACCTGAAAGTTCCATATACACATAAATTACAAAAGAGTTTAGTGATGGTTACTGAAGAAAGAAGACAGAAGAGCCATGACAAACCTGGTCAGCCACAAATTTAATCACTTGGTCTTCACTGAGCTCAGAACCAACTGCTTTTACCACGTATGCCATAGGTATCTGACCTGCTTCGTCATTTTCCACCCTGCAAAATTTAATATATTTGTTAGAGAAACATAGAGAGAGCTAGAGTGAAAGAGATGTGTTAAAATAACACACGGTATAACGGCTGCATCGAGAATTGAAGGATGACTCAAAAGTATTGCTTCCAGTTCTGCTGGAGCCACCTGCATTCATACACATTGAGCACCAGTCAAGTAATCAGAATACTATTTGGTATCCTTTCTAGTTGTTTCATTTAGCACCAACCAAGTCAAATTTTGCTTTCCAAAGTGGGAGCAATTAAGCCATTAATCCCTTAGTTTGGACCATTAAGTTAAAAGAAAAATGCTAAAGCTACTAGTATGTTACCATTTCAATAACATAATAAATGAATGTCTAAATTTCTTTTTTTATAATTGATAACACGGTAATTTGTGAGAATTATGTAGCAAAATTTAATATATCCCTAGTATCACAAAAGTTAAAAACTGAATTAGAACTAAAATTTTAAGGTACCTGATACCCATTATATTTGATGAGCTCCTTAACCCTATCCACAATGAAAAGAAACCCATCCTCATCAAAATAACAAATATCACCGGTTTTCAACCACCCATCTGAATCAATTGTTGCTGCAGTAGCTTCCTCATTTCCCAAATAACCTTTCATAATAGAAGGGCTCTTCAGCCACAGCTCTCCTTCCCTATAAGGAGGCAAGGGCTTTCCTGTTTCAGTATCAACCACCTTGGCACAAAAGCTTGGAATCAACATTCCTGATGACCCCGAACGAGCTTTAGCCTCTTTGTGAGCCGACGAAAACGTTGCTGCTCCACAGATTTCTGTTAGTCCATATCCTTGCCTTAGCTCTACCCATGGAAACTTTTTTCTGAACCCATCACCTACTTCTTTGCTCAATGGTGCAGCCCCAGTGGTCACCCTTCTCAACGACGATAACTCAGACTCAAACCCTGCTTTGCTCGCGTACTTTACTAGCCCAAGTATCACTGGTGGCACAGCTGGTATGTTATTAACTTTGTGTGTTTTAATTGCTTGAAGCATAGCATGGAACTCATACTTTTTCATCACCACCGTAGTAGTTCCCACACAAAACAATCCTAGCGCGAAAAAAGAAAGGCCGTAGATGTGAAATATAGGAAGGAAACACAAAAACACATCATTTTGAGCTGAGCTTACGTCCACAGTCCATCTCAGAAATGCCACATCGGCGATGAAATGTGCATGTGTTAGAACTACACCTGATTAAATAAAAGAGAATAAATGATTATCATGTGGTTTGGTCCATAGGGAAAAAACTAGAACTACGCACAAAAAACTAGTGCACACACTGTTTTACACAAAATACACTGAAAACATAATGCTGTGTTTGGATATTAAAAAAAAAGAGGGAGAGTAGAGTAAAGGGAGGGAGAGTAATTCAATTACGTTATTTTGAAGTTTTTTAAGGAAGGAGGGGAAAGGGTTTGGACTAGGGATGACAATTTTTGCCCGACCCACGAATACCCGACCCGGCCCGGCCCTAATGGGCCGGATTTTACTTGGTCCGATTAAAAATAGGGTCGGGTTTGGGTTTAAAAAAAAAAACCCAAAGCAGGTTCGGGTTGGGTCTGGGTTTTTACAAAAACCCGGCCAGAACCAGGACCCGATTATATATGTATAATTCCTATAATAACCTCTTATATATATATATATATATATATATATATATATATTGTTATAACCCTAACTAAAAAACCTCACTTCACACACAATCTCTTCAGACTTCAGCCGCCTCATCTCTTTCTCTTCAACTCACAAATCTGACTCACTCTCCTCTCCCACTCTCACTCACTCTCCTCTCATGTCTCACACCATCAGCCTCTCTCATGTCTCATGTCGTCACGCCGTCACGCCGTTAGCCACTCACAACTCTGACTCACGTCTCACTCATTTACTCTGACTCACTCTCTTTGCCGAAGAAGATGAAGACGAAAATCTAAGATTCTTGCCGCAAAGATTCTTGGTCTCAATCTCTCATGCTCTCGTGTTCTTCTTCCATTTTTTCTTTCTTTGATTAGTGGGTTTGGGGATTTAGATTTTGTTGTTAAGATTTGATGTTCCTTGCATGTACTTGTTTTAGATTTTGATTTCAAATGTATTTGGTTTCTGTGAATAGTTTGATTTCAAATGTATTTGGTTTCTGTGAATAGGAAATTTGAATGGGTATGGTGGATTTGATTTGAGATTTATTTGGGTTTGTTGTTTGTGCTGTACTGCTGCTGTGATTCTTTTTTCTCAGGAAAGCAATTTTTTTTTCTTAATTGATTGGGCAATCGGGCTACTGTTAGGGGCTGAAGATTAGGCCTTGAAGTGGCCTGGCTGGGCGGGGCTCGGCGGGGTGGGTCTGGGCCCCGAGAAAAAAATTCGTTTAATAAATGGGCTGGGTTCGGGCTGCGGGTCCTAGCCCGTGGGTCGGGTACGGGTATAAAAAACCCGACCCAAACCCGACCTGTTGTCATTCCTAGTTTGGACTACCTCTATCCCCTCATTTTTAATTCCCCCAAATTGGAGAGATTTGAAGGGAGAGTAGAATACATAAATTATTGACTAAATAAATTACCTAATTTACCTTTATTATATTAATAAAATTACAATGTTTTGTAACTTAAAAAAAAAATTTGTAACCCACAAAATTACAATGTTTTTCAAGGACAAAGTCCGCTTACTATGGTGGCGGAGCAGCCGAATACAACGCTGGAACTGCTATCATACAAGAACGTAGTTGGATCGACGTCGATGGAAGGACAGCCACCAGGGGTGAGGCTAACAAAGTTGTTGTTGAATGTGATGATCTAGGGGAGTCTCGGCCCCGTACAAGTGGTCATGTCGCCAGAATCGACGGTGGGCGATCTTGTTGCCACCGCAGTGAAGATTTACGCTAAAGAGTGTCGTCGGCCAATCTTGCTGACCACCGATCCGGCCATGTTCGACCTCCACTACTCACAATTTAGCTTAGAAAGTAAGAATCTCGTAATAATAGCCGTTGATTGTTTATTTTGGTGACACGTGTGCCGTTATGATTGGCAGTGTGTTTTATTAATTAATTAATTAAATTTTTATGTGGTGGGGCCAGGTTTGGACAATGTTGCAAGTCTATTTTCAAATAGGGGTAAATTTGTCTATTTAAATCATTTTCTCTCATTTCCATCCTAATTTTTAAAACATCCAAACAAGAATAAGGGCTAATTACTCACTTCCCCCTTATTAATTTTAAAAAATCCAAACAAGGTGGAGGATAACCATTCCCCTCTACTCTCCTCCCTCTCTAAACTTCCAAACAGGCCATAAAAGCGTTCATATTTGGGTAATGCATATTTGCACACATTGTGTGCAATAAAGATGGCCCTGGTCCAAAAGCTTGAGCCTACACTAAAATATGCTTAGCGACTATATTTTTAGTATTTGAATTGTGTATTGTCAAAATCCAATAGAGGGTATATATGCACAATAATTAACGCAATGGGTTATTATTATGCTTGAATTAAGGATAATTGATATGTCTTGATTCAAGGCTAAGTCAAGAGCCTTATAACTCAATTGAAATTGGTTGATGTTTCCAACAAAAACTTTTAACTCTCTCATTGTAATTAATTAATTATTAAAAAAAAAGACATATATATTAAGTCTTTGTTTTAATATTTATGCTAGAAACAAATAGTGAGTCATAATAAAACATGTGATTGTACTAACAAGACGCACCTTTGCTTGTCCCAGTAGTCCCAGAAGAGTATAGTATAGCTGCTGTGTCCGACTGAACTAGCTTGACTTGTGGCAACTGATATAAATGATCAGAGCTTTCAATTAATTCTTCAATGGACAAGGACGACGAATCTTTGTTTGGTTTTCTTGATGTTAGAATTGTAGGCACCCCAGTTGGGACCAATTTGTGAAGCTCTTCAGGTGCTGAAATTGCTAGCTTGGCGCCTGAGTCACTTACTTGCTTGGCTATTTCTGACTTGGTGTTAAGTGGGTTGGCTGTGGTTAATATTGCACCAATTGAGAACACTGCAAGGCATATGGTTGGGTACAAGAGCGAGTTTGGTGACAATACAAATACCACATCACCTTTACTGACCCCAAGAGTATGGTACAAGCCTTTAGCAAGTAAAAGAATTGATCTTTGGAGCCATGCATAGGTGAGCTGCTGATTTGTGGCTGAGTCTATGAGTGCAATTTTTGACTCTGCTTGGTGGGGATGTGGGAAATGAGATAGCACATATGTAGCAATGTCAAGGTCTGGCCTAGTGGGGATTTTATGTTGGTCACCAAGTTTATTAATCGAATAATATATTCCGGTTTGTGGGTCAAACCCACTTTTCGGATAGTGTGGCGGTCCAGGGTTGCCGGAGTCTTCTTTGGTGGTGGTGTTCCATGCTTTTGCTGCTGACATTTCCTGATGAATTTGCTAATAAGATGCAGGAAATGTGCTTTAGATAAAACCTTGGGTTTGTGTGTGTGAGTGTTATTGATGTGGGTTAAATATGGTTTGCTATTGGCTTTTGTGTTGGCCAAGCTCCAACATTGGCATTGATTAGAACAAGAATAGGACGATTTGGACCAAGTCAAGGTGTCTTGTAAGTAGATAATTCGAATTTGATACCTTAATTAATCGTAGGATATGTCCTTTATGTTGTGTTTAATGGTTCAAAATGACAATCACATGTCTTGTCAGTATTGTAACGCTGCCGCTAAATTGAAAGCTGGAACAAATAAAGTGGTGATTAGATGAGCTGAAAAGGATTGGAATTAGCGCATTGAGAGCATCCACGTTGGTGTGGAGATATTTTTTTAGTGTTTGATATTATAAAAAATTACTTTATTTATTTTATCTGTTTATTTTATAAAATATTAATATAAGTAAATTTATTTTAATTTTTAACACAATAAAATAATATATCTACTACTATAATAATGTGAACGTACAAATAAAAAAAATGATATATAAAAAAAGGAAAAAATATAAGAATAAAAGAACAATCGCAGTATCAACGCACAAACAATATATGTTCATGTGAACGATATATAAAAAAAGAAAAAAAAAAAAAAAAGGGTAAAAGAAGTATGAACCCAAACAACACCAGTGTGAACAAAGAGAAATCAGAATAAAAATGAGTGAACGCACAACTAAAAAAAAAAAATCTTTTTACTTTTCAGCTACATTATACACTATGCAGTCAAAAATAAAAGTAACTGTACACTGTAACTATAAAGCCAAGAAAAAAAAAAAACAAAAAAAACAACAGTATTACTGTCAGAGTCGGACAATGTAAGTGCAAGAGGCTTTGTCTTTGATCTTTTATAATAAAATATTTATAATTAGTCCCAAAGATATATCTAGCTAGCCCCAAGAATTCAATTGGCATAAAGATGTTACAAAAAATAATAATATTAAACCAAAATAATAATGAACCACCCTTTCAAAAAAAAAAATAATAATAAACCAAAATGGGGTTGGTCGGTCCATGATGCAGTGTGGCCGTCCTCCCTTTCCCATAAAAAAAAAAAAAAATGGTTACAAGTTTCAACATAAATACTTTTTAAAAATAAATTATATTCTATGTTTTTTTGGTGTTTTATGCATCTTTTCCTAATTATGATAAATTACGGACAAACCAAGAAATAAAAGGGTAAGGACCTTCAAAAATTGTATTTATATTATAAGGTAGCTTCTTTCCTTTAATATGCATATGTGTGCTTTAAAAAAAAAATCAATATATATATATATATATATATTTTTTTTTTCCCCTCAAAATTAATATTGATGGATTGGCAGTAGATCCAAAGCAAATATATGTCTTGTTCAATTATTATTTTTGAATTGTAAGAATCGAGTAGAAGATCAATGCACTACCAACTTCTTTTTTTATAAAATACTTGTACTTGTATTTACCCTTTTTGTTGTTTTAAGTTTTTAACCGTAACTATAGAACAAGCATTTTTAGCCATATATAAATATTGATAAAACTAAGCTTCACAACGAAAGATAATATAACTTTCTAAAGCGGTCCTGGACCAACAAAAGATGATATAACTTTGAAAACTTAGTACAAAATCAATTATATATGATTTCCAAGATTTAAAAGAATGTTGACTTTGCCAACGGGGGCTTGGCTGAGTGGGTAAGGCTCGGACACTTCGTGCATCACACCTAGGTTCGAGTCCCGCTGCCCGCAGGAGTCCGTTGGTGGGCATCACATCGCTAAGTCTGTGTGCTCTGCCCGGGGGCGTAATATAACCATAAAATCTCCCATTTTTTTTTTCTCAAAAAAAAAAAAGAATGTTGACTTCAATTTTAATAAATGATTAATTAGAAAAGTATTGAGTAGCAATAAACTTGAGCCTTTTATTTTATTTATATTTTGTTAACATTGAATGGATGTTAGTTTTTATTTTTATGTATTAATCTAGTTTTAAATCCTGATATAATTTTTTTATTCTTAAATTCCAAGAAATTTTTTATCCATACATTGTCCTTTCCAAAGCTGAAATTTTGGTTCCAACCCTAATTAATGTTATATAATTTCTTGACTAAAAGCTACTCGAGGAGTAAGGATAAAGCGTATTTTGGCATTGTAGTTTCAATTCACAATATGAAACAAAATTATATTTAGCCAACAAAAAAAAATGCATGGAACTAAATCATACTTTAGCAAAATCTAATAATATAATATTGATCGAAGAAAATAAAGAAAAGAGATAATAAAATTACGGAATGATGGATAATCAACTTACTTGAAGGCAAACACTTGAATATAAAACTTGAGAAGTGGTGAGGTACAAGAGAATTGCACTTGATTGAAGAAGCCAAAGGATTACAATAGAGATGAGAAAAGATTACAGTTTAGAATTTGAAAAGGTTTACAAGTGAAAATGTTAAAGAGTTAGAGAGAGATGGAGAGCAAGAGAGAGGAGTCTTCAGAAGATTTGAATTCTGCCCACGCCTTTTTATGCATAGCTAAAAGCCTTATAGTGGTGACCAGTGTCCCGACGGTACTGCTATATAATCCAAAGGAAGCTTGCAAATAATTTTCCTGATGAATCCTTCTTCACATGGCATTTGCAGGGAATCTTTCCCTTATTACTATTCATTGAATTATGGCACTTGTCGTCCTTTTCCGGGGTTCGAATTGTATCAATCCATTTAAAAGTGAGTGGTTTAGATTGGTAGCAAATTGGAAACAACGGTTTTCAATGTTTGGTCAGAGCGTTTGAGTCATAGTTTTCAATTTAATTAGGGTATTTAAGCACTGTGTTTTGAGAATCCGGAAGTAATGACATTTTTAAATATAATGAAAATTGTGGGACTCACATGATTTGATCAAACATTCAAACATAATTTAAACAATTGTTCCCCTATCTCATGCCTCTTCTGTGTAATTTCATCTCATGCAAACAGAGTTCCTTTGGACTCTTTTCAATTACGCTCCTCTTTCTGTCCCTCTCTCTCACGAGTCACAACGACTCTTTTTAAGTTTGGACTCTTTTACCTTTATTCAAGCCCCCAACCCTTTTAAGCTTCTCTTTTTCACTATGAAATCGAGGCACCCTTAAAAGAGAAATCATTTCATGACCGCAACAAATCAAAACAAGAGCAACAAGTCAAAAATTACAGTTTTGGGGGAATATGCACTGTGTTAGAAATTAAAATTTTATAAAAACTAGTAATTCACATAAATCTTTTATTGGGTACCTTCAAATTGTAAAATTTCAAAGAAAGCAACAGTAGAAAGTAAAAGGCAAGCTAGAAGAAATCTAGAAGTTTGGTCACCTGGGAGAGCACTGAGAGAGATCAAAATCTTAGAGAGGGACGAATGAGCCTTGGGTTTTGAGAGAATGAAGAGAAGAGAAAAGAGACAGAAGGAAAATAGAGCTCATTAAAGAAAATAATTAAATATTTTACTGTACATGTCAATGAGTTATCACTTTAAATATATATATATATATACACACATATCAAACACAATTTTTTTTTTTTTTTTTACTTTTGAAAATTTGTTATTAGAAACATGGTATCAAACATATTTTTGCATTATGAATACTTTAAAAACGTGTTTTCACAACATTTTTTAAATCACAGTTTTCACATCATTTTAAACACTAATAATTAAATACTATTACCAAACCTTAGACTTTGGATTTTATCATGCTATCAACAGTTAAAATAAACATTGAGTATATAACTATTTTGATAATTGTATAAGAAATCTGGAGTTCAATTCTTGCCTATATTAATAACTGATTAGTGTCTTTGTCTAATAATAAAGAGTTATCATCAAGAGTGGACGTCATAGGTTGAAACTCTCTCAAAAAAAAAATTGATATCTATTTATTGATGATATAAAAACATTATAATCCATTTATTTCAAAATGCTTGGATAATATTTCAAAAGGTATTTACAATAAAGTTACTTAGAAACTCTAGAAATCCTAATTTCCTTGTATCGGTTTTGGAGATTAGATGAGTTGAAGCCCATAGAAATTTGTTTGTTTCCTTCAATCTCCAGGCCACAACATTGATGTTATCATAATTAATATGGTGATAATTATATATTGTGTGTATAAAACATAACTAAAATTGTGTTTTAAAAACATGATTTCAGTTATAGTTGTGAAATGGTGAAACACGATTTCACAGTTATTACTATATGAAAACACAATATCAACTGAAATGTGAAAGTTCTTCTAAAAAAAGAAAAAGAAATGTGAAAGCATATAATTATTTGGTCATAAGGTTTTAGGAGAAGAAATCTCTCGACTTAAAAAAATACAAAAATAATTATGTGCCCACTGCATGAAACTTACGCATGGCACTTCACAAATTGACCAGGAATCTCAAGATGGGTATCAGTCTAACCTGTTACAAGAGAAAGCCCATTGGATCAAGTTATGGGCTGCTACAGTAATTTCTTTGAATCAATTATTACAACACCAATTTTCAGAAACTGTTTTAACAGCCACACTAATGTCTTCACTCTTCAGTGACCAGGTTAATGGACTTAAAACATTTAACCCATCACCTTCTAGAATTATACTTCAGAACCCAGTCTGATGGGCCCATTAGACTGCAAATTGGGCTGCCTTGGGCTTTCTTACCACAACGGGCTACCACCCTCTCCTCAAGTACCCAAGCTTGCATTCATGCTCTTTTCCTTTCCACATAATTGTAGCTTCAAGCCTTCAGCATTCAACTTTAACCCAACCTATCTTTCAGCCAAGACAAGTTTATTAATATTCTTTTCCTATATATATCACAACAATTTTTTTTTTTTTAATCCTTCACATATCTTAAATTATAATATTGTTTGAATTAATTAGATAGAATGATTTCTTTTCTGAACCCATAAAAATTAACTTCACAGATCTTATATTATTAAAATTATATATAATTTTCATTACCAAATAGACTATTTATATTATCAATGACTTATAAATAATAAATTGATATCTTATTGAATTAATTACAATCTTTCACAATCTAATTTCAAATTTATAAAAAAAAAATTATAAATATATACATATAAAATATAAAATATTTTATATATTTAAATCGAGTCTCATGTTTAAGAGCTTATTTATGAACAAATTATTATGTTTGAACTTAACTCGTTTAATAATTGTCTCTAAACTTAGACTTAAATTTTGCTATTTGTTAAATAAACAATATAAATTTGAAATGTTCATAGACAGATTGATTCATTTTAATACAGAAATTTCAAGAATCAGGACCTCATAAATATAAAATGCCAAGGCAATTTATTATGCACGGTTAGCAATACATCGAAATGGGCATGTGACTAAATGAGATATGGACCTCTTTAAAGCTACGTACCTGTATTTTATATCAAGAGAGCAGAATCACCACCACAACCAAACATTCTTGGCCACTCAATTGTCGATATCTATTGTACGCTAAATCTTCCAAGTTTCAACACCATTGCATCAGCAGGATGTCTAAGTTTTGGATTTTGGCTGTTGAGAACACCTTTGCAAAATGTTATGCTTTTTTTTTTATTGGCTTTGAATGGAAGGTTCATATGAATCATATCTGTAACTGTAAGGTTCTTCTTTTTTCTTTTCTTTTTTTTTTTTTCTTTTTTTTAAGTCTTGAACTAGAACTTTAAAAGCTGGATTACAACCAATAAATCAAAGGGGCAAAAAATTATTTGATGAATGGAAGGTCAAAAATGATCAGAGCCATGATTTGTGCTTGCTTCTGCCTGGCTGCAAATTAATAATTTAAGCTGAAAGTAGGATAGCTATATTACACACTCTTGGACAAAATATATTAATCATCTAGTTGAACAAAACAATTCCAATAATTTTGAGTCCCTAAATATTATATTGTTTGTAACCGGCCGTTTAGCATTATTGAAAAAAAAAAATAGAACTTTAAATTATAGATTTTTTTTTTTTTTAGAGTTTCAACCTGTGGCGTCCGCTCCTGATGATAGCTCTTTATTATCAAACTAAGATATCAATCAGTTTTTGGTGTAGGCGAGGATTGAATCCCAGATCTCTTATACAACTATCAGAGACTTTATCAGTTGAGTTAACTAGAACCCACTTAAATTATAGAGTTTTAGTTGTAGAGTTTCTGCGAAAGAAAAGTTTAAGTTACAGAGAACTTTATATGTTTTAAGTGTTTGACAAATTGCAAACTTAAATTTGAATAAATTAATTAATGGAAAATTTTAAAATAATATATATATATTTTTTCATTTTCTTCATATCACTTGCAATTTTTTTTTTCTTCTTTCCCCTCTTTGTTTTCCTTTCCTTTTCTCCTACTTTATTCCTATTCCTTTTTTCTAAATCTAACTTTTTACTCAATTGTGGATTCAAGCAATCCAAAGCGACCACAATGGCTCTCCACTCCTCTCTTCTCAAGAATCCATACATCTCTTATTAGTATATGGACAAATATCTCTCGAGTACTACTTTCCATTTGGAGCCTAAATGGAGGAAGCCTAAAAAATTTACAACCGACTTTATAGTTTTCAATGATCATTAGCATTTCAAGATCGAGAACATACTTGAAGAACTTTCATATTTTCATGAGCCATTCATACACATATAATGGGAAAATTATTATATAGTCCTGAGCCCTGACTATCCAATAACAGCCCCCATGACTCAAATTCAAGATCTTTACCTTAGAGAATAGAACAGTACCACTATACTAAAAAGTTTGGTAGCAATCTCAAGAAAATGATTTTTTTTTTTTTTTTGTTGATAGAGCTCAAGAAAATGAATGATATTGTAAGTTGGGTCGACCAATTGATAATAATACAATGGAATATGATATAAATAAAACAACGCACATGACACATGAGGGTCCAATGTAGTACTATACTAGGAGGATTGAACCCCAATGGAATTTCTCAACAGCCACTGATAGGCAACTTGAACTTCAAGTTGTCTTGAAGTACAGCTGAGTACCAAAACTTCTTACCAAGTTGAAGAAAGTAAAGGAGACTATCAGTGTGTTTCTTGAACCTTTGGTTGTTAAGTATTTCTGTATTTATATGGCAGACTCCAGCGCATAGGGATTGCAGCGACCAATTATTGGAGAAAGTCAAGGACATTGTGGGTTAGAGAGACTAGAAGTCTTGAGTATTTCTTTTTAGATAATTTATATTACGCAGAATAGTATTTATTTCTCTCCTATTTATAGTAGTGTCTATTTATTAAATTCACGGTGAGGTCTATTATGAATATAAGTAGATAGAATACCATTCCACTATAATCCATGAGTATTTAAGAATTTTACTTTACTTATGAATAATCTTGGTCTCCCACATTGTTAACGTATCATGTACATTGTACTATTACCATCTTCACAAGGTTAAAAATGATTAAAGCCCACAAATTGATGAATTCTTCCAACCATTTAAAATAGTGCATGCTTAAAATAAATAAATAAAACTTGATTTGGTAGATGAAGAGAAGTGTCCAAATTTTACAATTAATTTAATGTTTCCCCATATTTAAATCTTACAAACTAATACATCGTAATTTGATTTTAATAAGATTCTGTGAACCCTATTGGTAATTTTTTCCAGCCTTTGAATAGATGACCAAAATCAAACACACATAAGATCATCAGCTCCATATTGCAAAATTGATCTTTAAAGCATCTCTAATAGATTAGGCATCTCCTTTTCTAACCTTTTTTTTTTTTGCTGAATCCTTTTCCTTTTCTAACCATTTTGACTAGCATTTTCTTTACTGTAGCATCTCCAACCAACGAGGTTAGTCATTTTGGATAAATTGCTGCAGTAACTCTCAAAGCTCAACACATTTGAAAAGTAATTGTAGTTTTCCAAATATTTATTTTATCATTTTTTTTCTTAAAGGGATAGAGTTATAAGAAGAATATGAGTAAAAGAATAAAGAATAAAAACAAATATTTAAATAAAATAGAGATAAAAAAAAAGTATAATGAAAATTTGACCAAAATAAAAATGGAAACATGATTTTTTTTTTTTTTTTTTAATTTATAAATGACATTTTGATTAATTAAAATAGGACACATATTTCCTCTATCACACATGCCAAAATTCAGAAGCCACCTAAACTAAGTGCCTTGTACTGTTAAGTCTCTAACTGTAATTCAAGCCCACTGTAAGTAGCCGAGTGCAAAGAGATTTCCAGACTCACATTTTGTTGACAAGTGTCAACTGCAGTGCCTTATCCTAATATTTCTAAAGGTGTGTAATCTCTTCTTACTTCCTCTGCCTCTCTTTTACTCTTCTTCTCTCCCTCCATTCCATTTAATACCTTCATTCTTCAACCAGAGAGTCTCTCACTATAACAAAAAACCCTTTCTTTTCTTAAACAGAGCTTGTTTATTTATCTGACCCTTTTGAGTCTCTCTCTTTCTTTCTTTTTAGTTTAGTTTCCTCTCTGAAACTTTCATTCTCTCACTTTCTTTGAAAACTCTCTGACTCTGCTGCCATGGCAGTGGCAGAGCTACCACCTTCTTACACAAAAACCCATCTTCACTCATCCCAGCTCTCTTCCTTATCCACCCGTTTCGGCAATTTTCGTCGCTGTGCTTTTAGACCACTCCCTCGAGCTCGAAACTCCCTCACCATCTCTTGCTCTGTTGCACCAAAGTAAGCTTCTTTTCAACCCTATCTGTTCTTTCTCTGATATTGTAGTTTCTTTATAGTATTATGGGTCTTTTAAAAAAAGAAAAAAAAATTATTTGTTCTTTTTGTAATTCTCAGTCAAGTTCAAGCTCCAGTAGCAGTACAAAATGAGGACCCCAAGACCAAGACCGAGTGCTTTGGTGTGTTCTGTCTCACTTATGATCTCAAGGCTGTAAGTTCTTACAAATTTTGTGTCTTTTTATGTTAATTCGATGAGTCATGGTGAAATTCTATCTAAATTTTGTAGTTATTTGTGTTTTGAATTAGTTTTTTTTTTTTTTTTTTTTCCATGTTGAGCTCCAGTGTCTAATATAAGTGCATTGATATTTTTTGTCAATATGTGTAGTCATTAGTTTTTTATATGAGGGCTGAATGGTTGAGAAAGATTCGTTTGATTCTGTTTTTTATTTTTCATTTTCGCCTTGTCATCATTTTCCACTTCATTTGTAATAAATGGTACACAAGCACTTGCCTTTTGCTCATAGTAATAACTAACAAGAAACATAAAAAGAGTCCAATCAATATGCCCAATTCTCCATGGTCTATAACTATTATTGCACATGCAGTAATTGATTTTTATTCCAGAACTATAAATATCTTTTATTTTAAGTGAGAGGTGTGAAACATGCTTGCAAAATCAAGTTTACTATTTAACTCAAAAAAAATAAATCAAGTTGCTATTGTTATTTATGTAACATTTAAATCTTGGTAATCAATAATACTAATACAATTACAGTGGAATGGTGAAAGAAGAAACGAATGTTACTGGCTTGGATTTTTTAAAACAATGCATATGAATTGTTACTCAAGGCGAGTGCGGAGAGCATTATCTTGATTTTGTATATACAAATTATTAAATTTTATATTGAGTACTGAATCCCTTTGATGGTGGCACTTGATCTGACAATGAGAAATAATGAGATACAGATTAAGTATGGACATGGGGTACACCATTTTCGCATCTAGTAATGTCTTGTTTGTTTGTGTGGGTGGATGGGGGTGTTAGAAGATGCAAATTCATATCCTTGACATCTTTTTAGCTGTTTTGGTGCAGTAATAGCTCATCAGGAGATCTTTTCTTCTATTGTTTAATCCACATTGACCGCAGCTAACAAATCTTTTTAATATGTGGCCCCAGGAAGAAGAGACAAAAGCCTGGAAGAAATTAATTAATATTGCTGTCTCAGGTGCTGCTGGGATGATTTCAAATCATCTACTTTTCAAAGTAAGGATTTCTTAGATCCAAAAGTCGGAGTATGCTGTTTTTGGGTGATTTTTTTTTTTTTTTTTTTTAATTTAAATTTTCCTGGACTCTCTGTTGCATTTTAGTTGATATTGACCTGTATGTCACCCTAATTGTTCACAGGATACATAGAAGTCTAGCTTACAGTTTGACCCAATAATCATATCAACATTAGCGTGTTCCCATAAAAGTAGGAACCCTATTGTCTTTTGAAACTTACAGATA
Organism: Quercus ilex subsp. ballota; assembly: GCA_032727855.1. Taxonomy (NCBI): domain Eukaryota; kingdom Viridiplantae; phylum Streptophyta; class Magnoliopsida; order Fagales; family Fagaceae; genus Quercus; species Quercus ilex. Next base: position 57,461,221 of record CM064915.1, read on the forward strand.
CCAGTCTATGGTAAAATTTGCCCCAGCCTGTTGACTTATTTAGCTGTAAATTTTAGCAATCCAGTGTTGCAGGCATGTAGCATAAAATTGAAGAAGGAAAAGAAAAGGTTATTATATGCATATGTATTACATCAAGGTATTGCCTCGCTCATTAGGAGGCAGTGAATTGAGTTCAGTTGCCTTTGACTGACTGTCCAATATATATATATTATTGAACCATCTTCAGAACTCTTATTGGTGCCCTTGGAAAAAATCATATAAATCAAATCTCATTTTCCACTGCATTGAGTCACAAGAAAGAATACTTAGCTCAGGGTGGGGGGGGAAGAAGAGTCATAACAGAAGGAATAACATTATGACCTAGTCATAACAAAGGTTGTTTGTTTCAGACGTGTAATCTGATTTTGTTTGTTCTGCCAGCTTGCATCTGGTGAGGTTTTCGGTCCAGATCAACCTATTGCATTGAAACTATTGGGATCTGAAAGGTCGTTCCAAGCTCTTGAAGGTTGGTTTCTCAAGTCAACATACTCTGATAAGACTATTAGTTGCACCACTCAATAAGCAGTGTTTTGTTCCACCTAAGCAAACAAAGAAGTTATAACTGAGGGGAAAAAAACTTTACTCATATTTCAGACTATTACCTTTATTCTTAGAGCATGGTTTGTTGTGAAGCCAATGATGATTGATTTAGGTACCAGACAAAAAAATTCCTTCCATTTAGATTGCAGCACTATGACTGCACTGCCTTTTATTAACATTGAAATTATCTGTTTCAAGTGAATTCTAATAACGTATGCTTTCATAAGGGAAAAACGAAATATCTAGTTCATTCTTGAAACAAAATGAAGGACAATCAATATTGCAAATCAATGATGTTCTGAATTTAAGGCCCATAAGACTCTAAAAAAAAAAAAAAAAAAACATTGCAGCTGAGTTGTATCAAGTCGGCATTGAAGACTGTTAGCTGCCTTAGCAGGGGTACTCCATCCATTTTGCAGAAAGGAAGTTTGTGATACATCTGCAGCAATGAATGTTTGTCCTTCCGATTTGGCTAGTATTACAGCTAGAAAATCAAGCAAAAAGAAGAAAAAGAACCTGTCATGAAAGTCATTTGCAAATTAGTTTTCAAAAAAAAAAAAGTTCGCTTTTCCCTGTTGAGGATTTTAACTTCCAAAAATTCAAGCTTTATTATCTTGTCCAAATACAATTCATTTACCATAAATTCTCCAATGTTAAGAATATCAAAGTAATAAATAAATAATAAACTTTTATCCTTTCTAGTTGTTTTATGTTTATTTGTATGACCATATGTCTTCAAATTTACTATCATCTAAGAATAAGTTCTTTAAAATGATGATTGATGTATCTCCATAATGATGAATAAATTCATGCAGGTGTCGCTATGGAATTGGAGGATTCCTTGTTTCCTTTGTTGAGGGAGGTAAGTATAAGTATTGATCCATATGAAGTGTTTCAAGATGTAGAGTGGGCCCTACTAATAGGAGCAAAGCCTCGAGGGCCTGGAATGGAACGAGCTGGTTTACTGGACATAAATGGGCAGATTTTTGCTGAGCAGGTACCACTATTTGGTGTGATTTATGATATTTTTTTAGCAACAATTGGCTATACTGAATTGATTCTTATATTTCCTTTATTATTTTATTATTATAGGGAAAGGCTCTCAATGCCGTTGCATCCCGTAATGTCAAAGTGATAGTTGTGGGCAACCCCTGCAATACTAAGTAAGAGGGGTTCTATTTTAGTGGTTGATGTACAATTGAAGTGTTCCATACTGTGCCTGTAACTGCCTTGTGTTTCTTTTTTATGCAGTGCATTAATTTGTTTGAAAAATGCTCCAAATATACCTGCAAAAAATTTTCATGCTTTGACTCGGTTAGATGAGAATAGGGCAAAATGTCAGGTAAAGTTAGCTAATGACCATTACTGGTGTTGATTAGCAGTTGTCATGACCAAAAGGAATTATTATTCTAAATAATGGCTATGATTCATGCAGTTGGCCCTCAAAGCAGGTGTCTTCTATGATAAAGTGTCAAATATGACCATCTGGGGAAACCATTCTACCACTCAGGTTATTAAGAGGTTCTGTTATAAGATCATGCATGAAAAATTTCCCCACTCCTCTTCTAAAGAAACTTTATATGTAACTTTACCAGGTTCCAGACTTTTTAAATGCTAGAATCAATGGATTTCCTGTGAAAGAGGTTATAAGGGATCAAAAATGGTTAGAGGAGGAGTTCACAGAAAAGGTCCAGAAGGTAAGATTTTCAGAACGCTAATATATATATATATATGTATATATATATATAGAGTCCGGTAAAATCAAATGTGTGGGTTTCACGTTCAGATGCTAAAGGCAAGTTTTGATTTGCAGAGAGGTGGCTTGTTGATTAAAAAATGGGGAAGATCTTCAGCTGCATCAACTTCTGTGTCAATTGTTGATGCAATACGGTCCTTAATTACTCCAACCCCTGAGGGTGATTGGTTTTCATCAGGAGTAAGTCTTTGTTTGTTTAAAATGCATGCATACAGATATATGCTGTCAGTTTCTTGAGAACAAATTAGAAATCCCAAGTAACCATAATGTCAGAGATCCACTAACTTCATTCAAACTAATGGTGGGAGTAAATAATTTGGCACAACCCGTATGATGAAAATAACAGAAGTGACTACCGGAAATCATTCAGTTAGTCTCAGGAGTTCTCTATGTTCTATATTTTCTTCCTATCCTTTACTATTTGTCCAAAACAATAATATCTTTAGTATCGAAGACACACTGGTTTTTGAAGCGAATCAGCTAATTGAATGCCACTTGCCAGAAGATTCCTATCAGGTAGCATAACTTGTCTGTATAACCATACAATTATGAACATGGTACAACCTAGTAAAAAGGATTATAAACATGGTTTTTCGATATTATTTGAGTCACTTCAGTTGCAGACAAGTTAAAATACTGGCTTTAATTCTCCAGTCTCATTATTGCAATGCCATTGTAGGTTTACACCACTGGAAATCCTTATGGAATTGCAGAGGATATTGTTTTCAGTATGCCATGCAGATCAAAAGTAAGTTTCGCTCAGAGTTTTCTTCTAATGATAATATTTAATTGACTTTTGCGTAAAAATGTATTCGCATTCTCCAGGGAGATGGTGATTATGAGCTTGTCAAGGATGTAATATTTGATGACTACCTTCTTGAGCGAATCACCAGGGTGAGCTATCTTCTCATCTACTAAGGGAATGTCAGAACTTATCATGAAAAGAAGAAAATCCCCGTTCTTTTTAAAGGAAGTTGATGGAAACTTCAATAATATCATAATTGTGATACCTTTGATAATGTGAATTGGATTGAAGAAGTGTGTGTTATGTATTCGTGTTCCAAGTCTACCTTTTTTTCCTTTTTTCTAACACCATTATTTTGCAGACTGAAGCTGAACTGCTAGCTGAGAAGAGATGTGTGGCACACCTTATAGGGGAGGTAGATATTCTGATATTGTAATATTTTCTAACTATTGATTGATGCATCAGTATATGAGTCATCTTCAAATGTTTTGTTTTTTAATTTATTTTTTCAGGGCGTCGCTTTCTGTGATCTACCTGAGGATACAATGCTTCCTGGAGAGATGTAACACTCATCATCAGACTGCTCTTTTATCTGAAGAATTCATGCGACAGCTAGCTACCACAATGAGCTGTGAGGAGGGTTAACAGATATATGGAAATTTAAAATTATACTTTTATTTAATGTAGAATGTTTTCAAAAATAATTTCTCAATTAGTAGCAAAGAGTCAATGTTACTTTCCCAAAATAAAAAATGAAAAAATTAGAAAAGAAAATATATGAAGTCACTGTTGAGCCATTTGTTGAATTTTGAAATCATATCTTTTGTGGTAAGCATGGAGCTTTCACGTTAAATGCATATTCCTTGCTTTGCTCGTGTGAGCGGTTCTCAGCTAAACCATCTATGTACTTGTGTTGTAATTTTGTTGAAGTGCTTTAATAAGCTAATCTTGTATTCTTTGGCTTGGGTGCTGTATATCATTCTTCTTCATGCTCTGTTGCCGATACTGTAACACGATGGTCCTTTATGATAAGCAGAGAGTTTCTCAAGGTTAATAACTACTATAATCTGATTAAAACATGAGGACATTCCAGATAGAAAAACTGTTCAATGCCATATCAAATCAAAAGCATAGTTCACTTCAAGTCACAATATGGATATGGTTCACCCCAATGCAAAAAATCATCTGTGGCTCAATGAGTCAATGGTATGGCAAGGGCGTCTCTTGAGACCTTTTCTTCTAGGCCAGTTTCTCACAGCTGTGTATATACCGGAAAACTACTACACTAAAACCCTCTGGCTATTCCATCATTCACAAGACATCCTCAATATTACAGTTCATAAAAGTAAACAAATCTGGTCATAGTCTGCACGCTTGACTACAACATGTAAATCATCCCTTTGAAATGTTATTTTCAAAGAGATCGGCTCCCTCAGCAGTCAAACTTAACAGCCAAAGCTCAAAGTCTGGATCACAATGGATATGTGGTATAATGTTGCAATTAATGTTTACAGTACAAACCCTGTCAATGAAAGTGTGTGTTTCAGGCAAATTTTAAAATTAAACATCTTTTTTAACCCTTGAATATGCATAATTAATTGCTCACACTATAAGAGAAAATCCTAAAACCTTTCTTGCTAACATATACTTTAAGCCTCGCTTTTTAGAACCATTGCAACATCAAAGATAGGGTGGCAACAACTATCAATAAAATTATTTAAGGCATGAAATAACCCATTATCAGTTTAGCAGTCAGTAAAATAACACAATATGCAACTATAGAATGTAAACAGTGTAAGAATTACAATGAAATCACAAGGGGTATAAAGCACAAAGTATCAGTTTGGCAGTCAGTATGAACTAAAAAACAGAGCTGCATCTTCGTGATGTCCTAGTCAGTCTATAGAGTATAAAATTTTAACCATGAACCAACCCAAGAATATTCAAGATGTGATATACTGTATGGTTTCACATAGGCAACTTTCTCACTAATTCAAAATTACTTGATGCAGATGTAGCTTCCAATCTTGAAGCTCACAGAGATTAGTAGGACCCAAAAGAACAAAAAGAAGCACCAGCACCGTGAAACTACAGACGATCCCTTGCCAGTGAGTGAGCCAGCCAACGGCACAGAATTGGCAGAATTCATGTCAGCTTGTGGCAGGACAAATGACAAGAGGAGGCTGGCATCATTATTCTTGCCAAGTGACCAGTCCATCCCATCAGTTAAAGTCATGTTTCTTATTCTGATCATACCAGCAGTGACACGAACTGAGCTGGAGGATTGTGCAGCAGAGTGTAACCCAAGAGCTGCATGATCTTTTGCAGGGAACTCTGCAGCATACGCGGGAGGAGCAGGGATGCTTCCCAACATATGACTGGCCCGCTTGACAAATGGATGCTTATCATCTGCACCATAGATCAGGCACACAAGAATAAGCAAAATCAAAAGAAGGGAAGACAAGACCAGACCCACATACAAGTTTCAAGGGATTATATGGCTGCTTCAAACTTTTACCACTCTTCACATATTTATGGACATAGAAACACCAAAAAGTACATGACTGGAAGAGCTGAGAGATTTTGTCAAATTAAGATAAATCTTACCTGATTCATATATTGTGGCCTCTGGCTTATGCTTTGAAGATGAGGCATCATTGTTGCGTTGTGCCTCTGGCAGATGTATTGTCTCGTTGAAGACTTGGTCAGTTCCTCCATTCTCATGCTGTTACAGAGTAATTAAGTTAATTAAATGCTGCAATGACAGAATCCCAACATACAGGTATGAGCTAGTGTATTTAAAGAATTAATCCTTTTACCTTCTGGGGTGCTTGGTCAAAAACGGAGTTATCAGTCCCCATGATTTCAGAGGGATCAAATTTTAAATGTTGTAAGTTGTCATCATCTGCATCAAAGAATGTTAGGTACTCATCAAGCATGTCAAAACCTTCAGGATCTGCCTCCACAGGATTTGAAAGATCATTAGCTTCAAGATATAATCCATCACCCATTGGAGCATTATCAGCAGCATCCATGTAGAATTCATCGAGCGAGTAATTGACTTCAGCTGGATTCACATTATTGCTTGATTCAACAAATCCTCCAAGTGAGTAATTGACTTCAGCAGGATTCACATTATTGCTTGATTCAACATAATATTCATCTTTGACTGGATTTGTATCCATCCCATATTGTTCTGGTATGTTTAAAAATTGGTCATACTGTGGCTCGGAGGTTTCACCAGTGCCTATGATAGGCTTTTGATCATCTTCAATGAACTCCCCAGAATGCTCAGCATGGTTGCTCGTTTCCCCATAATAAAAGTTCAACGAGGGAGGATTTTCGCATGGAATATTTATCTCAAGATTCTGGAAAAGAGAAACATGTTTACAAAATTTGAGAATCCAGAAATGACTGTGTGGGCGTTTTTTTTTTTTTTTTTTTTTGGTTGTTGGGGGGGGTTGGGGGGGGGGGGGGGGGGGGGCGTTGTTTGTAGCAAGGAGGTGCAAGAAACAAGACCATGTATACTAAATAAGACAAATGGAGAGCACCCAATCTGCCACAACTATACATTTTAAAGACTTCAAATTTATGGTGGATGCACATCATTAAAAGTATATCCGCCTTCATATTGAAGTCATACTAAGCATAAACTTGAATCCAAAGGTTGCAGCTTATGGAGGGAGGGGACATTGATATAATCAACAAATTCACATATAAGGCCAAAATAATGAATCCAACTGCTCTACCTTGATTTCAATCAGTTTCCCAAGTGTAGATAGATCTTGATTTTTGAACCATCTATAAATTTGTCTTTCGCTTTATAGTAAATGCATCAGCATTTTTGTCCGAGAAGTCATAGATTCTGGACTGAAATCAACACCCAAAAAAAAAAACAACATACCCAGGCTCCTGCTTCTGCAGGGTTTGGGGTTCAATAAAGCAAAAATTACAGTAACTATAGGAACTTCTGAAAAGCTTTCCCAATATTTTGAACTTAAATATAATGGAAAGCTTATGTATACATCCAAACCATAACTAATCTAATTTCACTAGTTTTTGCTACTAATACAGAACTCATCATATTAAAATCTCCTTTTCAAATAATGGGCACCATCCAAATTTGCCCTTACAGCTTTCCCTAAAGGACCTAAACACATTAAGGGATTACCACCAAAATTTCAGCTTTCTTATTTTGGTCCCCCAAAGAATCTCATTTCACATGCCTAACAAATAGCGTCAATTCTTATCATCCAGCATATTCAAAAACAGCAACAAATAAACAGTTCCATCAATCACATAACACAACATTACAATTCAGTTGTTCAATTGCAAAAATTCCACAAACCTGGTCAAGGTCATTCGTTTCAACAAAAGCATCATCACCAACCATCACTTCTTCAGCTGCACCCGCAGCCGCAGCCGCTTCACCGGGCATGAAAACCTCCACGTCATCATCTTCCCATTCCTCCTCAACAAACGGAGCGCCATACTGCTCCCCATTCTTCGGCCCCGTCCCACTCTTCTGGAAAATCCTACACAGCACAAACGCATCCTTCACCCAAACCCACCCACAAAACGACATCAAATTTTCTTGATAGATTCGATAGAGAATTTCATCCTAGGGCATCCGCTCCATGATGATTGCTCTTTATCATCAGGCCAAAGACACCATATAGTTTTCATCGTGGGCGGGATTTATTCCCCAAATCTCTTATTCACCAACAAGAGACTTTACCAGTTGAGCCAACTGGAACCCACGTAAAAGAAAAGACAAAATCAATTCCAATACCACCATAACAAAAACATTTCCAACAAAAAAACACACAAATTAGAAACAGAAATGATAACCAAAACAAGAATCTTACAAGAACAAGTCCAGATTTTTCCAAATCCTCGTCGATGAGGCGGTACTCGTGCATAACCCAATTGGACCTAGCTCCACGAGGAGCACGACCATTGTGGTAAACAAGGGTCTTCTTCATCCCAACAGTGCGAGAATTTTGACGGACAGGACGGTCCTTCCCAGTGGTTTTCCAATAACCCTTTTCAGTAGCTCGATTCGTCCTCGAACTATTCCCATACTTCTTGTCCAAAGCACTGAAGAAATACCACTCCAAATCCCTGCTCTTCAGCTTCGACTTGCCTATAAAAAACTTACCCATAAAATCAACAACAAAGATTCAATCTTTAACCCATACATCAAAAAGAGAGAGATAGATAGATGGGTTTACTAGGGAGGTCCCATGGCTCGGACTTGTAGATATCGACGACGGAGATTGGGTCGAATTTGAAGGGCTTGTTTAACACCTTGCGCTTCAAGTAGTACCGAACGAGTTCTTCGTCGGTTGGGTGGAATCGGAATCCGGGAGCGAGTGAGGTTGCTGATTCGTCACGGCCCATTAATTCAAATCAATTCGGGCTAATTAGGGTTTTAGAATTGGGGATTTGAAAGAGATGAGAGGGAGAATAATTAGGGTTAGGGTTTTGGATTTTCAGAGTTTTCAGTCAGAGTCTAAAGGTTGAAAGCTGGAGAGAGAAGAAGAAGACGATGAGAGCAATGCCATTGAGCTAGAGAGAGAAAAGAGAAGAGTCTACACAATTGATAAAATAGTGGATGCTTCTTCAGGAAGAAATTTGGGTTTGGTTTGGTTAGAGTCACAGCGTCGGTGATGAAATTGGATTTTCAATTCAGTAGCGATTTTTCCACGTGGCAGTGTCTTTGTGAGTAGGTAGCACTTGCGATGCGGAACTGTTGGGTGTTGGTGTACTGTTGTTATTCTAGAATGTGCCATTGAGGGGGAGGGTGACGTAATCACATCCGTCAAAGTTAGATTGATAGTATTAATAAATATCCAATACCAAGCAGCCTTAACTTGTAAGGGAAAATGACAACCTTTGGTTGAAAATCACATCCGTCAAGTAATAAGATTACTATTGGATTTTAATAAGTATTTTTTATTTGAATTTTACTAATGCGTGCCTTTAGGGCACACATTAATTTCTATTTTTAGAAAAAAATTTCTCGAGAACTGAAAAAGTAATGACAGTTTTTTTAATTTTCGAGAAACTGTTTTTAAAAATAGAAAGTTTAATGTGTGCCCTAAGGGCACACATTAACCGGACCCTTTTTATTTTTGGATTTTAGAGCTTTCCGAAATCTGCGAACTGTTTCATCCCCACACACACACATACACACACACACACACAAATTTGGGGGACTAGATCACTTTTCCTTACGTGTAAATCTCTGTATATTTTGGAATAATTTATGATAATATAATGATGATTTCATATCAATTTTCATGTGATTATCAATAAATTTTTTTATTTGAAATAGAATATAAAGTTGTTTAATTTTAAATACTTTTGATATATAAACAATCTCGTTGATTTGTAATTTAATCAAATTCAAATTATACATAAGTTTTTGTTGATGTTATAGGACTGAATTACTTTTTATTGAATAAGTTTTTTTTTTTTTTCCCTCTAGGAGTTATTGAATGAGTAATATGATATATTATTGTTGGATTATATTATCTAGAGATGCTATTACAAATGAATTGATGGTTATTAATAATGTAATGTTAATTAAAAGTTATATTTCTCAAATGATTAAATAGTTTAAATTTATGTCATAAAGATATTTCCTAAAACATGTAGGAATATAATATGCATTGACTTCCTCCCATATATATACATTGACTCTGTTATTTAGCTTCAAATGACTTTTTTTTAAATGTCAAAACCGTGTGTGAGGCATGTAAATATGAACAATAAATTTTTTTTTTCTAGAATCAAATATATGAAAAATTAAGCTATAAAATCTAGGATCCTAAAAACTATTTTGGGTTCAAATGGAACATTGAGATGCATTGTTTTTGGCGCAGTCAAAGCTAGAAATGTACCATTGGATTGATCGTCTGGATCTACAATTATGGGAACTCACCAAATAAGGAAAAAGGAAGATGAGTTTGTAAACAATTTCTAGGACCTTTCCTTTTTTTTTTTTCTTTTTTCTTTTTTTCAAGGCGACTTGATGCACATCTTTGCCGGCACAGAACAGACAACTTTCTCTCTAGGTGGGTCTGGACTATTACTTCAGAGTTTAGACCACAAATCTCCTACTCGAGGAGTCATCTATTACTAGCCACCAGCTAACGACCCTCACTACCCCACATGTCTTTTAAACCAAAGTATAGTGTCATTGGTGTATGTAAATTATTGTTTTCCTAAGCCTATGTTGTTGCAGCTGATGATAGTGAGTAACATGAAGAAGGCACGCAAGCAAGATAAGAACCCCAAAATTTCAGAACACGCAGCAGTTGTCATTGCCAAGACTTGTGTGAGTTGCATACATACACGTACACAACTAAATTGACTTGATTGAGACTTGTTTATCACATGATCTTCACAGTACATGTAGTTTGTAGGAGATGAACCCATCACTATCAACAAAGATTCAAAGTTACGATGTCTTCTAGTCCAGTTGTATCATCTCTTTAAGTTTCAGCTAATCCACCATTCATAAAAATCCTTGAAAAAAGAAACGGCAGCGCATCACCATCAAACTCGTCATGGATTCATGGGGGCAGTGCCATTGACCCTATTTTTTTCTGTGAGCCTTGGTTGCAGGCTTGGGTTCTTAATAAATAAGAAATTTTCTAATTGTTTTACTAAGACTGTATAAGTCTTAAATTTTGAACCAAGAAGTCTACATTACCTATTTTTCAGAACAAAGGCTTCGATAGCCGATACAACATTACATTTTGACATTCTTACAAACAAATGTTCAAACAACAGTAAAAAGTTCCTGACCCTAGAAAAGAATACATGATCTCAGATCAACTGATGTGAGAGGGAAAAGCCCCCAAGGGCTGCAAAACTTACATAACGTACGCCTACCATTCACTTGACATCTCGGACACTCCTCTTCAAGTCCTCATTTTCCTTGTTCAGAAGATCAATTCGAGATCGAAGAATGTTTAACATGGTTTGGGCACTCATCAGTTCAAACTTCAATGTCTCCCTCTCAACTGAAATTTTATGTATCTCATTTTGTAGATCTTGTATGAATTTCAAGCAGCTAGGAGGCACGGACGAATCAAGATTAGCAATATCAAACGGAGGAGAAACTGAAAGACTATCTTTGGGTTCAATAGATTCTAATAGAGAATATTCCACGAGTGCAGAAAGGAAATTCCTTGTTGTTGCTGGGGCGGTGGTGGTGGTTGTCAATGGTGTTGCTGCAGTGGTTGTTGTAGATGAGCAATGATCCTGACTTGTCCTAGTTGAAGTCTCTAAACCATTTGAATGGTTAGAGTTCGATTCATTATGACGCCTTCTTTTATACCTTAATAGTAGGCTGGGTCTTGGATTAGCCAAGCACGGTGAAGGATAATCATCCATTCTCTCACTTTTGCAGACGACCAGAGCATTTTGATTCTCTCTTGGTACTTCACTAGCACTAAGAGGAGCCTCATTAATGGACTGAGTATCCTGAAACAACCAACATTGGAAAGTAAAAAAGACTTTTTGGATATAATGAGGCTTGAAATACAAAGTGTAGGAGCTACATCATACACAACTAACGGCATAATAGATATAAACATGCCCACAATCGGAAGAGCACAACCAATATCTATTGTGGAATAAACAAATTAAGTCTTCACATGTTTTTTATTTATTAGGTATAGGGGGAGGGGGGCTGGTGGGGTTCAAACCGCAAGTGCCCAGGCACCACAAGAAGGGCTCAAACCACACTCATTTAACCATAGATCATATCAAGTATTGACTTTATAACCATTACTCTTGGATCTCTAACATTGTGTGACCGTAATTGTTAGAAATGGGGGTGGCGTGTATCATATCAGAGAATATGTATCAAATCACTTGTAAAGAATTTCAAATTTTTTGGGGGTATAAAAATGCTCATAAATTGTATGATTAGTAAGTTTATTTTCCAAATCTATTCAAGTCAGGTGTATATCGTATTAAACAATAATTTCTGTTTCCTTTTTCATTATGATTTATTTTTTCTTCTTCATATTTGGGGTTTGATGGAGACTTTAGATTAGACCATTTGTTTTTAGTTTGTGATTGTTAGAATTTAATTGGATGACTTTCCCCCTTATATATACTAGTTTGAAGGCAATTTATAACTCTATTCTATTTTGGCAAGATTAAGAGAAAGACAACTATTTGCATTACATACCATGTGTTGTCACGTTTGGTGTGATGTATTTTAATATGGTGTGAATTATCTACTTGATGCATTGTAACTTGAAAATATGATCATTTTGAAGATTTTGTAAATATATCTTAATTAAATTTTTTGGTTGAGTTTCTAAAATATTATTGTATAAATGATGATAAAATTGGTCATATATTGATTGTGTCTCAAGCTTGTAATTCGTGTCTTTTTATAGATGTCTATCTTATATCTATAATATTATTGTTCATGTATTTTACAATACATGACACAAAAACTTATATATCGATTCAAGATAAGATTCACTTTTTGACAACAATACGCATAACCATGATTTAATATGGAGAAAATACATTCCAACTCTCTATAACCACAAATGGAAGAGTCAAAACTGACTATCAAATATTAAAACCTAGTGGTATAGACCTAGCCTGTCCAATTTCTCACTATACTGCAATTCCTCCATACAATACAAGGTATTTTGTCCCCCAGGAGGGTGGGAGGATAAACAAGGATACGGGTAGTATGCAAATGAGATCATTCAAAAAATATATTGAGAGGGAAAAAAATCTCAATGCCTAAAGTTAAGGTCAACAGAAAACCTAAGAAAGAGGTCAAAGAATGGACCAACACCCAGCTGAACAACACTTTAAGAAAGTTAAACTTTATTACCTCCAAGGAATTCTCTCTTCAATAGCCCTCTTATTTCTTTCCAGCCAAATATACTAAATAAGGCATGATGGAGTAGCTCTTTATGCTACACCTTCAAGAAGTCAAGAACTGATCTGAGCATAATCTGATGCACTCCAAAGAGTGAAAAAGGCAGAGACCATAACCCACAGGCAAATGAAAAATGAAGTGATGCACAGTTTCACCATCATTCTTGCACATATAACACCAACTAAGAATTTAATTCTTAGATTACATTTATGTAAATTATCTGCAGTCCACACAAAGTAAGAATATGGAGGGAATTCTAAATGCCAAATATTCTTACATGGGAACTGATTCTTCAACAAACCACGTGGTTGAAAATAGAAACTCCTACCATCTTAACTACCACTCTTGTTCAATTTTCAATTTAGTGTCTTCTCCCACTCCACATACCTTGGCAGCATAAAGCATTTCAAGAGTAGCATCAACAGATTCATCCTCCCAATCTTGAACTGCCAGAAAAAACTCAAATCCTTACGCAAAACCCCATCCATCCAACCCTTGCAATCAGCTACTTTAACCTCTTTGTTCTTGTTATAGAAAATAAATCTGAAAATAGATCTTCCATTTGTAAATCAGAACCCACAAATCCTGCCAAAAAAAGGGTCCTGCTTCCATCATGCGCATAAATATGTGAAAATCAGAACACCACATGTCATTCCAAAAAGGGTCCTCTCCCATCCTTCAACCTCACATATCACTTCAACTTAATGCAATCTTCTGGAGATAAGAAGGAAACGCAATCCTCTCCCAAAATTATCAGATGTGTGCAACACATCTACGAGTGATAACTTATGTTCCAAGTAGGCAACTAACGCCAATTACACCTTTTACTACTTACAATAAACTAACGAAAAAGCACCTTTGGGATTATCCTTTATATATACATAAAATACATAACCTTAGGGACTAGCATCAATCTAATACAAAGAATCCAAAATTGAACCAATTCACGTATTAGATGTAAACATGCTTCACTGAAGGTGCACACCTCCAACAACAAAAAATTATATTAATAAAGTCAGCTCTCCATTTATCTAGTTTCAAGACATCATCTAAGCAAAATTTATGCATGCCAAAGTTATCACATCTGAATATAGACCATTTGCCCAACAAGTAAGCAAAAGGCCCAACCACTCAGCTGGTTCATATCATTACGTGCACCATTTAACAGGTTGATTTCATAACTGACTACACAAGTCTCACTCAAACACCTAGCTAGTGTGAGTTGGCTTGCTTTCATTTCCATGCTTTAAGGGGGTAAAAAAACTGAGGATTTCACAGACTAGAAAGCACATGATACGAGTAATAAAATCAAATTTAACTGAGGGCAATGCTTCTTCATTTATAGTTTTACCTTGTTAAATATTCAAAGATGACCTTTTGTCTTTGAACCATACTTCTTATATATTATGCTACCATTACTACAATAATAAAAAGTTCACCTTGTGCTTCAACAATTTTTCCAAACGGTTTAAACCATTTACCAGCCTGGCAGCCTCCAAGCTGGTTGACATTCAATCCAAGTACATGCACAATGCCAAGAAACCTCAAAGAAAAATCCCAGGCTCAAAAATCAGCTCAAGCTAGAACAAGTTTCCAAACTTCTATTCAAGCTCTTAACTCCAGATTAGCAAAATGAGCTCACAAATGGCTTGCAAGCTTTAGAAACTTGGACCAAAATTTATTATTTGAGGAGAACAAAGGCCACTTCACACTGCAAGCCCGTCACTTGACAAGTTTTATTATCTAAGAGGAGCATGAGGAACCTCAAACTGCAAGCCCATCTTTTTGTTATTAAAGAAAGTTTGAGCCCACACAAAGACTAGCATTGATACATAAAACGCTTGGGGGCATAGGTGTTCATAAAGGAAAAGCCTCATTTACCTCCAACTTTGCGATGTGGAATTCCCAGCCAGCCTTCTCCCATATCAACAATCCCACATAAGAAGTGATGCCAATTACATTTTTTTGCTAATAAATGTATCACATGCCCACTCTGTCTTTCATCCATGAAATCTAAATGTCTCAAATAATGGACAAGGAGAAGCCTTTATAAGTTGACCAAAAACTTTGTAACATCTCCTATGAGAGCTGGGCTAGCGAGCCAACAAGCCAAGCATCTTACTGCCTAGGGCTTGCTTCATTTACGAATGAGCCTTAGAATGTGTTCAAGTTTAGCTCATTCACCACAATGAACAAGCCGAGCTGGACTTTGACCAAGCTACTCATGCATCTCAGAGCTCTCACAATTCCCCCATCACCTATGTGAAGGCACCTATTAAAAATTTGTTAGATAAAGCCATGTTCAACCTATCAGAACCCAACTTGTTCAAAAGATTCAACTTCTTTCCAACTCCCACCGATTCTTCCTTTTAGGAAAAAATGCTTGCTGGCTGAGCTTTTGGACTCAGATTTGAGAGAAGGGTTGCAATCTTTGTCACCGGCAGATAGTGCAAGAAGAGTTGAGACAAAGGCTGATATTGAGCATTTAGCTTCTTTGGAGGAGATTTCTTGGAGGCAGAAATCGAAGGCTTTGTACTTAAAAGAAGGGGATAATAATACTGGGTTTTTTCATAGGCTTGCTAATTCTCATAGACGTAAAAATGCTATGAGAGCTGTGGAGGTTAAGGGCATCTTGTATGAGGATGAGTCTGCCATTCAGGATCAAGTGGTGAGTTTTTATAAGTCTTTGTACCAGGAGACCGAATCTTGGAGGCCCACTATTGACAGTTTAGAGTTTGCAAATTTGGATGAAACCAATAGGGTTACTTTAGAAAAGGAGTTTGAGAAGGAGGAGATCATTGCAGCCCTACGGGAGGCTAAGGGTGATAAGGCCCCCGGTCCAGATGGCTTTACTATGGCTTTCTTTCAAAAATGTTGGTGTGTTCTTGAGAAGGAGATCTTGGCTTTTTTTGCAGACTTCCACAAAGAATGTATCTTTGAAAAATCTCTCAATGCCACATTTTTGTGTTTGATACCCAAGAAGCTTAGTGCAGTCAATATTAGAGAGTTTTACCCTATCAGCCTTGTGGGTAGTTTGTACAAGCTACTTTCAAAGGTCTTGGCACATAGACTTCGTTGTGTTTTGGATAAACTTATTTCCAATTCCCAGAATTCTTTTGTTGGGGGAAGACAGATTCTTGACTCTGTTCTAATCGCAAATGAATGCTTAGATAGCAGACTGAAGAGTGGTATTTCGGGTGTGATTGTTAAATTGGATATTGAGAAGGCTTATGATCATGTGAATTGGAGTGCCTTATTTTACCTTATGGAGAGGATGGGTTTTGGGGAGAAGTGGGGAAGATGGATGAAAATGTGTATTTCTACTGCTCGTTTTTCAGTACTTGTTAATGGGACTCCAGCTGGTTTCTTTGGCAGTTCTCGTGGCCTTCGCCAAGGAGATCCTTTATCTCCACTCCTATTCTTATTGGTAATTGAGGTGTTGAGTAGGTTGTTGAAAAGGACAGAAGATGGAGGCTTTCTCAGTGGATTCCAAGCAAGTCCCAATACAAGTGGAGGTTTGCATATCTCTCACCTTTTATTTGCTGATGATACTATTCTCTTTTGTGATGCATCCGAGGAACAATTATTACATATTCGTATGGTTCTAATTTTCTTTGAAGCTATCACAGGACTAAAAGTAAATGTTGGTAAGAGTGAGATTGTGCTGGTTGGTGAGGTTGGGAATTTGGATGCCTTAGCTCGTATTTTATGTTGTAAGGTAGGCTGTTTACCTATGTCTTATTTGGGTATGCCTTTGGGGGCACATTATAAGGATTCCTCAATATGGAACCCTATCATTGAACGGATGGAAAAAAGGCTTGCAAGTTGGAAGCAATTATATTTATCAAAAGGGGGTAGACTTACTTTATTGAAGAGTACCTTATCAAGTCTCCCTACATATTATTTATCTTTGTTCACTATTCCACAATATGTGGCAAACAGATTAGAGAGGATTCAGAGGAATTTCCTTTGGGGGAGATCTAATGATGTTTTTAAATTCTCACTTGTTGCTTGGGAGAAAGTTGTGTGGCCAGTGGAGGTAGGTGGCTTGGGGATTCGAAAGATTGGGCTGTTCAACCAAGCTTTGCTTGGGAAGTGGCTATGGCGATTTGGGAATGAGGTCACACATTTATGGAGGCAAGTTATAGCTTCCAAATATGGGGAGGCCAGTGGGGATGGTGTACTAGAGTTTGTTAGAGGGACGCATGGATGTGGTATGTGGAAGAACATTAGGAAGGGGGCTGAGAGCTTCTTTGGTCATGTGTTGTATGCAGCAAGTGAGGGTTTTCGTATCAAATTTTGGTATGACCTTTGGAGTAGCCCTACTGCCTTGAAGGATTTATATCCGGCTATGTTTGCTATTGCTGTGGATAAGGCAGCTATGATTTCCGATATGGTTGACTGTGCACCGGATGGGGGTGGTAGAACTTGGACCTTACGTTTCCATTGTGCTTTTCAAGATTGGGAGACAGGGATCTTTTATGATTTTTTTGCGCATATTTCATCCAAGCTACCTAGAGGGAGTGATAATACCATGATATGGCAATTGAATCGTAGTGGTGTTTTTGATGTGCGCTCTTTCTATTTTTCATTGCTAGCAGCCCTGTTGGTGTCTTTTCCTTGGAAGAGTATTTGGTGTGTTAAGGTACCTAAAAGGGTGGCTTTCTTCTTATGGAAAACTGTTAGGGGTGGGATTCTTACTATAGACAACCTTGTCAAGAAGAATTTACCTCTTGTTAATTGGTGCTGCCTTTGTCGATGTGAAGAGGAAACTGTGGATCACTTATTGATCCATTGTAAGTATGCTCATACCTTGTGGAGTGAAGTCCTTCATTTGTTTGGGGTTCAGTGGGTGATGCCGAAGAGTGTTGTTTCTCTTCTCTCTACATGGTGGAATTGGTTGGGAAGTCACACTTCAAATGTGTGGAATATGGTTCCAGCGTGTCTTATGTGGTTAATTTGGAAGGAGTGCAATGTCCAAACTTTTGAGGAAACTGAGAGACTTATAGACTGTGTGAAGTCTTTGCTACTTAGGACTTTGTTTGAGTGGTCCCGTATTTGGGGGTTTACGCATTGTCATTCTTTGTTTGAATTTCTTAATTCTGTTAGTCTTTCTTTTTGATTGGTTTGTATTCTTTTCAGTGCAGTGAGTTTATTATTGTAAATTCATTGTACCTTTATTATTTGGGGGTTTACGCATTGTCATTCTTTGTTTGAATTTCTTAATTCTGTTAGTCTTTCTTTTTGATTGGTTTGTATTCTTTTCAGTGCAGTGAGTTTATTATTGTAAATTCATTGTACCTTTATTATCAATAAAATCTGTTATTACCTATCAAAAAAAATTATGCTCTATATCATCAAACCCAAAGAGATCCAACTCAAGAGACCACACTCGCTTCTCAAAAAACCTCTTGAAAAACTCAGCTCTACTTCCAACTTCTCTCAACACCTTCCTTAAGAATTTCACAACTAGCCATTCTATGCAAACTTGCCATCCAATTAGAAATTTCAGGCTCTGTCACTTTTTAGCAAGAAAAACTTCTCTACTTTGCTTCCAATAGATTTCCAACTCAAACCAAACAACCAAAATCCCTTCCTTTCCTGCTTCTCAAAAAAAAAAAAAAAAATCCCTTCCTTTCCACTCCAACAAATCTACTAGCATCTGGATATTTCCTTATTCACATTCTAATTTTCACTTGGAGCTTTTAACTACTTTTCATATATAAATCTCAATACACCTTCCTTAAATTGGAAGAGACTCTGCCACCTTTCAACCGAATCCATGAAAACATCAACCCCAGCCCACATATTCTCAAGACAATTTTTTTTCCAATTCCTACTATACCCATGAACCTAGCAATAGGGAAGTAAGATCATAGATAGGTATTGGAGTATAGAGGTTAAATCTATTTAATAAACTATTACACCATATAGACCCATGTGCTATCGGGTTTTTTTTTTTTCCTTTTTTTTTTGGAGGGGGGGGGGGGAGCGGGGGGTGGCGTGTGTTGGGGGTCAGACTGGAGTATGAAAACATAATTGAATTACACACACTTATATACATGTACATATACACGTATATGCGCGTGTGTGTGAAGTATGAGGAAAGATTCTTGATTCAATTATCATTTGCACTTGATAACATTATAGCTTTTAATTGGATGCTTCCTCTCATCTTTTTTTTTTTTAAATCAATAAGTTTTGGCCCAAGGGGAGGCGAAGGGGAGATTTGAACAAGAGTCCACTTCTTGAGGCATGATCCTAGCTGATTATGCAACTGCTTAGGGAGATATCTTCCTTTCACATAAGATTGTAAAAGGCTTTACTAAAAATTGCTATATAATATTGAATACTTTAAGACTCAACTTTTATTACAAAAAAATAAATGAGAATTGGACATCTATGGTGTCTCTATAATGTGCTTATCTCTTTATTCTCATTTTACAAGATAATCTTGTTTTCTTGAAATTCCAATCTCATGAATATATGAATTTAAGATACCTAAATTTTCTCTTCTTTTGTTTCCATTTTTCTTTTCTTTTCTTTTTTTATAAGATTTCTCTTCTTTTGTTTTTCACGGACAGTGTGCTCATAAGGTTTAGGTGGCCAAAGCACAAAAAACTGATTTTTATTTATACTCTACATTTATCCCTCAATGTTTTTGCAACAATAACATGGCATAATTCAGTATCTATAATTCAACACTTCAATGAAGGACCGCTAATAAGTATAAGTACTCTTTCAAGTTTTCCTATTTATTTCTTTTCTCTCTTTCCTATTCCAGTGGAGATGGCCAATCGGATTGAGAATTAGAAAGAAACTTTTTATAGAGAGGGATTAGTGAGGAACCTAAATTCCATTTGGTTAATTGGGCTCAACTTTGTGAACCGCTGCAAAATGGGGGGTTGGGTGTCAAGACTTTGAGAAGATTTAATCAAGTATTGTCAGGAACTAGTTGTGGAGATATGAGACCGAGAGAGAACTACTTTGGAGGAGTATCATAGAAGTGAAGTATGGGAGTGATTTTTTCGGGGGTGCTAGTGTCATAAAGGTGTGTCAGGTCCTTATGGTGTTAGTCTTTGGAAATCCACAAGACGGGAGTGGTTGACCTTTTCCCGGTTTGATGTGGGTGATGATGCTAGGGTGAAGTTTTGGCATGATTTCTGGTGTGGTGCTAGTCCACTTAAAGAGGCCTTCCCAGAATTATATAAAATTAGTCGTGATAAGGAGTCTTCTATAGGGAAGGTTATGCAAGTCTCTAATGAGATAACTCACTGGGATGTTCAATTCACTAGATCATTCCAGGATTGGGAGTTGGAGTCTCTAGCTGCTTTTATGGACTTAATCTATTCTAGGCCAATGAGGACTGAGGGGTGAGGGGCTTGATAAACTTAGTTGGAGGCCAGCCAAGAGTCGGGGTTTTGAGGTGCGTGGGCATTACCATTCCTTAATTCATCTAATGGCATGTCGTTTCCTTGGAAGTTGGTGTAGCGCTTGAAGGTTCCTCCTAGGGTAGCAATCTTTGCATGTACTATTGCCTTAGGGAAGATTTTGTCTACAGCTTATGTATGGAAGAGAGGTATAATTGTTGTAGATTGGTGTGTTTGTTTGGTCTTCAATGGGTTATGCCACAAAGGGTTCTCGATTTGTTAGCTACATGGCAAGGTTCTTTTGGTAGACATCAAAATATAGCTTTTTGGAGGGTTGTGTTGCATTGCATTATGTGAGTCTTTGGTGGAAATAGAATGCTAGAAGCTTTGAGGGATGTGAACGGTCTATTTTTGAGATTAAATCTTTTTTCTTTCATACTTTGCTAGATTGGAGTGTTACTTTTCAATATGTTCCTTGTTTTCCTTTTTTAGATATGCTTGAGCATTGTAATTTCAGAGATTGATTGCGCGCTCCCTAAGTTGAGTACACCGCCGATGTACATGGGTTGTTTAATTCAATAAGATTTTACTTATCAAAAAAATAAAATAAAATAAAAGAATCAAAGTTAGAAAAATAACCAACCTGCTCAAAATTATTCCCTTCAATAAACGAATCCTGACGATTTTCAACGCATTCAACATAACCATTCTCGACATATTCGTAATGGCCATTCTCTTCGGCACATATAACATTGCCAGTGTCTTCATCACATTCATCATGACCAGCCTCTTCAGCATATGCATCATAGCCAGCCTCTACATCACATGGATTGTGGACGGCTACCACTTCCTTCCCAGCCTGTTCCCCCAGAAACAAAACCGGTGCACTATCATCCCATTCCTCCTCAATAAAAGGAGCATATCGGTGGCTATTCGGTGGTCCAATATTATTCTTATGAAATACCCTACACAGCACATATGAATCCTTCTCCACAGAAACAAAAACCCAAAACATAAAGGTTAACAAAATAATAGTAACCATACAATTCCAATTCGACAAAACATAATAAAAATGCTTTTTAGTTGCTGAGAAAAATATAGGAAATGAACAACCTTGAACTTCTAAATTGAGATTCACACTTGGGGGGACCCAAATTGACTAACTCCTCCAGCTCACTAACATCAACTAAAAATCCCAAATGTGGTGAGTCTTTCATTCGGTCAAACCAGAAGTGCACAATCCATAAGTTCCAAAGTTCACATTTCAACTCATTTGATAAACATTCTCAGCAACTAAATGCAAAACTGCATAAAAACATTAACTTGCCACAGCCCTCACCTGCATAGTAGCCCCAGCCCGAGCTTTCTCCAATTCTTCATCTACAAGCCTGTACTCATGCATCACCCAATTGGTCCTCAATCCATCCGGGGCTCGGCCACTATGAAAAACCAAAGTTTTCTTGAGCCCAGCCGTCCTAGAATCGTGATGAACCGGCCTGTCATTCCCGGTGGCTTTCCAGTACCCTTTGTTTGTAGCCCTGTTCATTCTCGCCCCATTGCCATACTTCTTGTCCAATGCACTAAAAAAGTACCACTCTTGGTCCCTCGTCTTCAATCCCGACTTATCTAAACACCCAATTCATTTAAAAAAAGAAAAAATTTAATTAATTAAACAAACAAACAGGCAAATCAGAACCCAATAAATAAGAACAAACAAATTATAGGCTTATAGCCCCCCCCCAATCAAAAAATACATAAAACAATAATTATACTACAATAAATCAAAAAATAAATATAAAAAAATTAGCCACCACAAAGTGATCAATACCCACATAAGAAAAACACGTGATCAATACAACAACACTAATAAAACACATGAACAGGAAGTTTTATCAAAACATAAAGATACAACCTTAAACGAAACAAAAACAAAGACCCAACAGAAAGAGAGGTACAGGATATAACCTGCGAGGTCCCAAGGCTCGCTTTTGTAGATGTCGACCTCGGAAATAGCATTGATTCGAAAGGGTTTGCCGCAAACCTTGCGTTTAAGGTAGTATATGACAAGCTCTTCGTCCGTGGGGTGGAACCTGAACCCAGGTGCCAACGCCGTGGGAGGCGGTGCTGGCAGCGACGGCGTTTCATGGCGCATAGTGTTTTGAGATTTTTTAATTTTTTTTTTGGGGTTGCTAGGGTTTGTTTGGAAGGAAGGAGGGATATAGGTGGAGAAGATGAGGGTTGGCTTTGAGTGACGCTTAAGGAACGAACGGTGGGTACCTTCGATTGCAAGGCAATGGTATTTTTGAATTTTCCTGTGTATAATTTGCCTTTTTAAAAACCTTTTTTTTAGTTTTGTCTGTTGTGTTTTTTTTTATTAATTTTGTGGATGTATTTTATGTGGTTAAATCGGGAAACTTAATTTGTAATTGTCAATACTGCTTAAAATGGAAGAAAACGCATTAAATTTGGTTAGAGATATATGGTATGAGAGTTATGTGGTTCTTTTAAAAAAAAAGAAAAAAAAAATCAACACAACATAAAACAATTTGAAATGTGAGTGTGGGGTTTTGAATTTCATTATTTTGTATTGTACTAATTGTAGGTAAAAAATGTTGATGATAAATGAGTTTTAAAATATTACTAATAAAAGTTTTAATACTATTGTAAAACTATTTAAGAGTTATGATTTGAGACCTCTCGGTTGGGATTATTATTTAGGAATTTTAAGGATTTTTAAAGATTTTGTCTAATTCTCATATTTTGGTTATAAATAGTTTAAATAATTTAGATACCGTTAAAATTTACTTACATCAAAATGTGGTTTAAAGGATCTGGATACCAATAAAGTTCACTTTTGTCAAAATGTATTTTAAAGGATCTAAATACCGTTAAAATTCTCTTATATAGAAATGTGGATTACATTTTAAAAAGTAATTAAATGTAAGGCAATATATTAGATGCAAACATAATAACTCAGCCTTACCAAGAGCTATTAGAGTCTCTCCATCACATTCAGTTGGTCATCAAAAACAACAAAAATAGAGGTTTATACAAAAAAATGATTGGCTTCATGATAAACATGATCAACAATCGTGTTAGGAAAATTCCTTAAAAAGCGTTTGATATGAATAAGTAAAAGCTCCACTACTTAGTTGTTGCAAAGGTTATTCTTTGCAAGAAGAATAGCAGTCTTTGCATCGAGTTCAATATGAATATTGGTGACACCGAGCTTTAATGCCAATATAAATCCATCATTGAGTGCCTAATCTCAATCGTCACACTTTCTAGCCAATTGATCTAGCGAATCCTTTTAGCCAATTCCTTTCAATATTTTTGAGGAGTCTTCCTCCTTTTACACTGCCTAGATTTCCTAACGAAGATTCACCCATGTTAAGCTTAGTTTAGTTTTATGAAGGTTCCATTTAATATGTATATTGATTACTTTTTAAAAAGACAGGTATTAACTTTCATTTAGCTTATGAAAGGTATACTTTTGTGTGACAATGATAACCCTAGTTTATTTACCCTTTATCTACCTATGATATAACTATTTTCTACAAACTTGAGCAAAGCAACCCACAAATATTGATATTATGAAAACATATGTGCATTTTAAAAATTTTAACATTTTGATTTATTTTGGATTTTTAGAATTAATGTAAATTAGTTTGTTTGATTTATAATATAAGACTCAGCATTGATGAAAATTGAATACTAAACATAGTGCATTAATTGTATCATATATTGAATAATGGGTTTAAGTAGTTAATTGAAATCCCTTTTTTTTCTCATTAGGGTTGACAAATGGCCAAAACCGAACGAACCAACCTAATTCTATAGGGTGGGTTAGATTGGTTATTAAAGTTACATGGGTTGGAAAACCCAATGAGGTTGAGTTAGAGCTAGGTATGTTTTAATCCAAAATATTTCATTTTAAAGAAAGTTAGGTTGCTCGATACAGGATCCTTGTAGTAGGCTGGACCAACATTTAATTGAAAGGTACCCAAAGGCGGACTTGTTTTAGGTCCAATGCATCTAATGCACTGGACCCGGTCAGATGGTGACACATGTGTAAAAGTAGATACATATCATCATCTCAACGGGTCCAGTACTACTGGAAACTGAACCTAAGCCTGACCCATCAAAGGCAACTAGTTCATCTTTGATGTAGGTGTTGTTTGGTAAACAACTGCCTTTGCATCTATTTATGTACTAGTGCCTTCAATAGTCTCCTAGCCTTACAATTGGATTAAAGGATCGAAATGTTAGGATGATATATTAGTGTGAAAGTCTTTAAGGTTGCTCTAATTCTATAAAACCGAGATTCCAAGACCTACAAATGATTATTTGACCATATTTTGGGTACATCACCAAATTCTCTCTCATTAAAGTCATGTCAAACTGAGTTGGTTCAACCGGTCAATATAGGAATCAATCCTTACCCAAGGTTTGCAATACATTGTTCAAAATAAATTTATATAAAAAACCACATACGTAAATTTTTATGATAACTATTTTTACATAATAAATAAATGGATAGAAATAAGTGCCCTCAAATGCACACTCATTCTACAAGATAAAATGTATAGAACTTTTAAAGCATTTACATGAACTTATGGAAAAATTAATGTCTATTTTAGAATAAAAAACTACTATTTTTTTCTATTTTAGCTAGCCGTTTTCAAAATACCTATATTTGATTATTTATTTAATACTTTATTTCATTACAATATTAATTTTCTTAATTTATTTAATCATTTCTTTCTGTCACTCTCTCTTTTCACATGCAATAATCATTATTTACTCTATTTTTTCACCATCAAGAAACACAAAAAATTAGAATAAAATAAAAATTATATAAGCTACAGTGACTTGTATATTTGCACAAACACTGTATCAAAATCTCATTATGCATAATTGGGTCATAAGCTGATATGGGTAATTTTGGACTTCACTGACTATATTTTGGGTTTTATGTTATTTTACAGCAAAAAAACAAAAAACAAAAAATGTTGAATTAATAGTTTTCAAAACAATTTGACAGCATATGAAACATCTTCTCATGTTTAAAGTGCAATCACTTTTGTATCAAAAAAAAAAAAAAGTGCAATCACTTTTTCTTTTAAAAATCTCATAACTGTGTTTTTATTTTGGTAAATAAAATGATAGTTTCTCTCTCATAAATTCTCTATTTGTTACGTGGGTAGGTTTTGGCGAATATCAAATAATTGGTACAAGTTTAAATATACTTTACTATTTTATCACTTTATCAACTAAAATTAGTTTTTTTTTTTGAGGAAAACTAAAATTAGTTAGTATCCATATATCTTATACTCAATTTTTGTGAGACAATGACATTTCCTTTATTTCCTTTATTGAAAAAACAGCAATTATGAGACAAACCTACCTATAAATTCTTATTAGGAAAGTAACTTAGGATAGTAAATGACTGGGATACCCCAGGTGGAAAATGCATCTCTTCCGGTCAAGTAGCCAACTCTTTCTTAAAAAAAAAAAAAAAAAAAAAAAACAAAAGTAGCAAACTCAGTGCCAGTGTCATTTTCTCAAAAAGCAAAATTAACAACTTTGTTATTATTAGGGACCTTTTTTTTTTTTTAATATAGTTAAAATTAATTACACTTTTTATTTAAGTCACAACTGGCTTCAGCAAATTGGGAAAGAAAGTGTAAAATCAGCTGTCACAACTCACAAGACTTTCAAGACAATGAAAGGCACCACATGTGTCCGTGGGGGACTGGAGTCTGAGAGCCGAATCTATGTTCGCCTGTGGACAGTGCACATTCCAGAAAAGCAAACACAGGAAAAGCTTTGGTGTGAGAGTGAGGTTTGCCATAAGTTCGATCACTTTGGTTCGTGCACTTAGAAAAGCACTAACTGTCTTTCTTGGATTTGCTAGAATTTATATGTGGATACCATAAATCAAAGGAATAAACAATACGTTTCCATCAAAGACTTGAAGACTTTACCCCTAAGGCAAGTAATTGCTCGTGGGACCTCCAAAATTATGAATTAGCTTATTCTAAAAATATATATAAATAAATCTTAGCGCAAATATTAGATCCGAATTGGAAGTTTAATCTGGTTTAAGAATTAGTAGATCACTTGTTCAATTAGTAGGTCACCGGTTGAACCACATGAGTATAAATAAAAGTTAAAAAAAAAAAGTATGACTAAATTACTAACTAAAATTCAGTCTAAAAAACTAGTTGCCTATAATAAATCAAAATCAATATTTCACAAGTTAACAACAATAAAAAGCAAAAAATAAAAGAATAACATAAAAGTGCAACAAAGTCTTTGCTAAATTTAATCCTATTAATGTCTAAAAAAAAAAAAAAAAAAAAAACCTATTTAATGTCTAGATTGACAAGTGAACAAATGGATATCTTATTTTTATTTTTTTAAATTAGTCTCTTTTTTTGGAATTACAAAGCTGGTTGGGTGAAAATCACCAATCTGGGTTACAAAAAACTCACTGAATTTTATCGGCCCAATTGCATAAATAGTCCAATTAAACACTCAGATCGACTTAGGTATTAATTCACCGGATTGCCGGTCAAACTGGCTAGTGGGTTTAAATGTTTAATAATTATGCCTTTTGAGTACCAAGCCCTTTCATGTTTGATCACGAGCATGGTTTTCCATGTACTTGAGGTCTTAATTGCCATCACAGTTAATTAACTAAAGTAGCCCTAACGTGTGACTTAATCACTTAATAAACAAATGAACACTAGCCTTTAAAAAAAAATGTTATTTGTTCGCAGGTAATTATCTTTTTCCCCTCCTCTTTGATAAAAAGTTTTTTTTTTTCATTTTTGTGAGAACAGATAAAAGTAAATTATGCTCAAGAAAAGTCTAACACAAAGACTAAAGATGTTATTATGTAGGGTATGCAACAGTGACCCTTATCATGAATGGCATATTCTAAATTAGAATATTCGAACTAGAGTAGTGCTTCACTTCTTCTACTAATAAGTGATGATGATGTTGAATCTTTTTTTTTTTTTTTTGGCTGAATGATGATGTTGAATCTGACCACTGCTTAGCACTTAGCACTTATCACTATCAATCAGGGATACTGAGTTAATGAATTAGATTCATGTTCATGACATCCAATCATCGTATTAGATTCATTTTTATGCATGCCATGTAGCAATTGATGTTGGGAAATTGCCTCAATTTTCTATTATGACTAGGTTAGTAACTTGGGTTTTCTTGGTGAAGAAGGAAAATTAAATTGGTTATTGTTGAATTTCTTTTATGTGGAGGAAAAGTTTATTCCTTAACATTGAAGCAAAACATTTTTTTTGTTAAATAAGTATAATTGTATTTTTAAAAATTTCAAAAAAGTAATGTATTTATCATACACCAAAGAATATGAATTGAAATTATATAAATTGATAGTGTTGCAAAGAATTTGATGGTTTTGTACTAGGATCCTTCCCTATGGACATAAGAGAAAAATTTTAAAATTGAGCATGAAAGTGAAACCAATTGAAAAAAAGAAGAAGAATAAGAGATTCTCACTTGGAGGTAGTGCAAGCGCAAGAGAGGGAGAGAGGGAAAAAATTTAGGTTTTTTCTAAAATTTATGTAAAGTGCACAAATCAAAGAGAACTTGTTTTTGTCTTGCTTTTAGACTTGTATAATGTATAAAAGTAAGAGAAAAAATGTCTTGCTTTTGTGCGAGAACAAAGAAAATAAGGAGAATTTTTGCTGCTTCACATGAACTCAAATGGGTTGAATTTCTTACATTGGCTGACAAGACAATAGATTGACATATTTGTTAACCAAATGTGATCTGGGCATAGATGATTATATAACTTTGATTGAGGAACGCCCTTATTTTATAGAACATGCTCTATTTTAGGATGTAGTTTCTCTTTCGGTTGAATAAAATTTTCTATCTTTGCATAAATAAATAAAAAGAAAATTGTTTTAGTTGTGAGACACACACTAATGTATAAACATATGAGTTTTCTTTGGAAGAAGATTTTGGGTGTTATAACTATGCAGAATTCCTAGTGATTGAATATGTTAGATAAATTATACTTATTATGAAAGAATTGTTATCCATGCATTTAATGTGGATCTCAAGTTAGGTATAAATTTGGAAACAGATTGTAACAAATTTTATTAAAGTGAGTTTGTTAGGAATTGGTCCAGTGGTTTTTATTTTTTATTTTTATATATATATATATATATATAAATGATTTTCTACGTAATTTTTTTGTATTCTTGTGTGTGTGTTTTTAGAAGATTGTTCTTGTGTGGGAGTGATCAATATCTTATATTGGTTTGGTAATATTATGGTTATAATCTATACTATTATTTATGGGACTTTCCCGGTTTGGACTTTGGATTCCTCATTTTTTTAGTTCAAAAATGCCCCTACACCCTTATGTTTAAGTAGAGATAAAACTAAAGGACAATCCGATAAAAATGCAACTCTAACTCCCACTAAAATATTGCCTAAAAAATAAGACCACTTTCTTATTAATTTTTAAATTGATTTTTTCACTTATAAAATAATAAATAATAAAAACACATATTTTTTTCTACAAAATAGGACCACTAAAAAAAAAAAGCCTCATCACACGCGCGAAGCGGGTGTGATTAGGCTAGTCTATACTATTATATAATGGACTTTTCCTGTTTGGATTCCTCATTTTTTTTTTTAATTCAAAAATGTCCTTACACCCCTATGTTTAAGTAGAGATAAAACTAAAGAACAATCCGGTAAGAATGCAACTCTAACTCCCACTAAAATATTGTCTAAAAAATAGGACCACTCTCTTATTAATTTTCAAATTGATTTTTTCACTTATAAATTAGATTTTCAAAATAAAAATTATATATATATAAAAAATAATAAAAAAACACATTTTTTATTTCTACAAAATAGGACTACAAAAATAAAATAAAAAAAGCCTCATCGCATGCGCTTCGCGCGTGCGATGAGGCTAGTATTTTTTAAATTAGTTAAAATTTTTTGTTTAATTTTTTTTATAAAAAATTCATATAATGCTTGGACGGAAATAAATTTTTTTTTTTCATTATTTAATAGTGAGAATGATACAAAGATCCCAAAAAAAAAAAAAAAAAACTTAATACATAAAGATAAAACTTATGTCTATTCAACGTTAGCATAATATGAATAAAGGAAAGACATAATAATAATAATTTTTAGTTTTTACTACAATTCAAATTAATCTTCTATCAAGTACTAAATTTTGTAAAAATTATTATATACATTGAAGTTAGAGGCTACCCTAAATTCTCTTATATAAATACATTTTTATATGATATTTGCCACTTAATTTCAAACCCAAAAAGTAACACACACACACACACACACACACACACATATATATATGTATGTATGTATAAAAGAATAGTTGGAAATTTGAAGTTCTCAACCAAAATATATTTTTTTATGACCCTATTACATGAGAGGGTATGTCATGTTTCGAGTGTATACACTCATCTCTCTTACAACACTTGGAACCCACTAAAATGTGAGTCCCATGTGTTGTGAGAGAGCTAAGGGTATAGACTCAAAACATAATGTCATTTTGCTTATTACATAGTAGTATATAAAAAATAATTTTTTTTAATCATATATAAGAAAAATATTACCTATTATCAATTAAATTAGTAATTATGACATCTTATTAAACTTAATACGACACACTTACCACATTGTTTTATTTTTGTTTACTCATCCATTTTGTATCAACATGAACATAAAAATATGTCCCATAATGTTCCATCAAAACTGCTCGGTTTCAATTTGTCTAAAATCACTGCTCATTACCTTGTTAATAATCCTTATATTGTAATATTGTTAGACCCAAATTTTCCCTACACTTTTCCTTCCATTTGGTTTTGTTGGTACAAACACAATAATAATTGAAAAAACACCTCCTCCCTTCACTCCCTTGCGCACGTATCTAGCTCAATATCTGAATCAATACATATCAACCCATTAATCACCACAATTAAAAAGAATAAAATAGTCTTTCTCATTTTCAATGTAAGATTTAACATTTCACCAACTTCTTATCTTCTATATTAACTCCCATAACATTGTATTTATATTATCATATTTATTCATTTTAATTAAAAAATATTAAAATACTCTAAAAAATTTTAAATATATTTTGAGCTATCTTTTTCAACTTATTAAGTAACAAGCTATATGATTATTCATATATAGTTTTAGTAACATGATTTTTTTAAATGAATCATATGATTTTTTTTAAATAAGACACATGGATAATTTTATAATTTGTTATGTAATGGACTATGTAATGGACTAGAAAAAATAACTCTAAGCGTGCATTTAGGACAAGCTGAAAGTTTCAACTTATGTTTGCTATTATTCATGAGTCTCACTATACTATTCGACTAACTTTTACCTTTATATGTACTTTCAGTAAAAAAAATTTCAATTTCAGCTAAATAAGTTATTCCTAAACAGATAAATATTTGTAGCAAAACTTTTTCATTTTCATTCATCTACTCACATTTCACTCGAATCACTCCCACCCGATTAACTTTTTCCCTCCAATAAATAACTAGAAAGGAGAAGAGGTACAAATTCAATTTCAATTAATTTTTTTTTTTAAGGCAATCCCCATTAAATTGAAAGAGAAAAAAAGGGGAAAGAGCCTGTGTACAAATCACTATACTATTCGACTAACTTTTACCTTTATATGTACTTTCAGTAAAAAAAATTTCAATTTCAGCTAAATAAGTTATTCCTAAACAGATAAATATTTGTAGCAAAACTTTTTCATTTTCATTCATCTACTCACATTTCACTCGAATCACTTCCACCCGATTAACTTTTTCCCTCCAACAAATAAATAGAAAGGAGAAGAGGTACAAATTCAATTTCAATTAATTTTTTTTTTAAGGCAATCCCCATTAAATTGAAAGAGAAAAAAAGGGGAAAGAGCCTGTGTACAAATTGTGCACAGATCCTTCTAGTGCACAGTGATTGGTTGGTTGGGGCACAAGTCTGTGACTGTGTGTACTTGCATTGCAAAAAGTTGAACAAACCAGCTAGATTGAGAGCTGGTCAAACAAGGACGTAAGGTACTATAAGGTTTGTTCCCACAAGTTTTTGCCTTGTAGGTGTCGCTGGTGGCACGTGTCAAGGGCCTGGGCCTTTGCCACTGCATGGAGCCTGCGCGGCCCTCCTTCATAAAACAGTCATGAATAAATAAATAAACCTATGAGGCCCCAGGAGATTGGTATGGAATCTATGGATGAATGAAACCCTTCACTTTTTATTATTATTTGGATTTTACCGTTTTGGGCCTTGGCCATAGATTCATTCAGCAGGGGCACTTTGTGTGTTTACACTTTAAAGAATGATAAAAGTTCGAAGTTTCTGTTTTTTATTAGGCTGAAACTCACACATTAAAAGAAATTAAGAAATTAAGAAAAAAGAAAAAGAAAAAGAAAATAAATAAATAAATAAAGAGAATTGATGGAACTTTCAAACATTGATACATACCTACCCACCCAAAAGCAAGCCTCTTTTTCTTGCTGAATCAAAGGGTCAAACTTATGCGCCACAATTTTATATTTTAATATTAATTAATAATTACAGATTTCTTATCACTTGTGAGTGGATCGTCAGTCTTGCTCACATATACCGAGAGGCTAATAGAGTGGCTGATGGACTAACTAAAAGGGGAAGCTTGCAAACGGATAGAATTTTTGTATATGAGTTTTGCTCGAGTTTTGTGTATGAAAAGTATCTCACTGGTGTTTGTCAAATAAGCACTCTTAGAAAGTACTACGTAACAAACTAGGTACCCTCTTAAACCGTTTGTTTAAATAAATAAAACTTCCCCTTTTGTAAAAAAAAAAAAAAAGGGTCAAACTTAATTAAGGAGAATTCTTCCCAAAAAAAAAAAAAAAAATGGTACATGATATTTCTTGGCATGAACTGGCCTTGAAATATATGCTTACTAAATCTCGTCAATTTCGCTTTTCTAATTAAGAAAATTTCTTATGAGTGGCAAATACCATGAATGCACCCATCACCAAATAATGAAGAATTTTACAGATTCATCAACCAAATTGAGGGATAAGGATAAGCACATTATACAATAAGTGTTTTAGACCTTTGTAAAAAGTAAAGGAACAACTCATACTATAAAAGATTTCTTTATAAAAAATATTTTCTTCCAGTTCTATCATGACACTATAGTATGACACTTATGCATCAATGCATGTATTCTTATTAGCTTCTTTTCGCACATCTCTTTTTTTGCTTTATAAAATAAGATCACGAGTACAATATAACCTTTTCCAATATATCTATAAGAGCATTAGCATTGGGGAATGCTAATGCCAAATCTAAGGAAAATTTGGAATTTTAAGCCCCAAAACCATCTGCATTGGGGAATGCTAAACAGCAGTATTGCAAATTTTTTTGCAATACTGCTACAGTGCAATTCTAAACATAGAATTGCACTGTAGCAAGTATTGTAAAAAAAAAAAAATATTTTATTTGGAAGAAAGCTGAAAATGAGAGAGAGGAGAGAGATGGGAGAGAAGATATAATTTTGAGATATATTATTTTATTATGTAGATATATTATTTTAATGAGTAAAAGAGGGAAATAGAGATTTGGGATGTAGAGGTATTGTAAAATAGTATGGTATAATGATAAAGTGGCTTTTTAGAATTGTAAAATAGAGTAGCATTGGAATTTTCCAATGCTAATGCTCTAAGTGTCTTCTCTTATAAAATATTGGGTACAAGTTTTGTTTTTTTAATTAAAATTCAATAAAATTTGGATCCACCAAGATTGATAATAAAAAGTTTTTTTTTTTTTGGTTGATAATTTCTTCTCGGTTACTAAAAAAAGGCCACTATAGATTTGGATCCACCAAAATCTCTTTTTTTTTTTTTTTTTTTTTTTTTTTTTAATGGTAGTGATACTGTGATAGCATTCTAAACTAAACTATAAAAATAGACATTTCATCCGATAGTTGGGCTCAACTTGCAACTATAGTATTGTAGTTTTCAGATGGTTTTTTAAAGCTTAAAAGTTAACACAAAAAATATTAATTATTCATGAATATTTTTTTTAAAAAAAGGTGATCATACAAGAAAACAAGAAAAGGAATATAAGATAAAATTGTATTGCGTGCATGCGTGAATTGATGTGGGTAGGTAGCTAGGTGGAGTTTCGTGTTGGTTGCATGGTGCACACTTGTTTAGCTGTGGCAATGCTAGCTACTTGTTTCTTGCCAAAATTGCTTAGCTCGGCTCTATACACCTTGAAGGCTCGTACAGTTAGACTATTTGTCCACTCCTATTAGTCATAGCTTTTATTGGTGTTGAATTCTAACCAAATTTATCACTATATTATATATATATATATATATATATATATATATATATATGGAGGGTCAGTTTTTGCAGCCCAAGCCCAAATGGTTTGGATTATGAGTCCAATGAACTCAAAATAATAAATTTGTAGAAAGTGGGTGAAAGAGCTGGACTGGTTGTGAATTAAACAATAGTCAACTATGATGTTAAGAGATGTATTAACGTAGAAACACACTTGAAAAACTCAACAAACAGATGTCCGAAGAGGTGTATTATTGAATGAAAGGTGATTACAACTCTTAATACTACAGTAAAGTTACTCTCTTCTGCTTCTTCCTTTTTCTTCAATCCCTATTATCAGAGGCCTCTTCTCTTTATATAGCACCCTCTCCCATCATCTTCATCGTCCACTTGTTCTTCATCTAAGCATCAACTTGAGTACATGTCATGTCAAATCTCCTCTTTAGCTCTCTGTGAGTGGTAGCAGCTGAGATTATACTGTTCAGGGGTCTTCTCCACATTAATGCGACCAGAAAAGCAGCTGTAGTACATTTAATGTGGTGGTTGCATCTTGTCTTCTAGATATTTCTCCGTTCCTATCATCTCCACACGTGCCTGAAACTTATCCTTATCATTAAAATCCTTAGAAGGATTGCTTGAACCTTTCAGGTATTTGTTTTACCAAGACTCTTTGCATCCGAGGAGAATGACCTCTTCGAACCACTGGTAATCTCTTCGGACTATACTCCTCGTTCATTTCCAGGTATACTTCTTCCACATGGACTCTTTCTCAAACATTTTCATCTCTTCGGACACACAGTAATTTTCAAATAGGGCCGTAGGCCCAATACATAAGGCTGGGCTTTCACCTCCCACAATATATATATATATATATATAATTTTTTTTAGGGGCTAATTAGGTCTATTTAAACACTCGGTTGGTTATTGTTGTGGGTTTTAGTTAGCTCTACTGGTAAAGTCTTTTGTCATTTGAAAAACAAAAAATCAATTGAGGGTCTTGATTTGATGATAAAAGACAATTATTAAAAATGGATACTATAGATTAAAACTATACCTCTCAAAAAAAAAAAAAAAATTGGTTATTGTTTATTGATGTTACATTCTAACCAAATTTAGGCCACGTCCAGCTGCATATACTTTCTAGAAAGATTGTAAGGATATTATAAACTTCATTATAAAATATAGGGAAATATTAACGAGTGCTCTTAGGGCACTGATTAATAATTTATTTTAAGAAAGTTTTGATACCACTTTTATGAAAAATGAAAAAAACTGTCAAAATATTAATTACTTTTTTTTTTCATTTCCCATAAAAACTTTCTTTAAATGGATTATTAACCAGTGCCTTAAGGGCACTCGTTAGCATTTCCCTAAAATATAAATGTGTCATAAATTACAAAAAAACAAAATTTAATATGCATTTATTATGCAATTATTTTTTTTATGGGAGCATTTATTATGTTATTAAAATCTCCAATTACATTCATTATTTCATTAATAATAATAATAAAGTTGGTGTTGCTATAATTTGATAGCATGTGGAGACGGATAAATAGGAAAAAAAAAATTAAAGTATTAAAGCTTGATAAAACATTAAACTTGAGGAAAAAATTGATAATTACTTGAAACTTATGAAGATTAATTTCAAAATTTGAATTTAAAATGGAGAAAAAAGCCTGGTTCGAAGGGATTTGAAGCCGGTTTTCAATTCGCTTCCCACCACGCAAAGTTCAAACCTCATCGGAGAGAGAAAGAAGGAACGAAAGCTGGCCGAGAAAAGAGGTCCGGCCATGGATAGGCATAACCTTTGGCATGAGATTTATCAATTAAGCCTCGCTATTTGCACCCCTTGGCTTAAGGTGGCGGTAAGCTTTCAAGTTTTAAAACTTGAGGTACCAATTCATAGCAACACCAACTTTAGAGAATAGTTATTAAACTCATACTAAACATTAGCCAAGTCTAGGAGTTGGGTTATTGGGTCACTGTTTCAATCAATGGGCTATCAATCGAACTGTGAGGTCAAATAAAAAATAGAAAAATAAGTTTAAAAATTATAAAATAAATATGTAAATTGAAAAATAGACGTGCTTAAATTTATAATTAAAATTAGTTTTAAAAAAAACTAGACATGTTTCAAAAGTAAGAACTCTAGAAAATATAAAATTATGATTTGAGCTAAAACTTGAATTTTTATTTTTATGGAAAAGTCCAACATCAACCTCATTGCAAAATCTTATTTGTTTATTACCATTATCATTTAGAAAAAAATATTGGAATGGAAACTTAAAGGTAATTTTATTCAAAATTACAAAACTTGCTGAGCAAAAATGACTAGTTCAGGTTGCAAGAAACCCATTAAGTTTTACCGATTTAATTGCAT
Organism: Quercus ilex subsp. ballota; assembly: GCA_032727855.1. NCBI lineage: Eukaryota > Viridiplantae > Streptophyta > Magnoliopsida > Fagales > Fagaceae > Quercus > Quercus ilex. The sequence goes on from CM064915.1 coordinate 57,497,382, forward strand.
AAGGGGTCCAATTAAAGAACCATACTTACTTAGGTATTGAGTCAAATGATTAGTGGCCAGTCTGGATTTAATAACTATTTTGGAGTAATTAAAATGTATTTAACTATTTTTATTATATCAATATATATCATTTGAATCCTATTTATTACACTAGCCCCCCAAAAATTGGTATTCTTAAATTGAAAATAAAGAGATGAACAATGACTAGGGATTAGGATCCATGTGGGATAGCTAATTTCTATTAAATTATTCTGTTAACAAAAAAAGATAAAAAGTTAAATTTAAAAAAAAACTGCTCGCAAAACACTAAAAATAAATTGAGTTTTTATGTTTATTCAAACACACAGCGATTACCTTTCCTATGCCATCATCTAAATTTAGTGCATGTACAAAGCTATTCCACATTATAGGTTATGATTTTGAGCACCACCTACCAAACTCTAAAGGTATTGGTTTGTTTCCAAGGAAGGGGATTTGGAGAGAGAAACTAAAGGGGAAGAGCCAGTGGCGGAGCCACACACAAGGGTGGGGGCCCAAGGCCCCCCAAAATTTTAAAAAATCATTTTATAGTATGTATATTATTTACATTTTAAAGAATGTAGCTTGTAAAATTTGAAGTTGACCCCCTCAAATTTTGAGTCATTTCAATGGTGCTCTTAAAAGAAAGGAAAATTATATTTAAAATCATATAAATAAAGAGGTTTAACAAATTAAACTATGTAGAAAATGATAAATTTTTGTACATGTCTAATATAAGAAATACACGACTTTTATATACTCATTAAAATTTAGAAGATGATAAATTCTCTTAGTAAATTAATATATATATATGTGTGTGTGTGTGTGTGTGTGTGTGGAGGTTTGTTTTAACTAATATATTAGTATCACAACTTGGCCTTCCAAACTAAAATATCTGGTTCCGCCCCTAGGAAGAAGGAAGGATTACTAAAATTTAGTACATCCTAATAATCTTTCATTCTCCTCTCATCTCCCTCAAATTGCACCAAAACATTGGGAAACTAGTTATTGTATAACTTAGCCCAAACAATAAGGTTAATGACATTATAAATTATTCATAATAGTTTAAATGAATTCTTTTTTCTTTTTTTTCTTTTTTTTATATCTTATTGTTGGTCTTAATAAAAATTGCATGTAAAAATGATGCTATATTAATCATTTTTAAAGATATTAAAGATGTATCAAGCCCAATATGCTACGCCTAAACTCAGTTCTATTTAGTATGCAAGTCAAGTCTTATATTTGTACCGCAAGTCTATTAACCATACTTAATGTATGGTTAGTCTAAGATTTAGCCTACTATAAATATTTATATTTGGCTCATTGTAACGAGTAGAGCTTGGGTCTAGTGTCCAATTACACTGGACCTATCTTGATAGTGACATGTATTTATTTTTGGTTACATGTCATCATTTCAATAGGTCTAGTGTAATAGACCCAAGCCAAGTCAATTGTAACCTTAGATTTGTATTCCCCTTAAGGGAAATGCTAACGAGTGCCCTTAGGGCACTGGTTAATAATCCATTTAAAAAAAGTTGGGTAAATTATATATTTGGTCCCTAACTTTTAAGCCATTTTTCAATTTGGTCTTTAACCTTTCAAATGTATCAATTTGGTCTCTAACTTTTTGGTATTGTGTTAAAATGGTCCCTACAATTAAGTGGTGGATGGAAAATACTGATATGGCTAATGGTCTTATTAAAATATTATTTTTATGCCACATGGACTTCCACATAAGCTGACATGTGACATAAATTTTAAAAAAATCAAAGATAAAATCACTCTAAATCTCTCTCTCCATGACCGAAGCACACTCTTGAACTCCTTCAATGCCGCTTGCCAGCAGCGGTGGTCTCCAAACCCAAAGCTCTCTCTTATTTTCTTTATCGACCTCACTCTCTAAACCTAGCGCCACCATGTGAGCTTTCCCAAATCTGGACGTGTTGGTCTTCCTTTCAAACCTTAAAATATTTTCATTTCCTAGAAAAGAAAATTCTCTAAGAACTGGTTCTTCTACTGATAAAATTAGAAAAAAAATACATAGATTAATTCCAGAGAAAATCCCTAATAAGCTCAAAACCTGGATTTTATTAAAAAATAACTATAAAACCCAATCCATATTATTAGTTAGGCAACGTTTCAACCATATTTGGTTTCTAACAATTCGAGTTCTCTGCACTCGATTTTGCCTAGACTCACTTGGAAATCGAGTGTCTCACACTCGATTTTTTCATAGCAAAATCGAGTCCTTTGGACTCGATTTTTTAGAAATGAAATTTGTTTCAAACCTTGCCTAATTAATAATATAGTTTGAGTTTTATAGTTATTTTTTAATTAAATCCTCAAAACCCGGCTATTCTACTTAGAGAAAACAAAAAAATGCAAACCAAAACAATACCTAGACCTTTAAACCCAAACAAATAATTTTAGATTACACAAAGAACATACTCACATCCATACCCGTTTACAAACCAAATGAAACATCCAAACCCATAAACCCATTTTGAAATACAATCCAAAATCCAAATCAAGTCATACCCACCTACACGACTTGCACAAATGAACAAAACCCATAAATACAACCATCCACCCGAAGCTGACCCATTTGAAATCACCAAACCCATCTCTTTTAGCTTCTCCTTAGGCACCAGATCAAAGACAGATAGAAGCTTAGCTGCAATCTTGGTAAATTGATGAGAGGGAGCGAGTTAGAGTGAGAGAGCAGGAGGCTACGAAAGAGGATCTAGGTTTGGAAACCACCACCGTGATGGAGGTGGCGAGTTGCAGCGAATAGCAGTGGCGGTGACAGGGCATTCAAGCTCGGGCATTGTGGTTCCAACCGGGTTTAGAGAGAGAGAAAGTAGGCCAAGAAAGAAAATAACAAAGAGCTTTGGTTTTTGAGACCATCCACCGATGGCAAGCAATGTCAAAGGAACTTAGAGAGTGGTGAGCTTTGGTTATGGAGGCGGAGCAGAGAGAGAGGGAGAGAGTTAGATCAGAAAGAGGAAAGAGATTAGTATCATGTGTCAGCTTATGTAGAAAGTAGATTGATTTTATCTTTGATTTTATTAAAACAAAAATTAGTGTCATGTGTCAGCTTATGTAGAATTCCACGTGGCATAAAAGTAATATTTTAATAAGACTGTTAGCCACTTCAGTTTTTTTCATCCATTACTTAACGGTAGGGACTATTTTAACACAATAGCAAAATGTTAGGGACCAAATTGACACATTTGAAATGTTAAGGACCAAATTGAAAAATAGCTTAAAAGTTAGGGACTAAATATGTAGTTTACCCAAGAAAGTTTTTATAGGAAATGAAAAAAAAAGTAATTAATATTTTAACAGTTTTTTTCATTTCTCATAAAAGTTGTATCAAAACTTTCCTAAAATAGATTATTAACCAGTGTTCTACGGGCACTCGTTAGCATTTCCCTTCACTTATATATCAATTATTATGTAGCTCTTAAAGATTTTTTCGATAGACGTAGGTTATTACACATAATCACATAATTATTTTGTGTTTTATTTTTGGTGCTTTTGCTTCCGCATTTAACTTGTATCTCATCCAAAGTATTTAACAATTCTAATTTACCATTTTAACAAATGGTAAAAAGGAAAAAAAAAATTATGGCCCTGGTATTGCTATGATCTTTTTATTATTTTTTAGAAAATGGTATTGCTCTGATCTAGGCCAACAAAATCTATAAATGTTGGAAGCTAGTCACTGTACTAAAAATTCCACTGTGACACTTACTCACAATGTGACAAAAATATTAAATGCCAAAAAACCGGCAAATGCAGGCGCTTGCAGAAGCGCGTGGAGCTTATAGAAAGATCCGAAAACCAGTTCAAAGGATTGAAAGACGTTTGTCCTTAAAAAACCATTCTGAATTACCACATTGTTGAACTCCACGCCTTCCACATGCATGTACATATGCCAGTACCACCAGCAAACCCCACCACCACTGTCTCAATTCTCATCCACCCCACACGAAATTTCGCATTTTTGTGTGTGTGTGTGTCTCAAAGTTCTGTCTTTCACAGTGTTTTGTAGCTGATAAAGATAGAGAAGAGGAACACTTTGCAGAGAACTGAAAAGAGAAAGAAAAAAAAAAAAGAAAAGAGAAAAGCTTTTGAGTTGTTGAGTAGTATAAAAAAGAATTATGGGTTCAAAAGTAGGGAATAACAATTATGATTACTCTTTCAAGGTACTGCTGATTGGTGATTCTGGTGTTGGCAAAAGCAGCCTTCTTCTCAGTTTCATTTCCAACTTTGTTCATGACCTCTCTCCTACCATTGGTACCTTCTCTGTCTCTCTGACTCTCCCCACCATATATTCCAAAACCTTTGTTCCAAACTCTTGCAGAATATTAAGCTTCTGTCTTTTTGCAATTTGTTTCTTTGTTGTTGAAGAAATTGAGCATGTAATAAGATTATACTTATTCTTTTAAAGCAATCTCTATGGAAATGTGTAAATTTTATGAAAAAGACTATGGTTGAAAGGCCCATTTCGTGTTGCATGTGGCTTGAATAATGAAGGTTTAGAAAAGATGATTTCTTAAATCAGGGGTGAAGAAAGAGAGTTTTTGGTGGCTCTCATGTATACATAGTAGTTCTTGGGAATGCATATTTAATTTCATAGGGGTATTGAATTGTGACTAATCTAATATTTGATTCTTTAGATGACTAAGTTGAGCAGAAAATACGAGGCTATATAACTTATAACCCACATAGAAAGGGGAACAGTGGAGATGAAATAGGAGATTGCACTAGAGGAAGCTCAAGGACTAACATTTCGGTGTAAAAGTTAGAGCCATGCTTAAGCAGTTTCTATTTAAATTTCTCATTGTATTTGACTTCATTATTCCCAATTCTGTACTGTACACCATCCAAACGTTTGAGTTAAATTGTCAATATTAGCTTGGTCTGAGAACCTTATCAAGGGATGCCAATAGCTTCCTTAGTCTCAGTACTATTAGGTGCACCAAGAGCTTTCATGTCCATATTCTCTCTTTTTCTAGTGATTCACCATTTTCAATCCTTAGATTTTATTATGAGCCTTCATTATTGTTTTAACCATTTCCAGGTGTGGATTTTAAGATCAAGCTGCTCACAATTGGTGGGAAAAAATTGAAGCTTACAATTTGGGACACTGGTAATTGCTGGAATTATTTTAAATTATAGTTTCATTCAATTTTTTTTATTAATGATGCTTTTTGGAAGTGATAGTTATTGGGAACAAGTTATCCTTCTCTTCTTTCAAGTTCGTCACTGCTTTTGATGCATAAATAGATTGTTTGTACATTAGCCAATCTCAGCATAAGACCCTCCACCTTTTTAGAGAGTATGTTTCACTCATTGGTTGGTTACCAGAAGAAGTAGAGCTATTGACAATTGATGAAAGATATGAGAATATGTATGATGTTTGTTTAGGTTGGTTAGGTGAACTTTTGGGTTTAATAGAAACATTTAACCTTTGGATGTCGAAATATCAACTAGAAGGTAAAATTGTTCTGGAAATTCAAATTTTGAGAAAATGATCAATGGAACTTTGAAGTGTTAAAGAGACAACAGTGTAGACTTTGGCTTGAAAAGTACTCAAAAGAAACTCAATGACAAGGTATTAGACATGTATATTGGGGAAAAATGTATGCTAATGATATCTCCACTTAAAAATGTGAAGTGCAACACACTTCTGATTCCAAGATGCTATTCAAGTATTAAAACAAATGTTTGACATTGTATTTGCATAACACAGAGTTCCATAACACAGATTTTGGATTGCAGTGCACTAGAGAGTCCACACATGAATAAAGCTTTAAGTACAAGTAAACTTGCATATGTCATAGACCTATAGATAAGGCAAGTTTTCATGTTAAGACTGTCTACATGTCTTTTTTTATATGGTTGAATACTGTAAAAACAATCAGCTCTGGCAGCTGTAAGTCATACCTTTGTATAAGTTTGGGCAATTTCAACTTTGATTTTGAATTTTCTATGGTTAACAATTTCTATTGTATTTGCAGCTGGACAGGAAAGGTTTGGGACATTAACAAGCTCCTACTACAGAGGTGCTCATGGAATTATTCTTGGTATGCCACTGCATTTGTGAATTCGAAGATTTTTTACAACTATGCAAAAAGAGTGATTATATTTTTTAAAAATTAATTAGTACTTTTATTCTTCAAGTTTTTTTGGTTCAAAATATTTTTCGAATTATTTTAACTTTTTAAGTGCTTGATGCTACCATGAAATTTAACTGCATTATAAAATAGTTAAACAAATGAGCATATTACAAAATCTATTTATTAAGCAATTTCTATTCTGGCACTGAAGCCTTATCCTATATTGTGAGTTAAGTAGGTTTGTAGAGTAAAATATTGAAATTTGTTGGACAGGTTTATGAGCTCCAACAACTTTCGTTTGATTTTGCATGCATACATGCTGCTTTCTTTCTTTTGCTTGTCAAGCATTGTATAGTACTTCATGACATTTGGTTCTTGTTATAAGATATAGCAGCATGTCAGTTGCATAACATAGGTAGCCCCCTTTTCTTGAGATAGATCACTATGTCTAGTCTTATTCACTTTATATAAGAATTATTTCTCGGGTTTTCTCCCCTCTTCCTGTCTTGTTGGCTTTTTCACTTGGAAGCTAAATAAAAATAAGGCACAAATTCACTCAACTTTTTTACATGTTGTTGCCTTTTTATCAACTTCTAAACTTCTTAAATTCCATGACTCTCGTATTACTCTCTTTCAATAAGGAATTTAGGTCTAACTGTTTTGTGATTACTTGCAATTTTAGTGTATGATGTGACACGGCGTGAAACCTTTACAAACTTGTCAGATGTATGGGCAAAGGAAGTACAGCTCTACTCCACTAATCAGGAGTGTATCAAGATTCTACTGGGGAATAAAGTTGATAGGGTAAGTTCTAAGGTCAAACTGTCTTTTCCTACTGTGGATAGACACAATTATATTCATGTGAATAAAATTTTAGTGCCCATAAGGTATAAATAATGTCCAATTTATTTTGTATTAATTGATAATCTATATATCTTATAACAGATACAAGCTTCATCTTTCCCTTAGTCATATCATGTGAAATTATACACATTTCATGCAGCTGATATTTCTCATTCTTATGGTGTGAAATATATTTTAGGAGAATGAGAGGGCTGTAACGAGGGAAGAGGGGTTGGCTCTTGCACAGGAACATAAATGTTTCTTCCTTGAATGTAGTGCTAAAAATAGAGAGAATGTTCGGCAATGCTTTGAAGATCTCACACTAAAGGTATTCTATTTCAGAAAGTCTTACATTTTATTTAACTGTCATCTTGTATCAGCAATGTTTCAATAGCTTGTTAGACTCTGCCTCACTTGGTAATGTTCCTGTTGTTATCTGTTGGAGGGTGAAAGAATTCCTCGCTGGTTTGATTGATGATAGCCGGCCCTAATTTAATTGGGATTAATGCTTAGTTGAGCGGAGTTGAATTGCTTTGATTGGTGAGTGTTCATTACTTCATTTAGAACCTACCAGCCCATGTAGTACTTCTAGAATGGAGCTGTCCAGTGAATGAAATGACTAATTATGTCCATTGTATACTTCTGTTTCATAATTGCAAGAGTTGCAAGAATTTCTGTCCTACGACATGATTTTTGCAACCTGAAAGGGCCTTCTAACTGTGTTGCTGAAATATATTATGAATGTTAAATAGTGTCTTATCATCAAGAACACTGCTTCCTTTGGTCATTAAAAAACATTCTTTGGTGACAAATGCACCTTAAGTTACCTTTGTTAGTAAGTTGGCACCAAAAGTATGCTCTGCTGCATCTTAGTAGCCTCCTGAGCCAGCTTGAATCCACTCAACATCAGACATTGCTATAATGAAGTTGGGAAAAGCAAATTTCAGGTCTGATGTGGCCTATGATACTATGAAAACCATTAAGCTCTTAACAGCAATGACACTTTGAACCAAATAAGTCAGCTTGGTTTCTGCTGAGGCTGGCAGTGCTATTGTCATGTTCTCTAACCTAGTTAGAAATAAGCCCACTGATGATGCAAGTTGTGACATTATTCAATTTTACAATGTTGGCTAGTGGTCATTGCTGGGATGTATGCGTCATATATACAGACTTCATTTCACTTTTAAGGTATTGGTGGTAATAATAGTACTTCTAGTGTTAGTCCTGACACAATTTTTTCTATATTGTTAAACTAACACGCAAAATACAACTTATAAACAGTAGGCGAACGCTGTTATAAGATGAATGCTAGTAATAGTAGCCAATGTCTAGCATTATATTCCTAAATTAATGCCACTTCCTGAATTGTTTTACAATACTACATCTAGAATGGCATTAAGAGAATCTTTTCTTCATCTTCATGGCTTATATTTAATTTGATGCTTTACACATATTTTAACTGAGTTTAATTAGTTACAGATACTTGAGGTTCCAAGTTTATTAGAAAATGGATCCTCAGCTGTGAAGAAACAAATATTACAACAGAAGCAGGTGTACTCAAAAACTCATAGTGGTGGTTGCTGCTCTTGATCTAAATGTTGCATGCCAAGGTTCAACACCAAAAACTACAACTTGCTGCAACAAAACAGAAGACCTCAAGAAGTGGCAGAATTGGCATGCAGTTGAACCACATCATCTTAAGACAATTTCACAATTGGTTGGAACGTACGATTAAACACTCGTCAGCAAACTTTGCAAGCCATTTTCTCACTTCTATAGTCATGGGAATTTCTGGGGTCTTGTAACATCTTGTAGTTCATGTAAATATGTATCGTTGTTGAATTTACTTGATGCTGTTAGCCTGTTAGGTTTAGCTTGACATTGAGTGAATCAGAAACATGTAAAAAGAATATATGGATCGTGAAGTGAATAATGGTTCTGTATTCAAAACGGTTTCTAGTATATAATATGTTCATGTAAGAGCTGATGTACAGGCTGAATACAGAAATTGTGCTTGCTTTCTTGTGAAGCTAGAGCATAACTAGTTAGAACTCTGATATTTATGTAATTGAAAAGATAAATTTGAAAATGATAGTATGGAAATATTGGTTGGGTTTGTGTCTAGTGGCCAGTTTCACTGGACATGCTAGGATACAGATACGTGTTTAAAATTGGACATATGACTGTATCTCAATGTGTCTAGTGAAACTAGCCACTGGACACAAATATCTAACATTTAATAACATACGGGAAAATCTAGGAAATATCATTTTCAAGAACCTATCAAGATGGTAGACTTTATTTCATTGACAATTATATCATTTTCAAGGTGATAGACTTTAATAACATATGAAAAATGTAATTTTATCAAGAATCTATCAACATTCTGCTAAGAAGGTGATAAATAATTGTCAATGAAATAGCTCATCTTTCTACAAAAAGCTCTCCTCCCAAAGCATCACTAGAGTGGACTAAAATGAACCGAACTGGGCCGAATGAGACCAAAGTGGGGCCAAATGGACTGAACGGACTGAAGTGGACCGAATGGATTGAAATGGAATGAATGGACCGAAATGTTAGGTTGATGTCTCTTAATAAGAGCGTAGCAACAATAAAAGCTATGCTACAACTTTTAGATATTTATAGATATAGAAAGATATTGTGGAATAGTTATTCCTATCTAAAATAAATATAATAATTATTTCTTAATACACATAACACCATTTAAATTTACTATATTTCCAAAATATACAAACTTTTCATATGCATCATTTTGTATGAATTTCCCATAGTTATCAACCAAATTTATGAATAGAAATAATTATTCTATAATAATATCTCTTATAACCAATAATAAGATTATTATTCTTAACATAACTCCATTCAATGTACTAAACGTGTCCTTAAAAGTTAAAATTTTATTGTCATACATTTTAGTAATTGATGGAGAATAACTATGACGTATCAAATCAGCTTGACAATTGATGAAGTGACTGATGTGGCAGCTCGGTCTAGCTCGGCAATTGATGAAGTGACTGATGTGGCAGCTCAGACCGATGAGGTGTTAGCTTGGCCAAAGCATCTAAAAGCCAACCAAGTTCACCAAGTTCAGATTCCACATTTATGGGAAGTCCTACGTATCCTCATGCCACAAACCTGGGTAATTATTGAGTACTTCTGGAGTACCATAAATGCATACCCCTATCTCACATAACTGTAAGTCCCACTAATTAAATTTATGGTAGGACCACATAATTCATATGAGAGGGGAGAGTATGTATTTATGGTACTTCCAGAGTATTCAATAATTTTCCTACAAACCCTTAGTGGATAAATTGAGATTCCTAAATTAAAGGAAAGAGATGAGTGACAAAAAATCCCCAAAATTTTGGAATAATTCAATCTTCAATAGCAATATAAATAACATCCATCATCAACTTGAGTTACAAGATATGCACTTACACCACTTCTTAACTCTCTAATTCGTTACTGACTTAAGCATTGGAAAATCCCCTTGCCGTAATTCCGATTAGTCTTTGGTATTTGGTGTAGTTGTTCTTGGATCTAAGATAACCTCTGATCAGTAATAATCCACTGGTTTACCAGTTTGAATTGATTGGAACTTCCTAGGAAAATTGAACAACTCAGGAATCGCCGGATTTACTAGAACTTACAACCAATTTTAAAGCAATGAGTGGTCCTTGAATGCTCCGTAACCCACATGAAAAATTTTGATTTGTCTTGTTATTTTGTAAACAATTACTAAGCTTTGGTCAATGACAGGCAAAGAACAATTCACAATTATACTCCAATAGGACAATCCGACCATCAAATGTGTGAAAAAGAAAGAAAATTAATATTGCATGACTGTATCCAGTCTCAACAAGGCCAGCTTTGATCTCTCTTTTTTGGCCGAGGCACAAGCGACAAGAATAGTTGAACAAAACTATGATATAAAAGAAACATTTTGTTATTGTCACAATCTCACTATACTATATAATCTGCCGGCTTGCTTGGTTCAAAACTGCATTGAATAACCACATTGTAAGGAGTCCACGTTGGTACAAATGCTTAATTGGTTCTTTCCTTTTTTTCTGGTTATTTTATTTACTCACTTTCTTAGTAAGATCCACCCCTTTAGACCACCTCTTGCTATATAAATTTAAGCTCAAAGTCCATATATATATATATATATATATATATATATGTCTCCCATCTCCTAGTGAGGTCAAAAGGAAAACCTTTCACCATTCTAATGGCTTTCACTGGTTACCACATGGGCAGAGTTGCATTTGCAACGTTGATTGCAATCTTTGTTGCAGGAGCCAATGCTATTGATATCTTTCTGGAATGGAATGTTGCCCTTGACGATTCCATTTCCATCCAACCTGTGTCCCTAAAGCAACCTGTATTACATATTTACTAATGCTTTAAATTTCTTTGTATGTGAAAAAATATGCTAGTGTTATGTGCTTTTTTTTTACTATGACAATGAGATATAATGGTTGTGTGAACAGGTAATCACCATCAATGGGAAGTTCCCAGGGCCCCTAATCAATACCACAACCAACGATTTCGTCCACGTAAACGTCTTCAACAACATGGAAGAGCCGCTACTCTTTACATGGTATATATAAATTCGTGTTAAGAAATAATGAATTTAATCATTTAACCATTATTCTAAAGGTGATGTTATTGGTGTAAGAATGGCATACAACAACGGTTGAACTCGTGGCAAGACGGAGTGTCCGGCACGAACTGCCCAATCCTAGCCGGCAAAAACTGGACTTACGTGTTCCAAACCAAGGACCAGATTGGCAGCTTCTTCTAGTTCCCCTCCATCAACTTCCACAAGGCTGCTGGAAGGGTTTGGACCCATACGTGTCTACAATCGTATTGTCATTGCTGTGCCCTTCCTCAAGCCAGAAGCTGAGTTTGATCTTCTTATTGGTGATTGGATATTTGATAGCTACAGTGTCTCTGCCTTGAAAATTTTATTCATGGTTATAAATTTTTTCTTTCTCAGGTTTCTTTAATGCTAACTCATTTTTTTTTTTTTTTTTGGGAACATGAAATTGTGATATAGTTGACTAGGTCGTTGATAATGGAGGACAAGCAAATGGCGTTTCAGGCTATTCCTGATATCATTATTGATGAATGGAAAAGTCCCTTATGGGCATCCACTCTCAAAATCCTATGAATCCTTCAGTGTTACAAAAGATACATAAAAATAGAAAGGAGAAAAGATATGGGTATTTTTGGTTTTCAATTTTTTGAATATGGTTTTTTTAGAGTCGCTAAATCTACCACAATTTGATGATATGTGTGACTGTAATTAATGAATTATCACTTTCATATAGACTTAATGCTTATAATCATACATGTTATGGTTATAGCAAAAGTTGTAGCACAAAAGTTGTCACATAGAATTGGGCTGGTTAGGTCGGTGGTACAATTAAACCATGTAGATATTGAGTTTCATTTGTATGTCATGGCAGGGAATTAAGACCTATAGGTTCAGGATATCGAATGTGGGGACTGCTTTGAGCTTCAATTTCAGGATTCGAAATCATCAGATGGTGATAATTGAAACAGAAGGATCGTACACCAATCAGATCACATTGGACTCAATGGACGTTCACGTTGGCCAATCCTATTCTTGTCACACCAGATCAAAACGAGGTTGATTATTACATTGTGGCAACTCCTAAGTTGCTCAACAATACTGGTTCTAGAAACCTTGATGGTGTGGGTGTACTACACTATTCCAATTCCATTACAAATGTTAGCGGGCCTTTGCCAGCCGAGCCTGATCCATTCGATCTGGAGTTTTCAGTGAATCACGCTAAATCCATTAGGTAATGTACTTTTCATCTATACCGGCCCAAAAGGCTCAAACAAAAAAAATGTCAGTAAATAGCTAATTGGACAAAATTTAGAAATAATACCTTAAATACTGTTCTTAAGTTCTTATTTTAAAATTCAGCCGTGTAGTTGTACTTAATTAAAAATACACTTTCATACCATAAGAAAAAAGTCATATGATTGAATTTTAAAAGAACCTAAGAAATAATATTTAAATACTGAAACTAAGTTTTGCTCTAGCCAATTTTGGATCAGAAAGCTAAACAAATATTTGTGTCTGATTAAAGATGTGTTTTTTTTTTAGCATCACCACGCTGCTATCTTTCAAATACATCATGTTGGTTTTGTAGAGGTCAAGAGAATGGAACCCAATTTTTGGAGTTATTTTCTTCTTTATTTTTCTTTGTTAATAATATGCAAGTTTGGGGTTTGAGTGATAATCCAATAGTATCAACATGTTTAGTTGAACCCTAGCTACTTGCCCTTCTTTATCTAGCAAAAGAGAAAAAAGGTGTCTAGATCTGATTAGTATTCTAAATTTTATTTTTCAATTATAACTTTCTTAACATTTAGTTTATCTTCGTCCATGGAAACCAAAAAAAAAAAAAAAAAACTACCTTTCATACTTGCATTTTGACTGTTAAAATACATAAACTAGTACAATTTTCCATGTATGCTTAACATTTGGATTTCGGCACTCACAATCTCATATCCCTCATTTTATTCACGAGTAGGTGGAATATGACCGCAGGAGCTGCGAGGCCTAACCCACAAGGAACCTTTAATGTTGTTAACAATATAAAGTGAAAGAGAATGACTGAATAATCTGTATATTGATGTGTGTAAAACAATATACAAAAGAGAGCCTTATATAGGCTAGGTATGTGTGCAGTACAAGTAACATGAGTGCAGTACAAGTAATATGAGTGCAGTACAAGTAATATACTGGGCTAAGTCCAATGGGCTAATCTAGCCTAATCTATACACTAAAATCCCCCCTCAAACTCGAGGTGGCAAGGAGGAAGCCAACTGGAGTTTGGATATAAGATCTCGAAGACGACCAGGCGGGTAAGACTTGGTGAAGATATCAGCAGGCTGGTCAGCAGATGAGATGGAGAACAACTTGAGATTGCCTTTCTTGAGATGCTGACGATGTGGTAGTCGATCTCAATGTGCTTGGTGCGTTCGTGGAAGACATCATTATGAGCAATGTAGATAGCACTACAATTGTCACAATAAAGAGGAGTAGTAGTGGGCTGTGGAGCATCCATATCAGCCAAGAGCTAGCGAAGCCAGACAAGCTCGCAGGTGGTGTCAGCAAGGGCACGATACTCAGCCTCAGTACTGGAACGGGAAACAACATCCTGCTTTTTGCTACGTCACGAGACAAGAGAAGTACCCAACAGGAAACAGAAACCTGTGATAGAGCATTGATCAGTCGGATCACCTGCCCAGTCCGCATTTGAATAAGCATGAAGCTCAAGAGAAGACCGAGAGGAGTAGTGTAGACCATGATAAAGTATGCCCTTGACATATCGGAGAATCTGAAGAACAGTAGCATAGTGGACAAAACGAGGGGCATCCATGAACTTACTAACCATACCCACGGCATGTGAAATATCCGGACGAGTAGCAGTGAGATAGATCAGACTACTAACCAACCGACGATAGCGAGTAGCATCAGATATAGGTTCACCATCCAAAGGTGTGAGCTTTGTATTGTATTCCAAAGGAGTGGAAACAGTCTTGTTGTCAGTGATACCGGCTTTTGAGAGAAGATCAGAAGCATATTTAGCTTGGGAAAGATAGTATCCATCAGAGGATGAGGTAACCTCAAGCCCAAGAAAATAGCTGAGAGTGCCCAAATCTTTCATCTTAAAATGTTGACTAAGGAAGTGCTGAAGAGAGCGGATACCTGCAGAATCATCTCTGGTAATAATCATATCATCAACATAGAGAAGAATAAGAGTGATACCAGCAGAGGATCTTCGGACGAAGAGAGCAGTGTCATGAGGACTCGAAGTGAAACCCTGCTGAGCAACAACTAAGCTAAACTTTTCAAACCAAGCTCGAGGAGCCTGCTTGAGGCCATAAAGAGCACGGCGAAGGCGACAAACTTGACTGTCTGAGTGTGGATAGCTAGGGGATGGTTGCATGTACACTTCTTCTTGAAGGTCTCCATTGAGGAAAGCATTCTTCACATCCATTTGATAAAGAAGCCAACGACGAGCAGCAGCCACAGCAATGAGACATCTGACAGATGTAAGGCGAGCAACAAGAGCAAAAGTTTTCTCATAGTCAATGCCATACTCCTGGGTAAAGCCCTTGGCAACTAGGCGAGCCTTGTATCGTTCAATAGATCCATCAGCCTTGGTCTTGATCTTGTAAACCCACCTACAACCTACTACAGACTGACTAGGAGGCAAATCAACCATATCCCAAGTGTGATTTTTATGAAGGGCATCTAGTTCATCATTCATAGCTTGCTGCCAAAAAGGGTCAGTATGGGCCTCACGATAGGTGTGAGGTTCATAGAGGCTGGCAAGGGCAAAAGAGCAGTGATAATTAGAGAGATAAGAGGGAGAAATGCTTACTCGAGTGGAACGACGAAGTTCAGGACTATCAAGAGACTCAGGAGAGGGTGGTGCCACAGGATCCAAGACAGGCGGGTCATATGCTGAGGACAGAATCGGAGATGAGTCGTCTGGAGAGGCAGCCGATGTTGAAAAATGCTCCACAAGTTCAGGATAGAGAGGGAGGAAAAGATTAGTAAAAATGAGAGACTCAGAGGAAGAGGATGTAGGAAACTGCTGAAGACTCGTGAAAGGACGATGTTCCCAAAACTCAACATGACGGGAGACACGAAGACGATAAGAAATGGGATCATAGCAGCGGAACCCCTTTTGAGATACACCATAACCAAGGAAACAACAGAGACGAGCACGAGGTTGGAGCTTTGTTCGTTCATAAGGAGGAAGAGAGACAAAACAAGCACAACCAAAAACCTGAAGAGAGGAGTAGTCGGGGGTTTGACCATAGAGAAGCTCAAATGGTGATTTGTTGTGTGTAGTTGGTAAAGGGATACAATTAATGGTGTATACAGCTGTGAGTGCAGCCTCACCCCAAAAGCGCTCAGGAAGAGAGGCAGAAATGAGAAGGGTGCGGACAACATCAAGAATGTGACGATGTTTTCGTTCTACATGACCATTTTGTTGAGAGGTGTAAGGACAAGACCGCTGAGTAAGTGTACCGTGATTGTCTAAAAAGGATAGGAAAGATTTATCATTATATTCTTGAGCATTATCTGATCGAAAAACTTTGACGGTGCGATTGAACTGTGTTTCAATCATTTTATGAAATGTTTGGTAAATAGACACAAGTTCAGACCTATGGTGAAGCAGATAAATCCAAGTATATCAAGAAAAATCATCCATAAATATGACAAAATATCTAGATCCCCCCTCAGTAGGAACAGGTGCAGGACCCCAAATATCAGAATGTATAAAATCAAAAGGTGCAGAAGAAAATGAGTCACTATTATTAAAGGGTAATTTTGTTTGTTTGCCAAAATGACAGGAAGTACAATCAAATTTTTGAACTGAACTAAACATAAATGACCTTGAGAAGCTAACAACTGAAGACGAGATAAGGATGGATGACCAAGACCAGCATGCCATAGATCAGGTGAGGAGGTGGCAGTGGTAGCAGCTGCAGAAATAACTTGTGAAGGAATCTTCAAGTCATGAACCTCAAACATGCGACCAACCTTACGGCCTGTCCCAAGCACTTGACCCGTCCGGGGATCCTGCACATCCACACCATGATTAGTAAATAGAAGATCTACGCCTAATTCACAAAGTTGACCAACAGAAAGCAAATTGAGGGATAACTTTGGGATATGAAAAGTGTCACTAAGGGATAAACAAGGAGAAGAGATTGTTCCTTTATGACTAACAGGCATAGGAGTTCCATCAGCAGTGTAAATGGTGGTTGGATGTTCTAAGGGTGCCTTATCAGAAAATTGGGATTCATCAGGAGTCATATGGTTACAACATGCAATATCAAAAAACCAAGGTTGTTTACCTGAGGTGACAGAAAGGGCAGTCGAAGTGCGGGATAAAACCTGTTGAATAACTGCCTCAATATCAGCCGTAGTAAGTGAGGAAGCCAAAGATGGACCTGTAGGAACCGATGGATTGGAAGGACATATAGCAGCTACCCGAGGAAGAGAAGCTTTATTCTGCTCTTGCATAAATTTCTGCAGTTTGCGACAAACTGAGATGTCATGGCCTTTAGCACAGCAAAACTCGCAGCGAGTACCTTTGGAAGACTGAGAGGTGGGACGCCTAGAGTTTATTCGTGGAGGAGCAGTGAATGCAGCAATGGGAGGCTGTGGAGATGGTGTAGCCAATACATGATTAGATGATGACATGTGATGAGTAGGTCGACGGTTTTCCTCAGAAATGAGCTCCTTGACTGCAGCATCAAGAGAAGGAGTAGGAGATCGGCTAAGCAGAGAAGCTCTAGTAGGCTTAAAATCCTCACGCAAACCCATCATGAAGTGCATAAATTTACGGCAATCCCGATATTTGACAAAGAGCTCAATGTCCTTAGAACACACTAGTGGAGGATCTGCAGCAGAGAGTTGTTCCCACATAGTTGAAGTCTGAGAATAAAAATCAGAAATAGACTGACCTGTCTCTTGGCGCATTTGATAAAGTTTTGATTCAATGTGGAACTCCAAGCTTGAATCATTAGTACAATTATAGCGATCAAAATCAGAAATAGACTAACCTGTCTCTCAGCAGTCTCAAGACGAGGAAAAAGATTATGAATGGAGGGAATAGAGGTATTGATAAACCAAGACAAGATCTTACTCTGAATACTCTCCCATTCCTCTAGGCATTCTTTATAATCATTTGTTGTAACTGTAGTCTTGGAAGATTTTTCAGCAGCTGTGGCTTTGGACTTAGGGTTTGGTACTGGCTTAGGAATTGAACCAGTCACATATCTCCACAGTTTACGACCTTGAGAAAGACAGTCATATTCTGAGACCATGCATGATAGCTAGTAAGACCATCCAACATAATGGTGATAGGACGTATGATGTCTCGTTCATTTTGTTGAGCCATAATGAAGAAAATGACCAAAGAATGAGATTTAGAGACCTCAAATGCAGAAACAGAGCTCAAAATCGGAATCTACGCGAAAAACTGAGCAAGACAGGTCCTGTTGAAAAATTTTGACTTTAGTCAAAGGTCAACGGTCAACGATCAAAGGTCAACGGTCAAAGTCAACGATGCTGTCTGCTGACGTCACTGGATGACGTGTGATGCTGACGTGGCGATGACGTGCTAGGGCTGACGTGGCACTCAGAGGAGTTGGGCGCGTGAAGGCGCGTGAAGGAAGTATGTCAGGCGTGTGGGAGCACGTGAGGCTTCGCGGCGGCGCGTGTGAGCGCGTGTAGCGTGTCTTCGACAGCCAAAAACTTGGGGCGGCGCGTGAGGGCGTGTGAGAGCTCCTTTGGGACAGTTTCTGGCTGGGTTTTGATCGGGGAAGTCTGATCTATCACGTCGTGTTTATGGTTCGACGATTTGATTGATGAATAGACTAGATCCGAGAGGTAGTGGTTGGGTGTGACGGCGGTGACTCGCTTCTGACGGTGGCTACCGGTGAAGGTGAGGGCAGCGGAAGAACGCCGAAAAATACCACTAGGTCAGAGCAATGGCTCTGATACCATGTTAACAATATAAAGTGAAAGAGAATGACTGAATAATCTATATATTGATGTGTGTAAAACAATGTACAAAAGAGAGCCTTATATAGGCTAGGTATGTGTGTAGTACAAGTAACATGAGTGCAGTACAAGTAATATACTGGGCTAAGCCCAATGGGCTAATCTAGCCTAATCTAAACACTAACAAATGTAACAAATGTGACCCTATCGCAAACCTTCATTCTCCAAAACTCTGTGGCTGAGCTTCAAGGCCATCCTCGTTATGTTGTCAACAACGTGTCTTATTTAACTCCAAATACCCGCTGAAACTTGCTGATTACTTTAACAATGGGTCTCGCGTGTACAACCTTGATCAATTTCCGGTCAAGTCTGTCAATGATAATGCCTCATATGGAATTTCTGTCGTCACTGGGAATCACAAGGGGTGGATAGAGCTTGTTTTTAAGAATCATTTGGATGCAATGGATTCTTGGCATTTCAATGGTTTTGGGTTCTATGTTGTTGGGTAAGTGTGATACGTATCATTGGTGAAATTGATCTATTTTATAGTTTAAATTAAATATTACATAATATATATATATCACGATTCATGTGTTGGAAAATTATAGTTTTATATATAGAAAATACGTTGGAAACAACTTGTGTCATAATCCTAATATGGTTGACTATGCATTGTGGAGAAAAAATTACACGTCCATGTGATAAACAACTACATTAGAATTGTGACAAAAAAGTTGTGGTTCTAGAAGAACTCATTTATATATGTTGTTAACAATCGTACAAACGGTAGTGCATTACCTTAATTGTTTGTTTGCATGTTTAGGTTTGGCAATGGAGAATGGACAGAAGAGTCTTGCAAGACTTACAACCTTTTAGATCCTGTTGTTCGATCCACTGTACAAGTGTACCCAGGAGGATGGAGTGCAGTTTATGCATTCCTAGATAACGCAGGAATGTGGAACCTAAGGTCACAAAACTTGAAAAATTGGCACTAGGGTCAAGAACTCTACCTCAGAGTTCATGATGATGATCCTAATCCTGCCAAAGAGCGCCCACCACCTCAAAATCTCCTTCGATGTGGTAATTAGTGCATTTTAATAAGCTCATCCTTTGGTTTTTAATATAAACATTATTCCTTATGATACTTGTTAAATTACCGATTTTCTCAAAAGTTTAAGCTATGAGGGTACGGTAAATTTAATCATTTAACCACACAATTCTAATAATACTTTAACTTAGTCACACTCATTATTATTGTTTCGACAATGACCTCTTTTGTGGTTACCTATTTACAGGTATTTATGATGATCCTCATTCTCTTCCCCCAGCAAGTCCACCATCTCAGGTTGCAGGGTAGACGAGATATAGTGATTAGACCCATTCCTATTCAGTCTTGATGCAATAATGCCTATGTATAATCATTGTAACCTTGTAATTGAATCCATCATTTTGTCTGGTACTGATATTCCGCAAAGTTTGATAATAATTTTTATTTTTAACAGAATACTATTCGGTTTCTCGATCGTGACAACTATGAGAATGCTATATTTTCTTTATTTCAATTTAGACCGTGCCCGAGAAACTACTTATCATTTATTCATGTGGATTTTCAAGAAGAATAGGTACAAGTTGAAGTTCCTTAATTATGTCTAATTGAAAGATTTTACTGAGCAGTGAACTACTGCAGGGCAAGAGTTCTTAGGCCATTGAATTAAGCTTATGTGATCATCTTATATCATGCTCTATTTAGAAAGGAAACGAATGCTAGGATTTACTTTGAAAACATGGAACTTGTCTTTTTAAGAGATTATTTTTATTTTGTTTCGGAAGAAACTAATTCGGTCCAATTCAGTCCATTTAGGTAAATTTAGGTCCATTTGATCCAATTCGGTCCTATTCAGTCCATTTAGGCCCACTTCGGTCAATTCGGTCGGATTCAGTCCACTTTAGTCCCATTCAGTCTATTTTATTCCAGTTCGGTCCATTTTGGAGTAATTGGGCTTTAATTTAATTCTTTTTGTAGGTTTCCCTTTCAGTTTTTGGATAAAAAATTTATTTATTTTCCTTTAATTTTTGAGTTGAAAAGTATAAAATTTTATTTTATTTGGGCCCATCTCTTTAGTCTTGGGCTAAAAAATACAAACAAAATAGGCATTAGAAATTAGACATATAAGCCCTAAAAAGCAATAAAAATGATAAATATTCAAAAGATTACCTTAAAATTCAAGTTTCAATAATATATGCATTATATGTATATTTGGAAAGAAAAAAAAAATACTATAATTCTAAACTCATATAATAATTTAGACTTAATATAACATGTTACATGTGTTCCATGGAAAGAGAGTGTATATATATATATTTTTTAAATATTTTAAAATAAGTCAACCGATTATGGTATATTAAAAAAAAAAATCATTTTAATAACATATTCTCCATTCGTATATAACAATATTATAATTGTGTAATTTAAATATTTTTATTAAATTACGTTTTTCATATATATATATATATATATATATTGTTGGAGCATTTTAATATTAATTAATTAAAATGGATTTATATTACAACATAAATGTAAAGATGTTGGAGTTAATATGGAAGATAAAGAGTTAGTAGAATGTTTAATCCCACATTGAAAAGAAAAAAAACTCTTTTATTCTTTTTAATTGTGGTGATTAATGAGTTAATATATATTGATTCAGATATTATGCTAAATATGTTCGCAAGGGAGAGGTGAAAGGAGGAGGTGTCAAAAATGTAAATGAATTAACCTTTTGGATCCTCCTACTTGACAACCCAACCCTATATATATATATATATGGACAAAGTTTAGCTATAAAATTGGTTGTAATCTTACTCAATATTATTAACATTACACATATCAAATTTTGTGCCAATCGAATATTATTTATTATATGATTTATAAAATTATATTTTATGCATAATTTTAAAACTACAAAAACTTGTAATTTAAAAAATTTATTGATGACATATCTATTAATTTTTAATTTTCTAGAAATTTTGGAAGCATAAAGGATATAAGAAGAAAATGTAATCCAATAGTGGATTTGTCAAAATTCATTTTCAATAAAAATATATTCAATAAGGTTATAGCCTAAGACAATAATCAATTTTGTAACTAAACTTTGTTCTATATATATTAAAACTTTTTTAATTTCATTTTCATCTAGGATTATGTATTAAAAAACATAAGAGATTTTTTTTTTTGAGAATTAAATAACAGGAGTTTACATAGCGTATTAACTTTTTGTTAAGAGCAAAACTTTTTTAATCTCGTTTTCAACTAGGATTATTAGATTATGTATTATAAAACATAAGAGGATAATATTTTTATATATAGAGGATTAGTCGCTAACCCGTGCGATGCATGGAAAAACTATTGACTCTAAAAAAAATTCCAATAATGATTAAATAGACATTCTGGAAAAAAAAAAAGAATTGAAATTAATCCAAACAAATAATTAATCAACCAAAACTATAGCTTTTAATAAGAAAACAAAAAATCACATGAACCTAAATAAAAAGCATTTATGGTGAAGAATTAAGATTAACTTACTGAGACCCAAATACCAAAAATCCCAAGATTTAAAACTTCAAAATTTATAGAATCCCCAAAGTCTAATTCAAAACCAAACCAAATTCAACAAATTTATATATAACATATCAAATAAAAATGTATCGTTCCCTAGGCTGGAAGACATAGGCTACATCTTTGATTTTTCTTCAAAAAAATAGAGATGCTTTATCGCCATTGTGCGCACCGAAGATGGAGCTGATGGGCTTGGGCTCACTCGGACTCACAACTTATTTGTATGGTGGGTTTGGGTTTCCTACACTGGGTTGTCCTCGGCACAAAGACTCAATAAGATCACTTTTCTCTTTTCTACTGCCTGAACCACCTTTCTGCTACCTTCCCTTTCTTTCTCTATCTTTTGCACTCGCGTAAATTTTCCCAACCCCCTCTTCTCCCCAAGCTTCTCATATTTATAGTTCATAATTAGTGGATAGGTTATGATCATTTTCTAGTTAGTGAAACGGGCGGTCTAGTGTTATTGAACATAAATGGGTGGTTAGGTGGGAGTGGAAAACGGTGAGTATGGCTTCGGAACTTGGTTCCCACTTCCACAGATATGCTCGGCGGAGGTGCGCCCAAGGGCAATGCCGGGCATATCCCGCACGTCATGCTCGGACGCCGCCCGCGACAGTGATCGGTAAGGACTTACCGAGCATAAACAGGAGGCGAACCTTGGGCCAGCGTTTTGTGCAGTTTCGAAATGGGCCTGCAGAGAGGGAGAGAATAGGAGTATGAACCGTATCTTCACATGAGAATAAATGGCCCAAGTGGGACCGGGTACGTGTGTCGTACATTAGCCTCCCCCTTGATTCATACCCGGTCCTTGGCGAGAATCAAGGAGTCAGAACGGCGTGTGATACTCAGGAGGTCCGGAGGGGCATCGTCTGGGACACTTCAACAATCCCATTAATGCGCTCCTAAAAAGTCGCGCAAGATTCGGCCGTTTGGTTCGCTCCTCATAATTACCTGACGCTTCGTGAACCGAGGTGGCGCAGACGCCAGTTTAGCGTTGGGACCTGTGAAGCCTGCCAATTAATCCCCATAATTGCTGATTAACCGTCGTCAATCCTCCTCAGGACCTCGATAAAAGGCCCGTTTCAAATCACTCATCTACTTTTTACGCTCTCTTCCCTCTGAGACCCCCTTTCTGCCGTACATTCATCCGCGCATTCATTCTCCAGCCCAGAATCTCTTCTCATCTTAGAGCCCAAAGTAAGTTCTCTACACTTTCCTTTTTACTTCCGCATCTTCGTTCATCTTTCTTCTAGTGTTTAGGATGGGATATTCATACCTTCTAGATACAGGCGCGGCCTTAGCCTCTTTCAAGCAGGCCTTTAACATCCCCAGCGATGTGGAGGTGGCGTATTGCCCTGAGAGTGATATCCCTCTTCATAGAGGGGGCGACACTACATTTTTTCCCTTGATGGCGGTTTTGGAGGGTGGGTTGAGGTTTCCCGTAGACCCTCTTTTAATAGACACTCTTAGGTATTACGGGTTGTGCCCCGACCAACTCCCTCCCAATTTTTAACGGGTAGTGAGTTGTGTGAGTCGGTTGAACCAGATGTACGGTTTACAGTTGGATCAGCACGACATAAACCACATGTATAGTTTATGTGGGAGTAAGAAAACAAATTATTATTTGAAAGTTAGAGATATGAGGGTACGGTTGATCTCCTGCCTACCTGACTTAAATAGGAACTTCGCCGGGGAGTTTGTTCGGGTGCGCGGCAATTGGTTTACCAATGAATTTCCCTGCCCCCTCACCAGGAGCGAAGTGGGTTCGTTCCGATCACTGACCTGTTTTCATTTCTTATTTAATTTCATGCATGAACGTACATTTATATCGTATTGTGAACATTTTACTCACTCTGACGCTTACTCGTGTGTTTCGTCACAGATGGTAGAGTGTTTGTCCTGGACGTTAGAGTCGCGCATGTGCGGGATTTGAACTTCGTGCTCAGGTTTGAGATTTTTGTCCACTCGAACGGTCAGCTCCGAGCATCCCACCTGATTCTCGGGGTTAATCCCGTGTATTCCACCTGGCAAGCTTTCAGCCAAGCCTTGTTGGTAGATAGCCCACTCTTGTCTTATATCGATGTTCGGCATGCTAATTTCCTCCCCCCGAAGTTTACAGTAGGTGAGGCCTGTGATCAGGGTCCTTGGTGTATTTGCTCTGACGAGCTCCAGCCTGTACGGGACGAGTCAGCCGAGCGTGTGTCTCGAGCTCGTCGAGAACGAGCTCATGAGCAAATTCAGCAAGAAGCCCCCGCTCAGCCGGAAGGTCCCATCAACCAAGGAGCCCCAGCCCCAGATGTCGAAGAAGCAATTGCAGAATCTCCCGACCGCCCTGAAACCGATCACGACCAATTAGCGGAGATGGTGACTCGGAAGACGATGACAATTAGCCGTTTCATTCCCGGAGCTAGGCCTGCCGCACAGCAGCCGCAACAACAGGGGTGCGGCCATACCCCTCCTCTGTCTACAGCCCTCAGTCGACAAAGAAAAAAGCAGCGTACAACCGAACAGACGGTCGTCGGCCCGGGTGATGTGCCTTTCGACACCCCTCCCCGGCCATCCGGTGGCATTGTAATCCGCGAACCTACGGCTCAAACCGGGACGCATGTGGTGTCCTCTTCCCACGTCGTACCTGCGTGGCAGCCTTCGTTCATGCTGGACGGCAAACTTCTCCCTTCGGACGTAAGTGTGCATGTCTGGCGAAAGGGGGCAGGTGGTCACGTCGCCCAGACCCTAGCGCGAGGCCTTTTGCTGCCCGAGGACGTGCGTGCTTTCGAGGAGGGCACGGATGAGTCAATGGGAAGGAGGCTGCAGTGGCACACCGTCGCAGTAAGTTTTTTTTTTTTTTTTACTAACTTCTATCTTTGGGGGTATGGCACTCGTTTCTTATCGCTTCATTAGGCTGCGCAGCTGGCGTACATACTTGATAGGCGTGTTAATGATCTTACCGAGGGCGCTGGTCGGGAGAAAGCCCTCAAGGATGTTGCCGAGGTAAACGCCAAGGAAAAAGCCATGGCTGCTTCGATCGCATAGAAGAAGGCTGCAGCGGTAGAGAAAGCGAGGGTGGCAGCGGAAAAGAAGTTCTCAGAGCTGCAGGTTAAGGTGGAAGAGACTGAGCTTAAGTTGGCGGAAGCCGAGAGCATAAACAGTGCGCGTGCCAAAGAGCTGGCCGACCTGAGAGCAGCCCTTGAGGCCAGCGAGAGCAAATGGTATAATGAGGGATTTACTGATGCCGAGAACTCAGCAGAACCCGTCATAGGGGATGCTCGAAAGCTGGGCTTCGAGGAGGGGTGGTTGGCGCTTTGCAGGCTTTGGGAGTCCCCGAGGATTCCCCACTGAGAAATCTTGGCCAGATTTCATTCCCGGTCCCCGCTCATAGCTCGCGGAACCCTCAAAGGCCCATTGATGAAGAGGAGATGACCAGCCTGAGGGAATTGGTGGAGCAGATAGACTCTTACGTGGAGTTGGAGGAAACAAAAGTGGCCAGCCACCATCACTCCAGAGATCAGCTCGGCCAGAACCCACTTCAGATCTTGACACAACAACATTCCGCGGAGACCAGCGCTCGGGAGTAACCTGCAGATTCTGCCTCTTAATTGCCGAAACATGACTTCTTTCTTTAATGAAGCTTTTCTTGTTTTTAGTAGACTAGCCTATGTCACCGGGCTGTGGTGGCCGAACAATCGTTTTTTTTTTTTTAATCACGTTTAACACTGAAATGACCACTTGGTTTTGTGGTCGGGATACTGTTTTAATTCCCAATATGATGATTTAGTTTTGGAATATTTATTGTGTTGTTTGTTTGTTTGCTTCGCATCTATGCTGTAGTGGTCCGGGTAGTTGAATCCTGTTTTGCCGTAAAGCGAGGATATAGAACGAATCAAGAGTCAGGCTTCTATCCTTAGAGTATAAAGGATTACACCTGCCCGACGATGTAGATCGAACCGAGAAACAGGCTTCTGTCCTTAGATAGAGTATAAAAGTTTACACCTGCTCGACGATGTAGATCGAACCGAGAAGCAGGTTTCTGTCCTTAGAGTAAATTTTAAAGGTTTACACCTGTTCGGCGATGTAGATCGAACTGAGAATCAGGTTTCTGTCTTTAGATAGAGTATAAAGGTTTACACCTGCTTGGCAATGTAGATCGAACCGAGAAGCAGGTTTCTGTCCTTAGAGTAAATTTTAAAGGTTTACACCTGTTCGGCGATGTAGATCGAACCGAGAATCAGGTTTTTGTCCTTAGATAGAGTATAAAGGTTTACACTTGCTCGGCGATGTAGATCGAATCGAGAAGCAGGTTTCTGTCCTTAGATTAAATTTTAAAGGTTTACACCTGTTCGGCGATGTAGATCGAACCGAGAAGCAGGTTTCTGTCCTTAGATAGAGTATAAAGGTTTACACCTGCTTGACGATGTAGATCAAATCGAGAAGCAGGTTTCTATCCTTAGATTAAATTTTAAAGGTTTACACCTGTTCGACGATATAGATCGAACCGAGAAGCAGGTTTCTGTCCTTTGATAGAGTATAAAGGTTTACACCTGCTTGGCGATGTAGATCGAATCGAGAAGCAGGTTTCTGTCCTTAGATTAAATTTTAAAGGTTTACACCTGTTCGGCGATGTAGATCGAACCGAGAAGCAGGTTTCTGTCCTTAGGTAGAGTATAAAGGTTCTTTTATGATTGGCAATTGAAGTCAAGCAGAGAAATTGAAAAAGTGTAGCTAGATGAACGCCATTATCATCGTTAGTGAAAACCGTGCAATATTACATCAACCTTACAATTTACAGTACCGCCCATTAGTGATAGAATCTCTTAAGATTATGGACGTTCCATGGTCGAGGAAGTGGCCTCTCGTCTAGGTCCTCCAAGTAATACGCTCCTGCGCCAGCGACGACAGTGACCTTATAAGGCCCTTCCCATGTCAGCGCCAGCTTCCCGGCATTCGTATCCTGCATATTCCCTACGGCTTTCCTGAGAACCAAATCCCCGGCACCAAACTCCCTTGTTCTTACGTCTTGGCTATATCTCTGGGTTAGCTTTTGCTGATACTCCGCGAGCCGTATAGTCACCACTTCAAGGAATTCTTCCAATCTGTCCAAGCGTCCCACCATCATCTCATCGTTTTGGCCGGGATCGAATCCTGCGACTCGTGCACTGCACAGATCCACTTCGGTTGGTATCACGGCTTCGGCCCCATATGTGAGAGAGAACGGGGTCTCCTCGGTGGATCTCTTAGGAGTTGTCCGGTATGCCCACAGGACTTTGGGCAGCTCCTCGGCCCAGTTTCCCTTCGCACCCTCCAACCTCTTTTTTAGCTCGTTTACAATAACTTTATTTACCGCCTCGGCCTGGCCGTTACCCTGGGGATACGTTGGGGTCGAGTATCTATTCTTGATGCCGAAATCATCGCAGAAATCACGGAATGCATGGCTGTCGAATTGCAGCCCGTTGTCTGATATTAGAGAGTTCGGCACCCTGAACCTGGTGATTAGATTCTTCCATACGAATTTCTTTACATCCACGTCCCGGATATTGGCCAAAGCCTCCGCCTTCGCCCATTTGGTGAAATAGTCGACAGCCATCAGGACGAACCTTCGATTACCCGTCGCTAGGGGGAATGGGCCGATGATATCCAGCCCCCATTGTGCAAAAGGCCAGGGACTGCTGATCGAGTTCAAATGGCCTGCAGGCTGATGGATTAGGGGTGCATGCTTTTGACACTGTTCACACTTACGTACATACTCGGCGACGTTCCGCTGCATTTGAGGCCACCAAAAACCCTGAGTCATTGCCTGGTGCGCCAACGAATGTCCTCCCACATGGCTACCACAAACTCCCTCGTGAAGCTCGGCCAAGAGCTCGCCCACCTTTTTCGGGTGTAAGCACAAAAGGTAAGGCCCCCCAAAGGATCTCCGATACAACGTTCGGTCTTCTGATAGCCAATACCGAGGGGCCATTCTACAGATCTTTCTGCCCTCCTTTTCGTCAGACGGGAGTCGGCCCTCGGCTAGGAAGTCTGTAATGGGGTCCATCCAGCACGGCCCCAGTGTTGCGATCGCTGTGATATCGATCCCTGCAGTTCCCAGATCAGTTACTACCCTGATGCTCGGCTCTGGAACAACCTCAACTCTTATTAGCCGGGGTATCTCTTCGGCCACTGATGACGCCAGTGTGGCTAGGGAGTCGGCGTGTCTATTTTGCGTTCGAGCTACTTGAAAAACCTTTACCGTGCTGAAGCTGGATATAGCTCGCTTCACCTGTTCCAAGTATGCTTTCATCCGGAGATCTTGGGCTTCAAAACTGCCCTCAACCTGATTAACCACTAGACGCGAATCTGAATACACCTCTACTACCAGGGCACCTAAACTCGAAACCGTCCTCAGTCCGGCTAGCCAGGCTTCGTAGTTCGCCTCATTGTTGGAGGCTCTAAAGCCCAATCTAAATGAGTGCTCTAACTGTATTCCCTCCGGGGTGATTATGACAACCCCCGCGCCGGCTCCCGTGTAGCTCGATGCCCCGTCCACGAACACCTTCCACGGGTAAGACTCCACGTGGTAAACTATCTCTCCCTTCCCTCTTGGTGAGAACTCGGCGACAAAATCCGCAAGGATCTAGCCCTTTACTGAACTTCGGGGCCTGTACCATATATTAAAAGAACCTAGCCGAGTTCCCCATTTTGCTATTCGGCCAGTGAAGTCTAACCTCCTCAACAGCGACTGTAGGGGATACTCGGTCAAGACGTAAACTGTATAAGCCTGAAAGTATTGTGGCAGCTTTCTCGTGGCGTGTATCAGGGCCAGCACAAGCTTCTCTATGGGTAAGTATCTCGTCTCTACATCAACTAGAGTCTTGCTGATGTAGTACACGGGTTGTTGGATTCCCTGGTCCCTCAATAGCACGGCGCTCATAGCGTGTTCGGAAACGGCCAGGTACATGAATAGGTCCTCACCTGGTTCTGGTGACGTTAGCATGGGTGCCCGTGTCAAATAATCCTTTAGATCCATAAAAGCTCTGTCGCACTCTTCGTTCCACTGAAACCCAGTCCATTTCTTCAGAAGTTGGTAGAATGGTCGGCATTGATCTGCAAATTTGGAGATGAACCGATTGAGGGCGACTAGCATCCCAGTCGACACTTGCACTTCTTTCGAACTACTCAGTGGTTTCAATCTTTTCACGGGCTCAATTTGGTCGGGATTAACCTCTATTCCTCGCTTAGTGATCAGATACCCCAGGAATTTTTCGGCCCCCATGCCAAAGGCACACTTCTCAGCATTCAGACGTAACTTGTGCTGTCGAAGAACCTCGAAAACACCCCGAAGGTCATTCGTGTGCCGTGCTGTCTGCTTGCTTTTCACCACCATATCGTCAATGTACACTTTAACCATGCGCCCTATCATATCTCGGAACATTCTTGTCATCATTCGTTGGTACGTGGCCCTGGCGTTTTTCAGTCCGAAGGGCATCACCGTGTAGTGATAATTAGCTTCCGGTGAGATAAACGCCGTCTTCTCTTGGTCCTCGGGTGGCAGGGCGATCTAGTGATACCCTTGAAAAGCATCCAGAAAGCTCATTCTCGGATGCCCATACGTGGCATCCACCAATTGGTCGATTTTAGGCACGGGGAATGGGTCTTTTGGACATGCTCGGTTCAAATCTGTGAAGTCCACGCAAACCCTCCATTTGCCGCTCTTTTTCTTTACCACCACGGTATTGGCCAACCAATCTGGGAAGAAGATTTCCCTTATCGCTCCAACATCCTTCAGATTTTGGACTTTCGCTTTCACCGCTTCGGTGTGCTCCTAGGCCGATCTCCTTGGCTTTTGCTTCTTAGGGGGGAACGAGGGGTCAACCCTAAGTCTATGGACTATGAACTCGGGGTCCACCCCGGGCACCTCATATGGACTCCATGCGAACACGTCTACATTCTATATGAGGAGTAACAACATTTCCACCTTCTCCTGCTCGTCCATGCCTTTCCCTACGTGGAACCACTTGTCGGCATCTGGAAGTACCCTTACTTTCGTCATCTCCTCGGCACCACCACCCCCGACTTCTCCTCAGTCATTTTGTAATTGCTATAACGGAACCCCTCGCGGCGGCCCCTTTTGCTGGTCATACTCCACCTGATCGGTTTCCTCCTTCCCTTGGTTGACCATGGTAATTAAGTATTGTCTCGCCGTCTGCTGGCTTCCCCTCACCACAGTAATACCATGCTCGGTAGGAAATTTTACTTTCACATGTAGTGTGGATGGTACGGCCCCCATTGCGTGAATCCATGGTCTGCCAAGTATCGCTGTGTACGGGGAGAAAGAAGTCACCACTATAAACGTCACTACCACCTCCTTGCCCTCCATATTCACGGGCATAGATATTTGTCCCTCAGGTATTACATTTTTCCCATCAAACCTGACTAAAGGCGTGCTGTACTTAGAGAGGTCCCCAATCTTCAACCCGAGCCCCCGGTTCAAGTCTGGATACATCACGTCGGCCCCACTTCCCTGGTCTATCATCATTCTTTTCACCAGGAACCCACCTACCCGGGCGGTAACCACCAATGCGTCATCGTGCAGCTGGACCGTTCCCTCTAGGTCATTGTCGCCGAAAGCGATAGGCTCCTGGGTAAGCTTCATCTTCTTCCCTGCCGGTGGTGCGTCCGAGCTTCCCTCCACTGGGACCACATTTAGCACCCCCTTTCTTATTGCCGAGGTGAGACTTCTTGGTGGAGTGTGGATGACTTCAATTATCCCGAGCGGGGGTGGAAAGGGGTTTCCCCTCTTAGTAGCTCCCTGCCCTGTCCCCCGGTCCTCCGCGTCTAGTACGAACTCCTTTAAGTACCCTGCCTTGGCCAGCTACCCGAGATGGTCTTTTAAGACTCGGCACTGCTCGGTCGTATGTCCCTTGTCTTTATAATAGGTGCAGTACAAGTTCTGATTTCTCCTGGAGGGGTCACCGCCCATCCTGTTCGGCCACCTGAAATACGGCTCATGTTTAATCCTGTCCACGATCTTGTTCACCGGCTCTTTGAACGTCACGTTTACCTCCCCTACTTGTGCCTCTGGTTCTTGAATTCTCAAATTCCCCCTGATCCTTGGCTGAAAGACACCTGTCCGGGGATGATTCATCATCGGCGCCTTGCCTTTGCTTTGCATCCGGTAATCTTCTAGCCGTTTATATTCTTCTATATGCCTCATCAACTGCCTCATATCCTCGGGAGGCTTCTTAGTCAGTGACTCCCTTAGCCCGGATTCCTCGGGCAGCCCCATCCTAAATGTGCTCGCAGCAATCTTCTCGTTCCCCCCGCCGATCTCGTTGTAGAGCTCCTAGTACCGGCTGGCATAACTACGGAGGGTTTCCCCTATCCTCATTTTCATGGACAGCAAAGCGTCTACCGGTTGGGGCACCCGGCTGCAGGTTACAAACCGGATGCCGAACTCCTGTATAAGCTCAGCAAAATTGTGGACAGAACCCTTCCGCAACCCGTTAAACCATCTCAAAGTGGTGGGACCAAGACTCGAGGGAAAAACTTTGCACATTAGTGCGTCATTGTGGGAGTGCAGAGACATCATTTGGATATAGTGACTGACGTGCTCTACTGGGTCCGTTTTCCCGTAGTAGGAGTCGAAAGGAGGGCGGGTGAATTTGTCTGGCATTGGGGCCCTCTCAATGTCAGCCGAGAATGGGGACTGGGTAGCTTTTCGTAGCGCGCGACTCATCGCATCCATGGCCGCATTATGGGGCTGTTGTTCTTTTGGGGAATCCAAACCTCGATTGGCGTAGTCCCGGGATCTTGAGCGGTCTTGGTGTCGACGGGATTCCCTCGAATGAGTCCGTTCCTTTTGCCGACGAGATTCTCGGGAATGGGAACGTTCGCGGCAGTTATGAGACCTAGATTGGCTTGATCCAGCTTGGCGACGATCTCCCCCGGTATTGGCTCTTCTTTCTCGGTTATCTCCATCCCTTCTCTGATGCTTGTTCTCCGCCTCTAACTCCAGGTCTCTTACTAGCCTGCGCAACTGTTCGAGCTCTTCGTCTCTTTCATCGAGTTGCCGGTCCCCCGAGGTGTTCGAAATCGTTTGTTACGTTTGGTACGACCCCTCCTCGAGGCCGGACTGCTCTTCTCGTTCATGGTCCCTGTCTTCACGTCTCTTCTGTCTTCTTTCTCGCCAAGAAGATCCCCGAGAAGATCCCGCTGAACCGCTTTCGGCGTCGCTTCCAGAGCGTCTCCCAAACATCTCCCTCCTCGGGATTGAGTCTCAGCAGGACTACAGCTTAGGAGGAGATTCCCACAGACGGCGCCAATTGTGCGCACCGAAGATGGAGCTGATGGGCTTGGGCTTACTCGGACTCACAACTTATTTGTATGGTGGGTTTGGGTTTCCTACACTGGGTTGTCCTCGGCACAAAGACTCAATGAGATCACTTTTCTCTTCTCTACTGCCTGAACCACCTTTCTGCTACCTTCCATTTCTTTCTCTATCTTTTACTCTCGCGTAAATTTTTCCAATCCCCTCTTCTCCCCAAGCTTCTCATATTTATAGTTCATAATTAGTGGATAGGTTATGATCACTTTCTAGTTAGTGCAGCGGGCGGTCCAGTATTATTGAACATAAGTGGGTGGTTAGGTGGGAGTGGGAAACGGTGAGTATGGTTTCGGAACTTGGTTCCCACTTCCGCAGATATGCTCGGGGGAGGTGCGCCTAAGGGCAATGCCGGGCATACCCCGCACGTCATGCTTGGACACCGCTCGCGATAGTGATCGGTAAGGACTTACCGAGCATAAACAGGAGGCGAACCTTGGGCCAGCGTTTTGTGCAATTTCGGAATGGGCCTGCAGAGAGGGAGAGAATAGGAGTATGGACCGTATCTTCACATGAGAATAAATGGCCCAATTGGGACCAGGTACGTGTGCCGTACAGCCATGTATAATAAAAAAAAAATAATCAGTAGAAATTTCAACCCAAAAACCAAATCCATGATTATTAACATGAGTCTAACATACCAAATAAAAATTTATTGTTCCTTAGGTTGGAAGACATAGGTTGCATCTTTGATTTTTCTCCAAAAGAATAGAGATGTTTTATCTGCCATGTACAATAAAAAAAAATAATTAGTAGAAATTTCAAACCCAAAAATCAAACCCACGATTATCAACATGAGTCTCTTTTTTTTCAACGTTAGTCTTTTTTTTTAGTTCTATCATAATTTTTGTTTTTATATAGATTATTAATGTTGGAGTTTGAGTTTAAGTTGGATTTGTTAGAGAGATAGAGTTTCACCCTTTGTTAAGTTTTGATTAAACAAAAATAATTTTATTTTAAAAAAATGATAATGAGGAATTTGAGTTTAAGTTGAACTTATCAGAGAGATAGAGTTTCACTTCTAGTTAAGTTTGAACTAAAAAAAATATTTTTATTTAAATATTATGTTGACGTGGAAAATTGTGAGAGTTTCAGAGACTTTGGTTATATAATATATATATATATATATATAGAGAGAGAGAGAGAGAGAGAGAGAGAGAGAGAGATAAATAAGAGGAGTTTACCTAGTTTTAACCTTTTGTAAATCACTCATGTACCCCACATTTTATCTGGTATGTGTTAATTCAATTTAGTTATTCACCTATTTATTTTAGGGCCGGCCTTAGGCCTTCGTTACAAAAACTCTAACCCCCTTTATAAAAAGTCCACACCCTAATTTGAAAAAAAAAAAAAAAACCCTTAAATTTCATGATAATAATTGAATATATATATATATATATATATATTTAAATGTTCATACATTCTCATATGTAACTATGCACTAATTTGTGAAGTTTCTTTTTGTAAATGTGTTAAATCATCAATGATCAGTGGGTCCAGTTAGCTCAACCGGTAAAGTTTTTGATAGTTGAATAAGAGAATTAGGGTTCAATTTTCGTCTATAACAAAAACCGATTGGTGCCTTGGTCTGATGATAAAAAGTTATTATTAGGAGCAGATGCCATAAGTTGAAAGTTTCTAAAAAAAAAAAAAATCATCAATGATCATTAATTTTCTATAACATTTAAGACTTTAATTTTTGTAAACCAATATCCTACATGGTAGATTGTAAACATTAAACACTTGATCTCCCATGTGATCACATACCAAACAATCTTTATCTCTCTTTAAACAACAAAATCAAAATTGAAAACTAGATTACAACTTTATTCAATCATACATTACCTTATATCCAAACTAGAGGAAATCTTATTTTAAAAATAAATTCTCATTTCTTTTTGTTAAATTTTATGCTTGAACTATGATGTTTGATTTCCTATGTTAGGATCTTAAAGTGTTGGCATAATTTGTGCCAAAGTTTATTTTATTTTATTTTATACAATTAAACATTCAATTACTTTGTAATTTCCTTCTCCAAAAAAAAAAATTTACTTTGTAATTTGTAATTTGTGGGTCTAATTGTAATTGAGTTGAGGTTTTAGAAATTGAAGTTGTATAAGTCATCATTTTTTGTCGAGTGAAATTGGTTGTTGTCTAGCGGAATAGCATGTGATTGGATTTTAAAAAGTGGTTAAGGCAGCAACTTTACGGGACACTTGCAGGAGGTTTGGTTAAGTAAAATTGACGAAACTAGAGAGAATTCAGTTATGAAATATCCTTTTGTTCCAACATTTGCCCATCATATATATACCTCATTTTCCCACGAAATTAAACCTTAATTCCCACTTGAAATGTGAGAGAAAATCGAGCAAATTTAAAAGCCAAACACTTTCAATTTTATCTACCTTATCCCTCTCAAAATAGCCATATACCATAAGAGGAGATTAAGGTCATTATGCACATCACTACCTCTAAGTTGTGAGTGTTGATTGAAACTTGGGAATCATTGGAGCGGCCCAGAATTGAATTACCGATGAGACTTGGTGTTGGCAATTGGAGCTCAATTGTGGATCCAAAGCTAAAGTGGAGAATGGACTCACGAAGTTGGTTGCAAGCAGGGGGTTGGAGGACTCCAGTACATTGTTTGCGTATTAACTTGAAGGATTTTGTATGTGTAGTTTACTGTAACTATCTATTCTAGTGGATCAGTTCTGGTGCTGAAGCTGTAGAAAGTTATTTCTGCCCAGTTCTTGGGTTGTTTTACATGCTATTATCCATGATTGTGTTAATTGATTAATTATTTTGATAATTGGACTTAAATGTGAGATAAGCCTAAAATTACAGTTAAGTCGTAATTGGGGTTCAAAATTAGACAATACTTTGTTAATTAGTAGATTGTCAATTTCTCACAATGAAATTAACCTAATTAACCTTGGTTTGGTTAGTTAATTTATCAAGTTATGTATTTAATATATCAAATTAACCTTGGTTTGGTTACTGTTAAATAATTTTTTTTTTTGATTGATAATGTTTTTTAGAAATTTATTTGATTTATATTTAAATATAAAACATCACACTTAAATTTATTGCCCGATTATTTGAACTGTTTGCTTAAAGTGATTGAGACGTTATATTAGATCGATGCTTTTCTAAAATTCTTTGAGATAAAAGATATAAATTGTATTGATAATCTGAATAAAGAATCCTATACAAGGTAGAGACAGGCCAGAGGCTCCAGCCAGGAGGAAAACCGACACAAGAAAGATACTTTTCTAAAATTCTGATCAACAAAACCTGTTATCAAAAAATTCGTGGAATAAACGTTACTCTTATATAGAATATTATTAATTCACATCATGGGTAAACTTCTTCTAAAAAAAAAATTCATGGGTAAAAAAAACAAAAAAACAAAAAAACAAAAAAAAATCCCTTTGATTTCTTCATTGATGCCAGCTAAAACATTGTGCTGAATAAACAGGGCCTGCAGTAGAAGCAAACACCATTTGAATCTTATTTCAAATCTTTGACATTTACTCATTTGGTGTTCTCTTCCTCATTTTTTTATTTTTTATTTTTATGATTGACTCT
Organism: Quercus ilex subsp. ballota; assembly: GCA_032727855.1. Classification (NCBI taxonomy): domain Eukaryota; kingdom Viridiplantae; phylum Streptophyta; class Magnoliopsida; order Fagales; family Fagaceae; genus Quercus; species Quercus ilex. The sequence goes on from CM064915.1 coordinate 57,533,531, forward strand.
TTGTGTTCCCTTGAAGCACTACAAGAAAAGAGTCTACTAGCGAGGGCCATATGCCCTCGCAAAAATTCAAATATCGTCGCAAAAGGTTATTAGTGAGGGCATATGGCCCTCGAAGGCCGTTGTATTTACTCTTGTTGCTAAAAGAGATTTTGCGACCATATCTTCGCAAATAAATAATTTACGAGGGCAATCCACCGTCGCTACTGAACAAATTCGCTCTCACAAATATATTACCAAATGACGAGAAAAGTCGATAACTTATTTTTAGCGAGGGGAAACAGTCGTCGTTAACAACTATTTGTGAGGACCTTTATACCCTCGCAATTAGTTATTTGCAAATTCCAAATTGACGACATACTTTTTAGTGACAAATAATGGCATCGCTAAAATTTATTTGTGAGGGCTTTTAACCCCTCGCAACTTATTTTTAGCGAGAGAAAACAGTCGTCGTTAATAATTATTTGTGAGGACATTTTTACCCTCGCAATAGTTGCATCGCTAAAATTTATTTGTGAGGGCTTTTAACCCCTTGCAACTTATTTTTAGTGAGGGGAAGTAGTCGTCGTTAATAATTATTTGTGAGAACATTTATACCCTCGCAATAATGGCATCACCAAAATTTATTTGTGAGGGCTTTTAACCCTTCGCAACTTATTTTTAGCGTGGGAAAGCAGTCGTCGTTAATAATTATTTGTGAGGACATTTATACCCTCTCAATAATGGCATCGCTAAAATTTATTTGTAAAGGCTTTTATCCCCTTGCAACTTACTTTTAGAGAGGGGAAGTAGTCGTCGTTAATAACTATTTGTGAGGACATTCATACCCTCTCAATAACGGCATCGCTAAAATTTATTTGTGAGGGTTTGCAACTTATTTTTAGCGAGAGAAAACAATCATCGTTAATAACTATTTGTGAGGGACTTTGTCATCACTATAAAGTTATTTATGACCAAGTTTTTATGTCATCGGTAGTAATATTTTATATAATTTTTGAAATATTTTATTATTTATAATTTATTTTATATTATTATTTTTTTAACTATCATGTTACAATACTACAATAACTACTAAAAATTGATACAATAGTCCAATAATTACTAAAAAGGATCCATCGAAAGATAAGAATTCATATAAGTTCAAACTTTAAAATATAAAATATACAAAAAAATCCTGAAATTAAACCTTGTTTTAAATTTAAACAACTATTTTATGACAAGATCTATATTAGTCTTCCTCTAAGTCACTCTCCAAGTTGTTTTCAACCTCTATGTTATTGTTTGAGTTGTCCTCTTCATCTCTGCTAGTACCATCCTAAAAAATAAATAAAAAAACATTAAACATGAGTTAAAATGAAACAATTAAAGTGAATTTGTATTTGTATCAATGCTTCAATAAATAAGTACACATATACCATATCAAATCTAATCATATAATAATATATCATTAAACAAAAGTAAATTCCTTATGGTGGATAAGCTATATGCAAGGAAAGCTGTATTGCATAACAATAATTTAATTTGATTACTTAAACCGCTATCAAAATTAAATATAAATTAAAATAATATAACAATTGTGTAAAACGTAAACCACAAAACACATATGATATACAAAATTAAATACAAAACCTATACACAGCTGTCAAAACAGTAGATAATGTCATAGTCCTATTATCATTTATCAAAACTTTTTTTGAGAGTTTCAACCTATGACGTCTGCTCCTGATGATAGCTCTTATCATCAGACCAAGACACCAATCAGTTTTTGGTGTAGGCGGAGATTGAACCCCAGATCTTTTATACAACCATCAGAGACTTTACCAGTTGAGCTAATTGGAACCTACATCATTTATCAAAACTAAATACAAAATAATATAATATTATAATAGATGCAAGCTGTAAACCACAACAAACCAATAGAAAGTTGTAGAAGATCCAAGAGGCAAATGCATAAGTTTGAGATTGTACCGTGGTAGCTGGATCTATGTTAGATTGTTGTGGTTTGCCCATCGACTGCAACTTTTGTGCAAACTTCTCCTCAAGCTTCTCCACAACTTTTGCAAGTTTGGAATCCATTTCCTATCTAAGACGTGGCTCTAAATCTTCTTTTTCTTTTGTAAAATCTTCTCTGCAACGTTTGCTACAACCTTTACCAGATGAAGTTAAGCCGTACACATCCTTAGCCTTAATACCTACTCCCATGCCAAGAATACGACCATGACTTCGTTCACCAACCACTTCACGAAAGATCTGATAATCATTTGTCTTAGTACCTTCAGAAACAGCTTTGGCCTTTATGGCATCCATTTTTTCTTACACATAAATAAAAACCACGTAGATAATCAAAACAACAAAAAGACTAAAGTTGATAACAAAATTAAATTTTGGTATAAGTTGCATACATATATTGTCTTAGCATGATCAGTTGCCCATTCTTTGCCATCCTTCTTTGTGTGAAATTTCTTAAAGCAATCAATGGGGCTAGGCTTAGAGCCCGTCTCTAGATACTGCAATATTTAAAAGAAAAAACAGCATTGGTAAACTTATTAAACTATGTAAATACACAATAAAATGTAAAACTATTTGATGATAATATAATATGCCATTTCATAGTTGTACTTGGCCATTGGTACAGAACCTGTAGTGGAGAAAATTTTAGACTTATTTCTGTTGTCCTTATTTATCGAACTTGTCTCCTGCACGCAAAATTCATACACTAGAACATTAGTTTCTATGAAAATATTAACAAATAATGGTTAGAGAGAGAGTGAGAGAATTTATGACATGTATTCCATTTACACTCACCCCCCAATCTCCCACCATCCATTTATCCACCATCTCTTTCCAAAAAGGGGTAGGAATGAAGGAAGGACCATTCTTGTAACGATCTTCTTTCTTTTCGTACTTCTGAAAAATTGGATTTCTTATGTGATACATCCAATCAGAATGGCGGTGTTTCATTGATTCTACAAACGCTTTCTTGACTTCCTCATCTGGCTATTTATGCTTAAAGCGTTGAGCTCTGTATCGAGCATATAAAGTCTCTAGCTCAGAATTTGGGTATTCTGTAAAAGTTGTCCAAGCTCCATTAAGTGTTTGGTGAAAAAGAATGGTAATCTCTCGAGTGGCTTTTGGTGTAATAGTTCTGAAAATTGAAATCAAACATGTTAACAATATCATATAGCTATGATACCATAATTAATTTCAATAAACCAACATAGCAATAAGTCACTCACTTGCCATCATAAATCTCAACCTTTATTTCACCATCTCCGGCATTGATGCCTTTAGCCTTTCCTTGACCCCTCTTTTTTCCAGCATTAGTACCTATTTATAAAACAAATAATAATAAAAATTTGATAAAGAACGTGTACCTATTGAAAAGAAAAAGAAGCTCTCCTAATAAGAGAAAGAATCGTATAATAATATTGTGAAATAAATTAATAACAAAACATATATCACATTTAGAATCTGTTCTTGATCTCTCACATATTTAAGCACAAGAATATTATTTTAATAGTAAAAGAAATTAACGAAAAAAAAATTCATGCTTAAAGCTTTGATTCTAGCTAACATTTAATTTGAGTGCATGGTTGCATACCCTGCTACCAAATTGAAGAATTATTAGGCAGCACAAGAATTTTAATGCTATTAAGGATATTTTACCTCATGTTAATAATAAAATTCCCACTCAATGAAAATTATACCATGAAAAAAAAAAAAAAGCTAGAAGAATTATTTATCCCTCCAAAAATAACACAATGATTTCATCAAATTCAGTTGGGTATGATACATCAATTCAGTAGATTTAAAATATGGACATCCAGTTGCTAGATTTTACCCAGAATTTGAGCTGCCCCATTTTCATAACTTCTTAAAAAAAAATTTTATAGGTAAATGAACCATTCAATAAACGCAAAGCACAACCCAAGTACATAGGAAATACAACTTCTTAAAATTTGCATGTGTCGTGAACAATCTCAGCAAAAGGTGCATAACAAGAAGAGACAAAAACTCAATAAGATGGAAACTGTCTTCAGAACATCATGTAAGATCATCACAATATTCTCAACCAGCCACTTGCAATGATGCTATAGTAATATGATGGATTTGGAATTGTTATGCATGATGCAAATCCTTGGTGGAAGTGCAATAATGAAGGTGCAACCAAATCACAACATAAATTATGAATATAAGTAAATGCGATAAAAAAAAGGTATATAATGTAAATACTACCTATTATAATGGAATTATAGGCCTGAGGTGCTCCTTCATCAGTTTAAGGCTCAGATGATGGAGGTAGAATTTGTGAGAGCTCTTGCTCACAAACTTCATTATGATCAAAGGAAGGCCTAGTTGACTGAGTTTCTTGTAGTTGAGAGTCTCGAGACTCACTAATGCCTTTACCTTTCCTCTTAACTTTCCTTGCCATGCCTACCTACTATTAGAAAAACTAACATTTGTAAACAACACAATGAAAGTAGAATATAAATATGTTAATCTGATCACAAAAAATAAAGAACACTAGCTGTTATGAATATTAATGTGAAATTACACATGAAACACAGCTCTACCTAACTCACAAAACTTTTACTTCAATGACATTACTGTGAAGAAAAATATAACTAACAATTTTTTCAGAACTAAATACATGCTCATCATCCTATCACATTGATAAATTGAAACAAAAAATTTTAATTGACAACACTTTAATCAATAAATAGTTTCTCAAGTTGTGGTGTCCAAAGGTTATCGTCATCAATTGAATTGTTTCCTTTCATCTATTATAATACAATGAAACATGGAAACAACTGAGGAACAACCTCAGAATAAATGTCAAACCACCAGATCAACAAATACAGAAATAAATGGAGATATTAACATTAAATTTTAGATACAATTTGTATAAATTGTTGAAAAAGAGAACAAACTTAAACCATTGCATAGTTGCTGCACAAGGATAGCTTATTATATGAAATCACATTGTTAAGAAATTCATTACAATACAAAAAGATATCACAGAATTCAAAAAAAAAAAAAAAAAGGCTACAATATTTTGTGTTTCTCGGCTCCTATTAACTCTCACATATTTTGTGTTTCATACAACACCTTTTTTATTTTTTTTTTTTTTTTTTTATGAACCATACGGCATTTGTTAAATCTCACACTGTAATTGCACTATTATATACCTATAAAACTGGAATCCTATAAACTAGGACAGTATTATATGCCTATAAGATAAACCAAATGTGCTAACACTATTATATACCTATAAAATTTCATTAAAAAAAAATTATATACCTATAAAATAAACCAAACGTACTATTTTATCACATCACTCCTTAAGATTGATCCTGTAAAGCTAGTTATCCTTGTAACATTAGTTTATTCAAAGTTAAAGTAGGTCTTATTTATATAGATAGTAAAATATTATTTTAGATGTGTACCTTTGACTGATGGATCACCAAAAGCTGTAAAAGAATATGAAATTAGGAAGAGAGAGAGAGAGAGAGAGAGAGAGAGAGATAAATTAGAGGCGCAAAGAATAAAACTGGAGGGGATAAATCAGTACCTGGCACCCTTGTCTTTGGTTTCGTTCTCTAGCCTCTCTGTGATGAATTGGAGGCATAGCAAAAAACAAGAAATATATAGCATGATTTGTGTGGGAAATTTTAGCAGAAAGTAGTGGCAAAGAGTGAAAAAATTATGTGAAGTAGTGGCAAAGAGAAAAATAAAAAATAAATAAAAATCAATGTAGGAAATATTTTAGGAAATATTTGAAAGCTTATTCAAAGATCCTATAACCATATACAAAACCCATTAAAAATAAAATATATACCATAAATTAGATATTGAAAAAAAAAAAATACTAAGAGCATCTCCACTACTACTAGACTACAACTCTTAAATAGAAAAGGAATAAAGAATCTGAAGACCTCAAAACCAAAAATAGGAGAAATTCTATTTTTTATATCTGTGCAGAAAGTTTGATTCTAGCAAAAGATATATTGCAGTGAACCTAATACAACCATTTCTCACATTCTTTTCTATAAAATCAAAAAGGAAGCAAGGTAAAAAACAAAAAGACTAATTTCTTTCCAGGACTTGTGTACATTTTCTTAGCAACCCTAACAAAAGGAAATAAATTTAACCCCCAAAAGAAAAAAAAAAAAGTAGCAATCTTTTTCACATTTTGCTCTATTTGAAGTAATGGGTTTTGTTTGCTTGACCATTTGAAACGATCCAGAATATCTTGAAGACACAGCAAATAGGTCAATGACACTGAAAAGTAAAGAAATTAAAAAAAATTTAAAAAAAAAATCCCAGATAAGAAAAATAGAGAAGTGAGTATGAGACAGACTTTGCAGGCACAACCCAGGATGTGTAATGAGAATTGACAAGGAAGAGCTGCGGCGGAGGCTAGTAATGCTGCAGTACCTTCGTTTCGCCATGCGCGAGGCTATTCGCCTCCAAAACCTTACGGCCAGTGAGTCTCGGTTTCACGAGCAAATCGACCTTAATGTCGGGCCACCCGAGGCTCCGGTCGTCGTGTTCATCAAAGCTCGTAGCGGTGGTAGACACGGGCCTGAGCTTAAAGAGAGGCTGCATCAATTGATTGCCGAAGAACAGGTATGGGAAAAATGAAAAATAGAGTTTGTTTGTTTCTGTGAGGCATTTTGTCGAACAGGTTGTGAATTTTTTTTTTGAATTGGGAAATTTTTTGGAAAAAAAAAATGCAGGTTTTTTATTTGAAGGATGTGAAGCCGCATGAGTTTGTACAGTATGGTTTGAAATGTCTGGAGATGTTGGCTGGGATTGGTGACTCTTGTGCCAAAGACACTCGTGAAAGGTTAAGAGTTGTGGTATGTTAAGAGTTTTGAGAGAGTTTGAGAGAACCAAGTAGAGAACTAATTCAATTTTGGGTTATTGTATTTGTGCCACACGTGACACGGCCCACACTGCCATTGAAATCAGGCTTCAATGTTTAGTCATATCACTGAGTGGAATGCTCAGTTTTTACTCTCATCAAAACCGTTGATTTGAATATTAATTTGAGTTAACGGTTGATATGGGTATTGGGAATTTGTGTGAGAAAAAGTTAGCTGTTGTTTTGGTTTACGTGTGGGCTAGCTGGCACTACTAGGTTGCTCCTGCTGGCTGCTGGCATGTCAATCACTCTACATGACAGATTTGTATCCGATCCTACAAAAATCTGCCACTTCCTTCGCTGGACTGCAATATTTGAACATGGCATTAATCTTTGCATGTTTCACCCATTTCCACTAATCAATGGCTCTGGAGTAAAAAATCAAAGATAAAAAGTTAGGCTTATAATTATATCTATAAAAATAAACCAAAGATAACATTTTTAAACACAAGAAGCTCCAGAAAAATCAAAGAAGATTAGACACACTTTAGCAATTTACTTACCAGAAGCAATGCCCACCTCAAAAATTGAAGAGAATTATTTGTAACAAGTGAAAGAAACTGACTCTACTAGTACACAGAGAGAGAGAGAGAGAGAGGATAGATCGTGCACTGAGTATATTAATGGAGTTGAAAACTTTCTTGAGTATGCATTTAAACATTCAATAGATGGAGATATGAAAATCAATTGTTTGTGTATTTATTGTAGTAACAGGTATCGTAAGACTCGGGATGAGGTCCAGTATCATCTTTTATTTAGGGGTATAGGAGAGATTATACTACTTGGTACCTTTATGGGGAAGGTGATAGTGAAGTGGAAGGTGATGATGATGATGGTATGCTATATGGTGATATGTTTGATATGATCAAGGATGCTTATCCACATGTGGTGCGTGGCAGGGAATCAAGTGGAAATGAACCACAAGAGCCAAATGGAGATGCAAAGAAATTTTATAGATTGTTGGAAGAGGTTAAACAGCCTTTGTATCTAGATTGTGAAAAGTATTCAAGCTTGTCCTTCATAGTCAAGTTATTGCACATAAATTGCGTATCATCATGGAGCAACAAGTCCTTTAGTATGTTGATGGAGCTGTTAAAAGATGCATTTCCTATTTGTGAAAGACTACCTAGCTTTAACTATGAGGCAAAAAAGATTGTCAACGATCTAGGCCTCCGTTATGAGAAGATAGATGCGTGCAAAGATGATTGTGCACTTTATTATAAGGAGTATTCAGAAGCGACTCAATGTTCAATTTGTAAACTTTCAAGATGGCAGCCAAATAAGGATAGTAAAGGGAAAAATAAAAAGGTACCATGGAAGGTTTTGCGGTATTTTCCACTTAAACCAAGGCTACAATGATTGTTTATGTCAACAAAGATTGCTGCGGATATGAAATGACACCTTGAAAAACGTGTTAATGATGGAGTGTTACGACATCCAGCAGATTGTGAAGCTTGGAAAAAATTTGACCAAATTCATGAGTCATTCGCAATGGATCCCCGTAATGTTAGGCTTGGACTAGCTACAGATGGGTTTAACCCATTTGGAAATATGAGTATTAAATACAGTGTTTGGCCTATTATCTTATTTCGATATAATCTTCCCCTTTGGATGTGCATGAAGGAGCCTTACTCATTGATGTCATTATTATACCAGGCCCAAAGGGTCCTAGGAATGACATTGATGTATTCTTGAGGCCGTTGATTGATGAGTTGAAAGAATTGTGGGAAGATGGGGTGTGTACATATGATGCTTCAACAAAGGAGAACTTTTAGATGAGAGCAGCAGTGTTGTGGACTTTCCTGCATATGTTGTTATTTCCAGTTAGAGTACAAAGGCAAATTTGGCGTGTCCTTCTTGTCATAGTGAGACTACTCATTGCAGGTTACGAAATGGATATAAGATATGCTATATAGGACATCATCGTTTTTTGGCCTTAGACCACAAATGGCGTAAGAAGAAGTCACAATTTAATGGTAAAAAAGAAAGGAAGACAGCACCCAAACGGTTATCTGGTGATGATGTGTTAAAACAAATTCGTCCATTAAAGCCAATTATACTTGGGAAAGGCCAGAAAAAGCAATTTCTAAAAGGGCATGGGCAGTTTCATAATTGGAAGAAGCATAGCATTTTTTTTTTAATTGCCATATTGGAGAACACTTTTGTTACGTCACAATTTGGATGTGATGCATGTTGAAAAAAATATATTTGATAATGTGATTGGGACAATTATGAATATTAAAGATAAAACGAAGGATTCTTTAAGCACTTGTCTTGATCTAAAAGAAATGGGCATATGACATACGCTCCACCCCATAGAGGTTAATGGGAAGATAGAGCAACCCCCTGCTTGCTATACACTGCCAAATGATGAGAAAAGGGTCATATGCTTATGGCTAAAAAATCTTAAATATCTGGATGGCTACTCTGCAAATTTATCTCGATGTGTGAATATTGAGGAGAGAAAAATTTCTGGTATGAAGACTCATGATTGTCATGTTTTCCTAGAAAGATTACTCTCACTTGCAGTGCGTGACTTTTTACCTAAAAAAGTATCTGATGCTTTGACTGAGTTAAGTAACTTTTTCAAAGAATTGTGTTCCAAAGTGTTACGAGTAGATGATTTAGATCGTCTTGAAACCCAAATTGCAATAACCCTCTGTAAATTAGAACAAAATTTTTCCACCTTCTTTCTTTGATGTAATGGTTCACTTGGCCATTCACCTATCATGGGAAGCTAAAGTTGCAGGTCTAGTGCAATACAGATGGATGTATCCAGTTGAGAGGTAAAGTTTACAAAATTTCATTATAATCTAAATTACAATTGCACACTAGTATTTTATTTTTGATAAAATTTCATATTATGCCTTTAAATATAGGTATTTGCACAAGCTTAAGAATTATGTTCGTAATAAGGCACATGCAGAAGGGTCTATTGCAGAAAAGTATTTAGCAGATGAATGTCTAACATTTTGTTCTCGCTATTTACATGGAATAGAAACCAAATTTAATCGGGTAGAGCAAAATTATGATGGAGGTACTTCCGCATGTGCAAATACCTCTCAATTGTCCATATTCTCAACACTTGGACGACATTTAGGGAAAGCAATAAGGTGTGAGTTGAATGATGATCTTCACAATGCAGCAACATTTTATGTCCTTCAAAATTGTGTTGACGTTGACCGATTTGTTGAGTAAGATGATCTTCACAAAAATTACTTCTTTGATATTCTCATGATATGATATTAAAACTGATTAGGATATTTAACTGTGTGCAGAGAACATAAGAACATCCTTACAAATGCAGGTGTTCTCAACATTGACAGGGTGCATAGACAAGAATTTATTGCGTGGTTTGAAAAAAGAGTAAGATAGTAATTTATTTTGAAAATGTATGTTTGTTTATATTTTAACTACTACAACTTGAGCTTAACCTTATTTAGGTTTTATTGTAGATCACCAACTTATATAATACAAGGCAAATTGATGGGCATATGCTTTCATTAGCTCGGGGCCCTGAGAAAATGGCTATTTTTTTTATCGAGGTTACAATGTTAATGAGTTCAGATTTCATACAAATCAATGTGATGAAAGTAAAAGAACACAAAATAATGGAGTTATGGTGAGAGGGGAGGATCAAAGTTGCAATGTGCCTTATTATGGACAACTAACATACATTGTTGAACTTCAATATATTGAAGGGAACAAAGTTGTGTTGTTTAAATGTGATTGGTATGATGTATCTCGTGAAGGAATTAATTATAAGAGAGATCAGCACGGAACCACTATTGTTAATACATCACGAAAGTTGAAAACCGTAGAGCCATTTGTATTAGCATGTCAAGCAACTCAAGTTTACTATGTTAATGGAATAAAAAATCCCACATGGAATGTTGTGATTGAAACCAAACCACGAAACCTTTATGAAATGCCATCAGATGAAGAAGAGCCATACCAAGAAGAAGAAAATTTACACTGTAATGCAAATGTGCTGCAAGAAGAAAATGAGGATGATGATATAGATTGAAGTATGAGTGGTGTTGAGAATATGATAATCGAGTGACTTCAAAGGCTTACAGCCTCCACTGCATCTCCATATTTGGCTTCATCTAGATTAGTCATCTGTGTGCATAATACTAAGGATGCTTATTGAAATAGAAATTTAGTTACAGACAAGGTACAGGCAGTTATCTCTCTTGCTCTCTTTCTTAATTCTCTAAGATTATTACCCTAAAAGTATAGAATGCTCTCATTGACCCCATTGAGTTTAATATGTGATTATACTATCTATTTTGACTCTGTTTGAGCTTGAAGTTTTTATTTTTTAGAAAGAGATACTATTGCTGGCTTTATGAATGTGTCCCCTTCATGCTTATATATCTATTTTGTTTCAGACATGCACTTTAGACTAGGGAGGCAGGGACAATGGAGTCATGGACACAATTTAAACTGCATATTTGAGCTTGATCAAAATTCTTGGATACATGGAGGTTATTAGCGAAGGCATTGACCTTTAATATATCAACTGCAATCGACTCAAAAAATAGCATTAAAAATTTACCTTCTTACCTGATTTCTTTATCATTTGAGCCAATGTCTATTTGGAAGTTGAGTCAAATTTGTTTTGAGAATATCAAAATGTCTGTAAGTTCATAATAAGAATGACTTAAAGCTTTTAGTGGTGAAACAACGATTAAATTTTAGTTTATTTTGCTAGACTCTCATATGATCTTGTTACTTACATGTAACACAATGGTGTATTTAATGGTTTAGAAACATTTTTGCAATAAGCATGAGTTTTCATAAGTAAAACTTTTTTTTTTTTTGGGAATTAGGGTGTTAATGTTAGTGGTGGTTGATTTTCTAAATTTTAGATTGCAGGGATAGCAAGAAAGCTGGGCATTCTGGTGGTTGCGGATGAAGTTTATCACCATCTCACTATTGGAACTAATCCATTTGTGCCAATGGGAGTATTTGGATCAATAGTGCCTGTTCTCACACTAGGGTCCATATCAAAGAGATGGCTTGTACCAGGTTGGCGACTAGGATGGCTTGTGACTAGCGATCCAATTCTCACCACTTAATTGCCTTGCACTGATTTTAAAATTGAGTTTTTTTTTTTTTTTTTTTGTTCATCTTATTTCCCAGTACTATGAGTGATTGGCAATCACTAATTGCTATATGTGTTGTGGATATGTACGTAACATTTTTACTATAGTCTAGTTCATGCAACTTTCCAAAGAAGTGATCATGTAGTTCCTGTAGTGGTTAATTACACAGATAGAAAATGATGGATAAATTAGAATTATGAAGTTCAAAGTCAAGCTGAGTCCAAAGGTTTCAAAGAATTTGAGCAAACCACCTATAAGTTGGTGGCCTAATTGAAAACTAGAGATGAAAAACAAGATATTATGAATTTTAATAGGCATAATTTTGAATACAAATTTTCTATCACTTTATATTTCACCAATTATTATATTTTTTGAATTTTAGAATAACTTTTATCTCCAAAGAAAATTAATATTTTCATGATTATTTGTGAAGGCCAATTGTGGTCCTTGCAAATAATTTAGTATTAGTGAGGGTATATTTTTAACTCACACAAAAAATAAACTTTTTGCAAGAAATTTTTATTGTCCCTCGGAAATAATTTGGTGGGAACATTTCTCTCCAAAATTTTTTACATTTTAATGATTATTTGTGAAAGTTGATCCTAGCTCTCGCAAATAATTTAGTATTAGTGACGGCATTGTTTTAACCGTTACAAATAATACACTTTTTGCGAGAGATTTTTAATTGTCCCTCGCAATAATATGGAGGGAAAATTTCCCTCCAAAATATTAGCATTTGTGACGGCTATAACACATAATTGCGACAGCTTTTTTTATTGGTCACAAATATTTCACATTTTATCAAGTATTTGCGAGGGCTTTATTTTGCCATCACAAAAAAGATTTTTTGAGGGGGCTTTTTGGGTCCGACAAAAATTCTTGATTGCTAATAGGCATTTTTTTTGTAGAAGTTTCAACACTTTCACTTTTATTTATTTTTGGTTGTCTGCATCAAAACCAAATGGGAGACAAATCTATTTGAAGTTCAAATAAATAGCTATATGAGCCAACAGGAGGGCAAGGTAATCAGATAAAGCCTATGCCATGGCTTGGCCTTATGAATGTTCATGGCTAATTGTGTGTGCAACTGTTATTTCTCTCCTGAAAGCAGCCAATGGTGTTGATATTTTTCTGGAATGGCACATCGCAATTGACACAACAATCAAGCCAGTGTCCATGGACCAACCGGTAATAAATGAAACAGTAACATCTTTTCCAAAACCCCATGAAAAGGGATAGCTGGAATTGGTGGTGGCTTTGTTTTGCTTCTTTGAATCTTAGTTTTTTTTTTTTTGGGTGTTTCATGCAGATCATTGCCATCAATGGAATGTTTCCTGGACTCCTTAACAATGCAACGACCAATGATAACATTCATGTAAACGTGTTCAATGATATGGATGAGTCCCTACTGATAACATGGTATAGCTCTCTCTCTCTCTCTGGACTCTTACATAATTGGTTTTCTTTGAATTCAGCCAAAAAAAAAATTTCTCTTTTAGGTAAACAAACCTTGAAAATGAAATTTCAAAAGAATAATAATATTCTTCAGCTATTTTTTATTCAACATAAAACCATATAAATAGAAATTGGAGTAGTTTTAGGATCACAAATTATTCCATAATAACTTTTTTGCCACAACTTTGACATGACAAATTGTGGGTAGTTAACCGTCACTAAAATCACTTATATATAGACTCACTATTTTTTCTTCACCAATCACACTTTATCACATCACAATTATGGCAAGAGGTTATGAAATATTTTATGATCCTAGAATTTTTCATGGAATTGTTTATAAGATAAACATAACATTCATCTTCAAAATGAAACACATTCTTATCTACCACAACTAGATAATGTTAATTCAGAACATATAAAAATGCGAGATGAGAAGAGAAAATTTAGATTTAGATAAATACCATAGTGGTGGTGCAGGAATGGCATACAGCAAAGATTGAACTCATGGCAAGATGGAGTGTCTGGCACAAATTGCCCAATCCAGCCCAGTAAGAACTGGACTTATGTGTTCCAGACCAAGGACCAAATTGGGAGCTTCTTTTATTTTCCCTCAATCAATTTCCATAAAGCTGGTGGTGGGTTTGGGCCAATTCGAGTTAACAATCGGGAAGTCATAAAAGTACCCTTTCCCAAACCAGAAGCTGAATTTGATCTTCTTATTGGTGATTGGTATCAAAAAAGTTACAAGGTATACTTCCACTTCACCATCTTTTGGAACTAATCACATTTATTGACACGCCATTTTATAAGGTTTTTTTTTATAGTAAAATTGATAATAATTTCAACCTCATATTATACGTTATCTAATAAAAGTTGGGTCTAGAAGTTATGGTTGTGTCAAATAATTATCTTCTCTTTACAACAAATGGTTAAAAAACAAAGTTTTTAGAAATTTAAAATTCTACTCCAACCACAGTTTAGTTTAGGCAAAACTCTATTAGCTAAATTTAAAGAAATATAAAATTCTCCAACTAAAATTATATTAAAACAAATTTCAATAATTTCAAAATATTAATTAAATTATTTTTGATCATCTATCATAATTTTTTATTCTAATATAATAGAATTTACACATTACATACGATCCTTAAGCCAAGTAGCCCAATGTATGTTTGCATTTCGATAAGTTAATTAGATGAAACTCTATTAAAATTTCAAATGACTCACTAAATATTTGATAATTTTCTTTTATATATAATTTTTAATTAATTCGTGCATTGCAAGCTCATACTACTAGTGTTAAATAAAAGTGGTAAAAAAATGTTACGGGATATCAGGTCCTCGATGAACACCGCGGTTATAGCCAATAACAGCCTCCCAGATATGATGCTTATGAATGGCAAAGGCCCATTTTTGAACCCTCAATCAAAATCCTATGAGTCCTTTACTGTCACACAAGGTACAAAGACAAAATTTCTGACTATCCAATGGGCCATTGAGCCAAACTTTTTGGGCCCATTGGGCTATTCAACATAGTTGTAATTTTTTTTTTGACAATATTATGATTTTATATAGGGAAGACATACAGATTTAGGATATCAAATGTGGGTATTGCGTGGAGTTTCAATTTCAGAATTCAGAATCATCGAATGGTGGTGGTTGAAACAGAAGGATCTTACACAAATCAGATAACTTTGGACTCTCTTGATGTGCATGTTGGCCAGTCCTACTCTGTTCTTGTCACAGCCGATCAGATCACTGCAGATTATTTCATTGTGGCAAGTCCTAAAATGTCTAATGCCACTGAAATAAGTGGGCTTGTGGGCATTTGTGTGCTACACTATGGTAACTCTACTACCCCTCCTACTGGGCCTCTTCCAAGTGGGCCTGACCCATTTGATCTTGAATTCTCCATCAATCAAGCTAAATCCATTAGGTAACGATTAAAATAGGGTTGTTTCCCTATATCTTCTTCTTCCCGATTATGGCTAAGTTTACTTTTAATGAAAGTTCGAGGTTTTCTTCTACAATATATGCATTCTTATATCATACAACAAGTCTAGGGATAAGCTTCTTTTATAATGGTTGGTGTGATCAGCTATGATTAACACATAATAAAAATGATATTAGTGGTAGATATATGTGAAAGTCATATTATTACAATTGCAACATGCCACCTTAACAAGTTGTGAAAATTGTTATAAAAAAATTGTGTTCTTAAGATTGCTTTTTTGGCATAACTGAGGCCCATATAATTGAGGAGTTATTATAGGTTACAAGGTATGATTTAGGCTCTCTTTTGATAACATTTCCATATATTTTGTGTACCTATTAGAGTTTGCTCTTATAGTACCTGGTTAAAACCCACATGAACGGACATAGAATGCTTTCTACTTGGCCATTTTTGTGACATTGTATATTTTCCATAAATCTCTAACAATTTCTTGTATTTTTTTTTGTTGTGAAGATGGAACATGACAGCAGGTGCTGCAAGGCCTAACCCACAAGGAACTTTCAATGTTACGAATGTGACACTATCTCAGACCTTCATTCTCAGTGCATCAACAGCAGAGATCAATGGTGCACCTCGCTACACAGTTAACAATGTGTCCTATCTGACCCCAGATACCCCACTAAAACTGGCTGATCAATTTGCCAATGGGTCTGGTGTTTACGTACTCGATGAGTTTTCAACTAATTTTACGAATCCTGAGTCTATGAGAGTTTTTGTTGCAACTGGAAAGCACAGAGGCTGGATAGAACTAGTGTTTAAAAATGATCTAGACGTTATGGATGCTTGGCATCTTGATGGTTTCGGATTTTATGTTGTGGGGTAAGCCTCTTCATTACTAATTCCATCATGATTCATGAAGCTTAATTGGATTTTCCCTACCATCAGTTGGCAAAGGCTAAAGGCCACACGGTTTGTCAAAACACAGGGCCATGCTCTTATCTTGTAGGAGTCAGGACCGTAAAACAATAGGTCAAGGCTTCAGTCTAGTGCACTAGAATATTGAACAGGTTACGAGAATTGGTATGAGATCAATTTTAGATACGTGTTGTGTTCGTATTACGTATGGTGGTTCATTGCATTGGACAAAAGCCAAATCTAAAATAATATTGCTAAATTACGTGATAAATGACTGTTTGTTTCAAGATTTTAAATTATTAGGAAATATGATGAATTAATTATTTAACCATTATTATTCTAACATTACTTAATGTGTTTTGTTAATCTATCTTTAGCTTTGGTAAAGGAAAATGATCACCTAAATCACGCTCTACTTACAACCTTTTCAACCCTGTTGTTCGTTCAACCATTCAAGTCTCTCTCTCTCTCTCTCTCTCTCCAAAATAATAGTTGTAATTTTAACTAGAACCATTTTTCCCCACAAGACATAAGGCTTAGGGGCCTTACAACACAAGATAATAAATCTAGTCTACATGTTTAGGTATACCCTGGGAGATGGAGTGCAGTTTATGCATATATTGACAACCCTGGAATGTGGAACTTGAGATCACAACCCTTGAAAAATTGGTACTTGGGCCAAGAACTCTATCTAAGAGTTTACGATGTTGATCCCAAGAACTCTATCTAAGAGTTTACGATGTTGATCCCAACCCTGCCAAGGAGCGTTCACCCCCAGAAAATCTCCTTCTATGTGGTTAGTGCATACCCTATTTAATAAGTTATATGACTTGTTTAAATATTTCAATAAATCATGTGATTTATATAGGTGAATAATTTTATAAATCACTACATAGTGGATTAGAGAAGATTCATTCAAACTTATTATGAGAAAAACTTTGTCCTTATTCTCCCTCTAATATATTTGACCTCTCAACTTAACTTTCAAATCAATTTCTTCATCGAATTTGTTCTCATTTAAATTTAACAAAATTAACAGATGTAACAAATTGTACATTTGTTAAAAAATTATTATGAAATGTAAAAAATCTTAAAATCTCTTTATAATAAGTTAACCTTATTTTTATCTTCTTTTTGTCGAAGTTATGTTTCGGTAGCTTATTTTGTTTCTAAATGCTGTTTACAAGAAAGTACCAACCTTTAGCTCCCCCACCCCAACCCCCACCTCCACCTCCATCGTCGGCTAGTGGATTGTCTTCACAAATATCATGGTAATCAAGATTTTGAATCTGTTATGAAATAATTTCAATGTGTTTATTATGTGGTCTTAGCACTGCAAGAATATGCAATTTCTTGTGATTCTAAATAATTTCCCTTTTGATCATTTCACTAATATATCTTTTCGTCTCTTGTTGCTCTTTTTGGTAGGTTTCACAATGCCATGATTATCATTGTGACAGTTCTCTACATTCATCAACAGTAAGAGGTGGTGTTTTCCTTATGCAGGAATGTTCACTGAACTTGTTTATAAAGTGAAATCGTTCATGAACTTTGGAGCTCTATAATTTTTGGAAGTTGCCTTTTGTGAGAATTCTCTTGGAACTGTCCTAGTTAAAAATTAAAGGAATTTCTCATTTTATGGGCAGTTTAAGGATGAAAGCCAAAAAGAGAAATACCGGTCCCAACACTAGTCAATGTAAAGAATGTATAATCTCATCCAGAATAATAAGCCAATTTTCAAAGGGTATTCTTGAAAAAAGCAATAGAAATTGTAATGTATCAGGCTAAGCTAATACAAATAGCTAGTTTGACAACCACACTACCAACACCCACCTCTAGATCGAAGGGTATAAGTTAAACTCACAAGGAAACAAAAAATTTTAATCGGTTAATAGATTGTAAAAAAAAACAAATAGAAAAAAAAAAAAAGGCTAAGTGATTAATATAATTAAAATAAATTATGAAAAAATTATTTTAATTTTCTTGAAAGTTGAAACATTTAGTAATAGAATTTTAATAGGAGTACCAGAATTTGGAACTTTGGTAATAAAGTTTTACATATAGAAGTAATCTGTCTTAATTATTTAGATGTATTTATAGTGAACCACATGTCAAAGGCAGTATAATATGAAATAATTTATATCTATATATATCTAAAGGTAAATGTTACGCTTCAGTTGAACCACATCATCGACTATGTCACTTTTTTTTTCCCTTCATTTTTTTAAACAATATTAATATATAAATAAATAGTACAACTTTACACATTTTCTAACTCATTAAATCCAACTCACTATGAACAACCTTACACATTCTTTAACTCATTAAAACCAACTCACCATTAATTTAGCATTTTCCAATTCTCAACTCTTCATTTTTCCATTCAAAACCGTTTTGCTCTTTTGAAGTTCAAACCTTTCAATCGCCACTCTTGTGACTAACTATGTTATTTTTAACACTATAAATTTCCAGTTTCTCTCTACTGTTGCTCTCTCTACATCCGCAACAGTTGCCAAAGTGGCATTAGATTTAGAAAGTCCCTTTGAGATTTGTTCTTTCCCTTTTTATTTTTTCTCTTCCCCCAACTTTGGTTTTTCCTTTGGATTTCTAAAGTTTGTGGATGATATGTTTTTTTGTGGGTTGCTGACAATATGATCACTTTGGGGCTATGGGTGGCTAGGATTGGTTTGGCGGTTATGAGAAGGGTTTTCAAGAATTAGAAATCTCTACAACAACTTCTTACTACATGTTCATGTTGTACAATTTTTATTTTATATTTATGTTTTACCCATTTAATTTGTTTATCTTTAACATTTTAGTTTTCTTACATTTGACATTTGTTTAACACTATGTAAAAAAAAAAAAAAAAAAAAAAACCAAAGTTTAATGTATTTACCTATGATTGTTTTGAAACAATAATAGAGTATACGCTGTAATTATACTCCAATTACTGTTTTCATATTTTTTGACTCAATGGTTCTTTTTTTGTTGTGGAACCTTTCTCAATTTCTGTTTGGTTTCGATAAATATTATGTTTAGCACACTTTTTCTTATTATGTGCAGCACATAATAATTTGATCTTGCAGTACAATAGATAATAAAAAATCTACTTCAAAAGTTTGGTCACGAGGAAATAGAAAATCTCAAAACATGATTGGGGGTTTAATTTTTATCTAATTTTGATACTGCTAAATGTGGAATTTGGTTCGTACAGGGTCTAGGATCATTGACCTAGATACATGAGAGTTTGACAATGAAGGTTTCCTAAGTGGCCAAAGACATTTTTAAGAAACTTTAAGAGAAGAAAGACAGTTTTTTTTTTCAAAACTTTCATTATTATATATAGTATAGATATGTATAGATATTATTTTTGGTTTTTGATTCTTCATTGATTTCATGATTTAGTTATTAAAAAAAAAAACCCAAAATAATAGAACGGAAATGGATAATACTTTTAAAAATAGTTCAATTATTAAGGAGAACAAATTATTTTCAATAATTTTTAGAGAATAAATTATACATTATAGCATATTACAAATTAATTATATATTCCCACACATTGTGTGGGTTTGCAACTAGTTACATTAATATGCATGGCTAAACATGGAGTTCAACTTTCGAGATATGTCTGTAGAGAAGGAAAATTTCCGACCTATCACAAGCTGACACATCATACTACCAAGTCTACAAAATACAATCAATTACAAAGCTCCACGTATTGTTGCTAGGTTTTGCTATCACTATTCAGAAACCAATAGAAATTTGCCAAGTGTCATGCAAAAACCAATCACACATCAGCGCACGTGTAAGTGATGACATAAGCAGTCTCGCGCGTGTAAGCGATGACATAAGCAGTCTCGCACGTGTAAACGATGACGCAATCAGTCCAGCACGTGTAAGCGATGACATAAGCAGACCAATCAAGCTCTGCCACGTGTCACCAATCAGACTCCGCCACGTGTCGCTCCCCTACCCCTAAACTCCTATAAATAAAAGCCTTCCTAAGGCATTTGAGGAGATCTGGGAGAAAGGGCACCAAGCCATCTGAAGCACAAGCAGCATCAGAGAAGATTCAGAAGTCCAGAAGCTCTGCTGGAATCAAGCCCTGAAGCCTTCAGCAACTTCAAGAACTTCAACCCTCAAACACGAAGAACATTCGAAGCAGAATCATCCAAACTACCTGCCTAGATCTCAAAGTTCACTGGAATCAAGCTCAAAAGCCTACAGAAACCTCAATAAACACAAATTAGTGAAGTTCTACGGATTCAAGCCTCTAAAGCACCGAAGAACTTCTAACACAAACCTTCAAATACGAAGAACATTCAAAGAGGAGTCATCCAAATCATATTCCTAGATCTCAAAGTTCACTGGAATCAAGCTCAAAAACCTCTAGAAACCTCACAAACCACAAATCAGTGAAGCTCTACGGATTCAAGCCTCTAAAGTCCCGAAGAACTTCCACCACAAATCTTCAAAGACGAAGAACGCACCAAGAACACGAAGAATGTCCGAAGAACACGAAGAACAAAGAATTTCTAACAAGCTCATAGCTAGAGATTCATTGTAATTCTGTTTCAAAGGTCTTCGATCCATTCTTCAGCCAAATTAAAGTATATTTGGTGTTCAAATCAAAATCACATTACCACAACTCCAATCAACAAATCTTTCAAGGAGATCGAATCAGAGGATCACTCTTTTGTAATCACAGAGAATTGTACCACACATTCATCAATACAAAATCGCATTTGTGAAACTATTTTACTTGTTTGACTCATTTCGAACCGAGAAATTTAGTCGTCCACAAATTCTGGCACGCCCGGTGGGACCTTTATTCTCCTTCAAAGAAAGAAATCAACATCACCTTGTACTAGCTCCAATGGCCTCTAGCAAGAATATTCAAGCTTCAACAATAGCTACTTCAACTAAACTTGGTACGGCTACCACCAATAACTGCATTGGTGTAATCAATTGTAGCCAACCCAAAGCAAACAATCAACTTCAATCTCAGTCAACCAAGGAAGCCAAGGTCCAGCTAATTATCTCCTTAAACCCTCTTACAAGAAACAAGGTCATCAACAAGGACATCTCCACCTTGGAACACCTCAAGTATGGGGGCAAATCCCCTTCTTCCTTCATAAGAAGTTGGTCACACGATCTCTCTCGCCCATCAAAGGGAACCCAAAAAATGAGATGTCGCGTGCTCACTTCAATTCACTTCCTTCTCCATCATCTTGGGAAGTTGTGTCAGTCATGATGACTAACACCTCTACCATAGAAGAAAAGATGGTTGAAATGGAACAAAGGGTTATCCTTCTCACAAAAGCACTTGAAGATAAGGACCTCCAAATTGCAACTTTAATGAACAAACTCGAAGTACAAGATCTTGGTGAATCAAGCCATGGTCATAAATTCACATCTGCAGAGGATGACGAAGGGAGAGAAATTGAAAACATTCCCCGACGAGAACAATCTACTTCGGTTGCTTCGTTGTCAGTCCAACAATTACAAGACATGATAACAAATACCATCCGAGCACAATATGGAGGTTCTTCTACAAGTTCTCTCACATATTCAAAACCCTACACAAAGCGCATCAACAACATGAGGATGCCAAATGGGTATCAACCCCCCAAGTTCTTGCAGTTTGATGGCAATGAAAATCCTAAGCAACACATTGCTCATTTTGTAGAAACTTGTGAGAACGCAGGGACTCAAGAAGGCCTCCTTGTAAAGCAATTTGTCTGTTCACTCAAGGGAAATGCCTTTGATTGGTATACAGACTTAGAACCCGAGTCAATCGACAGTTGACAACAACTCGAAAGAGAGTTTCTTGACCGATTCTATAGCACGCGTCGTACGGTAAGCATGATGGAGCTTACCAATACCAAACAATGGAAGGATGAGCCCGTCGTTGATTATATCAATCGGTGGCGTTCTTTGAGCTTGGATTGCAAGGATAGACTTTCTGAAATTTCTGCTGTAAAGATGTGCATCCAAGGCATGTATTGGAGACTTCTTTACATCCTTCAAGGGATAAAGCCTTGAACATTTGAAGAGTTAGCAACTCATGCACATGACATGGAGTTGAGCATTGCTAACCATGGAAGTACAAATCCTCCCATATTTGAAGACAACAGAAAGGAAGTAAGGAGGAATGACAGGAATGCAAAAAGCAATCTCAAAGACCCAATGGTTGTTAACACTGTCGAAGTCAAGGTTCCAAGAAGAGGAGTGAAGGCAAATGAAAAACAGCTTGAAGGGTGGCAAAAGAACGAAGTGCGTCGCCTAACTTTTAAGGAACGTGAGCAAAAAGCATATCCGTTCCATGATAAAGATGTGCCAAACATCTTAGAACATCTATTGCAATTGAAGCTGATTGAATTGCCAGAATGTAGGCGACCAAAAGACATAGGGAAAGTTGATGACCCTAACTACTGCAAATATCATCGCATCATTGGCCACCCAATCCAAAAATGCTTCGTCTTCAAAGAACAAATCATGAAACTTGCCAAAGAAAACAAGATTGATCTAGACTTTGATGAAGTTGTTAGGTCAAACCATGTGACCGTTGCTTGTGATGTACTTCCAACTCTCAAGTAGGGGGCAAACACCAACCAAGCTTACAAATTGATTGACAATAATGGCATAAGGATCGGCCCCATCAATGGGAAGTTCCTTAAACACTTCTATGCTTGAAATTCGAGGATTGCTCCTTGGCAAGAGCTTAAACTACCCACTGCAGCGCTGCAAGGGTACATGATGTCTTCCTATTACCTTTAAAAGCGTACCAATAAGGAGAAATTAATTCCACTCTATGTCACCAATTGCGAGTGTGGCGTAGTGGTTGGATGCCCATGTTGCCCTTGAGGCAAGGTCTCGGGTTCGATTAGTGGTGATACCCACTATTACACACTGTGCCCTCCTTTTTGCAAAAACAACAAAAAAACAAAAACAAAAACAAAACAAAAAAATCTTTTGAACTACGTAATGACTTGATCCTTCTTCGGGGTACGTAGGCAACTTGATATCATTTACTAAGTTCAGTCACATGCAAAAGAAGAAGGATTGCCAGTCTAGCTTGAAGAGTTTTTTAAAGGTCGTCAATATGCTTTTGAGATCCCTTTGATTGATGGGCGTTGCTTAAGATCAGTCAATTTCTCACTACATGATGCTTGAAGATTATTGTGGTAGAAAATGACAGCTGCAAAGAATTGGTGTTACTCAGCTTTTCTTGAACTAATGATAAACATAAGTTAGTTCTTGGTTGTGGAGTAAAATAAAATCTTCAACCCCTTTTGCAAAGAATGAAGTCTCATGGCATTGCCCCTCTTTTGTGGACATCCTCTTATGTCTCTAAAGTATGCTTTGCATCATTTATCTCCTGGGGGCATCTTCTTGTACCTTGCAAGTCTAAGCTACATCGTCTCTCTTCTAGGTTGTGCCACTTCACAACTCTGAAATTTGAACCACATCATCTCCCTTCTGAGTGGTGCTGTTTCATATCATGTCTCTGGAATTTGGACAACGTCACCTTCCTCCAGCATGTAAAGTTAGTGTTGCGTCATCTCTCCTCTAAGGGCATGTTCGTGCAATGTCAAAGTCTTGGTGTCATTCTTCTCACATCTTCAAGGTTTTATTGGCATCTCTTTGCATCCTCAAAGTCTTGATGGGAGCTTCTTGAAACTTAAAGGTTTTGTTGGCATTTCCTTACATCTTCAAAATCTTAATGAGAGCTCCTTTCATCTTCAAAGTTTTGGTGGCATTCTTCTTGAAAATTCAAGGTTTCGTTGGCATCTTCAAAGTCCTAATGAAAGCCCCTTGCATCTTCAAAGTCTCGATGGCATCTCTGAAATCTTGATGGCTGGCTACAGTGCTACGTACCCTTGATGTTTGAACTTTGTCGCCTCTAAAAATTGGCGCTAATACAACTTTAAAGGCCAATTTTGGTACGACTTCAGTGCAGATGAAGTGTTGACGCGATGTCATAGCAAAGACGAATATTGGCATGGCTTCAGTGCAAATAAAGTGTTGACGTGGCTCCATGGAAAAGATGAATGTTGGCGCGACTTTAGTGTAAATGAAGTGTTGATGTGGCTCCATGGCAAAGATGAATGTTGGCGCGGCTTAGTGTAAATGAAGTACTAACGTGGTTTCATGTTGAAAAGGCTTCATTATAAAAGACAATTGCAAATATTGCTTCAATAGACAAAGTAATTGTGATGCTTCAAATGCAAATGCAAGAGTTGGTGCAGCTTCATGACAAAGACAAGTGTGGAACACGTTCATGCAAAAATAAGTGCTAGCATAGTTTCATTAACGACCAGTACTGGTATTGCTTCATTGCCAACACCAGAGGCAATACGACTTCAAAGACAAGTACTGGCGATAGCATCGTTGCTTGGCTGAATATCCTCATGGAAACGTCGTTGCAAAGACGAATATCACTAAAAGATTGTTGTTGCAGGAAAAGAATGTAACAACATGAAGGCATACGTCACTGCATGAACGTTGCTATCAATGAAATACAAAGCCACCAAATGAAGGCAAACACTTCTATGAGAACGTCAGAACCCAAAGATCAAGGAAATCGTGCTGCAAAACAAAAACAAGCAAAAAAAAAAAATTCATCAGGGAAAAGGTCTCATGGCACTTGAAAAAAAAAAAAAATCTTGAAAGCAGGAGAAGAAGTTAAAGGTTGAGAATGCCTAAGTGATGAACTGAGATATTCACGTACTCTTTATATAGAGAATGCAGACAAACCATCAAATGGTTCTACCGATCAGCTAGTGGAAAACAAAAAAATTGTGTTCACATTTCAAAAAAATGTGAAAACATCTTAAGTTTAAAAGTCAGACTTTACAGACTCAAATGCACTCAAAATCAAAGAAGTCTGCACCAAATTTTGAGGATAAAAGAAGACATTTAATGAAGAGAGTCAGAAAATGGTGGCTCATCACCCACCTCACGACTTTCAAGTCTAAACACAGTTGCCGCCTTGTCAAAGCTGCTGAAAAGCCACATAAGTCCAACAATGACCCGCAGCCTTCTCTGACAAATTTGTGCAAATCAGTTCAGGATTTCACAAAACTGAACCACATGGATCTTCTACAAACAAAGATCTACGAAGCCCAAGAAACTCAAACCTCACCAGAGGAAACACGGGCCTCCACGCGTGGCCACAAGCTTCAGAAATCGCGGCCTTCTCTGTCAAATCTGTGCAAATCTGTTTAGGATTTCACAAAACTGAACCAACAGCGATCTTCTATGGCCTTCAATCTACCAAACCAAAAAAATTCTGGTCCAGATGCCAAGCCAGGCGCCTCCATGCGCCCCCCATAGGCTTCAAAGATCATGACCTCCACCTTCACGTCTGTGCAAATCGGATCACTAATTGAAAAAACCAACCTCACCACTAGATTCTATGGCATCCGATCTACAACACCCAAAAATTTCAGGCCCAAAACATGAGCCACGCGCCACCATGCGCCACTAGAAGCTCCGGGGATTGCTTCCTCAGTGAACACGCGGATCACGCGCTAACCTCAATTCTCTCGCGTCGTCAAATCTCCACGTGTTTTCACACGCGCTGACACGCGCCATGACGTCACCAATGACGTTTGACCCATTTGTCCAAGACGACCCGGTTTGACCCGGTCCGAACCGCTGCCAAAAAAAAAAGAAAAAAAAAGAAAAGAGAAAAGAAAAGAAAAAGGCTTTGACCATGTTGAACTTTGACTTTGACCAAAAAGTCAAAATTTTCAAAACGGACTTGTCCCACTCAGTTTTTCGAGTACATTCTGATTTTGAGATCCGTTTATTCATTTGAAGCTTGGAAATTGTGCAAACGTCCAATTTCCAGAAAGTTGACTTTTGCATAAATATTGACCAAAAGTCAAAATTTTTAAGATGGACCTGTCGCACTCAATTTTTCGTGTACATTCCAATTTTGGAGTCCGTTCCGTCATTTGAGACTCAGAAATTGCACAAATGACTCAATTCCAAGGTAGTTGACTTTTGTGTTGAGGTCTACCCAAAGTTAAAATTTTCAAGCCAAACTTGTCTTGCTCAGTTTTTCGCGACTTGGAAATCACCAATCTGATCAACATCTCCGAAGTACTGATAGTGTCCAAAACTTAAACTCTCAAGATCAAAATTTGAGATTCATCCACTTGGTCTAGATTCCCTCAAGGTTATTCTCCAGACTTCAGCAAGGCTTCCTTTCCAAAGTACAAATGAACTCTCACAAGTGTGTCTTGAGCTTGAAATTACATTGGGTCACTAGTTCAACCTACCATTCTTGTTCGGTGCCTACCAGTCTCCAACCTACCATTCTCATTTGGTGCCTACCGTTCGCGCCTACTGTTCGATGCCTACCAGTTGGGAATCTACCATTCTCACCAAAAATTCTCAACCGCCATTCTCAACTACCCACCTACCGTTCTTCGTTTCTCCACTATAAATATAAGGGTCGGGTTCAAAAAAAAAAAAAACTCATAAAAAAAAAAACACACTGAATCATGAGATGAAGATTTGCTTCTTTCATATTTTCAAGTCCTCCTTCTCACAGCCATTTCTCACTATGGCCTCATCATTCTCAACACTTAGCGACCAATATTGCTTTATAATCCGTTTGAAATCAACCCTCTCATGGTTCGGTAGAAACCCTCTTCACAACATCATTATAGTTTTGAGATCCAAACAAATTTTGTTTCTCCCCTTAACGACCACAGTTGTCTATAAAATTACTCATAACAAGGTCAGCATTGTGGTTCCATGCTTCCTTAGACTTGGTTGGCCAGGAAATCCAAGCCCAGCTGAGACACCTGTTCCTAGGCTCAGGGCTTTTGTAATCTCTCTCCAATTGCTTGGTCTTCCAGCAGAGGCAGCGATTTGGAACAAACAGCAATTTGGCTGGTTTCTAAGACCAGAATCACAAGTTAGCTCCATTTTGTGCTTTTCCAACAAGAAGTAGTAAATGAAGATGGTAAAAAGTATTAGGGTATCCTACAAATTGTCTTTTATCCAACACTTGAAACAACCTCCAAGGCGCCAGCTCATCAAAATTCAACCTTTGGAGTTGGTAAATGGTCACCAGAGCCTTATTCCATGTTCCCACCACAGTGGGACCCAAAGGTCATCGTTGCTGGTACCTCAAAACACACCTTCTGGAATTACTCCAACTTAAATTCAGTTTGAAGTGTTTCAGAAAGTACTCTTCTGAAATTACTTCAACTTAACGTCTGTCGGCATGGTCCCATCACACAGGCGCATTCTACGACTTGCTGCCGGACCTCATTCAACATGTAGTCAGTCCCGGATCCAAAGTTATACTTCCCAGAAACATCTACACTAGAGGATCCCCGACGTATAGCGCCAGCGCCATAGTGGCGTATGTTTCACCCATTCGCTTTGCGTCATCCCCATCTTCTTCACACAGTCACCATCTCCACCTCATCTCCGTCGTCTTCTTCTCACAATCATCAACATCCCCAAAATCCCTAAGCTTCTGAAACTACCTCAACTTAACCTGTATGATGCGATAACACACGCACTTTCAACCACATTCCCACATGGCCTCGCCTTAATTCGAAGTATACTCTTCTGAGATAACTTCACCAGTAGTTCTTAAAAACGCAAGGCAAGCCCTATGACTCTGCATGCTGTACCTAGCCACCATCCTCACATCTTCCCCATCTTCAACACCCTGTGATCGCCGCCAATGATCCAAAATACTCTTCTGAAATTACCTCAGCGAAATGATTCAATCTTGCAAGTATATCCAACTTCTTGTGAATAACTTTCAGCCTCATCAACCCACTCCAAGTACCATGGAACACTCTTTTTGAAGTTACTTCAACTTAACTTCTGCTGAAAAGGCTCGGTCACGCAAGTACATTCAAATACTGGCAGACCCCTTTTCGATCTCATCAAATCCTTTCATATGGGTGGGTCTACTCTTCGAAAATTATCTCATCCTGCTGAAAGCTCCACCACCTTCAACTACTTCACTTGAAGAGCCAAGTATAAAAATCCATTTTTTTTAAAACTCATTCCCACACCACATTTCGAAACTGTGTGCATGAATGAGTCTCGAGGGGGCATTTGTAGAGAAGGAAAATTTCTGACCTATCACAAGCTGACACATCATACTACCAAGTCCACAAAATACAATCAATTACAAAGCTCCACGTATTGTTGCTAGGTTTTGCTATCACTATTCAGAAACTAATAGAAATTTGTCAAGTGTCATGCAAAAACCAATCACACATCAGCGCACGTGTAAACGATGACATAAGCAGTCTCGCACGTGTAAGCGATGACACAATTAGTCCAGCACGTGTAAACGATGACATAAGCAGACCAATCAAGCTCTGCCACGTGTCACCAATCAGACTCCGCCACGTGTCGCTCACCTACCCCTAAACTCCTATAAATAGAAGTCTTCCTAAGGCATTTGAGGAGATCTGGGAGAAAGGGCACCAAGCCATCTGAAGCACAAGCAGCATCAGAGAAGATTCAGAAGTCCAGAAGCTCTGTTGGAATCAAGCCCTGAAGCCTTCAGCAACTTCAAGAACTTCAACCCTCAAACACGAAGAACATTCGAAACAGAAACATCCAAACTACTTGCCTAGATCTCAAAGTTCACTGGAATCAAGCTCAAAAGCCTCCAGAAACCTCAATAAACACAAATCAGTGAAGCTCTACGGATTCAAGCCTCTAAAGCACCGAAGAACTTTCAACACAAACCTTCAAATACAAAGAACATTCAAAGAGGAATCATCCAAATCATATTCCTAGATCTCAAAGTTCACTGGAATCAAGCTCAAAAGCCTCCAGAAACCTCACAAACCACAAATCAGTGAAGCTCTACGAATTCAAGCCTCTAAAGCCCCGAAGAACTTCCACCACAAATCTTCAAAGACGAAGAACGCACCAAGAACACGAAGAACGTCCGAAGAACACGAAAAACAAAGAATTTCTAACAAGCTCATAGCTAGAGATTCATTGTAATTTTGTTTCAAAAGTCTTCGATCCATTCTTCAGCCAAATTAAAGTTGTGCGGGACGCAAATGAGGCTGATAGACTAGCCCCCACTTGGGCTCACAACTTATTTATATGGTGGGCTAGAATTTCCTACTTTGGGTCGTTTTCTAACTAAAGGCTCAATGAGATCACTTTTCTCCTCTTTAGTGATGCCTTACCTCCTCCTCCTCCCTCAAGATGTTTTCTACTTGTCCTTTATATTGTTTGTTCGTTCCCCTTTTTTTTCCAACCCCTTCTTTCTTATCCTCCTCTTCTATTTATAGTTCGAAGTTTAGGGGCAGACTTTCAATGCTCTCATAGTTAGTGCGACGGAGGGTCCAATAGGGTCTTCTGTAAGTGGGAGATCAAGTCTGGGTGGCTTTGGGGACTTGGTGCCCACTCCCATGGATAGCTCGACGGTGGTGTTTAGAGGAATTTAGCCGGGCAAACGAGGATGATGTGCCGTGAGGATGATGTGCCGTTCATCTACCTTTCCCCACATGCTCGGTAAAGCTCTGCCGAATATGTCTTTCGCAGTGATGCTTGGGCCCCCGGCCTGCGTTAGTATAGATTGGGCTTTTGGGTGAGTGGGAGCTGGGCCCAAGCACCGTGCTCTTGTAGCGGAGATCCGGGATTAGGTGGGCCTAAGCATTTGAATGCCGCACAAAAGTATATTTGGTGTTCAAATCAAAATCACATTACCACAACTCCAATCAACAAATCTTTCAAGGAGATCGAATTAGAGGATCACTCTTTTGTAATCACAGAGAATTGTACCACACATTCATCAATACAAAATCGCATTTGTGAAACTATTTTACTTGTTTGACTCATTTCGAACCGAGAAATTTAGTCGTCCACAATGTGATCTATATATATTATTAACAATGTGTAAATTATCATTTTTTTTTAAATTGTTGAATAGCTTATATACCATATATGACGAGAGTTTTGTAACTTAATGATATTATCTTAAATTCTTTCTAGATAAAACTTAGATTTGAATTCTCTTACACAGTGTAAGGGGCACAAAAGAAGAAGAAAAAAAACTAAAAAGCTATAAACTAAAAGCTCACCCACTTAACCAAATATAAACCTTTAAGTTTTACTCACTACTTCATTCTTATGAAAATAGGAGTACTGATGTACTATTTAGTTGCCATCACTATTTATATTATGATCATAATTATGTAAAAGTCCATAAAAGTTGTGACCACTATTGTGTTTGCAGCACATTAAGTACAATTTATTAGGTTGGCTAATATTTTTTTTTTTAAATTGTAAATTTTAATACCATTATTAATAATTTGTTGCCGTGATCATAGGGACTTGGATTTATGCTCCACGGGAGAAGCCATATTCAACATTAGGCACCAATGATAGGAATGGACCGAACAGTATAAAATAACCAAAAAAAAACAAACTAGTAGCAGTAAAGGAGAGTCATCCTCGGGATTTATTGGATAAGTATTAGAAATTTAATGACCTATTGGCCAGGGAGTTGGTATTCTGGATTTTGTTTGTTCTAAAGAAAATGGGAGAAAAGAATGAGATACACGGAATCATATAGGTGACCACTTGTTTTGTTTGGTATTCCATTTATAGTTTCTAGTAGTTTATTTGCGGGTTTAATTTATCTTCAGTATTTTTTTAAAATAAATCTTATTTTATTTTAATGAGAGACTGTTATATCACATACTAACTAAATAAAAGGTAGAGATTAAAACTCACTACCATTTGTCATTTTATATTTGAAACAAAATGACATATTCAGTTAAAAAAATACTTGAGGTAAGCCGCAGCTTTTATTTGCTACATAAGAGGAAAAAGATATAATTTTTATAGTTTTTATGCTAACTGTATGACCCAAAAAAAAAAAAAAAGTTTTTGCTTTTTCTCTCAAACTAAAGCAATTTTTTTTTTCCAAGCAGACGATTAGTCTATTAGCAGTGCATGCCTTAAAAGATTAATTTGGGGGTGAGCTAGTCAATTTCTTGTTATTGTTTCACTCTCACTTGGGTTTTGAGTTTTGACTCTTTTGTGTGGGAGAGAAGTGACTAGTGAGGGTTGACAAATGGGTGTGGATTTTTTGTGGAGCTACCAAACAGGCTTAAGTAATCCAAAATTCCGGGAAGGTGGGTTTTTTCTTTTCTTTTTATTGGCTTTCTTTAATTAGCCATGTACTTATGCTTTTGATGTTTAATATATTATAATCTCTTATTAATAGCTTTTGGTATCGACCTTTGGCGTTTTGCTATGGCAAAGATAAATGTTCCAAGAATTTATTCCAATTCTTCCCAATAATTTTGGTATGGTGAAAATGAAAGGAAAAGAAAGAAAGCTTAACTCCAGGTTGTTAGAGAATAATAACAGAATAATCTTTGATCAAGTTTCTCGACCTTTTTGACTTGAAATTAATCAATTCTATTTTTTGAGTCTCACCTTTTAAACTTGTTATGATTGAATACGTAATAGAATTACCCTTAATTTCACAATATTGTGGTGTATTTAATTTTTTTTTATTTAAAATTGATAATATTGTGATGTTATGATCCATATGGGGTTTAGAGAATCAAAAGTTTGAAATTATAGTATCATTCTTTGTCCAAACAGGACAGAAATACTAAAATTGATGGAATTTCCAAAAGGAAAACATGTTCTGGACGTCATCACGTCAACATTAACATGCATGCGTGTCTTAAAATTAAAAACAAAAAATCTTAATTGTTATTTTTTATTCAACTTTTCACAATTCCTAAAATTTCGTTTTGTCCCTTTGTCATTTCCACTTTGATTTGCTCAATGTTCATGATGTTTACGGAATCCATTTTCCACTCAATTCCTCTAAGCTAGTTTCCAAGAAAAAAAAAAAATTATTTACACGAAAACTGAGTTACTTGATACTCCACGGTGCCTGATTTTCTTACGCAACCAATTACAACCTCAGACGTGCACATTACAAACACGGAAAGCCTCAAAGACAATTTTTGTACGCCCAATTTCCTGAGTATCACTATACAGTGAACACTAATTAAGGCAATAGTTTCTTTCAATTTATTCATTAAGAAATTTTTTTGGAAACTCAGTGAGCCACACTATAAATCTATAATGTTCTGTATTTTATTTATTTTTATTTTTGTGTGTGTCTACCACTAGTCTTTTTCCCTTTGATAAATTTGGGTCCAATTTTTGCTAGATATTTGTTAGAAGTCAGTAAAAATAAAATATTTTAAAAAATGTACATAAACAAATAAGTTAACGGATTGGGTCCAATTTTGCCAGATCAAATTATTTGTTAAAGTTGGTAAAAATTTTTTTTTTTAAAAAAAATTGTACATAAACCAATAAGTTAATAGACTCGTGAAAAAGTTAATTCAAAGGAACACATGAAAGGAGTGTTGGTTTATGACTAATATCCCCATCATTTTTCTTTCCTTTAAAGAACTTTTATAACAAGGGCATAAATTAGTAGACTCTTGCTCCACAATGGATGTGAAAGCACTACGTAATTAATTATTGTCATTAAATAAGAGATTTGGAGTTCAATTACTGCCTACACAAAAAATTAATTGGTATTTTCGATTGATTATCATAAAGAGCAATTATTAAGAGCAGACGCTTATAAGTTGAAACTATCTTTCAAAAAAAAAAATGGCTTATATCTAGTACTTTTTTTAACTAGACTTTTTCTTTTGTTTTAAATAACAATGGCAAGTGGTACGTAGTGAGTTTTAATTTCCACGTTTTATTTAGTTAGTGGGTGATATGTCAGTTTCTCATTAAAATAAAAAAATATTTCACTTAAAAAAGTATTGGAAGTAAGTTAAATCCAAAAAAATCTAATACTTTCGTAATTTACCAAATTGAATATTTATTCATAATCTTTTAGCTTCATAAATTCAAGCCACACATCTAGTTGTTGACTTGTTGAACTCAAACAGGCTTATTGAAATGAAACTATCTGAATTGGTGAATCCATCACAGATTACCACATATATTAGATATTAAACGAAAAGAAGAAGAATTATTGAAAAAAAAAAAGCATATATATGTAGCCCAAGAAAATCACCAAAATATAACTACCTAATCACTTTCATCTGTAACGTCACAAGTTGCTTATCTTTTATTTGGCTCAAAGAATTGACCAAACTCCCAATTTAGCACACTGCTCAACTTGGCACAGTTAATAGCAATCTCACAGTCACAAGTTGCTTCTCTCTCTCTCTCTCTCTCTCTCTCTCTCTGTGAGGTAGACATACACCTACTCTTAGTTTAAAAACAGCTAATTGATGTTTAACAATGCCACAAAAGTAGGACGAGGGTTTGGTACAATGTTATCTCTCTCCACTTAATATCCTACCATGAATGGTATTATCCCTTATTTTGTGCTAACATGTACTCACTCAAACTAATTTTATTAGTACAAATTAAGTAAATCTGTAACTTATTACATGTGAACCGTTGGTTGTCTTTTTTAAACTAATTATCCTACTTTAGTTATACATATATATCTAGTGGTCAACCACATTTAAGCAATAATAATAATAAATTCACTAATTGAGATCTAGTAACTAAATTCCAAATAAAATTTCTAATCATGGGTTTAATTTGATTAACAAGTAAATTAATTTTTTTTCCTTCTTAAGAAAAAAAGAAGAAGGTAGCATTGGTGCAAATCATATTGAATCAATTAAAGAAGAAACTTCTGATCGGATTTACTAAATTAAGATTTGATGAAACCAAACTTCACATGCCCCAAGTTGAGAAGTTGAATTAAAGTAGTGTATCAGAAGATTCAGAACCTATTGGAGCATTGTAAAGGCTTGTGGGTCATGGAGTACTGTATGATAGCTAATGTTGCTTAGGTGTAATGTGTAGGCTGTTAACTAACAGAGAGGTGGACCAAACAAAGAAAAGAACAAAAATGGCTAATTAAGAACGTTATTTTAATCCTTCTCAAAAAACAAAACAAAAAAAAAAAACGTTATTTTAATGCCACTTTGTTATTGAAAAAAGAGAAAAAGGACAAGAGGTGGATTCATGTGGGAACTGCAGTTACTTACTGGCTTTCTATACTTTTATTCTATTCTTGTCACTGGCTATAATATATGAGAGAGAGAGAGAGAGAGGCTTTCTTTGTAAACAAAATAATGAAACCTAAACCACGCTTTTGGTTGTGGTGGTGAGTGGTGACAACCCAAGCCAAACACCCATAGTTTTCTCTCTCTCTCTCTCTCTCTCTCAAAGTGTTTATCACATTCCCTCCCACTGAAAAGAACAAAAACCAATCAAAAAGAAGATGAAAAGGACTCTATATCATGCACTTTTCATGAATTACAACATGCCTTTAAGAACACAACACAACTTGCTTTAACAAAGAATTTTAAGTCCATATATATGAAGGAAATAAAAATAAAAATAATTGAAAGAATCTTATAGTTTTTGAATGGTAAAATATATATAAACAAAAAGCAAATTACCGTATATAACTCTCCTCAAATGAGCTTGAGAAATCGTGCAAGATAAACAAATTGAAAATAAACAAATAAAAAAAATTTCTGACCCTTTTGTTTAGTAATGACAGTCCACCAAAGTTGGGGCGGAGAAAACAAGACTAGTTGATTGTTGTTGTTGCTGCTGCTGTTGCTGTTGCTGTTGCTGTTGTTGCTTTGGTGCAAATGGGAATTTCTGTTCAACTCCATGAACATGATCATGATCATCTTCTGGGGCAGGAAGGTTGAGATCCAAATCCAATGAAAGCATGTGTGTTGGCTTCTTGTTTGGTGGTTGTTCGTGATGATATTGATCAGATTCCAAAGCTATTGGAGCTGTCAAAGACAAACTAGTACTACTACTTGTCCCCATAGGTGAACGGTGCCGTCTCATGTGACCACCTAAGGCCTGTCCGGACGTGAATTCCGCACCACAAACCGAACACTCATGAACCTTATGATTATTATTATTATTTGACCTGTTAATATTGTTGTTATTGCTATACAAACCTCTAGAACTATTACTCAACTGTAGAGAAAGAGACGATGAGAAATGATCATTATTATTCTTCTTGATGATCACTTGTTGTTGTTGTTGTTGTTGTTGTTGCGCTTCTTCAATACTATCATCCTCCGAAGACAATAAAAATTGCTTCTTTTCTTCTGCTGCTGCTGCCAAGGCCTTAGTCTTCTTGTGACTTGCCCTATGCCCACCGAGCGCTTGGAATGATTGGAATGTCCGGTTACATGTCTTGCACTCGTAAATATAACATCCAGCCTTATTACTCGTGTCTGTACCTGTACCTGTACCTGTACCCGTACTCGTGCCCATGCCCATGCCCGTGCCTGGACCTATTCCCGTGCTTGCCGCCTCTAAGAATCTTCGACTATTAAGCTTATAAGCAGCAGCAGCAGCAACATCTTCTTCAACTTGTTTGAGGGACTCACCGCGGCCGCGAACGGATTGTCCTTTAGCTAGAAGGATTAGGCAATTGGCCATGTCCTCTTCTTCCTCAGTGCTATCTTGTAATTCAGTTGAAGTAGTGGCAGGAGGTGACCAATTGATAATATTGTTGGTATTGAGGATATCAACATTGTAACAATCGCCGCCAGTAATAGTCCCGCCGCCGCTGCCACCACCGCCACCACCACCAATAATATCATCTCCACTTGTAGTAGTGATCATGGCAAAAGGGATAGGGGATTGAGGCCTTTGGCGTTTGGTGCGCTTGCCTTTGACGATGTGGGTTTGATCTCTAGACCCCATCATGACTTCTTCTTGAGCTTCCATATGTTCCTCCTCCAATACCCCAAACAAAAAAAGAGAGCTTTTGTGAGAAAGGTTGGAGGGTATGAAAGAAACAAGAGAAGGAGAGTGGGGTTGTGAATTTATATATAGAGAGAAAGGGATATATAAATATTATGGATACCCAATAGAACAGTGAGTGTGAATTAGTCTGCCAATGATTCTTTGGTTAAGTTTTTTTAACCCCCGAAGTTACACATATTAGCCTAGTTTGGATGGAATTGGGAAGTTATGGGATTTTTAGTGAAGCAGAGAGAGAGAGAGAGAGAGAGAGTTAATTGGAAAAATAAGAGATTGTATTTAGACAAAATTAAACAAAGGGTGGAAACTAAAAAAAAACAAAATTTGTAACTGAAAATAGGCAAAATTAGAGGGATGGAAAAGATTGGTAAAGGTTGTTAAGCGTATTGAAGTCCGTTTCACACTCTCTTTCTCACACTTTGCCAACGCACTCTTCACCAATTGAAAACTAATCCCACCACCAAGGCTTAGTTGCACGAAATAAGCGTGCTACCCCCCCTAATTTTTGCCTATTTTAAATATATATTTATCCAAACCTCACGCGCAAATACTGTCCCACGTCTTAGCACAAGCACATTCCAGAGGCTAGCAGTATATTACTCACTCTTTATCACCATCTAGATTTTAATACGAGACTCGGAAAATGTTAAGTTGATGGTATTTTTATAACACTCTTATAACAAATTTTACGTGGTAAGCTGTTATTTACTGTTATTGGTAGGCAAAAAAGTAATTTCAGTAGTAGATTTATATTAAAAACTTATAATAACTTACTACTGAAGATTCGTTATGAAAACTTTCTCCTCTCTCTTCATGTGTGTGTTAAAAATACTTAATATTCTCAAAAGATTTGTTATGAAAATATTGTAAAGGTAACACTTCTTATAAGACTCAAGTTTATTTCCAAATTGTAATATGATTTATAGTTGAGATTCAAGGATTTGGCCATATCTTTTGAAGTTGATTGAATTCAAGCGTAAATGGGTCTAATTTTTATTTTATTTTAATTTATATTATATTAGTTGAATATGGTATTAATAAGAGTGTGATATGACATATTGATACTAGAGGATGTATATAGGGATTTTTACACCTTATCTTTATTAAATTTATTATTCCAATAGTTTATGATATGCAATACCAAAAATTGCATTACTTTTAGTGCCAGCCTCTAGTAACAAGAAGGAATAACTTTTTTTTCTTTCCTGGTTATATTAAAGCTATTTTCCAATTCATGAAATATAATATATTTATTCTTTAATTAATGTTTCACAGAGCTTGTGACTTGAAGCCCACACAAACACAGAGCACACGAGAGATTTCTTTATTTGGGCTGGGACCTGAGAGAAAAAAGGGAGAAGCATGTTACATTATAGTGATGGTTTTGAAGGCGCGTGTGGATAAGTAACAGTGCTATGTAGACTTTCAATTTAGTTACTTCACACACGTTTTGTTGAAGAAGAAAAAAAATACTAGTAGAAACTTGAAAGCAAATTACAGGCAGATTTAAGAGCAAATTATGTGTGGAGTCCACCTCTATGTGAGAGAGAAATGAGATATTTGCACTGGATGCATTGAATACCGCTTCTAAATTTAGAAGTGTACATACTATTTTGGAGAGAGAGAGATTTGGGATAAGGGTGGGTGTGTGTGTGTGTGAAGGGCAACAAGCAAAGCAAAGCAAAGCAAAACCCATTACTTTGCCTCAACGATTGTGCATGAGATGATTGGAGTGCAAGCCTGGAACCCACGGAATCTGCGGTGCTCCCTCCACTTTCTTTCCCTTTCTTTTTTATTTCTCCCTTCTCTTAATATGTTATGTTTGCCCTCATGCTTGCATTACCAACCATTGCATCAAATTCTTGTGTGCCCTCTTTCTATTTTTCTAGCTAACACTGACCCAAAATAAGCTATGCCAAGTTAATAATAACAAGAGAAACACTCTCAAATCCACTATTGTTTTACACTTCCATTGTGTCAAAAGTTAACACTCACCCAAAATAAGCTAAAAGCCAAGTTAATTATAACAAGAAAAACACTCTCAAATCCACCATCCAATGATGTTTTACACTTCTATTTGTATCCAATAGTGAGAAGAAAAAAAAAGAGTCTAAGAATACAACATTTTCATAATTGCTTATATGTAAGTGGTGCATGATAAAAATGATGTTAGTGATAAATTTAAGTGAAATTGATATTTAAATTACAACAAATTATATCATTTTGTGAAAAAAATTTGTATTTTTTATTTTACTTATTTGGAAATGGTTTTTAGACTCAAATTACATTTCCTTATTATTGATATGTAATTTTCAGAGTTGAAACTTTTTCTACTTTTCAGATATTCATTAATCTTGCTTTTTGATAAGGGTCTTTCTACCTAGTTTCTACACAATCCAAGTGACTGCTAGAAAATTTAAGATGGAAAAGAGGAGGGGTCCTTTACAAGTAAAAAGTGAGGAGGAGTACTGTGGTTTTTTTCACTTTTTTGTTGCTTGAAGGGTTTCTTGTTGAGACTGTGCAAACTAAACTCTGTTGCATGTAATATTCATAACAAAGTGTGTACTCTAGCTTTCTTTTACTTCTTCTGTAAACAAAAAGCTTCACAAAATATATGAACATAGAATTTCTTAAAACAAAAAAAATAAATTTGTATCTTTGTGATTGTTACATAATGCATTATTATGTTATGCATACTCCTTTCTAATCAATCAGTTCATGTGCTAGTGACCCACCCATCCATCTAGTTTTCATTAATTATTGTGTCACTTCTTGAATAACCAAATGACTACTTGATTTATAAAATATTCTGGGGCATAGTTTATGCTCAAAGCCAATCATAGAGGTTCATTAATTTGATTGGATGATATGGATAGACACCAAGTGTATTGAATTGATTGAAATTCCACGTACATTTGTGAGAATCTGGCTTTAGTGAAATGAACACAATGTTGAAACTTGAAAATAACTAGCCCATACTACAATTCCGTAGCAAAGTAAAAAGCTATAACATATTTAATGTGAGTTCAAAGAAATTAAAAGCAAAAGCCACGAAAAGTCTAGGCTCTTTCAAGTGAGACTTAAAGATGGTAACCAAAGTTTATTATTCTCCACATTTATTTGAAATAAACACTTTGTGCTATAATAAAACCAATATTTATTATATAGAGTTGGCTAGAAGCCATAACAAAGTCCATGGTTGGCACGTACAAAAGTCCGATTTTGATACATATATATATATATATATATATATATATATATATAAAATAAATTTGAGGGATATTTTAAGAAAGGTTAAAAGCATGCTATAAATCAACATCATAGCGTAAGACTTCTGAAAATCTTACTATAATAAGCAAAGCATACCGAAAGTTAAAAGCTATTTGGGGATAAAAAATGCATACCTAAAAGTTGAGCCATAATAAGGATTAAGCAAGTAATAATATTTGAAAAAATGAAATGCCAAAATTGTCCTTAAAATTTGATATAATTGACAATTTGGTCAATAAGCTTTCGATTTGAATTTGAACAATTAACCCGTTGCAAATTAAGTTTGTAACAAATTACACACTCTGTTAGTATTTATCTTAAAAATTAACAGATTTTTTTTTTGGAGAAGAAAGCTATAATATTATTAATAAGGAATAACCAAATCAGCTAATATTACAGCGTTAAGATGTGGATGACTATCCTCCATCCACATCGAAAAACTACTAACATGTCTAATAATGTGATGCGCAGTAGAGTTACCCGACCACTAACAGATTTAATCACGTGTTAATAATAAAAATGATACATTATCGATG
Organism: Quercus ilex subsp. ballota; assembly: GCA_032727855.1. Lineage (NCBI taxonomy): Eukaryota > Viridiplantae > Streptophyta > Magnoliopsida > Fagales > Fagaceae > Quercus > Quercus ilex. Next base: position 57,573,542 of record CM064915.1, read on the forward strand.
ATATGGAAAAACTATATATACATCATGCTCTTAAAGAAAAATACTAATAAAAGTAGAATTTGTTACAAAACTAGAGTGTAGGGTTTTTTTTGGGAAAAATTTAGAGAATAAATTGTTCAACTCAACGGAATAACACTTCGTTTGTTTCGATGAAAAATTTTGTATAAAGATAATTTTCTGTATTTTCAAGTGTTTGGTAGTATCAGAAAAAATGAGTCAAAATGAAAATTATCTTTGGTCAACAGATTAAGTATGGCTTATGTTCAGAGATTAAGTATGACTTGTATCTTTGGAAAAAACTCTATCTCACAAAAAGTATTTTGTATTAAATGATATCACGTCATTCGTATCAAAAGCCAATAAACGATAGACATATGTGCAAAAATAATTACCCACTAACACATGTCTTTCATTTGTTAGTGAGGTAGTTATTTTTTGTAGACATGTTTTATACTTATTGGATTTTGATACTGCTGACATGTTATCATTTGATACCAAATACCTTCTCCTATCTCATAGAAAGCTAATTAATGAAAGTTAGGAAATTTTTTTCAACTCATTTAAGATTATTACTAAACATAGGAAGATGAGATAATTTTATAGAAAATATTTTTTTGAACAATGGCTCATTTTCTAGAAATCATTATCACCAAAATAAATAGAGTGTAAAAATCAAATGACAGTCACATTAAAGTTTAAGGGTGATATGTGTAAAAATCCATAATAAGTTATAATTTTGGATACAACACACTTGTAAATTAATTAGTTTTTGTTTGAGATAATTTATGATATTTATCTTCCAAGGAAAATTTCTTTTTCTTCCTTTCCAAGGAGATGACAAATTGTTAACGTACATGCTAGTTAATGGCCCGTGCCTTGCACAATTTTGGTCATAAAGATATATAATATATTAATTTTACTGAGAAATAATAAAAATGATAATATCACGTGACAATGTTGAGTAAGATATCATCACTTAGCGCAATCATGATTTTTATGACCCAATTTTCATCATTAAAAAAATGATAATATCACAAGACAATGTTAAGAATTAATTTTCTATTTTGAGCGTCAAGAAAAAAAAAAACTTCATTATATTAATGACTCATTTTCTAAAAAACATTATCACTTAAATAAATAGAGTGTAAAAATAAAATGATAGTCACATTAAAACACTAATATTACTATTTTCATGTGTGTTCTAATAAGTATTACTGTTTACTAAAAAAAAGGGGGATGTTTATCCCACATTAGTTGTGTGTGTCTATTATCCGCTATTTATAACTTCAGTCTACAACTACAAAGGTTATGCCCTTTTGTAGTTGTACTTTCGTTATGTAATGTATTATAAACCCGGTTTAAAACACTAATATTACTATTTTCGTGTGTGTTCTAATAAGTATTACTGTTTACTAAAAAAAAAAAGTTTAAGGATGATATGTGTAAAAAGCCATAATAAGTTATAATTTTGGATACACTACAAAAAACGCGGTTTTAAGCTGCGTTTTTTAGCCGCATTTTTGTAAAACACGGCTATAGGTTGGAGTTTGAGCCCCGTTTATGAAAAACGCGGCTCCAGGCTAGACTTTGAGCCCTGTTTATAAAAAATGAGGCTCCAGCTTAGACTTTGAGCCGCGTTTACTAAACCCGGCTATAGACCCCCCATGGAGCCGCATTTTTTAATGGTGAGGCCACGTTTTTGGGTAGGACTTAAGCCGTGTTTTACAAAAATGCCCCTACATGCCATCCTGGGTTTTTTTTTTTTTCGAATGTCTGGAGTTGCGTTTACCAAATGCAGCTCAGTGTATGCTTAGAGCTGCGTTTGACCACTAAACGTGGCCTCAACATTAAGTATAAAAAAAAAAAAAAAAAATTCACAACTCCATAGACAAAAAAAAAAAAAAAATCTAAGCTCTTGATCTCAAAAAAACTCTCGGACTACTCTCTCTGAATCCCCTTCCTCTCAACTCTCAAACTCCTTCCCTCACTTCCACCCTCTCCGAATCCCGTTCATCCTTCCGGTCTTCCCTCCTCTCTCCATTCCCTTCTCATCGATCGGTAACACACACACACACACACACACTCTCTTTCGAACTCTCAATCTCACTGAAGACACTCTTGCAAGGCTGAGTAACAGTAAGTTTTAAAATTTTTTTGTTTTGCTTTGTGTTATAGGGTCCCCATTTTTGGTTTAGGGTTTCGATTTTAGGTTTACCACTTCGATTTTCGATCTAGGGTTTCGATTTTGGGTTTAAATGTTCAATTTTCCCAATTTCGTTCTAGATTTGGATTCAAAAATTAGGGCTAAGGAAATCAGGTTTTAATATGTGACTTTCTTTTGACTTCCTTTTACATTTTTTAACAGCGATGCTTGCGATCCAGATATAGAGAAGGAGGAGAAAATAAACCACTACCACCAGTAAGTTTTTCTTTTTTTCATTTAATTTGGTTGGATTGATTTTTATTTACGTATTGGGGTAACATTAGGTTTTGATTTGATTTTTTGAAATTTGGGGTTATATATGATTTTGGTTTGGAGTAACAAAGCCAATTCTGATTTGTACCCTTCTGATTTTGTTGGGGAAATTGAACAAGTTGGCTTTGGATCACCTTTCTGGGTTTGATACGCAGAAAACGGTGCCGTTGGTTGCATTGGCCAATTACATTGGTCGTATGCAAACGTAATATAGGTATGTATCAATATTCTTATCTTTTGGAACTTACCTTTACAAAATTATAAATTTCATTTTTATGAAGTAGTAGTTAAAAATTTTGTGGGATTTCATCAGTGTTTACTTGTTCGTCGTTTTTTTTTTTTTTTCCTGAGAAGATAGTGAAGTAGTTGATTGTATAGCTAAGTGAACAATGATATATCTTATATGTTGTGCATGAAGCCTCCAAGTCATACATGCATCACTTGTCTAACATATTTTGACTATAATTCCTTCTAATTTTCACCCATCACCCTTTTGTGTGGATTTATATTTTAGGCACTGATCAAATTAGTAAACTATACTTTTCATGAATTACCATGTTTATTTGTGGAGTTTATTATTGCCTCAATGTAATATTAATGTTGCTGTGTTGTTGACCTGGAAATAATCGTATATAATTCTGAATTCATGAACCAAATGCCGACATAATTTCATTTATATTATCCCTATAGATAAACTTTGGATATTACTAAAAACTTAAAATAATCAAGAATTAATCATTTTTTTAATGAACCAATTAAACAATTAGGAAATCATTGATGGATTAAAGCCAAAATTTCCATCTTTCTAAGGAGGAGAAGTACCACTAAATTATAAGGTTGTTGATTTTGGAAGAATCCTTAATTCAATAGTTTCTACAAGAAATTCATATTTTTATGTAAAAAAAAATAGTGAATGAGGAAATTTTTTTTTTCTTGATTAGATGGAAGTGAACTGCAAATGACTCTTATGATTAAGAATAAACAAATGGACTTCTAGGAAGAGATGGAGGGGATGGAAGTGTACCCCAAACCTTACAAGATGCAACTCAGGTTGCAAGGATGAAAATAAACTTAGATATACCAAGTTCCATGTTTGAATCAGAACTTTGGCTCTTCCTAGCTTGGGTTTGAGTATATAGGAGAAGGCCACCTTCTCCAATCTTCTATATATTGCACTATGCATTAGAAATCAACTTCCCCAAACCCTTGGCCCTGATGGCTTTAATAAACATGAAATTTCATAATATATATTTAACCCAATAAAGTTGAAATTGATGCCATCAAGATGTCAATTAATCAAACAGGAGGAGATACGTGATAATTCATAGGAACACACACTTTTATTTAATCACATGATTCATTAAATCATTTAAACAAATCACATAATTATTTAATAAATCATGTGACTACAAAAGTACTCATAAGTGCTCATTTGAGTTGGCATATATAGTGGGTTGGAGAAGCCTTCTTCCAACCCAGTTCCAAACGGGTAAAGAGAAAAATACTATCCCTATAGTTGCATAATGCTAACAATGGAAAACTTAAAAATATATTAATACTTGCTACAATCTCTTTACAACAATGCTGGAAGCCAAAAATCAATAATGGCTCCAAATGTTGGGCATGCCCACTTCAGATAAGTAGCTCTCAGAACTTCCTTCTCCTAAGCTTGGTGACCCTTTCATGTTAGGATTGCTATCCATGTTGCTGAGTTGACTCAGAACAGCCTTTAGTTCCTTGTTGTCACAAGAGAAGGGGTCTAAATAAGTACCAATATTGTTTGGTATTCTCTTAAAAGTGGTTTCATTGTTAATCTTGGTGGTGGGTAGGTTTGGTTCCATGTTGGTCATGTGTGTGAAAAATGGGCTGGTTTGGTTTTGGTTGAAAATGGAGAAGCAGGGCACTTGCTCATACTCATCTACATGGGCTTTAGGTTGGTCAAAATTGATGTAAGAGTCCATTAATGCTAGGAGAGTTGAAGAGCCCGTGTCATTATAGCAATTTCCTATGCTAGGTTTGGCAGCAACTTCTCTATTTTCGTAGAACACCCTACACAACACCCAATCCTCTTGTGCATACCAATAAAAAAAAAGAGTTACATTAGTATGCTGATGCTTTTAGACTCATGAAAGAAGAGACCAAAATTTAGGAACATAATTTCATTTTTTTTTTTTAAAGAACATTACAATTCAATTTTGTGATTCAACTCATTGATGTTAAGGTGATCATTCATTCAGTTTTGACTTCAAATTATTGCTATACACAACCAAAAGCTTGTTTTCATTATAGCTGACTGTTAGCGACAAATGGAACATGTGCCGAATAAGATGTCAAGAAGGATAGTGATTCAAATGGGAAGTTTTAAATGTTTATTTTTTGTCATCGTTGGTGCACATATTTTCCAACAATCTGGTGAGCATCGAAAATAATTTTTTGTTGCAAATCATAGAGAACCATGCCTAGTTTACTATGTCCCAAAATTTTAGATGACCCATGGGTAATTTGTGACAAATTTGTGTGCAAAGTGGGCATCTCAAGCTTATCTCAAATAAAGTGTCATTATAGAAAGTCTATGATGCCTATTTTCTAACTCCCCATGTCAGTTTTATTTTTAATCTCTTCATTTAACAAGCAATCATATTTTGGAAGCTAGCTAAATCCTCTCATTTATTTACAACTCTCTTAGCTTTATCTTTATTTCCCAGATTTGCTATGTTATGACTATTTCATTGTGGATTTGTGTTAATTGTGGCATAACATCATGGTAAGCACTAGTGTTTATTGTATTTATGTTTGTTCATCATGTAGGCGAAAGATAAAGGGGCGGCAGCCGAACGCGCAGATGTATATCAACGAGTATACCGCACCAAAGATGGGGTTGCTATTAGTGCCCATGTGCAAGATAACATGGTAAGCACAATTTGATCGAATTGAATTTTACTGTATTTTGTGTTTGTATTAATTATAGTGTGCAATATGTTGTTTGGTTCTTTTGGGAAAACAGGATAGGATGGTAGCACTTTTGAATGACCAGGCCATACAACTACAAGGAGAGATTGGTAATGGAATCCTCTGGTCCAACGACGACGCGTATGCTCGGGTGATGGGTCGTCCAGAACGCCCAGGGCGTGTAGGTGGAGTAGGTTTTGGAATCACCCCAACAGGAAGAAGTGGCACAAACTATTCATAGTCTACCTAGACTTCGTCGTCAAGCAGAGCTCACCAAAGGATGTCAGAGTTGGAGACGAGTCATGAAGAGCTGAGGGAGCAACTAGCTCAATCTAGGGAGGAACTAGCGAAGCATAGGGAGGAAGTAGCTCAATCTGAGATGAGGCATAGAGAGGAACTAGCTCAATCTGAGGCAAGGCACCAAGCAGAAATGACCGAACTGAAGGCATCAATGAGAGGCATGTTTGAGGAATGGAACCAGGAGTTTCGTACTATATATCCTTCTCAGGTAGCGAACAAATGTTATTTAGCGAAACACTATTTTTTGCAATGCATTGTTATGTGATATTAATATGTTTAAGAAATTTTAGGATCGCAATGCCTGATGGGAATGGTGGGAATGAAACTGTGAATCCTGAGGTAAACAAAATTTCTCTAAAAACAGTAGTCAGTAGTCAGTACAAGAGGAAAGAGAACTTTCTGTTAGTGAATATGTTATAAAATATCATGATGCAATTGTATTATTATAATATACGTTGATTCAAGACGCATTTCAAAGGTGACTACTCTACAGTATTGCATCTTAACCTTTGCCACCTGCTACATTTTAGAACACAGTTTCTATATTCACATCTCCATGACTAGACACATGCAAATTACATAATGTAAGGGAACAAAATAATAGTTGAACTATTGTATTGCTGAACTTGACTGAATTGGAAGTTTTGACTAGATTGTGTTAATGAATAGTTGAACTATTGTTTAGTCTTCCTCTCATGTTACTCTTTGTATTGTATTACAGTTTTAGATCAGTGATGAGCTCTCCCTATTTCTAATTATCTAGGTACGTAGTCTCGCACCTATCATATATAATATCTTTTAGTTTTCCCTTTCATTTTGGCATTTGAAAAGCCAAATCACTCCATAATTAGGCAAAAATTAATGCTATGTCTCATTCATTCCATTGTCAGGCCTTTTCATACAAATGTGCATCTAAGCATTGCCGAATTACAATTTCGAATTCATGTTTACAGTATTATTATGTATTGCAAGCAAACATTTGGCAAATTTAACTCGACGAATAATAATTTGTACAGTTTTACCATGAAGTGGACAAGAAAGCGTTTCCGTTCAACCCCTCCGGAAGCAAATGAAACTGAGGACATTCTAAGCATGTTGTATATATATATTTTTGTAAACAAAAATGTTGCTGCTTGCTGCCTTGGTATATTTTTTGTGATGTAAAACTTAGCTTCTTGTATATTTTTTGTTATGTATAAAACTTTTATATATCTTTTCGCAAGTTTGTTGGGAACTCGTTCATAGAACCTGTGATGTTGGGATGTAACAGGAAGTTGTGATAGCAGGGATTACTTGTATATATATGGCAGGAAGTTGTGATGTTGGGGAGGGGGGGGGGGGGGGAACCCTATAACCGCGTTTTCAAAATGCGGCTATAGGTTGTTCAAATGTAGCGGAAGAAGCCGCGTTTTCTGTACAAACGCGGCTATAGGGCCACAGCAGTAGCCGCGTTTAAAAACGCGGCTTAAGCGGGACCTATAGCCGCATTTTTTGAAAATGCGGCTTCAGGTTCGTAGCCGTAGCCACGTTCAAAAACGCGGCTCAAGTGGGACCTATAGCCGCGTTTTTTGAAAAACGCGGCCATAGGCCTATAGGGCCGAATACATCTTACAGGGGGAAAAAACGCAGCTTTAGGGATGACCTATGGCCGCGTTTTGGAAAAACGCAGCTATAGGGATGACCTTTAGCATAGGTCTGTTGCTGCGGTGTTTACGCCGTGTTTGAAAACGCGGCTATAGGAAACGCAGTTCTAGGCTATAGTTGCGTTTTTTGGATCTATAGCCGTGTTTTTTAAACGCGGCTATAGACCCTTTTTTTTGTAGTGATATAACACACTAGTAAATTAATTAGTTTTTGTTTGAGAGAATTTATGATTATCTTTAATTAGTTTTTGTTTGAGAGAATTTATGACTATCTTTAATTAGTTTTTTTTCGAGATAATTTATGATATTTATCTTCCAAGGAAAATATTTTTTTCTTCCTTTCCAAGGAGATGACAAATTGTTAATGTACATGCTAGTTAATGGGCCCATGCCTTGCACAGTTTTGGTCATAAAAATATATAATATATTAATTTTATTGAAAAATAATAACAATGATAATATCATGTGACAATGTTGAGTAAGATATCATCACTTAGTGCAATCACGATTTTTATGACCCAATTTTCATTATTAAAAAAAATGATAATATCACAAGAGACAATGTTAAGAATTAATTTTCTATTTTGAGTGTCAAGAATTTAAATTAAAAAAAAAAAAAAAAACTTTGTTATATTAATTTGGCTTTAGATTAAGATATATATAAATGTCCTATTAGAGGGTGCCTTTAGGATATTTGTTAATAGACCATTTAAAAAAAAAAAAAAAATTATACCACTTCTATGTGAAATGTAAAAAGTTGTCAAAAATCTTTTTTTTCGTATAAGGTTTCTAAATTTTTTCCTAACTTTTCCCTTGATAATTTTATATTTTAAGAGTCATGAATTGAAAAAAAAAATCCATTATATTAACTTTTTTTTATGGCTTTTTTTTTATATATAGATAATATAGACAGAAGACATAGATGATGAAGTAATGAACTTAAAACATGATCCCGATGCATTAATAGTAAAATTATTATTAAAAACAGTAAATGTGGCAATTGAGTAGGATATTTACTTGGCATAACTACACTTTCTAGGATAAAACTTCTAGAGTAAATGATTTTTTTTTTTTTTTCTGAGAAGGTCTAGAGTAAATGATTTGAGTGTACCAATGTTCATCCTACTGCACATCAACACTGTATAATCAATTAATCATGCAAACTGCAACTTGATAGCAAAGTCTTTAATATAGTGATCATCTTGTCAAACACAGTTTTGTAGGCATAGCAAACTTAGCTATGACTGGGTGTGAGTCAAATTTGTGCTCTATATTCCAGCTTGGGCTCTATTAATAGGGCTTGAGTGTACGTGGAGCTTATTTTACTAAAAGAGTTAGCAAACTTAATTTTGCTGAATTTAGGAATCCTTAATTCGGTCAACTTAGCTTAAGCACTATTACACATTATCAACTATACTTTACTTTACCAACAAGTTGATAATAACATATTATTATGCTTAACCAACTAATCCGTACAATCTTTTTTTTTTTTTTTGCCACTAACATATATTATATGTATGTCATCGATTTAATCCAGCTTCAAAAACAAAAATCTCAATCTCTTTTCTTTCGCAAGGACTAGATTACTCAAGTTGATTAAGTTTCCTCTTTTTAGGTTACGAAAGGGGATTCTGACTTAGAAAGCTTATCCAAGTATAAATCTAACTTTATTTTGGGTTGTCAAAACTTCACTAAAAAAATTTACCAATAATAGTTCAAACTATGTTACTTAAACAAGCTAATGTTTCCCTCCCATTTTAGTTCATCTCATGTGTTCTTCCCATACTAATTCATGTAGAAATTTCATCTTTTTAGGTTAGGAGAGGAAATTCTGACTCAAAAAGCTAATGCGAGTATAAATCTAACTTTATTATTCCTTTCTCTTTCTATATTTTCTTTTTATTTTGGGTTGTCAAAACTTCACTAAAAGTTTTACCAATAATAGTTCAAACTATGTTACTTAAACTAGCTAATGTTTTCCTCCTATTATAGTTCATCTCATGTGTTAATTCTTCCCACAATAATTCATGTAGAAATTAATTTCCACCCATTTAATTATAATAATTACCATAATATGCAAATATTGACTCTCCCTATAACAAAATCAATGGCATTATACATGCATTATTGGTAGTTACTTGATTATATAATATATATTTGATGGTGATGAGTCAAAGGATAAAGAGTGGCTTGAGGAGAGCAAGTTCTTGGCGTGAAGAATTACTATAATTATTGGCGGCTTGGTTGTGCGCTGCACGTTAGAGGCAAAACCAACCCATAAAAATTGGAAAGTAGGAATTAGAGAAAGCAAAGGATCCTCTTTGTTATGGGGTTCCTCTCCCCTATTTCTTTCTAATCTAACCTTCTAGTCTAGGATATCTCTCTCTCTTAAGCACAAGACAAGCATATCTTAAAATATAAATATATTTTGCTTTTATATAAAAGTGTATATAGCTAGCTTCAAAGAAATTTCTAGCAGCAACTATGCCAGTGGATATAACCGACATTTCAATTATTTTATACTAGTATTATACTATTTTTACTTAACACGACATCTATGAGAGAGAGAGAGAGAGAGATTCAGTAGCTTCTGAGCCACTCAAATGACATGTTTGTTGCAACTAAGCAAACCCAAAAAACCAAAAATGAATTAATTAACCTTAAAATAGAATGTGAGTAAACGAATCAATCAAATTATATATGCTCCATTCTTGTAGTCAACGTTTTATAATATTCACTACAAAGCTTTTTAATTTAAGGTGATTGTGTATTTGGAAATTGAAATAATTAAAAAAAAAATGGCAAATCAGAATGAGGTGGATGTAAATCTCTAATTGGTCATTCATCCAAACCCAAAGAAGGAAAAAAAAAATTAAAGATTTGGAGGGTTACCAATTTGGAGAAGGTTTATCTTTTTTGCCTGGTTCATTTACTTTGATCTTTACTCTTCTTCTTTTTTTTCTTTTTCTTTTTATTCAATTTAATTAATTAATTAATTTATTTTTACTTCTGAGGAAATAAAAAAAGAAAGACTCATTTAAAGTGGGATCGAATGGCTATGGTTTTTTGTTTGTTTTTGTTTGAGTATGAACACCATTTTCCATGCATTGAACCATATAAATCTAAGGCCAAATTAGTTATAGAACAAACAAATGTTTTGTCCAAGAATCAAGACTCACAAGCTTTGATGACACACTAATGGAGTGGAGTGGAGATGGGAGTCTATACACTATACTCTAAAAGTCTTCCTTTTTAAGCAATTTGTCTAGTATCAATTGTATAAAAGATTGAACAACTGAATAAATGCTTGCAAATTTTGGTTGAAATAATTGTGCAGTCGAGTCACATCTTACGTAAGCTGACTTGCTAGTGAAATCAATAAAGAATGCACATTTAGTAATAAGAATTATAATTATTTGAAAATCAATCAATTTAATAGCGCGGGGGAGGAAGAAAAAATAATAAAAAATAATAATAAAAAAACTAATCTATAACAGTCGGCAGCTAAAAAAGACTTAAATTGAGCTGACTTGCGAGTGAATTTTTTTTTTTTTTTTTTTTGAGATAGTTACAAAAGCATCACCATTATGTGTTTCATAAAAAATGTCATTTTGACACACCAAAAGTCTAATTTATTATTTTACCACATCATTTTACAATATCTCATTTATCATATGTTTTATCCTTCAATTCTATACATTAAAATAATATTTACTACACATTAAAATAATATATTATCTCCTCCCTATCATCACCATCAACAACATCAACAACAATGGCACATCCACCACTACCGCAACAACAGCCACCAACAACCACTGCCGCAACAACACCGACCAGCCACCATCGACACAAACCCACATCCACCAACGCCACCTTAAAAAAAAAAAAAAAAAAAAAAAAAAAAAAAACCCACAACCAGAGAGATTGGCACAACAAATGAAACAAACCCAAAAGCAAAACCCACATCAAACACAACCAGAGAGATCGGCATGGCAAAAAACACAACCAAATCAAACAAACCCATATCCACCGACACAAACCCATATTCCAAATCAAACAAACCCAAAAGCAAAACCCACCACTGCAGGCCGATTGAGAGAAATTTGATGGTGGGAGGTTTCGATGACGTGGTGGATGGCACGGCAAGCTCGGCGGTGAGGCGTGGCGTGGCGTGGTGATCAGGCCATGGGTTGCTTTGGATGTGGTGGGTCAAGTTTGTGTGGCTGTGTTGCTGAACGGCGATTTGAGAGTGTGGGTCTAGTTTGTGTGGCGTGGCTTGATGCTCTGACCTGGGTTTCGTCAGAGAGGGAGGCAGTGACGTGGAGTAGAGAGAGAGAGAGCAAAGAAATGGTTGAACAAGGAAGTGAGAGAGAGCAGATACAATTCAGTGAAGGAAATGAGAAGACAGAGGAAAGAAAGAGGAGATGAGGAGATAGAGGAAGTGGGCCCATTCATGAATAAAAAAGTAATATAAATTATGATAAATGTGAACAATGCGCTCTCAAATTTGAGAGCGTACTGTAGCATGTTTCAAAGATATGACACATATAAGACACCTCATAAAGCTCATATTTTGGGGTTTGGTGTGCCAAATGTGTCATATTATAGCATTTAACACACCCGCTACGGATGCTCTTTTATGTATTTGTAATTTTATACTTTCCCATTTATTAGTAATCTGTGTTAAAAATTACTTTTGCTCAATGTTTCTGAGTATATTTAATATTGTACAGTATAAGGCTCTCCCGAGCCCGTTTGGGCTTTTCACCTTGAATGTCAGCTTTACGACTTGACCCACAGGCCCAACTTACTCACCTAGGACCATGCCTCACGACATTAAGCCCAGCCCAAAACCTGTCAAGCTAGTCATTACAATATATACATGCCACCACCCATCGTCTGGGAATTGCCCGGCAAAATACGCCCCGGGAGGAGGCGCGATTGCTCGGAGGAAAATGCACCCGGTTATTCGGCGATACGTTGTCAAACATCTCTTTTGAAGTGGGGAACTAGTTCCAATGCCACTTGCACCACGCCCCACTCCCACCTAAACACCCACTTACAGTAAACGATATTGGACCTCCTATCGCACTAACCTCGAAGGCAGTCATAATCCCTCCACTAACTTTGGGCTATAAATATGATAAGCTAAGGAGAGAAAGGGGTTGGATGGCGGAGCGAGAGAATTACTGAGAGCTGAGTGGTAGAGCCAGGAGGGAGTGGGAAGATACGAAAGTTTGAGAATTATTGCTAAGTCTTCAAGAAAGAATCACCCAGAGTAGGAAACCCAAAACCCACAATATAAATAGATTGTGAGCCCAAGACAGAGATAGCCCATTAAGCCCTTTCTGGGTGCGCACAAATATGTATTATGAATTATAGTTATATGTATTTTTTTAGTATTTTTTTTATATAGGAAAGTAGAATCTTACGATACTCATGCCAATTCTTCAATCCAATCGCTAAATTCTATCATCGATCCCACATAAAATCTCGATTCTGATAACCTTGTGTGAGATGCATTTGAAATGTTCGAGTTACAAGGTTAGTAGTATATTGTAAGTTTGTAACTACATATATATATATATATATATATATATAAAGTTAAAAAAATAATTATTAATTAATAATAATAATAAACTTGATAATATTAAGTGTGAGAAAATTACACAAAAGTTAGATTACCAGCAAGGTGGATCTTCACTTGAAACTCAATTGGACAAACAATTCATAGTTGCAATTTGCAAAATGGCCTCTCTCTTTTTTTGTTGTAATTTTTCTATTTTCTTAGAAAACGTTTTCCTCTCAATTAACATATTCCATACCGACACCATTAAGGATCATTTTCTGAAATTGAGTGCTTCAAAGTGAATTTAGTGTGCGAAAACACCAACATTTTTAGTATTGACAGCAGTCATGTTCCTAAATGAGTAGTGTATTTCAATTTCAATCTGAAATTAGTGTTGAATATGAAATCTTTTAATAACATTTTCTAGCTCTTTCTGTCAAGGTTGTGGTGTGTTTGGTTCGCTGGGCGTGGTTTTGATGTCAGTGGCCGGTGGTCTTGATGGTAGTGGCAATAGGTATGTATATGTTTCTAAGAATTTCTTTTGATTATTTTTACTCCATGTTGTGGAACTGGAATCAAAACTCTTGCTTTCAATGGATAACGACCTTATGCCTACTCTAACCCAAGATTGGTTCTTTATTTTCTTGATTTCAATTAAATTTTAATATGTCTATATATGTAGTCACTTGCTGCATCACTCATACATTCGTTGTTTCTAAATCTAAAATCTAAAATCAAACAATTATAAGAATTGAAAATACATTCGTTGTTCTAAATCTAAAATCTAAAACCAGACCATTATAAGAATCGAAAAAGCGAGAGGTTTAAGGTTTTGAGGTTGAAAAAACAAGATTTTAATAGAATTTAAATTGTAATAATTAAAAAGAAAAAATTGAAAAAAAAAAATAACAATGATATCTAAGATGTTCAAATACTTCCACTTGATCAAGTGGCTGGCTATAGTTTAGATAATTAATTAATTACTAAAATGATTTTTTTTAAAGCACCTATATTAATGCTTACTCAAAGATAAAAAGAGGTTAGGATTTTCTCTATAAATTTGTAATTTATCATTGAGAACGAATTTGTGGATTTAGGGTCCGTTTGTTTTGGGTGAAAACAATTTCAGGAAAGCATTTTCCGTAAAATAGGCTGTTTGGGTGTGACGGAAAATTCGGTCAAACGGAAAATCATTTCCGTTGACCTTCGAAAATACCCTCAGTTTACGGAAAATCATTTCCGTTCTCATTTTACCTTCAAATAACTTCCGGAAAATGAGAGAGAGAGAGAGAGAGAGAGAGAGAGAGAGAGAGAGAGAGAGAGAGAGAGCGAGGAAGCAGAGAGCGAGGAAGAAGACCCACGATCCACCGCCACTCGCCGTCGACCCACGACCCACCGCCACTCGACGTCGACCCACGACCCACCGATCTTCGACCCAAACCCAGACCTTCGACCGTCGATCGCACCCCACGATCGCACCCCACGACCCACGATCGCACCCCACCGAGATCGCATCACGCTCTTCGACGTTGCCTGCGAACCCCGAGCTCCAGTCCATCGATCGCAGCACCGCGCCGATCACACCGCGCCGCTTGATCTGGCCGCTCGATCTCGCCTCCGCTCGATCTCGCCTCCACTCGATCACACCGCGCCGATCCACTCGATCTCTCCCTTTCCATCCATTTTTGATCACTCTCTCGTCCTCGCTCTCTCAGTTTGACCGAATGTGGATTTGATCGAATGGAGTTGTTGTGATTTTTGTTTTTTGAAGTTTATACATTGAAATTTCTATTATAAAATTTGTTTGGGAACTGAGAAAATGGCAAAGAAAATGTGAGAAAGTGTAGGAAAATAGCATTTTCAGTATACAACCAAACACATGAAAATATTTTCTTGAAAATTTTTCATAATGCAGCCAAACACTCAGAAAATATTTTCCTTTCCCGAAAATACCATTTCCGGAAAATATCTATTTTCCGGAAAATATTTTACGGCAAACAAACACAGCCTTAATGAATTTGAGTCTGATGTAAAGGTGGCTTGGTGTTTTTGAATGTCTCTTTGGAAAAGAATTGTGGACCTATAAATGCAAGTCTCATACATTGGAGATTTTTACTTATTTGGTAGACTATTTGGGTTACCCTTCATGGTTTTAAAACACGTCATATCATTTTGAATACTAACCCACATGTATGGTCTTTCCCCTTTCCTTTCCCAGGCGATGTGGGACACCAAGATCACGTTACCTTTTGCACCCGTGTCACACAAAAACTTGATGCTTAAGACTTCACATACTTTGCGAAGTAAATTATCAAGCCGACCTATCTAACCTGACTACCCAAAAAAAAAAGTTGAAACTTTTGTGAATAACATTGTGCAAACAATATATATATATACACACACACACACACACCAATATTGTGCTTTGCTCATATAAAGGAAGATTTTGTACCTCTATGTTACCAACGAAGATCATAGCCATGTATCTTTAAATGTTTCAATTTTCACCATTTCTTCGTGAATACAAATAAAATTCTGAGAATAAAATACTCAGAAATAAAAAATTGTAATTATAATCATAGCCATACCTTAGAAGTACCATAGAAAAACCCTCCAATAAATACTTATGGAGAGGTTTGTTAGACTTCCCTCTTCTTTTTCTTTTTTAAATTCATTCTATTCATCATATGCCCCATTGGAAGTTCGGGTTACATAATAAGTAATAGCCCATCCCATAAAACCTGCACTATTGACCTCTTCTAATTCTTACGTGGATGCCTATGAATTTGGTCTAACTATGTTATATTAACCATTTAGTCTTATCATATGCTATAAGGCAATATGAAAGGTTGAAGTCTTAATCTTTATTCATTGATCTCCAGTTTCAAGATCATCTACATTACTTATCTACAATTCGATCTTCAAAATATATTGGCTAAATATTACACAAACATTTGATGAGTGCAACCAAAAAATAAAAGCCCTGGAAGCTTCACTCCTTTGAGAACAGGCTTTAAAAAGAGTACATTTTTTTTTTAATCACAAGTTTGGCGCTGTTGAAGTCACAACTAACTCCTGATAGATGAGAACTGTACCTTTAGCTGGGAAGTCACCAGATTACTAGCTAATGATGGCACCCAACCACTTTTAAAGTGAAATGAACGGTGAAATACCACAATTGATATCACAGACACTCAAATCTCAAATCTATCGAGGCTCAACAAACACAGATGTTGTCCTTGGGGGCACAGTGAAGCACCCAGAGGATCCTTCATATGTTGAGCTCTTAACTAGTTCATCTGTTGACATCACCTGCATGAAGTTTCAATATATGATACCCGAGAAGGTATGCCAACAAATATTAGAAGCTCTAGATGAACCAAATCATGAAATGTGCATTTGGAAACTTCAAGGAACTTGACTTCAGTGGCTAAAAAAAAAAAATTTGAAAGTGGAATTCAATTTAAATCATCAAATGGAATGCTACATGGAAGTCATATTAGCTCGAAGCATTTAACAGACCTAACCTTACAATTATATATTGAAATATCAGATTACCTGAATAGGATGCAATTTAAGAGTTCTTGCCCGTAATGCAGGGCAAGCAAATGAGACTTCAGTTGGACTTGCATTGACAATAACCACAATGTATGAATAGCTGTGAAGAACAAAGGATAGCAGCTCTTTCATTAATTATATTATGCACAAGAAAAGAAAGTTAAAATTTATTTTTACGCACATGGGATCCAGTTGAGATAACCCTGGGACACCTTCATAACCATCTTCAATGCTCATCACTATTGTGCCAGGGATCCATGACGGTCCAGTATTGTGGAAGCGTACCCTTTCCTGAGAAGATATAACATATTACAGTTTTAGAACTTGGGAATTACATAGGTTTGTGAAAACGTATACTTTTTTGAAAAGATATGACATATCACCTGGATAGCATTTGCTGTCTTCAAACGGAAGAGCGGTGAAGAGTACCTTATACGCAACAGGTTTAAAAAATTATCCACAGCAGCAAGAATGTGAATTTTCTGAGGCTTGAAGGATGGATCTGCCAATCTTGGTTTAATTCTGTAACGGAAAAATAGATCCAAGATTATCTGTAAAAAATATGAAATATTATACCAGATGTTATAAAGGCAGAACAATAGCCAATACATAATAATAATGTTTGCTTCAAAAAATAGTCATCAACTCATCACAGGAAGCTACTCATATTGTGAACCTCAAGGGATACAACAATCCTCATGCCTCATAAAGCGGAGGTCATTAGTTCGAATCTCCTATTTCCCCTCCCCTTGGGGCCAAAACTTATAGGAAAAAAAAAATCAAACAAACTACTTCAATTGTGGCCTTGGACTAAAACATGCACAATTGTCAAGTAATGATTGGAGATAAGCGACTGCTTACAGTGGCCAGTTCTTTTCATTTTTCTCTTTTGGAGGAAGGCCAACACCCCAATTGTTAGAATTGTAAGTAAAGTCAAGCCTGAAAAGTATGAAAAGCAAAAATCAAATATGAGATAAAACTGAAACATGTTACTTTTTGCACTGAATCCACAACCAGTGCCAAGAAGAAAGAATGTGAATGTCTACTTATGCTCACAGAAAGATCCCAATTTGTAACTCTATTGTCATATTAACATGAAGAATATCAGATGCTCCTTTTAGAAGTCAAAATCAAAAGTGATAATGGTTGTCCAATATGTTTGATGAAAATTATTATTAGGAAAGTAACTTGAGCACAACAAAAATGGTGGACCTGTTGAACCAATCCCCAGAGTTGTATGAATCACGATCAAGAGATTTTGAGCGCAGCATCTCATCACCAGAGTGGAAAAATGGTATTCCCTAAGAAAAAATGATTAATGAGGGTTATAATTATTTCAGAAATAATGAATTATCTAAAGGATCAAACTCATATTCTTTTTTTTGTTTTTTTGATAGATAATAGAAGTTTATTCTTATCAAAAAAAGAAAAGAAAAAAAGAAGAAGTTTATTAATGAAGAAAAAAGAAACAATGTGTTCACGATGGTGAATCCACTGCACTTGTAACAAATCAAAGAGAAGAACTAATAGACATAAGAAAATAAAAAATGGAAATACACTGCTTGAACCCCCAAGTACAAGACCATCCAAACAAAGTTTCAGCTAGCATAGACCTCAAGAGATCTACTAGTCTCTCAATATCTTCAAAAATACAGGTGTTGTGTTTCCACCAAATTAACCACATAAGGCAGGCTGGTACCATATTCCAAACATTTGAAGAACTTTTCCCCAAAACATTCCTCCATGCAAAGAGAAGAGAAACAATTGTATCCGGCATCACCCATTGAACCCTAAACATCAGAAAAACTTCACTCCATAAAACATGAGCAAACTTACAATGAAGCAAAAGATGATCTACAATTTCCCCATTACAATGACATAAGTAACACTAATCAACAAGGGACTGATCCCTTAAAACAAGGTTGTCGATGGTGAGAATGCTACCCCTAGCAGCTGTCCATAAGAAGAAAGACATCCTTGCACAGAAGGTATAAACATGACAGCATCTTGGAAGCAAGTGACAATTGAAGGCAAACAATGTCACCAAGTATCTTGTCCAGGATGCTATAGGTTAGAGCTGGAAAAATCCCCAGGACCCAGTTCTAAACTGCTAAAATTAGCCATTTTATACCCCGACAATCAAGTAACTCTACATGGCTCCTAGCTCTGACACAAGGGCACCACAAAAACAGATGCCTTGTTATACTAGTGTGTTCATGTTTGGATTCAAAAGGCTCTGATTGGTGAACCACTAGGACAAGACCAGACAGGAGGACTCATGGAAAATGTGCATATTAAGGGCACTCCCATTCTCTCTATCCTCTACTTTCCCTCTCCTCCTCCCCTGACTATACTCTGCATTGATCCTTTCTAGCATGAACTACTCCAAAGAATCCAGAGCAGAAATAATCCAGGACACCCTTCTCATGAATAGGTTGAATTCGACTTAGTCTTATGCACTCAATGACCCTACATCTAAAGACCATGATCATTTTCAACCAATTTATTTTTTAAAATAATTTTTGTGGTAAATGGTAATGTTATTTAATTTAGTGTTATTGTCCAATAAACTAAGTTAATTGGGGAGGCTAATCGGTTTGCCATGACCCCTAACAAATTCAATAAATCAAGGTTAATCCATTGAAGTTGTTAATCAAATTATAAATAGGTCATGCTTAAGCAAGATAGTTCCTGAACCAATCTATTTAATGAATTGTCCTTTATTCACTCAACATCATGAGAACCTGTACCACTTCTGAACACATAATGGATATAAATGCATTAAGAGAAGATCAGAATTTGCAAAAGATGGTGCACAATCAATCAACTCATTGTCCATAAAACTCATGTTTTCCAAAATAACCTACTTATGCTCTCATTGAAATTAGCTTATTACTTAACATAAATATTTTTGTCAAAATGAGAAAAGACTAAGGCTTTATTTGGTTGGGAGAATGAAAAAGTAGGAGGATAGAGAATATTTGTGTTTTACATCATGTGTGTTTAGTAGAGAGGATGGAAAAGTGAAAGGATAGAGAGTTAATTACGATTATACCTTATTATAAAAAGTAGAAAGATGGAAAAGTGGGGAGTAATTTTGACATTTTGCCTCCCTCAAGTTTTCTCCCATGTTTTCTCTCTATTTTGGAGAGAGTTGTGGGCCCAGAGAGCAAAATTCCCCAACCCCTATCTTCCTTCCACCTTTTTTTATCCTCTTACCAAACAAAAGAAAGTGGCATTCTCTCCTCCTTTCGCTCCCCTATTTTCCATCCTCCCTAAAACACCTCCAACCAAACACATTGTAAAATTCATTAGTCAATTCATAAGTCTCAATTAGCTATGAATTACATTAACTTTAAATGCTATGAAGAATGCAATTGTATAAAGCAAACAGCAAGAAAATAAATTACAAGATTTTATCACTATTTAACATTTTGGAATGGTTGGAACCTGTGATAGCGCTATTACACTTGTTGCCAAATGATTTATCCTGCATCTCTTGTCTACAGAGATTTCCGTTGGAGTCTATAAGTCAAGGACCAAGTTAGATCAGAATTAAACATAATAATATAAAAGCACTGCAAGAAAATGTTGAGCATACCTTCAAACTCACTATGTCAAATAGGGTCTCATTGTCATGAGCAGACACATAATTAACCTTGAAAATAGAACAAGAGTTAAAGTGTCAATCAACCCAGTGATTTAGGACTAAAAATGATACCTTGCAATCTCTTGCAGAAGCATCAGTTATGTAATTAATAATTGACTGCTTTATGGTCATTTCTATCAAAATCTTAATGTATCTGAGATCTTAGCTTGATATTTTTTACACAACACCACTCCACCTAACAAAATATTTTTAAGAGTAAGAAAAACCTTTGGTGTTTTTCTCATAACCCATGGTATGTAAGATCAACAATACTTTAGACAGAGAGATGTAAGATCAACAATATTTTAGAAAGTCTGACAGTAAAAATTTGACTCCAACAAAATGTGTATGCTTTTAAGCACCACTGCAGCAAGCAGATGAATGGTAACTGCACTTGTTCTCCTCACTCAATGGTCAGGCTTGAATCCCAGTCCACTAGAGTTATGGTGGGAGGTATCTAGCTCTATGGGGTCAGGCAAGTATACCCTTCTTAGGGATGCCTTTTTGAGGCCATCGGTAGGGGTGCCACCAACCGCTCCTACCCATTGTTACTTGGCCAAAAAGAAGCGTATGCTTCGTAAGCATGTACTCCCACATTATACTCAAGATCAATTTGAAGACATGGAGTGCACATCAATACAATTGCAAGCATTTGTCATTAGTTCTCTTTATGAGTGGTCTTTTGTGTCGGGTCTCACAGATAGTAACTCTATTCATTCTTTCATAGATTCAATCCATATGTAGATAGTTCTCCATTTGTAATTCTTTAGGTTACTTTGTGCCTATTTTCACGAGGTAGTCTCGTTTCAATAAATTTATTTTTACCTATAAAATAAATAAATTAAAACTAATAAACTACAAATTGTCCAAAAGGCGAGGAAATTGTGAATTTAAGCATTTAATCATCATTCTAACACTCCCCCTTACGTATGGGCTGAGCCCCCCACCTTGAATAAGATGGGGCCCAAAACATAAGATTTTTAACTTTTTAAATGGAAGGTAAAGTAGTAAAAGGGTATTGATTACTATTTAAACAATAACAAAATATGCATACAAAATAAGATTCTTACTGTTTCTGTGGGAGATAAAGCATATGCAACCGGGGCCCCACCATAAGTTAATACCTCTGATCCTTTTACCTGAGCAGATAACTATCATTAAATGTCAAAGTAATGTATACCCTAGTTATAACATGATTGTACTAGGATCAATTTTATTAAAAGAGCAAGTTTATACTATCAGGTTTGTGTGTGTATCGCAAGGCAGGAAATGTAACCGATAAGTCAGGATAAGCCTTTCAAATCTGTGCGTGCGTGTTGTTTCATAATAAGTCAGAATAAGCCTTTACAATATGCGCGTGCATGTGTGTGTGTTGTCTGTGCACATTTATATGCTAAGAAGACCAGGTGAAGTTGCGATAAGAAAGTTGTTTGTTCTTTTCCCAAAATATCACAAAGGTTGTAGGGGCCCATGTTTTGCATAGTTGATCATGCATTTGGTTCTCCACCATTCAAAACAATGTGAATTTGTGATAACATTCACACATATGACATGTCTTTGTATGTATATAAACATTAATCCCCAAAAAGCAAAGGATTGCTGTATCATTTAGTTGCAAATAGCAACTGATCTTCAACAACCTCAGGCAGCTCACTTAAATCATAAGACTCATTTTCTGCAAGTATACTTTCTAAGCAGATAAACACATATCACAATATATGCAGCAATGAAAAACAATATTTTTCCAATTTATGTGGTAAGTAAACAAAAGCTGCTCTAAAGCAGAAATTTAGATGAAAACTGCATCAAACCATCACATACCTCTTTTCCTTCAAAATCAGTTAGCACAAAATCCCTCAAGTTTGCAGCCATGCCAACCTAAATAATGTGAACATACTTTAGTTTATAGTTAATCCAAGAAATATATACATAACTTAGGGTGACTTGAATAATGCTTGCAAAGAGAAGTAAATGTGCACCACTACCCACATGATTCCATGATTACTGTACATGGACTAAGAAAACTAGACAAGCCATGATACTAGACCTGAAATTTTACTTCAAAAATCATCCAATTCAACACTATTGAATACAATGATTTTGTCAAGCAACTTACCTGGATGTGATCCTTTGCCACAGCAAGCATGCATTCTGCATTAGCTTCTGTACCATGATCATGACCATTTGGCTGCAGAAGAACAACTAATTAACTATTCAAACTAGTTGAAAATAACCAATTATTATAAAGAAATTGTGCAAGGAAATTTTTTTTCTCTAGCAATAGTCAACTTCTAGTAACAGAAATCACTATTTCACTGACCACAAATAGAATCATTAGTCATAGGCCAAGAAAATGCGGGCATGAAGCAGACCATCACCGCATTATGTTCACTGATAATTGCATAATAAACATATTTCTTCAGCTCATTCAATAAATCTTCTCAATTCATACTATGTAGAATGTAGTAGTCATTTGAAAATTTAGTTCAAAAGGCTATCACAATTTCTCTACTGATGCAAATTTTTCTCTAACAGAGGAACAACATTACAAAAAAAATTCATCCATAAAGGAAATCAAACATAAAACCTTTGCAAAGAAGAAATTATTGAATACCTGCAAAAATAGACCAGTAACAAATCCTTGCTGAAGAGGATGGCCAAATGGAGATCCACCAAGCATTGCATCCCGAATTCGATCATTAAAGCTGAATAAATTCCAAAATAACTTATATAAACTAAATGCTTCATGCAGAATGAATAAAGAGTGCTAGCCAGTGATCAAAGAGTACGTAGTTTCCATTATATTGAAATTTGAATGGAAGCCATTGCAGTCAGACTTCAGGTCCAAAGCAAAATGCATCTAAATTTTCAGTGTTCTTTAGTTAGGAGAGATTGCCAATTATTACAAATCAAACCTGAAAAACAGATGTTGATAGTATCCTCTGAGTGGTCAACAAGTCGAGCATGTAAAGTTGATTACAATAGTATACCCATTTTATAGTTAAATCATGCATCCGATTTGCTTTGACACAGTAAGGAAAGAATGATAGATGAAATGAAAAAAAAAACTTACCTCCCAATTTGAGTTCCACTAAGATTGAACTGAGAAGCATTTACCCCACGTCCATTTTTGGCAACTTCACCAAAGTCCCATCCTTCACCATATCTGAGAAAAGGAACAGTACATAGAAAAAATGAATAAACACACCATGGGTACAAGTATTAAAGAGAAAAAAAATGGTTCACAATGAAAAGCCAAGCACCAACTCCAGTGCAGTAATGATGAAACCTAAAAGAAGATAAATCAGTTTATGATTTTAAACTTACATATAGATACTTGAACCATCAATCCCATCCCTTTCCTTTGTTAGGCTGTGGAGAGCATCCTTGGCTTTCACCTATACATAGGTCATAATATTATCTTTTAGTTGCATGGCTCTTGTACAGTAGCTCATTGCACCACCCTAAATTGGTTGAGAATCCCAAATCATGTTAAATATAATCTTTTATCTTACTAGCATTTCAGAGGATCCATCGTATAAAAGAACACATTGAATACACTTTCAACTACCAAGACATCTACATAGCAAACTTATATCCATGGATGGATGGATTGATGCAGTTGCATCATCTCAAACCAAGCAACTTCATGAAGCCCTTAAATGTGACATAAGTAACTAGAACATATGTGGCTAGTATTTCAATTCACAGGATTTTTTACGGTTCTCACAAGTCACCAGAGAGAAATGAACTTAGATCTCTCTATAGTTTTGTGCAGTAACAGAACCAGAAGTCAGAGAGGCACATACCATTGTACTTTTCATTATATGACCCATGAGGTCAAACCGAAACCCATCAACCTGAAAAATCATGGCTCATTATCAACTATTTACATATTTCTGGGTTAAAATCTTAAAGCGTAACAGCAAAAAAAAAAAAAAAAACAAAACAAAAAAAGAGTTGAAATGATAAACCTGCCTTAAGCCAACAATACACCAATGTACTATAGAAAGAAAAAGGCATAAGCTTTCTAACTATATCATCAGAGTAACAGAGCCAAAATTGAGGTACTTAAGAAGACACCATAACACTGTGCAATCACCTTATAATGAACTGCCCAGTGAAGAAGATCATCAAGAATCAGACGCTCAACCATAACATGCTCACCGGCAGTGTTATTCACGCATGTACTATTCTCAATAAGACCATCAGTGTTCTTTCTCAGATAGTAACCTGGAACAATCTAGAGAGAAACCTTATGTCACAACAAAGAGCAGACAAACCTTCCAGGAAAATAAATTACATTATACAGGATATCACTTATATACACAATGGAATGTTACAATCATGACTTAAAACATGTATCCAAAAACCATAAGTGGACATAAAATATTAAGGGAAATTTTCATTTTAAACTCTATAGTTAGGGATGTAACAAATTAAACCCTATAGTTTCAAAAGTAAAAACTTAAACCATAAAGTTTTAAAAAGTAATAAATTAAACCCTATAGTTTCAAAAGTCACAAATCAAACCCTGAGTTTTCAAAAGGTAAACATTAAACTTCAACCCATTTAAGTGAAACAACATTATGTTTGGGGTTTAATATAGGCTGGGGATTTTAGTTTGTTACTTTTTGAAAACCCAATGATTAATTTGTTACTTTTCAAAACTTCAGGGTTAAAGTTGTTACTTTTGAAACTACAAGGTTTAATTTGTTACTTTGTAAAACTTCAAGGTTTAAGTTGTCACGTTTGAAACAACAGGATTTAATTTGTTATACCCTAAATGATAGGGTTTAAAATGTAATTTTCCCAAATATTAACAACAGATCATCACCTTATCAAGGACGGAATTTTCATCAAAGGGCCCACTTCCATGCACATGATTGTAGACAACATCCAATACAATGCGAAGGCCAATACAGTTAAGTGCCTATAATGAATGTAGATCTTGATGAGGAACAAAGCAACAAAAAACTACTTAAGCTGATTGCAGACATATGTAAAACCCAAATATCTATTCTGCACAACACAAAGATCAAAATGAAAAGAATACAAACAATCTGTACCTGAATCATCTTTCTAAACTCAATTATACGGTATGGACCATTTGGGTTACTTGCATAACTTCCTTTAGGGACCCCCCAGAGCACAGGATTGTACCTACGTAAGACAGAGCAGACAACCCAATCAAGCAAACACAATATAAAGAAACTTGATAATGGCATCCAATTCAGCCCCAGGAGCTTACCCCCAGTTATACCCATCATTGTCTTGGATTGCCGTAATTAGATCTTGTTGCTGAACTGAATCAGGTGGTAATTTTTCCAGCATATTGGTATCTGCAAAAACCCTAATGGTATCGAGATGAATGATTCCACTAGATAAACAATTATAAAAAATTGAGCCCAATCAAAATGTTCAGTTATCAACATGTCCAGAATGGACAATTAACTCTTTATATGGTGCCAAAGATTGACTTGGCCAAAACTGAACTATTATACCAATTAAAGCTGTGACAATTAACATTTTTCCAAAACTACATCAGTAGGTCAAAGCATTTGCTCATCACCATAATAAAGTTTTGTTTTTTGGGGGGAGAATGAAGAAATGTTTAAGAATCAGCAGATGAAAAACAATCTTACCCACACACTTCCAGTTCTCCTTCTCATCATCAACACCAGCAAATTGGAAGGTTGGCAATAGATGGACATGAGTGAGACCAGCATTTGATAATTTTTTTAGATGGAGCACACCTGATGAATCCTTCAAGCATATGCTTACTATTAGATAACAAATTGTTATAGCAGTCTTTCCACATGACTGTTTAAAAGCAACATAACTAAATGAGTATGCTTATGTATAATCAATATTTTCTCAAACTTATTGTTACTCTTCTTCAGCTTCTTAGGGTTAAATCAATACAGCAATTCAGCTTCTTAGGCTTAAATCAATACAGCAACAACAACAACCAAGTCTTGGTCCAAAAATTTTTGGGTCGGCTTTAGATACTGAACAGACTAGTGAGAGTCGACCACATGTATTCTTTTCGACCATTCTATTTTATCTTAAGTCGTACTTTTTGTTAACTCCTTAATTGTCATATCTTTTTCACTTCTTCTACTAATATTGTCTTTTTTTAGGCCTACCATCTGTCTCTACCTCTTTTCGTTCCCTCAACATAAATCAACTCACTTTTTCTCCCTAGTGCAATCACTCTCCTCTACACATGCCCAAACTGTCTCAAGCAACTCTAACTCATCTTTTCATAAGTATGGGTCACCCCTATTATTAGCAAATTTCCTCATTTCTAATCCTATCTACTTCACTCATTTTATGAACATTTTGCTTCTTAACAACCCAAAATTCAGACTATAGAGCATGGCTAGTTTTATAACAGTCTTAGAAAACTTTTCCTTTAACATAATAGGCATTCGACGATCACACAATACCCTTGATGCACTTCTCCACTTGATCCACCCTACTCTTATCTTATGGTTCACATCCTCTTCAATCTCTCCATCTTTATGAATTATTAATATAAGATATCGAAATCTCTAATCAATACATTTTGATAAATAACACAGTGAAAACCTTATTGGTAAAGACCATGGCTATTGTGCCAAAAGCATAAAGTTTTTCAAATATCAGCAATTTTACAAATATTCTCCCTGGAAGAGAACCACCTCAAAGATTGTTTCTGGCACCATAACTATGGAATTTTCCAAAACCTTTTTTATTATATCAACCATGAAGACCAGCCAGGAAGGGAAAGAGAGACAGAGAGAGAGACTATCGAGGAAAGCAAAAACAATAACAACAAAGCAATCTCAGGTCTGAAAATCTATGTTTAAGTGCAGAGACAATATCTGTTATGGCATAGAAAGGTGGAAAAATATTTTTATTCTTCTAAGAACAACTTTGTTAGTAATCAGGATTGAAAGAATATAAAACCTGCAAAGTGAAGGCCAGATAACCACCACGAAATTCGGGATGCACAGTGTAGTCATTGGCACTGCAATAGCAACACTGAATATTAGAGGAATACAAACCTACAGAACTCAGCAAAAAGAAAACAAATAGTGAAATCAAGCAAGCAGTAACAACACCTATCAATTGAAACCTCCCTCTAGCAGGTAAGCCAGACTTAAAATTCTTAGTTATTATTTGCATAAAGGTAGCATGAAATATCTCTCTAACTAAGGTGCAACATCAAAAGAAATGCAAGGTCAAAAGCCGCAAAACTAAAGACCAGTCAATTATGTTGTAGTTAGAACATAATATAAATGTAGAAAAAGCAGGCTCCACTAGTGAGTTTGAACGTAAAAACCCTTGGAGGCCAAACTTCTCATTTAAGAGTTCCATGAACTATTGAAACAAGAATGAGGAAGTCTATTATCTGCTGATCTCCATTAAGTAATAAGCACAATAGATTGAGTTTGCACCTGAAATCCCTTATATGCAATTCATATATACTTATGTCAGAGAAAGAGAGTATATCAGGTTTCTCATTTGCCAAATTATCCCACTCTTCAGGTTTCAATGTATCAGAATCAAGGTTGACCAAAAATGTCCGCCTGCCATCCGATGAGAGCCTGCTTCAACAAGAAAACAATAAATAAAAACATCACGGGATGTGCCCATGTGTATGTCTGTAAATACAATACACCATATGTAAACATGTATTGGCAGATGGTAGTCCAGTTTAACTTTAGAATGTAGAGACACCTTAGCCATATTCAGTAATTATTGGCTAATTGAGACAACCAGCATACCCTCTAGCATAAGGATCATTTACATGACATTTATCAATTCGCAAGGTGCTAGGGTGATATACAGATACTTCATAGACATAATAACAGCCTTCCCATCTTTTTGGTCCTTTAGTACTCCAAACACCATTAACCTCCTCAAGCTGGACAATTTCCAGAGGATTCCCACCTACTGGATCCCTATAAATGCAAGCACATACTGCCTGTATTGACAAATTAATAATCAAGAAAAAGTAAATGATTTTGAGAATAACAAAAATAAAACTAAAGAAGGCAGAATTCTTTTAGAAAATATGATATACTTGAGCAGTAGGAGCCCAGAGGTAAAGTGACACAGATTCTTCAGAGTAAAGTGCACCAAGGGGACCATTGTATGAGAATAAGTCGTCAAGCACACCAGGTAATTGCAAACCCGTAACATTTATGCATTTCCCATCAGCTGTAAGAAAGAGACACAAAGGATATGATTCAATAGACAACAGTAAAATACAAGTGACCACAATAGAAGCCTTATTTTGATTCACAGCAAAAGAGAGTTTGTGCCAATGAGCCAGGGCCCAAATAGCACTTCCTCCTCTTGCAAGCACAAGATGGAGTATGAAATCATGGGTTCAAGACCCACTGGGTGTATGTGACCCTTATCAAAAAAGAAGATCAAAAGAGATTTACATACATACACATAGACACACACACATATATATACACATCACCAACTTCATTTAATGTTCATGCAACTACATAGCTGTTAATGAACCATGCAATAAATCAGATATCGTTTACATAATCATGTGATAAGTTATAGCTATAACTTACTAAATCGAGCTGTGAGATATTTCTTATTATATTACATGAGAGACCTGTAAATTTGTTAACAGATTGATCCACAAAATGAGAACTAATACTCAACAGGCATGCTAAGGATTCTATTATATCACTTGTTAGAGTGATATCTAGAACATTTATTCCTACTATTCCCCACTGGTACATATTCATGTTAAGAAGTAAAGTAAAACAAAATGCTTACAATTGAAAGTAGCAACTGCTAACTGGCATTTGAGGAGAGTTTTGGCATCCAAAGTAGAAGGCACTTTGAAAGCTCTGTAGTCTTGAATATGAGGAAATTTTCTAATCACCTAAAAATATTATGTTTAGAAGAACAAGTTAGGGATTAGTAGTTCTTAAACTAGCACATGTAAGCAAACAACTACAACATCAGCAGTAACTATCAGAGCTAGGTCTAAATACTATAATTTGTTCTACAAATGACTGTGTTACATTTTCTGGAAGCCCACAACTGTCTTCTTCAAGCTTAATTTGCATGTCCTTGCCTGTAGCACAGAAATCAGTCAAATTTGAATTGCAGTAATTTGCTCTCAGAAAAAATAAAAAATAAAATTCTTTCACAAAATCAAACAACCATATTAAGGAGGTAATCATTAGTAAAGTTTATACCTTCAACTCCATCATCCACAATTGATAAAGCAGCAGATTTACTAGCGAATAAGAAGCAGGAACCATCTCCAACATCCACATTCCAGGCAATAATCGATTTACTAACCCAGTATGCTCTTGAAAACAACAAACTATCCTGCAGCTGAGATCAACATTTTTTACCACGATATCAACACAAGAAAAAGGCAGTCTATACAAAATTATACCCAACATTCCATATCAAGGAGACAAAACCATATATGTGTGTGGTTTTGGGAGGGGGTTAGGTTTAAGTTACACCTAATATAACTTTGGTTAATATAACCCCACCAAATATCGTTGCATTAGCTAAGTATTTCGCTAAAACCCACATTGAGTTATATGTTTTTCCTACATCTATTATGCTAATCAAATATCAAGATGATCAAGGATTAAGAGCCATCCCATCTATCAATTTCCAAATGCATGAATGGAGGATTTGATTGTAAATAACTTTTTATTGATATGAACTTTTACATAAATGATAAGCATGGAGTGAATACATAATCCAAAAGTTACTTATCAAAAAATACATAATCTAAAGGCACGATTAACAAAATATAAATCTCATATAAAATTATAAATGGTGTAACTTTAACCAATATATATCCAATGCTAACCCAATGATTAAAAGGAAAATCAAAGGGAGGGACCCACAACAATGAAAAAACAACCCGAATAATCCACCCCTTTGCCAAGCAGAGTGTCTATATAGATCCTATTCATGGATTAATGAAAATGTGCAAAAGCTTTATTTGCCCTTATAAATGGGAAAGAAAAACAAGAGATACTTTTTCTCAAAATACAGACAAATGGAAGTTTAACTCCTAACGAAGCACTTCATGAAGCCTGGATGCTTTTTCTTGAAACAGGGTTCTATGGTTGGTTCGCGACCACTGGATGCCGAAGGTTCACTCATTGAGTCATCCATGTAAATTGATATGTTTTTCATTCATAACCAACCGTCGCCAATTTGCCAATAAGCTCTAGTTCCAATGACACTTGCTTCTCCCATAAGAATGGGTGAAAGGTGAGGTCACAAATTCAAAACCCACTGAGTGTGTGGGTAACTTACCAAATTATAAAATAAATAACCCATCACCAATCTACAACTTCAAATGTGAGCTCAACTCATATTTTGTCAACTATCAATAGATGAGAATTGAGAAGTAACTAATTGACATAATATATATTGCTAAGCATGTAACAACCAAAGATGGAGCTATAATATAATATATATATATATATATATATAATATTTTTGTGTGGCCTCTCCAAAACTGAAATGTAGGCCCCAATATGATTAACATGAGCCCAAAAAATCACCCAAAAAAAAATGGTCACCAAGTGTGGATGGTGGCTCCTCCCAAAAAACCCCAATATGCTTTTTGCCAACTACAAGAATTAGATCATTGGTTTAGTGGCATGCAGTGAAGTTGATTATTCTTAACTCAGTTCTAAATCCTCAAAAAGCATATGAATGTTTTAAGACGACAAAACTTAGGTACAGCTTCTTAGATATTATACACTACATTTTCCAACTAAATTCATCCACGTAATTGCATTGACCGATAAACAACATTGTTGAATTTAGATCGGAGGATAATACTATTTGCGATTCATTAGTCAATTCAGCCACGTAATTAGATCTAACAAGAGTGGTTCTAGAACCACAAACTATTCCACAACTTTTTTGCTACAACTCTGACATGGCAGTCTATGAGTGGATTCCCTATCTATCACTCAGGCATTGATGCACCATTTTTTCTTATCTGCTCACACTCTGCCACGTCACAATACAGTTGTGGCAAAAAAGTTATAAAATAGTCCGTGGTACTAGATCTTTTCATCTAATAAGAACCAAATTTACTGTACCTAAAGAACTGTAGCTAGGTTTTTTCCAATTTTAGAATTGATGATATTTGTAGCAGCTAAGTAATTCGATGGTTTTTTCATCACAATACGAAGGAATTGTTTGGTCATTTTGGCTAAAAAGTGATTTTAAATTGATGGCAAAAACATGAACAAACCTGGGGAGTAGGAGTGGAGTTCTCAACAGACATGGAAGAGGAACAGCGAAGAGAGAGGTGAGTACTGTTTGGCCTTAGAAGGAGACGGCGTCGTATTGGAGAAGATGGACACGTGGACGTTGTAGAAGTGCGATGAGGAAGAAGGAAGTGACGGTTGGACTTGGAACTGGAAGTTGTTGGGAAAGGAAAAGGAGGGAAAGGTCGAGTTTGTGATGAGAGAAGAGGGAATGAAAGAGACATTACTGTTATTACTGTTACTGTTAATTAGGATTTTGGAATTCCTTGGGATTTTTAGATTTCTTGCAATTGCAGAGAGAGAAAAGAGTATTTTCTGTTCACTTTTCCAGCTCCACGCTTTTTTTTTTTTTTTTCCTCTCGCACTCTCGATCTTTCAATTTTCTCTCTCTTTTTCCTGTTTCTTTTGTTTGCTAAAGAGCGAAAATGAGTAACTAGCAATAAATATCCAACTATGTAGATAGCAGACAATGTTTATAAACTATATATTTTACTAGCATCTCGAGTCTAAAATACTCAATTTTAGCCTATAAATTGAGTCTCATAAACTCGATTTCTATGGTCTGATGTGACATTTTTTTTTCACGTGGTGACCACCTGAAAATCGAGTCTTAGAGACTCGATTTACAAACCAAAAAAATTTGAAAAAATTTCAAGTCTCTCACGTACTAGCCGAAATACCCAAAAAAAAATACAATCAAATCACAGAAAGAGAAAGAATCCAGAAATAGATCAAGCTCAAATACCCATCTTCAACCCAAATCTCAAAAACCCAGTCAAGCTCTACCTCCACATCAGCGACCTTAGTTACTTTGAAAATATGTGTTCATCAGAGAAAAAAAAAAACCCAAAATCAGAAGGTAGCACGCGTGTAATGCCCCACATATTTTTATTTGAGGTTATTATTAGGTTTTTCTTTTAAAAATAATTGGTGGGCCATAGGTATTATTTTATTAACTACTGCAGCCCACTACTCCACTAAACCCACATCTCTAATACAAACTACAGGGTAGAGGAAAAGATAGCTAGGGGTTTCATAAAAAGGATTTTATCAAAGAGGCTAAGAGGAGTTTAGAGCATAAACAATTGAAGGAGCAATCAGATTGATCAAGGTATAATTTCTCATAGTTAGAAACAAGAATTAAGGAGTTAGAATTTTTATCATGGAAAACTTTAGTGACGTGTAGATTGTGAGATTGGTAATTTCTTAAATTACGATTTACACTGTTTTAATAATTCTGCAGTCTTAGGTTGCCACTGTTCGGAGTCTAGAGCAAGAGCCGAAATTGTTGAACCCATGAATAAGGCTGGCATCATTTTCGTAGGTTATACTGTTGTCAACGTAATAGCTTTCATTTTCGTAGGGCTGATCCATACTTTAATAGCTTTCATTTTTGGTCAACGTCCTATTCTTCTTATTGTAGCTGTGATGGTCTATTGCCCAGGTGTTGACTAATTCCAAATAGAGTGACTCCTTATGAGCATTCGCATCAGTCCGTGTATTTTACACGCCCATTTTTACACTAAAAACCTACTTTTTCTATTTTACACATTCACTTTTACAAATCACCCACATCAATTCATCTATTTTATCACCACTTTTATTTAAATAATCAATTTTTTCCATTTTTTTATTATTTCCTCAACTAACCTTATTATAGGCGCGCACTCTTTCTCTCTCAGCTCATTTTTTTCTCAACCCATTTTTTCTGATTTTGCTCTCTCTCTCTCTCTCTCTCTCTCACAGCCCATCTCCCTACCCATAACCCATCTCAATACCCATTTCTGAATCAGCTCTACCTCTCGGTCCATACCGCTCCGCAGCTCCGATCCACAGCTCCCACGAGCTCCGATCCGCAGCTCCGATCCAAGCTCCCACGAGCTTCGCTGCGCAGCTCCGATCCAAGCTCCCACGAGCTCCGATCCAAAGCTCCGCTCCGCAGCTCTGATCCAAGCTCCCACGAGCTCTGATCCTCAACTCCGCACCACCACTCCGCTCCGCAGCTTCGATCCAAGCTCCCACGAGGGCCGATCCAAGCGCTCCAATCCAAGCACGCCGATCGGTTTGGATTTTGTCTGTGGGTTATTTTGTGGTGTCTGTGGGTTATTTTGTTGGTTTTGTGGTGTCTGTGGGTTATTTTGTTGTTGATTTTGTGGTGGTTGATTTTTGATTTTGTCTGTGGGAGTGTGTATCGGAGGAAGAAGATGATGAGGGGTTGGTTGAGCAGATGGAGAAGAGAGAGAAAAAAAAAGGAGCGAAATTAGAAATATTAAAATAATCTATACATGAGCTACAGTAACCGTGTATATATACACGGTTACTGTAGCTCATGGAAATTTTTAGAAGAATTTACACAGTTTTACACAATCTGATGTGAGAGGATTTTTGGCCAAAATGTGTAAAATGAGGAAGATTTTGTATTATACATGATTATCCATATGCTGATGCAAATGCTCTAAGGTCCAACATGTCTACGATTCTTTAAAGGATAATGCAGACTTGTTTCTTCTACCAAATTCTAATTTATCTCAAAATAATGCTTAGATATTTTATACATTAGGGTCATTAATATTAAGCCCATGAACAGGTCATATTAGTTTTGCCCCACGGTTTTTGTTGAGATATATATTAAATCCTAGAATATTGGCGGCTGGGTCTGAGTTTTGATAAATTCAAGAGAGTATATCCTTGAGTAGAGATGCTTTGCATTAGTGTTATCATTTAGTTCAGCAAGTATAATTTTAGTGAGTCATTTGTATAAGTCAATAAGATTTATATTTTGTGGAGGATATTAAGTAATTTTCATGATTGATTATAGGTTCTATTTAAGAGTATTTCGAGACTATTTGGAAGGTGTTTCAGCTGGACTTTCAGAGTGATTCAAGTGCAGTAAGTAATTATGCATAATATGCACAAGTTTTGTCATTTAGGTTCTTAGATGTCAAAGGTTTTCAAAAGTCATATTTTTAAGCTTACGTTTCCTAAAGTTTATTGAAAGCATTTTTATATCATTGAAAGAGAAACTTTGATATCTTTTTAAATAATGTTTTAAAGAGAAATTTTGAATTTTAAATCACATTTTGAATGTCCAAATCTCATTTAAAAGATAACTTCTAAACTAAAATATTTTCTGAAAATAATTGAGTTTCAAAGTAAGTTTTCTAAAAAGGTTCTTGTTCTTTAAATTTGTTAAAACCAAGTGATTTCAAAGTCATATTCCTATTCTCAAATGATATTTAAAATGTTTCTTTTAGCAAATTTAATTTTCAGACTTACTTAAGAATTGTAAAATATTCATATAAACTCTTCAGTTCTTATTCATTCCCTAAGAGAGTCAAGCATCATTTGATTTATGTTCTATTGTATATTGTGATCTTCGATATGCCTCTGTATTTGAAAAGAAATTGTTAATACCAAGTAAATTATCATATTTTGTATAAACTTTGCTTTGTGATATGTGACTCAAAATAAGTGTTTTTTTTTTTTTAGAATTGATCAGATATATCAGATATATGTGTAAATCCGCTCACAGGATTGTATGTGAGAATATGTGTTGATCCATCACCAGCAGGGGTTAGATGTTGGTATCCGCTCACAGGATTGTATATGAGAATATGTGATGTGTATATGTGACACTGTGCTCTGATCAATTATATGTATGTGATTTCTAATGATTTTAAGATGTGATTACATATGTATTAAGTGATTCATTATATGTTTTGGAATAATTATTTTTGATATAATTAAATGAGTTTGTGAAAAATAAAAATACTCGTGCTTTGCTTGACTCTATTCCGTTGTGTATTCTGTATAATTACTTACTGGATGTGTGGCTCACCCCATCAATTACAATTTTCAGATTAAAGTTTAGTTGGGGAACAGAACCTTTGGATTGCTTCGTAAGGTGCAAGGTAGAGCGTGGGAGTTTTAGGCGAAGTCAATAATATTAATACTTGAAGTCTCAAAAGATTATTAGTTATTTTTTTTATTCCGCTTTAGATTTCACAGTGTTTTGGAGACTATTCTAAAATTGTGGATTTTAGTTATTGTAAGAGATTTATCAATAGCATTGTTTATTTGGAGCTTTATTGAATTATGTTTAAATTAATTAAGTTTATTGAGTTATGTAAGCTCAGTAAGATAGTCATGCATCTAAATTCATGTTCCATGAATTTGGGTCGTGAAAGTGTTGGTATCAGAGCTCTAGGTTATGATTCTGTAGACAATTAGGACTTCTGATGTTTTTGTATAGGATGTGGAAGAATAGGCTTGAATCATTGGATAATCAATGGGTATTTTTATGGGTTTGATAATTGTTAGAAGCTGTGTGCCTGTATGCTTAGGATCATAAGAATAGTAAAAGCTTTAGTATCTCTTGTATACTATGATTTTTCTTTGAGGTTTATCCTACTCTAAAGTGTTGTTTGTTTGGTTATAGGAAAATGCCCCCCGCAATTCTACCCCTTCTGGTTCTGAGCCAAAATCTGAGAGCCTTGAAGGTGTTTTAAGTGCTATCAGAAGTCTTGCTGAGGTGGTGGAGAAGCATGTTAGTACTAGTGGAATAGTTAAGCCCAAAGATGTTGAGATTGAAGGATGTACTATTGAGCAATTCAGGAAATTGGGTCCTCCTTCATTTTTGGGCAACCTTGATCCTACAGAAGCAGAGTCCTAGATAATGCAAATGGAGAAAATTTTTGATGTGATTGGTTGTACTGAAGTGCAAAAAGTTTCTTTTGCTTCCTTTATGCTGAAAGGGGAAGCAGAGCATTGGTAGAGATCCACCAAAAAGACTGTGCCACTTATGGAAGATGAGATATTGACTTGGACTGTTTTCCTTGAAGCTTTTTATGAGAAATATTTTCCAGTAAGTGTACGGGATGAGAAAGAAGTGGAGTTTATGGAGCTCATTCAGGGAAATAAAACGGTGTTACAGTATGAGGCTAAATTTACTAAGTTGTCTCAATTTGCCCCTCACATCGTGGCTGATGATGTTAGGAAGGCTAAGAAATTTCAGAGGGGACTACGACCAAGTATCAGAACTAGGATGGCAGCCTTACGATTGAAGTCATACTCTGAGGTTGTGGAGACTGCAAAGGTTGTTGAGAAGAAGTGTGAAGACTATCAGAGGATTAGGAGTCAGAATAACAAAAGGCCTAAGACTGAAGGGTTTCATAGAGGGAATGAACATAATAAGCCATTTAAGAAGAAGACTACAGCAGAACCAGAGACTCAAATGGTGCAACAGGTAATAGAGGTTTGTCAGAAGTGTGGTAAAAAGCATAAGGGGGTTTGCTATTGTGAAAGTAGGGCTTGTTTTAAGTGTGGTCAAATGGGTCATCGTATCAAAGATTGCCCAGCCATGAAGAGTGAGTTGGTGACTAAGCCTACTGATGTGAAGCAAAGGCCAAAAGTCCAAGGACGCGTGTTTGCTATTATTGAGCAAGATGCTAAGGCATCCAAGTCAGTGGTAACAGGTACCATCCCCATATTTTCTCATAATGCACGGGTCCTTATTGATCCTGGTTCTACTCATTCCTTTGTATCTTGTGCTTATATGAAATATGCTGATTGTGTGCCTGAATTGTTGGACTTTGAACTTTCTGTTTCTACTCCTTTGGGTGAAACTATGGTTGCTGAGTTTATATGTAAGTCTTGTGTGATTAAGATTGAAGGAAATGAGTTGTTGGCTGATTTGATTATCTTAGAAGTTCAAGAATTTGATGTAATATTAGGCATGGATTGGTTAGTAGCTTATCATGCTAATGTTGACTGTTACAAGAAGGAAGTTGTGTTTTCTATTCCGGGTCGACCTGAATTTGTGTTTCATGGGTCAAGAGAGAGCCTTGTGCCTAATGTTATTTCTGCCATTCATGCTAATAAGTTAGTTAGAAAATGCTGTAAAGGTTATCTTGCATATGTGGTAGATAACCAGAAGGAAGGAGTTAAGATTGATGACATTCCTATTGTGAGGGACTTTGTTGATGTATTTCCTGAGGATCTCCCTGGGTTACCGTTTGATAGGGAGATAGAATTCTCCATTGACTTAGTGCCAGAAACTGCACCTATTTCTATGACACCCTATCGCATGGCACCTGCAAAGTTGAAAGAACTTAAATTGCAATTGCAAGAGCTTTTAGAAAAAGGGTTTATTCAACCTAGTGTATCTCCTTGGGGTGCTCCTATGCTTTTTGTAAAGAAAAAGGATGGGTCTATAAGATTATGCATTGACTACAGACAGTTGAATAAGGTCACTGTGAGGAACAAATATCCTTTACCTAGGATTGATGATTTGTTTGATCAGTTACAAGGTGCTAAAGTCTTTTCGAAGATTGACCTTAGATCAGGTTATCATCAACTCAAGGTTAAGCAAGAGGATATACCTAAGACTGCCTTTCGTACTCGTTATGGGCACTACGAGTTTTTGGTGATGCTGTTTGGATTGACTAATGCCCCTGCTGCCTTCATGGATTTAATGAACCATGTGTTCAAGCATTTTTTGGATCGATTCGTTATTGTTTTTATTGATGATATTTTAGTATATTCTAAAACTCAGGAGGAGCATGTAGAACATTTGAGGATGGTGTTGTAGGTCTTGAGGGAGCAAAAATTATATGCCAAGTTTAAGAAGTGTGAGTTTTGGTTAGATGAAGTAATGTTTTTGGGGCATGTAATATCTAAGG
Source organism: Quercus ilex subsp. ballota (assembly GCA_032727855.1). NCBI lineage: Eukaryota > Viridiplantae > Streptophyta > Magnoliopsida > Fagales > Fagaceae > Quercus > Quercus ilex. The sequence continues at coordinate 57,611,657 of CM064915.1, forward strand.
ATGGCATTTTTATGGATCCTAAAAAGGTGGAAGCTGTGGTAAATTGGCCTAGACCAACATATGTATCTGAAGTTCATAGTTTCTTGGGCCTTGCAGGTTACTATAGGAGGTTTGTTGAAGGTTTTTCACGTATAGCAGGTCCCTTGACTAGGTTGACCCGAAAGAATGCTAAATTCTTGTGGAAAGATGAATGTGAAAAGAGCTTCCAAGAATTGAAAGACCGGTTGGTTTCTGCTCCAGTTTTGACATTGCCAACGGGTTTAGGAGGATTTGTAATTTACAGTGATGCTTCACAGAAAGGCCTTGGTTGTGTGCTTATGCAGCATGGAAAGGTGATAGCATATGCTTCTAGGCAGCTAAAAAGGTATGAACAGAATTACCCTACTCATGACTTGGAGTTAGCAGCAGTGGTCTTTGCATTGAAGATATGGAGGCACTACTTATATGGGGAGACGTGTGAGATTTACACTGACCATAAAAGTTTGAAATATTTGTTCTCTCAAAAAGAATTGAATGTGCGGCAAAGGAGATGGATTGAGTTGTTGAAAGACTATGATTGTACAATACATTATCACCCAGGCAAAGCAAACGTGGTGGCTGATGCCTTGAGTTGGAAATCCTCTGGTAGGATGGCAAGTATAATTTTGAGAAAAAGACTTTTTTTTGAAGAGTTGAAGGAGATTAATGTGGAACTCCAATTTAAGGAGCCAAGGGTATTTCTTGCTCATTTTCGAGTATAGCCTACCTTAGTTGAAAGTGTGAAGATTACTCAAGGATCTGATCCTAAATTGGTAAAGATTATGGAAGAGGTAAAGGAAGGTAACCGAGCTGAGTTTGAAATTCATGGTGATGGTGTTTTAAGATTTAGGAATCGATTATGTGTTCCTAATAATGCTGAATTAAAAAGGGAAATTATGGAGAGGCTCATTATTCTGCATACACTGTTCACCCAGGTAGCACAAAAATGTATCGAGACCTCAGAGAACTGTATTGGTGGAATAATATGAAAAGAGAGATTGCAGACTTTGTATCCCGGTGTTTAATTTGTCAGCAAGTTAAAGTTGAACATCAAAGGCCTGCTGGATTACTTCAGCCTCTTAGTATTTCAGAGTGGAAGTGGGAACACATCTCTATGGACTTTGTGACTAGATTGCCTAAGTCAGATAAGGGTTCAACCTTATCTGACTAGATTGCTCATGACCTTTTCCACTATGAACTTATATGGATTTCGGGCAGCCCTTTTGTGTCTTAACGGAAATCCAAGGTACTTTCCAATATCATGCATTTCTCGAATGCCCAATTTGTCATAGACTTCCCCCTTTAAACTTTCATTGACATTTCAAGAAAAATAAACATGGGACTTTTCCAAGCTAATTTTTTGGCCTGATTTAGCACAAAACTTCCCAAGCACTTCCAATATTGCTTTACAGGCAGCGGGTTCAACCTTTCCAAACAATATGATATCATCCGCAAATAGAAGGTGGGAAAAGCCTAAATTATCCTTGGAAGCCTTTAAAGGGGTCCAAACTCCATCTACACACTTTTGCTCAATAAGGTGGCCCAAATACTCCATGCATAATATAAAAATGTACGGGGATAAGGGGTCTCCCTGTCTAATACCCCTTGATGGCTCAAAAGATTGTAAAGCACCCCCATTGACCAAAATGGATATGCTTGTAGTTGCAATACAGCTCATTATGATCTTAGTGAGTTTTGGTGGGAAATGGAAAGCTTCTAAAACTTTATGCACAAAACTCCATTCAAGCCTATCATAGGCTTTTTCTAAATCCAACTTGATAGCCATGTAGCCCACTCTTCCCTTCTTCTTTTTGTCCAAGGTATGAAAGAGTTCTTGGGCGATGATAACATTATCAGTTCCTCTTTGGCCAAGCACAAAAGCAGTCTGCACTGGAGATATCAAGCTGCTAAGATGGGGTCTGATTCGGGCCACAATGATCTTCGAAATAACTTTATAAATAGAGTTGCATAAGCTGATGGGCCTATAGTTGCTTAATGATTTTGGGTTTTGGCATTTCGGAATTAAGGATATCAATGTCTCATTTAGATAACTCGGCACAACACCATGCATAAAAATTCCTTTAATCTCCTCGCAAACAGAATTTTTAACCTCCATCCAAAAATGTTGGTAGAATCCCACATGTAAACCATCGGGACTTGGGGCTTTGAACGGTTTGAGAGCCCAAAGATTTGCTCTAATTTCCTCCACTGTAACATCACAATCAATCCTAGCTCTATCCTTATTTGATAAGTAGCAGCAAGAGAAAGAAGAGACATTCGAGGATTTAGTGGACCACCTCAACTCCGTGGTGTACAAGTTTTTAAAACCACTCCTTATATGCTCCTTTACCTCATTTTCCTCAGTTAGCCAATTCCCCACTGCATCTTTGATGCACCTTATTTTGTTCCTATGTCGCCTCACCACAATGGAGACATGGAAAAAGGATGTGTTGCGATCCCCAAAGGAGGCTGCATTAAGTCTGGACTTAAGGGCCTAAAATTCTTCCTCTTGCATTAGGATAAGGGAATATTCTGACAAAAGCTGATTTTTCAAATTTAGAAGAAAATCATTAGGGTTCTCAGCAATGGCTTTCTGTGTTCCATTCAATCTAGCTAATACCCTTCTCTTCTTTGTAAAAATGTTACCAAACACTTCCATATTCTATTTTTTAACTCTGTCAACAAAATTTGACATTGCTCTTTGTAATACTATATCCTTAGACCAAGCTTGCTGCACAACTCTATAAAAATCCGGGTGGAGAACCCACTTTGTTTTGTTTTGATTCAGGGGTCGTTCCCCTTAATGTTTTCTATTTTTTTTTTTTCAGATTTTTCTTTTAATTCCGAATTAAAAAAAAAAACCACATGCAAAATGGTGTCGTTTAGTGGGTTTAACGGCAACAGTAACAGAAGCAATAACAGAGCCTTGAATTGATAAAAATTGAAAGTTAGAGAACTGAATTGACAAAACTGAAAGTTAGAGGACTGAAATGAAAAAAAATGTGAAAGTTAAAGGGTCAGTTTTGCATTTTTGCCAAGAATAAAAAATCAAGAGAAAGAGAATAACCACTTTTTGAAGAAAGAATGTGAAAGAGAATAATAAGAAATTTATAAAAAATAATGTAAGAAGAAAAAAAGTAAAAATAAAAAATATAGTAATAAACACCAAATTATCCAACTAATATTATGTAATAAAATAATAGAAATAATTACACCTTACCCATCTATGGTTTGCCTATAATTTGACTTGCTTACCTATGGTTTCAATTTTGACCCTTTACCCACCCGAGGTTCAATCAATTACTGCCCCGTAACCCATCTCCCTGTTTGCCGTTACTCTAACACGTTTTCTTTCGAAATCAAAACACAAAACAGATCAAACACTCCTCTCCAGCAAAACACACTCTCATCCACGTTTGCTCACCCACCTGAGAGCTTAGATGCTACAATGCTACCCACCACCTAATTTATTAGACCAAAAATCATCTGGGTTTTCATTTGGACAGATACTTGTTGTTGTTTAATTAATGTATATTGGCAGATTTTGTATTATTGGGTTTAAAGTGTTTTGCTGGATTTCATTCCTTCTTCCCCTCATTTTTCTGATATTTGATTTAGCGTATTCTGTCATGAATGATTTCTTTGCATTAAGCTTTTCTACTAGGTTCTCACGCTTATTTTGTTTCACAAATACAAGCAAAGTAATTGACAGAAGCTAAACATAAACTTCAGTAAAATATGGTAGTTTTGACCATCAGTTCCATGCTAAATTGAGGACTTATAAATGACACATGTTCATTGTTTGGTAAATAATGCAACGATTTCATCTTTGAATTGTTTTCAAGAGCCACTAACAATAGCAAGGAAAATTGGTTTTCAAACATAAGTTTGGAGCATAAATTTGCAAGAAGATTCCAAGAATTCAGAACTTGGCAACTTTTCTAGCATTCTTTGTATTATTCTTTTATGCAAAGGTTCACAGCATTCCTTGAGGCAAAACACAACAACAACACTGAGGCAAAAATGAAAAATGTATAACTAATCATGCCCATATCAAACCCAGATCAAGAAACCAATCACAACAAACCCAGAAAAACACAATCAAACCCAAACCAACACAATCAAACCCAAAATCAAACCCAGATCCCACCACCACTGACCAACACAATCAAACCACCACCACCCCACCACCCCACCGATTAGTCACCAAACCCACGCCAACAAAGTAACCAAACCCACTACCACCATCGTTGATCAAAAAAGAGAGAGGAAGAGGGATTTCGCAATCATCAACAAGCCGGGCGGAGGTCGAGATCGAGCTCCATTTTGGCCGAGACGGAGGTTGAGATCGAGCTCCATTCTCTCTAAACCACCGCCGACCCTCTTCCTGGATCTGCTCCAAACCGCCGAGACGGAGGCTGAGACCGAGACGGATGCGAGAACGAAGGAAATCAGATGAACCCACAACCAAAACCACATAAAAATGAAACCCATAAAGAACAAAGAGATGAGAGTTCTCCTTAACTCCATCATCGGAGAGAGAGAGCAAAGAGACGAGAGAGAGAATGTTGTAGAAGAATAGGCCAGAAGAAAGAGACACGTAGAGAAGGAAAATATGATATTTATAGTGGTTGACTTAGGTTTGATTTTTTTGGGCATATGTTCTCATAGAAGTTTTTAAGCAATCAAAAACCCTAACTTTTTGATCTGTTTTGTGTTTTGATTTTGAAAGAAAACGTGTTAGAGTAACGGCAGACAGGGAGGTGGGTTACGGAGCAGTAACGGATTGAACCTCGAGTGGGTAAAGTGTCAAAATTGAAACCACGGGTAGGCAAGTCAAATTAGAGGCAAACCACATGTGAGTAAAGTGTAATTATCCCAAAATAATATTATATTCTTATATATTATATTTATAATGCAATATGATAATTAACATCTATGAAATCAAAGAGAATTAAAAAGATGACAACTTAAAAACACAAAACTTAATCATATCAACCCAAAGTAGAGTTCCAAATAATACAAAAATTCATCAATCTAAAGTAGTGATGCAAGAAAAATAGAAAAAAAAATGAGGGAGATAGAGAGAGAGAAATAACCTTTTGTGTGCGGAAAATGAGAGAAAGAGAGAGAAGTAACATTTTGCGTGTGAAAAAACTATGAATAGAATGGAAAAGAGAATTGTAAATTTATAGTAAGAAGAGGAAAATAAGAAAAACAAAAAATAAATGAAAATAAAAGAATAAAAGAAAAGTGATATTAAGGTACATAGTTGTGGGAAGATGAAAAGGTAAAAGGGAGGGAAGTTAGAAAAGTATAATTAACAATAAGTTGGGAAATTAATAAGAAAAAAAATTAAAAATACACGAGAGAATGTTGAAAATGAGTAGATGATATGACCGTTGCTATGACTCAATAGAAGTGTAATAATAATAAATGTTATGCTTCAACTTTTATACATCCATCCCCAAAGCCTTCAAAGGTCCCTAGGAATCCTTCATGCCAAGACTGGGAAACAGAAAGAGAATATCAGACACAAACTTAACGAGGAAGCAAACATTCCAATTTCATTTAACAGGCCAATATCTGATGTAAGATGAGCAAATCAAATTGTATCATCATCAAAAACCTACTTGCCCAACATCGTACAAAAATAGATGAAACATATCCATCTTTGGAATCTATTTGTACAAATAAATTAGTACCAAAGAGAGGAATAAAGCCTTTTGTTGATTTGTACAGATAAAATATTGGTTCCAAAAAGTGGAATGAAGCCTTTTGTGGATTTGTACAGATAAATTGGTTCCAAAGAGTTCAATAAAGCCTTTTGTAATTTAGGCAAATCAATTACTTTTAAAGTCAACTTTTAAACACAAAGCAAAGGAAAATGATGTGGCAGAAGTTGTTCCTGCTCTCAGTGAGGACATTTTTCTGGTCTGAGTGTCTTTTTATTGCTAATTTTTTGTGGTTGGATTTCTCTAACTTTTTATGTAGCAAGGAAAAAAAAGAAGTCAAAGTTAGTTGTTTCAATGTGATAAGTAAATAATAGTTTAATTTAATTTTTCACAAAAATACAGACAAAACCAATTGTGGAAATAAGCCAATAACTTTGTCCCAAACTCCCAATGTGAAAGGCTAACCTGGTGCATTTGTTTCACACATCACAAGTGACAAATTAATAGCAATAGCAATTACCATATGCCGCACCAAATATTCTGTACACAGTTACATTTTTGCCCATATGTAATGCCATTCACACCATGACATTACCACCCTAAGTTCAAAAGCAAATCCCAAAACTCACTAAGAGAGAGAGAGAGAGAGAGAAAGAGAGATGAAACCCAATCGTGCAATCTTCATCAAGCTTTTATTAGTACAATGCCTAGCAATTGGTTGTGTTTCACAAGATTTTGATTTCTTCTACCTTGTACAATAGGTGAGTGGAATTATTTAAGAGAGAGATTATCATTTTGAACGCTAATTACTCTTATCTGATGTTGTCAAAACGTCAGAACTTTTTTTTTTTTTTTTAATTTCACCACTCTAAATCTCTAATGCAGTGGCTAGGATCATACTGTGAAACAAAGCAAAGTTGTTGCTATCCAACAACTAGAAAACCCAAAACTGATTTCGGCATTCATGGGCTTTGGCCTAATTACAACAATGGCTCATACCCGTCCAACTGCGATCCTAACAGCCCTTACGTTCAATCCAAGGTACCAATGTTTTATTAGGAAAATGTTAGTTGTTATCAATTTTACTATATGAAATTTATAAACTAATTTGATAATAAATGTAATTGATGCTACATCAACAACATAAGTACTTAAATTCTATCACTAATAAAGTTCATTGTATATCATTCATTCTATAGATTTCAGACCTAATTAGAAAAATGCAAGTAAGTTGGCCAACATTGGCTTGCCCAAGCGGCAGTGGTTCCTCATTTTGGTCACATGAATGGGAGAAACATGGTACTTGCTCCGAGTCCATCCTTAACTAGCGTGGATACTTTCAAGCAGCTCTTAACCTCAAAGACAAAGTAGACCTCCTCCAAATTCTTGAAAGTGCAGTAACTCTTCATCTCTATAGTAACTTGAAATTGGTTGTCCAAGCTTAATTTCATAAACCTTCTCTTTGTTTTGTTTTGTTTTGTTTTTTTTTTTTTTTTTTAACATTGAGTGGGGAAAAAACTGTTAAAGGGATCCACCCAGATGGGAGTTCTTACAGCTTAAGTAGAATAAGTGATGCTATAAAAGGAGCAATTGGGTATGCTCCTGGGATAGAATGCAATGTTGATGCATCTGGGAATAGCCAGCTTTACCAGATTTATCTTTGTGTAGACACTTCTGGGTCAAACCTCATCAAATGTCCTGTGCTACCATAAGGGGGATGTGCCTCCAACATTGATTTCCCTACATTCTAAAAATATAATAGAGGAAGAAAGTGGGATGTCTCTCTTAAATATCCAATATTGGATATTTCGACTGTAGTCCTACCTAATTACCTATCATTTGTATTCTCTTGTGGCATAATATAATCTAATGGAAAAATAATCATATCTATTATGTAAACCTTTAAATTGAAGAAAAATAAAATTTTCATTATAAAAATGAAGTCTCTGAATCCTGATTCATATTTTGTGGGTTGAAATCAATGATTTTATATTGAGTGAGGTGCCTCGCATTTAAAAAAAAAAAAAAAAATCTAAGAATATTTGTCATATAGAAAATCCTAAATAGCCAATTTTTATGACCTTTGGAGCATGATACAAACATCTAACATTGACAATAGCACCAAACTGCGAGTAGTGTGTGCATTGAAAGTTATATATGGATGAAAAGAAGTCACGCGTGGTTCAAAGGAAGGTATTTCCAACCTCAATTATCTATATATATATATATATATATAATCCAATTAGATTTTAAATTAAAATTCAATTAGAGTCTAATTTTGTGGCACGTGTCTCATCTAATCTAAGTTTTTAAATTTTTGTGCTAAGTGAGTTAATTCAATGTAAAAATCGGATTTCAATTAGAATTTAATTTTGCGACATGTATCCCATTTAATCTAAGTTTTTAAAATTTTGTGCTAAATGAGTTAATTTAGTGTAAAAAATAAGGAGTTCAATATAAGTAAATCATAAAAAAATAATTTTTGAATGATTTTATATTTATGAGCCTTTTTTTTATAGAGCTAAAAACAATTCAAGTTTATAAGTCATCTATATATATATATATATATATATGTCTCATTTAATAATTTTTTTTTTTTAATTTTTTGTGTCAAATGAGTTAATTTAGTGTAGAAAACCAAGAGTCCAATATAAATAAATCATAAAAAACATAATCATATATCTAACACTATATATAAAATTAGAGGAAGAGAGAGTTTGAATGATTTTATATTTATGAGCCTTTTTTTGTATAACTAAAAAAAATTCAAATTTATAAATCATATATTTATATATTAATAGGTAAAGTTTAGCGAAAATCTAATTAAATTCTACAATTGAAGTCCAATTTTTTGTCATGTGTCTTAAATTATTTATTTTTAAAGGGTTTTATTTCTTAATATTAGAATCAAATGTGGGACCATATTATAAATATCCATTCAAGTGAGTTATTGTGTACAAAAACCAAAGAGTCTAGAATTAATGAACATAAAAATATTTAAAAAATTTACAATTTACAATTTACATTTTCTACCTAATAACATTCTTACAAGACTTTTTAAAGAGTTAAAAAATATATATATAAGAATGACTATCAATAATAGTTAAAAATTATATATGTAAGAATTATACTATGCATCTTAATGTGTATCTTTTAAGTATATCCATGCATATGCATAGGATTACAAGCTAGTTGGTCTAATTATTTTTTAACGTTTCATGAAATCCATAAAAGTCTTGAATTCAAGACTCTTAATTAACATCTTAAAGTCATTTTAAATAGATATTTTTCTATAATTATCTGGTGTGTATGAGATGAAGAGACTATATATACTTGAAGAAATAATTAGGTGATCGAAATTTGAAAGACACTAACATTAAATAAATTTAAAAAAAAAATTTAATCTTAATATTAAAATTGCGGAGAACATTGGCTTGGTATTTACATACGAGGTTGAATAATGAAACTTCCAAAAGAAACTTTTAAAAGTCAAATACCACACCAAGTTAAATGACAAGTCATAATATAAATAATTGTTTAGAATTAGTATTAAAATGACATTGATTACTAGCATGTATAATAAATAAATATGAACATTTTATTTTTTTTAAATTAAAACAGTCGTTGTTTTCTTACTATAGGTTATTGAATATCCTAAATCCCTTCCATCTAGCTCATTTCCTAGGATTTTATCTCAATATTTAACCCTATAAACTAATGAGTTTAAAGGGTTATAGATTCCACGTGGATTTTGTTGCTTTGAGTTTTGGTAGTTGGCATCGCCCAAAAAGGGAGTTTAACTTACCTCAAGTACTTTTTTAACTGGACATGTCATTTTATTTTAAATATACAATGACAAGTGATAGTGAGTTTTAATCTCTACCTTTTATTTAGTTAGTGAGTGATGTGACAGTCTTTCATTAAAACAAAAAGAGATTTATTTTAAAAAAATAATAGAGGTAAGCCAAACCCCCCAAAAAGTACGGAAAAGAACAAGGAAAGGAGGAAAATAAAAAATTAGATCCACTTAACATCATTGAAAGTTAGAAACTATAGGCTGTTTTTTCTTTTCTTTTGGATAAGTAATCCTTTAATAAACATTGTTTTATTCAAAGAGTCACACGTAAAAATAAAAAATTTTACAATGTTTTTTTTTTTTTTGGATAGGTAATCCTTACATAAACATTGTTATTTATTTATTATTTGATAAGTAATCCTTCCACAAACATTGTTTTTAGTCAAAGAGTAAAGCATAAAAAAAAAAAAAAAATCTCAATTTTTTTCATAATTTATTGGAATGATAATTAGGTTACGAGTGATACACTACATGGAGAGTTAATAACAATTTAGCCTAAATGATTTAGGTAAATGTTATGTGATTAAAATCATATGTAAGTGGTTAATTATTAAAATCACCGTATGGTGATTTGGAATAATTTTCTTTGAATCGATTTAGAGAAGAGTTGTCCATATAGATATAAAGTTAATTACCAATGCAAAAAAGAAGAAGATATAAAGCTAATTATAATGCTTTTTCATTTTTCTTTTTAATAGGTAGGTAGTGAGGGGGGAATGTAAGATTCAAACTACCAACATGAGACACCATTGAGGAGAACATTATTGTTGGACAATCACTTGAACCCCAAAGCTAAGTGGACATCCCAACAGGTCCAGTGCTCCTATTTATTAGACTCAATTCTTACCCATGAATCTTTAGCTTACTATTCAATGCATAAACCCAGCCAACCTGAACCACTCGCCCAACCTGAAGGGTATTGGGCTGGTTAGATGGGTGTTTAGGTTAGGTTAGGGCCAAAAAGTCGGGTCTCTTTTGGGTTCAGGTCGGTCTCAAGTCCAACTCGATTCACCCGATTTAAAAAAAAAAAAAAAAAAAAAAAAAAAAAAAAAACTTGTTTGGCAAAAAGTTGGGTCTCTTTTGGTAACTGGTTTTTCCCTTTATTTTCTGTTTTCAAAAATAATTTTTTATTTTTGAGACTAAAAAACTTGTTTGGCAACCCAAAATAGACAAAAAACAAACACTGTTATCTTAACTCAATTTGTGAAGGAAACTGAAACATGCAAAAGGCTGTTTTCAGTTTCTAATTTTCAAAAGTCAATGAAAACACGCATTTAATTTAATAAATTTGTCTCATTTAATGAGTTAGCATTAGAGTTCAAATCATAATAACAACATATTTTAGTATTTTCTATTTTTTTCTTCAAAAAACTATCTTTTTAATTTCAACTAACCAAACATGTTTTTTATTTCAAAAATACAAGAAAATTGTTTTTTCTTTATATTCCCAAAAACAAGTTTTTGAAAATAGAAAACAAAAACTGTCACCAAACATAACCTAAATCTTTGCTTTTTATTTTTTAGACAAAACATGAAACAAACGTAAGAGAGTGAGAGAGAGTTAAGGAAAAAAAACATACGGTACATTGAAAAAAGTTATTCTCCTTCTTTTTTCTTCCTTTTCCAATTCTTGTGTTTTGCTTTGCTTTCTCATGAAACTCTGATTGAGTTGATCAATTGTATCCCAAGGAGGAGTGAGAGATAAAGAGATAGATCCATGATATGTAAATGTTTGACAATAAATTTAATTATGACCATAAAACTCTTTAAATTCCTAAACATACAATTAAAAATAGACCAATTTTATACAGAAATAAGTGAAAATTTGAAAAAGTATTTAATTGATTCATAGGTCATAGCTTTAGCCGCATATATTTCTAAATGGAAATTTGAAAAAAGAGCAACATGCATACCACTATTAATGGCAGGCATTATAAAAACTCTTTGTCCATATATACAACACTAAGTTAAACCATTAAAAAGTTTCTCAAAAAAAATTAAACCATTAAAAATTATGAGCATTAACATTATCCAACAAGTGATAAAAAGTTCAGAAATGCATTTTCCTATCTTGATACTACCTCCGTCCCAGTTTGTTTGTCTTCTATTCCATTTTGGAATGTCTCAAAATATTGTCCTGTTTCTAAAAATAAAAACTATTAATTTACTAATGTTCCTATTATACCCCTACTTTATTTTCAAAACTATTTGAAAAGAAGACTAACTAATATTTAAAAAAATCAAATTTAATTGGGGCACCTTTTTAGTTGTCTCATTAAGTATAACTTTTTTTTAAAAAACTGATAAATTTATTTAAGGGTAATTTTGTAAACTTATACATTTTTATAAGGCAGACAAAACAATAAATGATATTCTCTTAAAAAGTTTAACTTTTCAAATAGGACAAATAAATTAGGACGGAGGGAGTATTTATTAGGAAATAAACTAGCAACGTTTTGTTTTGTTTGTTTGTTTTTTTTTTTTTTTTTTTTTTTTTTTTTTTTTTTTTTTGAGAAGAAAAAACTAGCAACCTAGTCCTGGGATGATATTTTAGTTAGTCCAACAAATTCATGCATCCTAAATTTAAATTTTCAATTTTCAATTTTCAATGACAGGAAGTGGGGATAAGGTTTTAAAGAAACTGATAATGGTGTATATTTAAAAGGATCTAACTTTTGGATATACAACACATGTTTTAAATCTCTTTAACTCACACTCATTTTCCAATGTGGGATTAACCCACTATTTTCCTTATTAAGGATTTGTTTGGGATTCGCTTATTTTGCTGAAACTGAAAACTTTTTGCTAAAAGTATTGTAGATAAAGGTAAAAGTTAGTTGAAATAGTATAGTGGGACCCATGAATAGTACCAAAAAGTGCAGTGGAACTCATTAATAGTAGTAAAAATAAACTGAATAGTAAAATAAGTTGGCAAAATTAATCAAGCAATTAAAATTATTTGAAGAGGGGATAAGGTTTTAAAGAAACTGATAATAGTGTATATCTAAAAGGATATAACTTTTGGATATACAACACATGCTTTAAATCTCTTTAACTCACACTCATTTTCCAATGTGGGATTAACCTACTATTTTCCTTATTAAGGATTTGTTTGGAATTCGCTTATTTTGCTGAAACTGAAAACTTTTTGCTAAAAGTATTGTAGATAAAGGTAAAAGTTAGTTGAAATAGTATAATGAGACCCATGAATAGTACCAAAAAATGCAGTGGAACTCATTAATAGTAGTAAAAATAAACTAAATAGTAAAATAAGTTGGCAAAATTAATCAAGCAATTAAAATTATTTGAAGTATTCCTTATTAAGTGTCCGTTTGGCATGATTAATTTTGCAAACTTATTTTACTATTCAGTTTATATTTGCTACTATTAATGGGTCTCACTGCACTTTTTAGTACTATTCATGTATCCCACTGTACTATTTCAGCTAACTTTTATCTTTATCTACAATAATTTCAACAAAAAGTTTTCATTTTTAACAAAATAAGCAGATCTCAAATGGACCATAAGTCTACCATTCTTCAAGCAATTAAAATAAAATAAATTTATTTAAATGGAAAGCAATTAATGTATTTAAGGGTATAAGATATTTGTTTCACCGTGTAAAGCATTGTAATTAGTCAAAGAATAGTAAAAATGGCAGAAGCATTGTAATCAGAAATTAATTCCCTACGATCATAGGATATGTTGTCATTCGTTCCTACTTTCCTTATCTTTTTCCCCTCTTTTAATGCAATTCCCAAGTTTTGAGCTCCAGCATTAATTTTTAAATGCTGGTAATTGGATTTAATTTTTTCTTATTAATGTCAATCAATAAATTAGTAAAATAGCAACAACGAAAACTTGACAACTTTTAAAGAAAGGGCCATGCTAACGAGTGCCCTTAGGGTATTGGTTAACAATACATTTTAGGAAAGTTTTGACACCACTTTTATGGGAAATGAAAAAAACTATCAAACCATTAATTTTTTTTTCCCTATAAAAACTTTCTTTAAATAGATTGTTAACCAATACCCTAAGGGCATTCGTTAGTATTTCCCTTAAAGGAAAGTTTGAATAATACAATAAGTAATTTTTCCCAATTAATAGCTCATTAAAGTCCGGTTGTTTCAATGTTTCTATAAGACCTTTCATGGTTCATACAGTTTGAAAATTATATTATAAAAAAAAAAAAGAGGCTCGACCCGAAACCCGGCAACCCCACCCAACCATACACCCGCATACTTCGGGTTGGGTTGGGTTTTTCCTTGTTGAACTCGATTACTATCGAGTCGGGTTTCGGGTGGTAGTGAAACCAACCCGACCCAACCTAAGCTCAGTCCTTATATTTCAGGTCATGCTAGTTTTGTTTGGCATTTTGAAGGCATATATTTTAGTCAACTTTTTGATCCACTCAAATAGGAAAATGAGGTATTTCCAAAAGCAACCAAGTAATGCTTTATATGCACGTTTCATATTTTGCTATTAAGCCAAGAATCTTGTAACTTAACTAGTTGGCAGGTTGAATTTTCTAATGTTTTAAAATAAGATATAGCGAGGGTTCAAACCCCTCTTAATTATAGAGTAATTAAAAAAATCTTGCTGTTGAAAATTTATGAAGAAACACCACCCCCTTTTGAATTAATTAGCATTCTTATAGTACTTGAACGTACAATATTGGTCATCAAAACAATGATGACTTTGAATTGATGATACGAGGGTAGAAATGAAAATTAAAACATCATAAAGTGGTTATCACCATCATTTTTTAAAAGGAAGGGAACTCAATCTCTGAACCACATTTTCCCTTGGGAAACACAGGGCATTCGATTAGGCTTGACCCAGAAGTATCCGCACAGAGGTAGATCTGGTAAAGCTGACTATTTCCAGATGCATCCACATTGCACTCTATCCATGGAGTATATCCAATTGCAACTTTTATTGCATTTTTTATGTTCTGTAAGTTGTAAGAGTTCCCTTCTGGATTTATTCCTATATTTATTTTCACATAATGCACGAATTATTAAGGACATTATAGGCAATCAAAACCTAAAATCTAGTAAACTAAGTGTTACTTAGAAAACAAAACACTACAGTATTGAAAATTGAATTTACCTGCAGTTTTAAGAGCTTTGAGGAGGTTTGTCTTTCCTTTCAAACTGAGAGCTGTGTCGAAGTATCCATGTTGGTTAAGTACAGACTCTGAACATGTCCCATGTTTCTCCCACTCGTGAGTCCAAAATTGTATACTGTTGCTACTGGGGCAAGCTAGTGATGGCCAATTTTTTTTCATATTGCTTATGAGGTCTGATATCTATAGCCATGATAAACAGGTTGACTGAAAATCATAGTTCATTCTAGAAAAAATGTAAATAAATGATAACCGTATTTAACTAATTTAATTGAAGCCTTCCCATAATAATAATTGAAGCCAAAACTCACCACCGGGCCTGCTGGCCCAAGTGGTACCTAGTCATCTAAGTGACTTTCAGCTCAGGGGTTCTAGCCCCTACATAAACACTTACCCAGCAAAAAAAAAAAAAAAAAAAAAAAAAATTGAAGCCAAAACTCCAAATATTTTTAAGATGTGAAAGGTTTGGGTTCAGTTTGTCCTTTGCACTGAACCTAGTATGATATGGACAAATGAGTTTTGACATAAATTGGACTCGTGGCAGCAACATATCAGGTCCAGTGCAAAACACTCGACTCAAGAGATGTCATTTCAAGATTCTAGTTAATTGTCATGATTAAAAGATTATGCAGTTTCTACTTTTTTTTTTTTTTTAGCCCAATGTACTTTGACTTTCTACTTAAAAGTGAAAGTCTTTAGAAAATGTTTTACACTTAGTGTTAAAATGATGTGAAATAAAAGAGAAAAATCAACGGATGCCGGTATTAGTCTAGACAATATTTTTAGAAACTTTTAATAGATAAAGAAAAAAAAATAATTAAATTTTTGGCCGCTTTTTATAGTTTTCATGAAAATGATATCAAAACTTCAATAAAATGGTTGGACATTCGTTGACGGGACCACAACAATAAGTAAAGGACGCCATTTCTCTTGCCTGAATTAAGGAAGGAGAAAAACAAAAATGTTTTAGATATGCATTCACCTAAAAAAAGGGAAAATATATATAAGTAAAAGGACAGTTTTCTCCTTGAGAGTTTGCATTAGGTCTATTCATAGTAATAGTATACAGCTAATAGTCTAGTCATTTCCAAAAAAAAAGGGTCCAATTAATAAAGTTGCTGATAATTACGTGGCCAGACTTGTAGAAATTGATGAAATTTCATAGCTAAATCACAGTGTTATACTTGTGACTGGTCATCTCAAAACCTTGTTTCTTCTAATACAATAGAAACGATTCACAAAAACTTTAAGAACAAAATTTGCTATGATTTTGATGCCAAAAGACAATGATGTATGAAAAAAAAAAAAAAAAAAAGTACCTTAGCCTGATTGAAGGAATTCTTAGGATCACAATTTGAAGGGTAAGAACCATTCTTGTAATTAGGCCAAAGCCCATGAATGCCAAAATCTGCAGAAGGCTTCCCAGTGTTTGGGTAGCAACAACTTTGCTTTGTGTCACAGTATGATCCAGGCCACTATAGAAATAATTGAAGATTAAGAAATGAATTAAAAAAAAAGTTACACAAGATTAATTTAGTAAAAAACAATGCACAAAAGAATGATATGATAAAGAAAAAAAAACTGGCTCGCCTGTTGGACAAAGTAGAAGAAATCGAAATCCTGTGATGGTGAAACACAAAGGAGTGCGAGACACTGTAGCATCAAAAGGCTTAGCAAGATTGAATATTTGGACTCCATGTCTCTTTCTCTTCCTGTTGTCTCTGAGGAGGTTTGGAATTAGTAATGAAGATTAAAGATGAGATGGTATATAATGGTTCAAGGGATAGCTGTATTTATAGAGAAAATGGAAAGGTTTTGGGTAGAGAATCAGGGAATAGGATATGCTTGGCTTTAGCAATCATATTCATTTATGTCATCATTTAAGAGTTTGTGTGTAATGGTCGAGAGTAATGATTGGTATATGTCGGCTTAACCCTTATGCTTGTCATATCAAAATTTGGCTACTTTTTCCTTATTTGCCTCCTTTCCCTAAAATTACAGTGCCAAAAGCCAGTAAAGAGAAGAATCATGTCAACTAAAATAAAGCAAAATTAAGCAGTAAACTTGTTTTTGTTTTCCAAGTGTAATAAAATAAATTATTGTTTAGAGCTAGTATTAAAATGACATTGATCACTAACCTGTATAATAAGTAAATATGAATATTTTATTTTAAAAAAAAAAAAATTAAAGCAGTCGTTGTTTTTTACCATAGGATATAGAATATCCTAAATCCCTTCCATCTAGCTCATTTCCTAGGATTTTATCTCAATGGTTAACTCTATAAACTAATGAGTTTGGGTCGTTGGCGTGGCCCAAAAGTACAGAAAAGAACAAGGAAAGGAGGAAAATAAAAAATAAGATCCACAAGGACCACAACATCACTGAAAGTTAGAAACTATAGGCTGTTTTTCTTTTTCTTTTGGATAAGTAATCCTTACATAAACATAGTGTTGAGGTCCAAAATTTCACAACAAAACTCATTCCATAAAAAATAAAGAAGGCCCAATTCGTGCAGCAAGAAGAATCGACATCAAGGCCCTATGTATGTTCAGATTTCCACCAAAAAAGGCCATTAAAAAGTCCAGCGAATTCCAGTGAAAGAGCTGGGTCGGGATCTCCATAGGCTGCCAGAGGCTCGGGATCCTCGGGACGTGCAGCACAGCTAAAGTGGATTGAAGCAAGTTTAAAAGAGGGATAAAAGACAAAGAGCATGCGGGTCTTATGCACCCAGACATACAGTGGGATCAGAAAGTACGAAGCAAAACACAGGAGCTGTGTTTCAAGGAACCAACAATGAGAAAACCATAAAAAAAGAGGTAACCGAAAGGAGCTTTCAACCCAGCAGTAAAAGATTCTAACTATTTGAGGAAAATGACAAGGATGGAGTGCAACCAAAAAACTGGAAAAGTGGAAGAAATGGCCAAATAGCTGAAGAATCAGCGAACAGAGGGAACCTTGAAATGGAAAACCAGCTAGGGGCTTTCAGCTTGGTTGGACCAAAAGGAAGAAATTATGAGGAAAAAGGAAAGGACAAGCCTCTGGGTAACTGACACAGTACGAGCTCTGAGGGGCAAAAGAGAGAAATTGCTCGTGCCCCGAAGCCCTAGAGTCGCACTATAAAATGAAGAGAAAACCCATGCTGAGGGACATTCATTCATCACCATTTTGATCTGAGAAAAGATATCATAACAGAGCCATAGAAAGAACTCTGTAAAACCCAAAGAAAACAGAGGAACCGCTCCCAGTATCCCAGAGACAACCACTATAGCACATACTCGGATTCAACAAATTCAAACTTTGCAAGTCTTGGAAGCTTGAATAGCTATCAAAGTCTGTAATTTTTGAACTTCATTGAACTTTGTATCACTTGAATATAGAACTATAGGAAGAGCTTTATAAAATTAAAAGAAAACAGAGGAACCGCTCTCGATATCCCAGAGACAGCCACTATAGCACATACTCAGATTCAACAAATTCAAACTTTGCAAGTCTTGGAAGCTTGAATAGCTATCAAAGTCTGTAATTTTTGAACTTCGTTGAACTTTGTATCACGTCTTAGTGAGCATTGTAATCATAACTAAGGGAAATTAATAAAGTGCACCTCACTAATTCGAGGATCCCTAACTTTTTCTTACATTGTATTTCATTTGCTGTGCATTCCTTTGCTGTTGAAATGTCATTCAATACGGATATTTTTTGTTTGTCAGTCATTTGTATTGTAGGGAGCTTGTTTTGTGCACCACTTGGTTCTTAAACAGCTTTTTAGCTGCGGTGAACCAAACCTAGTCCACCAAGAATATTTATTTGGCCCAGGATCTTTGGGCCATAGTGCTGAGAAGAAAAAGGCACCCTCACATTTTGGCGACTCCACTAGGGACTGGGAAAAATCAGTCCCTTCGCAAGCATGGCTCCAAAGCTAGGAAACACCTAGAGGAAGGAAAGTTCCTCTTAGTGCATTCAACATCAAGATCCCAAAAGTGCGAGTTCCTCCAACAAATGTTCTACCAAGGGACTCTATATGGAATTTTGGTGAACTTCCCAACACAAGATAAGTTTTATGCATCATTATTTTCTCCATTTTATATTTTGAACATAATGGACTGAAGTTTATGGTTTTCAAATGGATAGCTATCACTGTGTTGCATGAAAGCAAAAGCATTGTATTGTTTAATAATAGATGTAGACACTTGTTCTACACAATATAGAATCATAAATAAGTTTAGTTGTCATACTCATCCTCCAATTAAATGGACCTCATTTAAAGATGTTCATAAAAGATAACTGCCCAGCTGAATCAATTAGTTTTGAAAAATAATAAATAAATAAAATGAGGTCCTAAACTTTGATTAGCATTTATGCAGTCAGTTTAGTCCTAAACTTTGAAGTCCAAAATTTGAAGATTCTTGTTAAATGAGGTATTGGTGGTGTGAAACTACTTTGTACCATTGATCTCCAAAGGCAACTCACTGATCTCATAAAACTTAACTAATACTAAAGGTGTTTTGAGAGTACAGCCAACCTATATAGTACAACCAAAAAGTTGAAAAATAAATGTTGAACTCAGCTAGAAGAAACAAAATCTTGTTTCTCATGAGGATTCTACTCTTTACAAAAAGGGGGTAAGAGGGGTCATGTAATAATATTTTAACAATCAAAACATTGTCTCATTGCCAAAAAAAAAAATGGAGAAGTGAGCAAAAAAAAAAAAAAAAAAAGATTGATGGAATGAAGATTGTATGAGCTACACAGTAAAGCAATTGCCTCACGTTTGGGGGCTGATTTATTTTCTTTTTAAAAAAATTCATAATATTGTTTCATTTTTTTTTTAAAAGGAAAAAAAGAAAGAAAAAGAAAGAGAAGTAAGCGAATCAAAGAGGCTTGATGAAATGTAAATTACATAGCAAAGCAATCGCCTCACGTTGTGGGGCTAAATAATTTTGCAGAAACTTGATAATAATATCATATGGCGCAGGTTAACAAAATGGACAAGTTTCCTTGGCTCTGCCCATGGATTTGGCAAAATGGAGTAGTTCCATGATCCCAGCAAAGCCTAGGAGATCCTTGACTCCAGGAAGCAAAGACTGGGAGATCCTTGACTCCAGGAAGCAAAGCTTGGGAGATCCTTGATCCCAACAAAGTTAAGGAAATCCTTTATTCCAGCAAGGCTGAGTACACCCTCGATTCCAGCAAAGCCTAGGAGATCCTTGACTCCAGGAAGCAACGCCTGGGAGATCCTTGATCCCAACAAAGCTGAGGAGATCCTTGATTCCAAATGAGATCCTAGATTCCAGTAAAAAAAAAGAAAAAAAAAAAGAAAAGAAAAGAGTAGTTCCCTGGGTCTAGACACGAATCCAACAAAAATAGAGTAGCTCCTTGATTTCAAAGAAGTTGAGAAGTTCCTTGGTTCCAACCATGGTTCTAGCAAAATGAAAAAGTTATTTGGTTCCAAAAAAAAAAAATTTGAGTTGTTCTTTGATGGAATAGTTTTCTGATTCTAGCAAAGTGGAACAATTCTTTTGTTCTAACAAAGTTGAAGTACTTCCATGGATCCAGCAAAGTTAAATGGTTATAAAAAAAAAATGGAGGCATAAAAAAAAAATTTGATAGAAGTTCCACAATATCATCAGGAGAAGGTGGATCAAGCATGGTTCAACAACTACCTCATGTCCTGGGGGCTAAAGCCTATTGTGTGATGGGCCTTGAATACATTTTGAAGAAAATCAATACAGACACTACATTGCAAGTCAGCAGCAAAATCAACATTATTGAAAGCTCAACAACTATACAGTACATCTATCATTTCTTATAGCTCAACAATTGGGCCCACCCATGGAAATAACAAGATTTGGAGGAGATACGGAGACCACTGAAGGACACCTACAACTAGCTCTAAAGGCCAACCATGACATCACAAGTATTGCCTAATCCTCTCAATGTACCACTAGGACATGAAAGAGGGATTGAATGGGAAGTCCACAAAAGTCACTGCCAATCCTAGTCCTTTCATCCAGCACAAAGTAGACTTTGTGGAAGATATACTCTATGATGAATCGGCTCCAACTGAAATATATCATATTGTTAGGATCCCGGGGGGGCTCCCATCTCGAGGATCCCGAGGGGCTCCCATCCCAGAAGAAGGAAACAATACCCATAGTTTGAGGAATCTCTTGGACAGAAAAAAGACAGAAGGAGAAAGGCTAATATACTGCTTTTGAAGATCCCGGAGAAACTTATGGATATGGAAAGGAAGGCATAAATCCTACCAAAGGAAAAACTAGAAGAGGTGAACTTGGGGGTTGACCCAAGGAACCCGGGGCCTATCCTAATCAGCAGTCAGTTATCAGTACAAAAAAAAAAAAGCAACTGGTGGAGCTATTAAAAAATATGAAGATTTATTGGCGTGAACTCCTTCAAATTAAATAAGGCATGTCCAAAGGATAAATTTCCTTTGCCTAACATCGATCTCCTCATAGATCCAGCCAAGGTAACAACAATATCAACCATAAAGAGGCATACCATGGTCAAGGAACCCAAGAGCTTCTTGGGAAGAGTTTCTTACATTAGGAAGTTCACACCAAGATTAGCCTTGGTCACTAGTGGACTATCCAAACTGTTGAAAATGGAGAATGTTTTCATATGGGGAGCTAAGCATCCAATCATAAAACTTCAACATGAGTCATTTGCCTACCTTATGGGTACTAGTCCATGGCAAAATCATTATTGTTGTACCTGGGATCTTGATCCCAAGCATACAAAGCATAAAAGGAAACTGAAATGAGGTGTCCCAACATAGAAAGGGCGCGTGTGGCGGTCATGCATCTCAACAATTGAATCATTACTTTTTTTTTACCACCAAATCCTATTGGTGATAAGCTCTCATCCAATAAAAGCCCTCCTCCATCAGCCCTTGCGATCTTGAAGAGTGGCCCAGTGGCAAATATTAATTTCCCAATACAACATAGGTCCGAAGGATCCCCAGAGCTGTCAAAAGCTAAGTTGTAGCAAACTTACTGGTCTAGTTCCCCGAAGAAGAGGAGTACCTATCGAGTGAGAAGATCTCTAAAAAAGCAGTAGCGGTAGAGATCCTTGTAAAGAAACAGACTATGAGATTTGTGAAGACAACCTTCAACGAGCATGCCTAGAGGAAGCCTTCCTCTTCTAGGATCCCCGAAAGAGGATCCCCCACTTGAAGAAAACACCATTACAGAATCATCTTAGTGGAGCTCCTGGCCACCAGTTCACTAGTGAGAGCAACCTTAGATGACTCATAAAAGAAGTTTATTTCCATAAAGGATTTGTTCACAGCCAAGAGAGGATATTTTAGAAGATCCTTGGAGAAGAAAACAAATCTTCAACCCTTTAAAAGAAAAGAAAAGAAATCAATTCAATGAGTCCACTTGAGAACGAGGGGCTACGAATGAACTTTTTCTGAAAATTGAAAAATTCAATGGTCATGAACAAACTTTCCAAGTGGCATGGCCTAGGACTTGGGAAATGAAAAATTTTCCATGTACCTAGCCTAGGACTTGATCACAATAGAAATTTTCCAAGTGGCATGGCCTAGGACTTGAGAAAGGGAAAATTTTCCATGTACCTAGCCCAGGACTTGATCATAATACAAATTTTTCCAAGTGACATGGCCTAGGACTTGAGAAATGGCAAACTTTCCATGTACTTGGCACAGGACTTGACCAAAACAGAATTTTCAAAGTGGCATGGCCTAAGACTTGGGAAAGGGAAAATTTTCCATGTACCTAGCCCAGGACTTGATCATAATACAAATTTTTCCAAGTGACATGGCCTAGGACTTGAGAAAGGGCAAACTTTCCATGTACCTGGCACAGGACTTGACCAAAACAGAATTTTCCAAGTGGCATGGCCTAGGACTTGGGAAAGGGAAAATTTTCCATGTACCTGGCCCAGGACTTGATCAAAACAAAAATTTTCCAAGTGACATGGCCCAGGACTTGGAAGAACAAACTTTCCATGTACTTGACCCAGGACTTGACCAAAACAAAATTTTCCAAGTGACATGGCCTAGGACTTGGGAAGAGCAAACTTTCCATGTACCTAGCCCAGGACTTGGCCTAGAACAAATTTTCTAAATACATGGCTCAGATATTGGCCAAGACCAAAAGTTTTCAAGTACAACCAAGAAAATGGTCAAAAGCAAAAGTTTATGGGTATAAGCTATAGCATGTACCAACAATAGGTACAAGTGCAGATTGTAAGCATATCCCAATCATGGCTACAACTTGTAGCACGTACCAGCAATAGGTACAAGCCATAGCACGTCCCAGCAAAGGGTGCAAATTGTAAGCAAGGCCCAACGAGGGGTACAAAAAGAAAGAGCCTCGAGTGGGTATGAAAACCCAAAAGTGGGTGTATAAAGTACACAAGATTGACCTCCTTGAAAGAAATTGGTTCAAGGGAGCCTAAGGAAACAAGGAAGGCGTAGCTTTTAAAAAAAAAAAAATTCCAAGAGTACATCACTCGAAGCCGCAAAAGCATGGATACCTTTGCAAATCTCTATACAAAGAGGTTAGTCAATGACATTGCAAACCAGCTAGTAACATTTCCCTCCTCCTACAAGGTGTAAACTCACCAAAGGCTTGGAGGTACTTCAATTCAACAAAAGAAAGGTACCCTTTCGGTAAGCCCACTCATTAATACCATGTTTGAATATATCAAAACACTATAGAAAGTTGTGCAAGAGGTATCACCCATGCACTAATACTTTATTCATATAGATTAAAGTGAAAATTCTGATATTTTGGTCTTTTTACTTGACCAATTATCAAAAATCAAAATTTGAAATTCTTGTGTGGTTGAAATCCTCACATGGTTTCATATACATGAAATAATTTTATTGCTATGTCTTATTTGGCAAATTGGCTTTTCCAGTGCATACACTGGGGGCTAAGATAAGATTAAAAATTTTCCTTAGATATATCTTTCACTTGATGAAAATTGAGAAGCCTAGTGCAAACTTTACTATACTAAGTTCAACCACTGTTATTTTCTTTGGCTCATGAACTATATGGTATATAGCAATATAATTGGTGGCATGATATGTGAATAATTTGCTGCAATCTAAAATATTATACAATCTCTCACAATTTGGAAAAAAAAAATAAGGCAAAGATCAAGAGCATCCACAAGAAGAGCAAGGTCTTTAGCTAAAGCAAGGCATGTAGATGTTCTTAAGCATTCTAAGCCATGTCCTCAGGGAAGTTTCTGTCTCTTAATACATTGTGAGAAGAATAGCTAGCCTTGATTAGACTTTAAATTAGCATGTTTATATGATTCAATGACTTATTATATCATGGTCTCATTGGTAAGTCACTATTCATGGACTAAAATCTCATGTGGCAAACATTTGGGTGTTATTCACCTTAGCCATAGCAAGCATGTACTACAATGCATAGAATATCTTTGGCAAAGTTCATGGGGGCTGCCCTCACTCAACCTATTTTGTAAAACAAACAAAATCTTGTTGACAAAGCAATGCAATCTGATATTGATATTTAATTTTTGTATGCTACTTTCAAAAAGCATATCCTAGAATTACTAGCAAAAAACACTAGTGTTAGAAATATACTTTTGGCGTCAAATGCAATACCAATATAATTTTGGCTATATATGAATATCTCATTTTTGGCCTGACAAAATTGACTTGTTTTATGGAAAATTGAATACGAATCTACAGCTTAATACTAACATGAAGGTGAATTCTAATCTTTGGCAACATGTTAGTTCATTCCATGAAGGAAGTGTAGCAATTCATTTGGAGTTTCCCTCAAGAATTATTTGATCTACACATTGGTTCTACAAAGCAGGAAAGTGTCCAAAAACAATTTATTTTCTTGCGCGTGGGCTACAGGTAACCCACGAGCTCGGAGGGCTAATGTTGAGGTCCAAAATTTCACAACAAAGCCCATTCCATAAAAAATAAAGAAAGCCCAATTCGTGCAGCAAGAAGAATCGACATCAAGGCCCTATGTATGTTCAGAATTCTAGCAAAAAAGGCCATTAAAAAGTCCAGCGAATTCCAGTGAAAGAGCTGGGCCGAGATCCCCATAGGCTGCCAGAGGCTCGGGATCCTCGGGACGTGCAGCACAGCTAAAGTGGATTGAAGCAAGTTTAAAAGAGGGATAAAAGACAAAGAGCATGCGGGTCTTATGCACCCAGACATACAGTGGGATCAGAAAGTACGAAGCAAAACGCAGGAGCTGTGCCTTAAGGAGCCAACAATGAGAAAACCATAAAAAAAGAGGTAACCGGAAGGAGCTTTCAACCCAGCAGTAAAAGATTCCAACTATTTGAGGAAAATGATAAGGATGGAGTGTAACCAAAAAACTGGAAAAGTGGAAGAAATGGCCAAATAGCTGAAGAATCAGCGAATAGAGGGAACCTTGAAATGGAAAGCCAGCTAGGGGCTTTCAGCTTGGTCGGACCAAAATGAAGAAATTATGAGGAAAAAGGAAAGGACAAGCCTCTGGGTAACTGATACAGTAGGAGCTCTGAGGGGCAAAAGAGAGAAATTGCTCGTGCCCCGAAGCCCTAGAGTCGCACTATAAAAGGAAGAGAAAACCCATACTGAGGGACATTCATTCATCACCATTTTGATATGAGAAAAGATATCATAACAGAGCCATAGAAAGAACTCTGTAAAACCCAAAGAAAACAGAGGAACCGCTCCCGGTATCCCAGAGACAGCCATTATAGCACATACTCGGATTCAACAAATTCAAACTTTGCAAGTCTTGGAAGCTTGAATAGCTATCAAAGTCTGTAATTTTTGAACTTCGTTGAACTTTGTATCACATGAATATAGAATTATAGGAAGAGCTCTGTAAAATTAAAAGAAAATAGAGGAATTACTCCCGGTATCCCAGGGACAGCCACTATAGCACATACTCAGATTCAACAAATTCAAACTTTGCAAGTCTTGGAAGCTTGAATAGCTATCAAAGTCTGTAATTTTTGAACTTCGTTGAACTTTGTATCACGTGAATATAGAACTATAGGAAGACCTTTGTAAAATTAAAAGAAAACAGAGAAACCGCTCCCGGCATCCCAGAGACAGCCACTATAGCACATACTCGGATTCAACAAATTCAAACTTTGCAAGTCTTGGAAGCTTGAATAGCTATCAAAGTCTGTAATTTTTGAACTTAGTTGAACCTTGTATCACGTCTTAGTGAGCACTGTAATCATAACTAAGGGAAATTAATAAAGTGCACCTCACTAATTCGAGGATCCCTAACTTTTTCTTACATTGTATTTCATTTGCTATGCATTCCTTTGCTGTTGAAATATCATTCAATACGGATATTTTTTGTTTGTCAGTCATTTGTATTGTAGGGAGCTTATTTTGTGCACCACGTGGTTCTTAAACAGCCTTTTAGCTATGGTGAACCAAGCCCAGTCCACCAAGAATATTTATTTGGCCCAAGATCTTTGGGCCACAGTGCTGAGAAGAAAAAGGCACCCTCACACATAGTTATTTATTTATTTATTTATTTATTCGTTGACAAGTAATCCTCCCATAAACATTGTTTTTAGTCAAAGAGTAATGCATAAACATAAAAAATTTCACAAATTTTTTCACAATTTATTGAGATGATAATTAAGTTATGAGTGATACACTTCATGGAGAGTTAAAGTTAATTATAATGCCTTTTGTTTTTCTTATTAATAGGTAGATAGCGAGGAAGGGGGAAGGTAAGATTTGAACTACTGACACAAGACACCATAAAGGAGACCAATATTGTTGGACAATCACTAAAACCCCAAAGCTAATTATATTTTTAAAAATATGAATTCATGTGAGCCTAATTGTATTGTATTTTTAAATTTCTAGTTAATAACAAATGGTGCCTTGGTTGGTAGTAATCTCTTCCACCTTAAAACTGATATCATGAATTCAAATTAATTTTTCAATCCAGCTTAGGTCCAATGCACAGGAGCACTAGACTTGTTAAGATGCTAACACATGTCAAATATTTGCCACTTGTCAAAATTCCACCAGGTCTAGTGCTCCTATGTATTAGATCCAATCCTTACCTATGAATCTCTATCTTACTATTTAAGTCACGTTGTTTGGTTTTGTTTGGAATTTTGAAAGCATATTTAGTCAATGTTTTGGTCCACGAAGATAAGAAAATGCAGTATTTCCAAAAGCCAACCAAGTAATGAATCTTATAGCTCAACTAGTTGAACTTCCTATTATTTCCAAATAAGATATATTGAGAGTTCAAATCCCCTCAATTATAGAGTTATAGAATATATATTTCTTTTGAAAATTTATGAATAAACACCATCCCCTTTTGAATTTATTAACATTTTTATAGTACTTGAACGTACAATATTGGTCATCAAAACAATGATAACTTTGAATTGATAATAAGAGGGTAGAAATGAAAATTAAAACATCGTAATGGTAATCACTACCATTTTTTTAAAAGGAAGGGAACTCAATCTCTGAACCACATTTTCCTTTGGGAAACACAGGACATTCGATTAGGTCTGACCCAGAATTATCCACACAGAGGTAGATCTGGTAAAGCTGGCTGTTTCCAGATGCATCCACATTACACTCTATCCATGGAGTATAGCCAATTGCACCTTTTATAGCATTTTTTATGTTTACTAAGCTGTAAGAGTTCCCATCTGGATTTATTCCTGTATTTATTTTGACATAAAGCATGAATTATTAAGGACATTATAGGCAATCAAAACCTAAAATCTTGTTAACTAAGTATTACTTAAAACTTTCTCAAAAAAAAAAAAAGTATTACATAAAAAACAAAACACTAAAGTATTGAAAATTGAATTTACCTGCACTTGTAAGAGCTTCGAGGAGGTTTGTCTTCCCTTTCAAATTGAGAGCTGTATCAAAGTATCCATGTTGGCTAAGTACAGACTCTGAGCATGTCCCATGTTTCTCCCACTCATGTGTCCAAAATTGTATACTGTTGCTACTAGGGCAAGCTAGTGATGGCCAATTTTTTTGCATATTGCTTATGAGGTCTGATATCTGTAGCCATGATAAACAGGAAGATTGAGAATCATAGTTCAATCTAGAAAAAGTTATAACAATATTTAACTAATTTAATTGAAGCATTCTGTGGGTTCCAGTTAGCTTGACAGGTAAAGTCTCTGATGGTTGTATAAGAGATTTGGAGTTCAATTCTGCCTATACCAAAAACTGATTGATGTCTTGGTTTGATGATGAAGAACTATTATCAGGAGTAAATGTCATAGATTGAAACTTTCTCTGGAAAATTTTTTTTTGAAGCCTTCCCATAAATAATAATAATAATTCAAGCCTAATATCCAAGTGTTTTTAAGATGGGGGGTCTAGGAGGGAAATGGTTCGAGTTGCGGGGTTAGCAGCATGTTGTAATTATCTCTAAAAAAAATTGTTTTTAAGATGGACAAGTTTTGGGTTCAGTGCGTCCTTTACACTGGACCCAATATGATATAAACAAATGAGTCGTGACATATGAGTCGTGACATATAAGGATTCGTGGCAGCAATATATTAGGTCCAATGCACAAAACACTCAACCTAAGAATTGTCATTTTGAGGTACTATTAATTGTCATAATTAAAAAAGGATAATGCTACAATCACAAAATATTTTGCAACATTTTTACAAACTGTTATTGTGAGCAACTTTTTATTAGGATTCATTCAAGCCCACCACTAACAGCATTTTTTTATTTACCAATAATCACTCACTACATCAGTAATTTATAAAAATGTTATAAAATAATTTGTGTCTCAAGCATTACTCATTAAAAAACTATACAGTTTCTACCCTTTTGTATTTTAGCCCAATGCAGTTTTTACACTTCTGCGCTAAAATGATGTGAAAGCTTTTATATTGCGTTTTCAAACAGAAACACATGTTATGGTAACTCATTTAAGGCGTTACAATAAGCACGCCCATCATTCAAGGAAATTATCCATACGGACTTTGGTTCAAGTAGCTGAGTAATAAATATAGAATTTGAATAAGTTTTTTTTTCCCCAAATAATTCTCTGTAATGATTATAGAGAGAAGTCAATGGATACTGGCATTAGTTTAGAAAATATTTTTAGAAATGGTATCAAAATATTTTTAGAAATGCTGGCATTAGTTTAACAGTTTTTTTTTTTTTTTTTTATAGGAGTTTAACAGTTTTTTTATAGTTTCATGAAAATGGTATCACCAAAAAAAAAAAAAAGAAAAAAAAAAAAGATATGCATTCACCTAAAAAAAGGGGGAAAAATATAAAATGGGAATATTTATAAAAAGAAAAAGGACAGTTTTCTCCGTGAGAGTTGGCATTATTTTAGTTGGTCTAGTAATAGTATACAGCTAATAGTTTAGTCATTTCCAAAAAAACTGTCCAATTAATAAAGTTGCTATTAATCAGGTCTTAATTGGTGCATGCTGTTCCTCCTTGGTTTTTTACTAAAAAAACCGATAGAACCAAAGCCAACTCATTCCAAATGTTTTTAGTTTTTACTGCAGAGAGCCTGAGACTGCAGTCAATATTTTGAAACACTGTTTGCTAATAAAAAGATAAAAGGAATATAAAACAAGCAACTATTTTTTTACATGAAATCCTTGTTTGGCTTCTTTGTAATGGGTTTTCTTTTCTTTCTTTCTTTCTTTTTTTGGCAAAAAAAAAAACCCATAAATTAGTAACCTTTTTATTTTCTATTTCTAAATTCATAAATAACCTATTATTAAATTTACATTTTGGCCTACTGCCCTATCAATTACTCCACCTAAATACAACATTAATGTAACTTTGGAAAATTTACAAATCCCCCCCACCCCCCCAAAAAAAAGAAAAGAAACTTCTTTCTTCTATGGACCTCTCAATCTTAAGTCTTAACTTAATTTTATTCTCAACTTTATTTTGGCCCCTCGAAGTTCTGATTCTGCCTCTGATGAAGAAAAAAAAAAATTTTATTTTGATCCTGTCATGCATGCTCCATACATTTAAAAAATAAAAAATAAAAATTGGCCAGACTTGTAGAAATTGATGGAATTTCATAGTTAAATTACTCTGTGTTATACTAGTGACTGGTCATCTCAGAACCTTGTTTCTTCTAATCCAATAGAAACAATTCACAAAAACATTTAGAACAAAATTTGCTATGATTTTCATGCCAAAAGACTATGATATATGAGAAAATAAAAATTCAAGTACCTTAGCCTGATTGAAGGAATTGTTAGGATCACAATTTGAAGGGTAAGAACCATCCTCGTAATTAGGCCAAAGACCATGAATGCCAAAATCTGCAGTAGGCTTCCCGGTGTTTGGGTAGCAACAACTTTGCTTTGTGTCACAGTATGATCCAGGCCACTATAAAAAAAATAATTGAAAATTAAGAAATGAAAAATTTTAAGTTACCCAATATTAATTTAGTAAAGACAGTGCATAAAAAGAATGATATGACAGAAAATAGAATGGCTCACCTGTTGGACAAAGTAGAAGAAATCGAAATCCTGTGACTGTGAAACACAAAGGAGTGAGAGACATTGTAGCATCAAAAGGCTTAGCAAGATTGAATATTTGGACTCCATGTCTCTTTCTCTTCCTCTTGTCTCTGTGGGGTTTGGAATTAGGAATGAAGGTTAAAGATGAGATGGTGTATATTGGTGCAAGGGATAGCTGTATTTATAGATAAAAATGGAAAGGTTTTGGGAAGAGAATCAGGGTATAGGATATGCTTAGCAATCGTCTTCATTGATGACATCGTTTAAGAGTTTATGTGTGCATTGTTTGAGAGTAATGATTGCTTGTCATATCAAATTTTAGGTACATTTCCTTATTTGCCTCCTTTACCTAAAATTACAATGCCAAAACCCAAAAGCCATTAAAGGGAATCCTGTCAACTAAAATAAGGCAAAATTAACGGGTAAACTTGTTTTTGTTATAGGTGGGATAGGCAGATTCGAATCTCAAACTCTTGATTCTTTTTATTTTTTACGAAAAATACTATCTCTACAACATTATTACTACTCTTTCATTATAAATTTTAAGTGACAGATTGTTACTAGCCGTTATTGAAGGGCAAAAAAATAATTTCAATTATGGGTTCAAGTTAGCACGTAGAATTTATTGTGAAAATATTACAAACATAGCACTTCTTTCTATAGGACCATAGAGAAACATTAGTCTTTTTGGCTTTTGCCTTCTTCTTCTTTTTTCCCCTTAACTTCTCTACTTTGATCTTGATTGTGAGATGTTCAAAGAAACCATAATTAAAGTATTTTGTAATTATCCGAATAGAGTCCAAAAAAAAAAAGTGGTGAGGGAGTCAAAGCTTTCAGACTTGTTTTGATAGGTTTAACATAAAAGCCTAATACAACAAATTATACTTTCATATTTGGGACAACTAAGATTAGGATAACGTGTTATGAGTGAACATGTTTATGGCACTTGGCTTGTCCAGAACACCTAATATACAATTGATTTGGATTTGGGTCGGTAGTCTTGTTTTGATTAATTTGAGAACCAATAACTTGTTATTATTTATGTTTTTGGGTTATAGAAAATTAGAAACACATTTTTCTTTTATCAATCACATCTCAAAATGCCTTCACTTTCAAAACATAGCCACACTGAGAAGTCCTACGTACACACCATGGACAGCTCAATGCATTGGAATATATTTAGAGTGAAAGATATTATTCTTATGAAAAATGCCCTTGAAATCTGATAGCCCACAACCTAAAATTGTGTTCTTGCTCAGTCTAGTGTGTGAATGCCACAATGAGAGTCCAATTTATGGTACATCTCTTTGTGGATGGAGAAGAGAACTGAGTTTATGGGAAATGGGGTTTCAATGACTAATTATTAGGTTTTATTATATTGGAAGCTTTGGTAAAAGAAAAGTAAAGAAGTTAATAGTCTAACTCAATAACATTATTTGATTTTATAATTTGATTTTTCTTTTTCAATGGGGAGAACTTAGATTTGAATCCCCCACCATACTTAGCAGAAAAATAATACTGTAATACACTATGTTCATATGTCAATGTTTGTTAGAGGAATTTTATTTGAAGAGATTTTGTTGGATTAAATAAAGTGAATCAAATAGTAGAAGGTTCATGTTTCTTTTGAATCCTTTGTTGAGCCTTCCCACCTAGTTTCAATCTCTTTTGAATGAAATTGGTGTACCCTGTGAAGGTGGATTGTTTGGGGTAAGCAAATTGAGTGTCTTTTTGTTAGAAGACCTCCCCCTAAAAAAAAAAAAGACCAAATCAATACATCAATTTCAAGATAAAATTTATGGGATTAGTTATTCAAGAAATTTGTTGGATTGAGACAATCAATATGTAAATAAAATTCTAATTTTTTTTTTTTTTTAAGTTTAATTTTTAGCTTTACTTAGCTGTTTCGTTTCACCTCCATCACCTGTCCATTGCAATAATATTAATGCACTTATTCTTTTTCTCAAGAACTTAATTTTAGCCTATCCAAAAACAAAACAAAAAAAAAAAAAACTTGATTTTAGACTCGTGTTGAGCTCATACTAGGAGTGTAAATTGATTCTTTAACAAGCCCATGCCTAGCTATTACAAAGCCCAAAAGTACATGTAATATACACACGAACCTTTGAAACTCTTATGTACCATGCAAAGAAAACACAACGGATTCTTTAGCAAGCCTATGCCTAGCTATTACCATTCTAAAAGGAACCCAGTTTAGATTGTTTGATCCCATTCTTCCACAAATGAAGACTCTCACATAAACTTAACCTTTCATAATTCTGACCAACGAGAGAAAAATTATTCAAACAGAGAGAAACAAATAATGCAGATAGCTCTACGAGTGGTGGTCTCAAAGTAGCGTCTTTGTCTTCTTTGAGTGGAGCGGTGGGATAGTGAAGTTCCAAAACAATGGCTTTTTAACTGAAATTTTTTTTTTTCATCAACAAAAAAACTGAATTATTTATTTATTTTATATATCTTTTAACTGATTTAACTGAAGATTAAAGTGAAGATATAGAATATAGATCATAGGTATCTTCAAATTTCAGGAAAAAAAAAAAAAAAAAAAACCTTTATTTCCTAGGTAATAGAGTTCATAAATGAATGAAAGATTTTCCTTGTTAAGAAAATGAATCATAATTTATTTTTTCTTTTGTTTATTGATCGTTGAAAGACTTGAGGAGCTATATTATGTCCAAAGGGCATTACATTCAATTTTTTTTTTTTTTTTTTGCTGAATAAGATATTGCATTAACAGAGAAAGGAAAAACACAAACAACACATCCACTTTTACACATCCACTTTTACAAAACATCCACATCAGTTTATCTATTCTACACATTTATTCAATAAAATATTCATTCTTTTTACATTTTTTATTATTTCCTTCCCTCTCCTCTCTGGAACCCTCTCATAGACCCAACACAAACCCAAAATCACCCACACCTAGCCACCATCTTCTCCGTCGAGCTACAAACCCAACACAAACCCAAAATCACCCACACCCAGCCAGCCACTGTCTTCTCTGTCGAGCTACAGACCCAACACAAACCCAAAATCACCCACTCCTAGCCACTAGCCACCATCAACAATCAAATAGAATAAACTCGTCGGAATCACCGGCGTTCACTGAGTCAAGGCCTTGGATCGCCAGATCATGGTCTGCTCAATAAACCGGTCGTTTTCATGCGTGCTATGCCTCCGATGAGTTCAACAACAAGTTGAGATGATCGAAGAGGCTGATCGGATTGTTGGATCGAAGAGGCTGATTGGCTTTGCAATGCAGAGTTGAGATGAGAGAAAGAGACAGCTGTGAGCAGAGTCTATGATGAAATGAGAAAGAGAGAGTTGAGAGGAGAGTCAAAGGTAGGAGAGAGGAAAAAAAAAGATATATCAAATACATGAGCTACAGTAACCATGCATATATGCACGGTTACTGTAACAGTTATGTATAAATACACAATTTTACACTCACTAATGTGGGTGTTTTTTTAGCAAAAATGTGTAAAATGAAGGGATTTTAGTATTTTAGAAGACTATGCACCCACTGATGTGGATGCTAGTCTCTAAATATAAAACAAGCATTCCAACATACAAAAGAATTTAAAATAACACGAGTCTCTTCTAGAATAGCACTGATGGACCAATGCAACGTTGCAGATAGATTTAAGATAGCTTTTATCACAGCTTGGGCATCTCCTTCTAACACAACTCTATCAAAACTTTCTCACCGAGCTAATTTGGCTACTAGTAGAGCAGCTTTTGATTCTGCCCAAATAGGCTCTCCTGGGCATTCTTCTTGAGTCTGAGCTGCTATTATAGAACCATTGCTATCTCTACAAACCACTGCTAACACCACCTTATCAGGCTTCACTGCTGCATCAAAGTTACACTTGATCCATCCTAGAGAGGAGGCTTCCATGAGGAAGAATTCTCTTTTTTCTCAAGGTTCAATTGCCAAGCTTGTTTGTGTTGTATAAACACCTTATTTATTTGGTTGAAGAGCTTGGCTGAATCTACTGATTGGTTTCCCCACACTGCTTTATTTCTATTCATCCATATTTGGTCACAAAGAACAGCTGCAAAAAGGCTAAACTCCATTGCTTCCCCACCTTGTATTCTCAAAATTTCACTAGGATCAATTATAACCTTTATCCACTGATCAATATTCATATCCTTAAAAGCTCTCATGTTTAGAGGCCAAGTTGAGTTTGGCCAAACCTGAACTGTGATGGGGCAGCGTATGAAGATGTGTTCAGTGGTTTCTTCCTCTTCAATTGATAATGTACTCTAGGAGTGAGTATAAATTCCTAGTTGGAATCCTCTGAAAATGAAATACACCTTTGTTTAGGTGTTTGTTTGAAACTTTTGGAGCCTTTTTGGTTACCGTAACCCAATCATTTAATTCAGGATTCATACACACGAATCCATTTCCATAAGCAGCCAAGGGTGCATGGTAATGTTCGCGGGTGGTGCATTGCTATTGCCATTGCCACTGAACAATAATGCTCCCATAGAATTAAGAAAATTCAAAATTGTTAGAGAGGAAAAAAAAAGATTGAATAGGCAAGATAAATAGCGAAGGAGCCGATCAATATTCAATATTTTTTTTAGATGTGTTCAGTGGTGCATTGCTATTGCTATTGCCATTCCTGATAATAGCTCTTTATTATCAGACTAAGACACCAATCAGTTTTTGGTGTAGGCGGAGATTGAACCCCAGATCTCTTATACAACCATCAGAGACTTTACCAGTTGAGCTAACTAGAACCCACCGCTGATCGATATTTATTCTAATAGTTATATATACTAGGCTTTTATCCGTGTCATGATATTTTATTGCCTAATTAGAAATATAGTTTAGTGACTAATTTAGAAAAAAAAATTAACAAATTTTTTTCTAAAAATTAAAATTTTATAAACCAACTATACTCATCACAAGCACTTTGCGCATGCAATTAGGCTCAAGGTAAAACCTATAGACCAATATAAAGAAAAGATGACTCATTGCTCAAATTAGAATTATGCACAAGCTCTTATAAAAATTAAAAAAAAAAAAAATTATGCACAAGCTTGCCATCAATTTATTATAACTTAGGAAATTGGTGACAAATTATAGTAACTAGTCGTGGACCCCGCGCATTTTGCACGATAATTTTTTTTTTTTAAAGTGGTCTCATTAAATTCATTTATTATTTCATTTTGGACTAATTTAATAAACAGTAATGTAATTTATAATTATATTTTAATTTATTATAAGGACAATCACAAATGTAATATATATATATATATATATATATTTGTTGTACCAAATCAAAACAATACAATTTTTCTCAATAATTCAAAAGGTAAGTTAGCGAAAATATTAATTTTTTAATAAAAGTTATTTATATTATTTTGCGTATCATTAAAAATTATATAAATTTGAAAATTTTTATTTTTAATTTTAAACAAACTTTCTCAAACTAGAAATTTTCTACCATAAAATCAAAAACACCGAGAAACTTATCTAAAAAATTAATAAAATTCAACAAAACTACAATTTAAAAAATATATATAAAATAAAAGATTGCAACTCTTTTTCCAAAACAAAAAAAACCAAGAGTACAATTCCAAAGGAGAAAAGTAGAGGAGTTTTTTTGAAAAAAAAAAAGTATTGTGTTAATGTTGTCATTATCTAATCTAACATCTAATCCAACATATGAAAAATGAGTAGATAAATAAATAATTCTAAACACAAAATAGAATTTGCTTTCTTAAAAATCTCAAAGAACACACTTTTGAAATAAAGAAGATGAAAAACAATATAAAATATTTGTAAACACTTAAAACAATTACTTAAGCATCTAAGAACATTATTTAACAAAGATATAACAATTTGCCGCTAAGATATTAAACATAATATTTACAAACAGTTAAAAGAAATTGCACAAAGACCATTGTCTTCAACTACACTAACTGTTCTTCATTAATTTGTCTAGATTATCATGTTGTTTTTCAAATAAACTAAAATCTGACAACAACACAAAATATGACATATTATAATATGAATTTTTCCCAATTCAAATCAACATCAAACACCATTCATTAAAAACATTTAATGTTGTAAATAAAATGATAAAAGACAAATAGATTCCATGGCAATTTTTTTCCAACAAAATTAATGAGCTTTAATATACCATTGAGATCCAGGCACAAGTTGACATGTTAACCATTAGATTTTAGCTGTTGTGCGATGTCGAGTCCCAAAGATGGGCTCTTATTAAAGCTAGAGCTGGCCCAAATTTTTATGATGATAAAAATAAAAAAAGTTCTAGGCTCATGGTTTTACTATAATCTCAATACACCCCAAAAAAAAAAAAAAAACTCAACCTGTTCTAAATAAAATACATCATATATTTATATATGGACCCAAAACAAAGTTATAAAATTTAATATATCATAGTTATGTTTCATCATATTAATATTTATTTGTTATATTTATCTGTTTAGACTACATGATAGGAAATTCATAGTTTTTACTCCCTCCGTCCCACTTTGTTTGTCCTGTTTGAAAAGTCAATTTTTTTAAGGGAACATCATTTATTATCTTGTCTACCTTTTAAAAATGTATAAATTTCCAAAACTACCCTTAAATAAATTTATCAAAAAATTAAATTAGTAAATTAATAGGGGTATAATAGGAACATTAGTAAATTAATAACTTTTATTTTTAGAAACAGGACAATATTTTGGGACATCCCAAAATATAATAGAGGACAAACAAAGTGGGACAGAGGGAGTAGTAATCAACTTTATTATTTTTTTTTATGAGAAAAAAGATTAAATAGAGGTGAGTGTAACCCTTTTCTGTTGCAATTTTTTTCCAACAAAATTCATGAGCTTTAATATACCATTGAGATTCAGGCACAAGTTGGCATGTTAACCATCAGATTTTAGCTGTTGTGCGATGTTGAGTCCGAAAGATGGGCTCTAATTATAGCTAGAGCTGGTCCAGATTTTTCGATGATAAAAAAATATATAAAATAAATTTCTAGGCTCATGGTTTTCTATAATCTCAATCCACCCATAAAAAAAAATAAAAATAAAAATAAATAAATAAATAAAACTCTCAACCGATACTAAATAAAATACATCATATATTTATATATGGACCCGAAACAAAGTTATAAAATTTAATATATCATAGTTATTGTGGGGCCTGTGGGCCTGGTGACCTCGGCCCACTTTACATCCGATCCAGGGCCCATGCCGAGGAAGAAGGATCGTCTGAGGATGATGTATGAAGGCCTAAGCTTTAGAAATCCCCGCCAAGGATAATCTTGTCCTCGGTGGACCGAGACTAAGTCCAGGTGGGGGAACAGGCCCAGGACAGGTTGTCACCTCCACACTAAATGCGCTCACCTAACTCTCTGGCCGCACTAATGGAGATGTGACTCCTGAACAGGGCAACCTTGGTTATTGCAAATCACTTGAGTACTAATAATGCAGCTGATGGGACGGACGGTAAGAGGGAAAGCGCATGAATGATCAATAGATGGAAGAAAGAGAGAGGAGGAAGAGGACTATATAGGAGGAACCAACAGAACAGTTAGAAGGGGGAGGAGGAAAAAAGAAAAAGAAGGAAAAGAAGAAAAGAAAAGAAGAGGGACAAGTATCAACCTCCTCGGATCAGTGCCGAGGAGCAGCATGAAAGTGGAACTTGGATGCTCCGGCCTTCAACGGTGGTGAATCCATCATTTGGGCCCCGTTCGTCTGCAAGGGCCAATTTCTTCAACCCACTCTCTCAAAATGTATTGTTTGGAGCTTATTGGATCATTTTCCTTCTGATTTTAGAGGACCTTTCCAAAATTGAGTCCCTACAGTTATGTTTCATCATATTAATATTTATTTGTTTAGACTTCATGGTAGGAAATTCATAGTTTTTAGTGATCAACTCTATTATTATTATTTTTTTTTTTTTTTTTTTTTGAGAAAAAACCATACTCATTGGAAGTGATCAACTCTATTAAATTTACCAAGCTAAAAAAAAAAAAAATCTATTAAATTCCCTTTTGGGGGGGGGGGGGGGGGGGGTGCTGAATAACTCTACTGAATTGTCTATAAAAATAAATAAATAAAAACTCTATTAAATGGGCTTGCTTGGTGATAGATCCTTAGGAATAAGCCTATCACACCAACGGGCAACAACCAAACCCACTGTTTGGGTTTTGACACTGATTTGTCTCATTATTGCAGTTATTCAGTCAATAAAGCCCTCCGCTTCATAGACACCATAGATATGAGGCCCAAACAACCCTCCAACCACTTTCAACTTCAGGCCCTCATACTAGCATCAAATGTATTCCAATTCAAGCCCAATTGAGGAAAGAATGCTTCTCTAGATCTCTTTTTGTTTGGGCCAATATTGGATATGGTAAATACAAAAATTCTTTCTCTTGTGAATATTTTTTAATCAAAAAATAATAATAATCTGTTGTGATTTTTTTTTAATACTTCGATAGTTAGAAGGAATTTAAATTTTAAATATCTCTATTAAAAATATCAAAATTGGTATCAATTGAGTTAAAAGACTCTTGGCGAATCTATTGTGATTGATGTAGAAAAAGCATTGTTAAGGACCTTTATGAAAATGTTATTGTTAGAGCATTCCCATCAGCTGTTCTATAAAAAATGTCATTTTGACACATCAAAAGTTTTCTTTATTATTTTACCACATCATTTTACAATATTTCGTACATCACATGTTTTATTATTCAATTCTATACATTAAAATAATATATTAACTCCTCAACAACAACAACAACAACAATGGCACAACCACCACTACCGCAACAACAGCCACCAACAACAATGGCTATCAACAACAACCACTGCCGCAACAACAACACCAACAGCCACCACCAGCACAAACCCATTACCAAACTCATAGCCACAAAAAATCCATAGCCACCACCGTCACAAACCCACATCCACTAACGCCACAAACTCACAACAACCATTGCCAGAATCCTCTCACAAATTAAAAAAAAAAAAAAAATAGAGAGTGGTTTGAAACCCCAACCCAACCCAATCAATCAATGACCCAAAACCAACCTAAAACCTCAACCCACAACCCACGCAACGCCACTGAATGCCAATCCAAAATGCCGAATCCATAACCCACGCAATCACTGCCGAATCTACCATTAAAAAAAAAAAAACAAAAACCCCACTACGATAGAGATCAGCTTGGCTTGATGCTCTGGCTTGGGTTTTATTGGAAAAGGAGGCAAAGACGTCAAGCAGAGGGAGAGAGAGCAGAGAAATGGCTGGAGGCTCAGAGCAAGAATGAGAGACAAGGAAGAAAGGCGGAAATGAGAAAGACAGAAAAAATAAGAAGAAAAGAAAGCGAGCCCCACCTGAATAAAAAACAATATAAGTTTTACAATTTGTGAATAGTGCGGTCTCAAATTTGAGATTGCACTATTCATCAATGCCAAATATTATGGCATTTAAAATACCTGATGAGAGTGGTTTTTTAGTGTTTGGTATGTCAAATGCTAAATATTTGATATTTGACACACCTGATGAGAATGCTCTTATAGCTTCTAATAACTATTTATAATCTTAATAAATTTTTTTCTTTTTAAAGTGAAAAATTTGTATATCTAACCTTACTAAATAAATATTGTTTAGATAGAAGTTAGAGGGACAACCTATATATATATATATATATATATATTTATACAAGATAAAAATTCTACTTTAGCCTAATCTAAGTATATATGTGTGTGAAACTCTCTCCTAGAAACTTGAATCCCAGCCCTTGCCCCCCACACTTGACAAACACGTATACTTGTGGAGTGACCATCGCACCAAGGGTGTGCGGTAGTGAGGGACAACCTATACTTGATAAGGATGTCTATTGTTTTATTTCTCAATAAAATATCTATCTTCCAATATTTAGCCTTCAATATTTTCTTTTTCTAAATCTTATGCAATAAAAGATTCATCCTCAATTTTTCTTTTTGGTGCTTGTTGAATGAAAATGATCAATTGATGCATTATTTGACATGTAATGGGGATTTTCGGATAGAACTATCACTATAAAATATAAGTCAATTTTGTGACTGTGCCTAGGCTCTGTATAATATAAATAAATCAAATAAGATTAAACTGTTTATATGATATAATATACTATTAGATGCAAAGAAATATTGTTGACATTTGTTGTGTCATTTTTTCATGACCCCTTGGAAGAGAACTTTTCACTGAAAAGGGAATATCTCATTGACATTTTGGAGCTTATGCATTATTTTTAAGCTTAGGTATAATTAAGTAAGGATGGATTCTAAGCAATGTTACATCACTCAATATTTTTTAATTGCATGTGAATTTTGATAAATCTGCCATTAAATTTGTGCAGACCCAAAATTGGAACCCGTTGAACTGGGCCTCACTTGGGCTCACAACTTACTTGTATATCGGGTTTGGATTTCCTACAATGGGTCGTTCTGAACGCCAAGGCCCAATGGAATCTCTTTCCTCTGCTCGGGGTCTGGACCACTTCCTCCCTCTGTTTTCTCTGTTTACACCCTTTCTTCTCTCAATTTTTCCAACCCCTTTTCCTCAAAACTTATTGTATTTATAGTCTACAGAATAGTGGAGAGGTCATAAATGTTTGCCACTGAGTGCCACCGGCGGTCCAGTATTATCGATCGTAAGTGGGTGGTTAGGTAGGCATGGGAAGCGGTGAGGGTGGCGTTGGAACTTGGTTCCCACCTCCACGATAGTTCCCTGCAGCGGTGCCTCTCCGAGACACGGCCGGGTAGGTACTGAGTGGGGGTCCCGCGAACTGTGCGTTTAACACTGCTCGGGGTAGATTTGCAGAGAAGCGGTGAAAGGGCGAAATCTGGGCCCGCAGCATGTGTGGCTCGGGGGTGGGCCGCTGGGCTGAGGGTGACACGCCTTATGGGCCATGTACCCAGGTCATGGCCCAAGGCTCGCTAGGGGCAGTGGTACGGGGCCCGTACAATAGCCCCCCCTTGATTCGCTCCCCATTCCCGGGGATGAATCAAGGATCACGAGGGGTAGGTGCGTCTGGGAAGTTGGAGGGTCAGCGCCCGGCCATTGTGGGATGTATTAATGCGAGTCTCAAAAGACGCATTAGGAATTGATTGACGGCCTACCCGTCATTATTGTCTGACGGTTCGTAAACCGAGGCGTTGCGCGTGTGGCCATTTGAAGCGGCGTTTCGCGTGCTTTTGTTACAGTGGATCATTAAATGCCTCTTCTTCCATCTTCCCATGCTTATAAATAGCCCCTTTAGTCTCTGGTTCTCACTTTTGGCATTCTTCATCCTCCAGAATCTTACTCTGCCGAGCATCCCCTTTCGTGGTTCATCTACTGGCCCAGAACTCACTCCCTCCCTAGAGCCCACAGTAAGTTCCTTTCCCTCTTCTCGCTTTTTTAGTTCAGCCATTTTAGTCTGATCATTGGTAATCATAGCATTTCGTTTCCCTTTTATCAATAAACACTCGTTTTGAAAAAAGAAAACATGAGTTACTCTTACCTCCTTTCTTCCGAGCATGCTTTGGCTAGATTTAGGGAAGCGTATAGAGTTCCTAGGGACGTAGATATCGCCTACTGCAATATGGGCGATATCGACATCCAAAGGCGCCGTGGTGAAAACACGGTATTCTTTCCTTTAATGGCCATCTTAGAGGGTGGGCTTAGGTTCCCGGTTGACCCCCTAGTTCTGAGCACTCTTAGATTTTACGGCCTTTGTCCCGACCAACTCCCTCCCAACTTTTACCGGGTAGTGAGTTGTGTGAGTAGGTTGAACCAGTTATATGGGTTGCAACTAAACCACCATGACATTAACCAAATGTATAGCCTGTGCGGCAACGTTGAGTCCGATTACTATATAAAGACTAGGGACGTGAGGGTACGGCTTATTTCATGCCTGCCAGATTCAAATCGTAACTCGGCAAAGGATTTTGTTCGGGTGAGCGGCAATTGGTTTGCCGAGGAGATCCCTTGCGCGTTTTCGCCACGCGATGTTGGTCGGTGACTAAAATTTATTCACTTTGGTCTCTTTTTTGATTTGGGTTTGGTTATGTAATCGCTTACCCCTATTTCCTTTGTGCAGATACCAAAAGGTTCAAGCCGGACATTAGAGTGGTGCATGTTCGGGACCTGAACTTCGTGCTCAGGTCGGAAATCTTCGTACATACGGACGGACAACTCCGAGCGTCCCATCTCATCCTCGGTGTCAACCCCGTCTACTCAACTTGGCAGGCGTTTAGCCAAGCCTTGCTAGTTGACAGCCCTCTCCTCTCATACATCGACGTCCGGCACGCAAACTTCCTTCCCCCTAAGCTAACGGTAGGCGAGGCGCGTGATCTTGGTCCCCGGTACATCTGTTCAGACGAGCGACCGCCCATCCGTGACGAATCAGCCGAGCGCGTGTCTGCCGAGCGTAGAAAACGTGCCCACGAGCAAATCCAGCAGGCTTCTGCTCAGCCCGAGAGAGCCGCGGAGCCCGAGAGAACCAGAGAGGTGGTTGTTGTCGCAGAACTGTCCGACTCTTCCGAAACAGGTTCCGACCAAGGCAACGCGATGGTGGCCAGAAGGAAGATGACTATAGACCGCTTCGTCCCGAGTGCCCGGCCAACCGTGCAGCAACAACAAACCCCCGGCCGTGATGCCTCGCCCCCTGCTCCCCCGCCGTCCCGGATTCGAAAAAGGCCGCGCACAACTGATCAGCCTCAGACAGGCGCGGGCATCGTGCCCCCCCGGCCCTCGGCTGGTATCGTCATCCGAGAACCGGCAGCGCAAACCGGGATAGACCTGGCCTCTACTTCCCGAGCTCCGGCGGCTTGGCGACCATCCTTTCAACTCGGCGGCGAGCCTCTTCCATCGACGGCCAGCGCCCGGATATGGGACAAAGGTCACGGCGGCCATGTGGCGCAGAGCCTGGCGCGCGGCATCCTCTTGCCCGAGGACTTGCACGCCTTCATGGAGTCGACGGATGAGTCTTTGGGGAGGCGTTTGCAATGGCACACCATAGCGGTAACTATTTCTTCTTTCTTTACAGTTATCGGTCTCCTATCTGCTTACGTACGTGTACTTTCTATTTTTACCTTACGAAGTGAATATATTGTGATCAGGCCGCGCAAATGTCGTATGTGGTGGACGGGAGGATGAAGGAGCTGGCCGAGGATGTTGAGCGGGAGAAGGCTCTGAAGGACGTTGCCGAGGCCACGGCGAAGGAGAAGTCGAAAATTGCCGAGGAGGCAGAGAGTAGAATAGCTGCAGCTGTGAAGGCCCAGGCCCTTGCTGAGACGAAGTCCGAGGAGCTGGAGCTGCAGCTGGGCGGCACCGAGCTCAAATTGGCGGAAGCTCAGAGCCTGACTACCATGCTGGAGGGACAGCTGGCCGATTCGAAGGCGGCGCTGGAAGCTTGCGAAAACAAGTGGTATAATGAGGGGTTCGCGGATGCCGAGAACTCAGCAGAACCGGTCATTCGCCAGGCCCACAGACTCGGATTCGAAGAGGGCTGGTTCGCTGCACTCCAAGTATTGGGGGTTCCCGAGGATTCTTCGTTGAGGGATCGCAGCAAGATCCCTTTCCCGAGCGTCCCTCAGACCGAAAATCCAGCGCCCCTTGTTATTGACGAGGAAGAGACCTCCAGCATGAGGGAACTGGTGAACGCCATCGACTCTCATGCCGTGCCGACTGACATGGAGGGGACCAGCCACCCCCATGTGGTGGACCGGACCGGGGAAGACATCCAGCCGCCAACTCCTCACGCCGACCAACACTCTCAAGGGGACGCCTCTTCTGCTCATGCCGCGGTTGTTTAGAGATGAAAAGCAGCACCTCATTTTTCTTCTTTCTTGAATGAGCGAAATTGCCTACGTCACCGGGTTGTGGTGACGGGATACATTGTTTACATTTTGTTTATGTTTTGTACTTGTTTTTGTGTTGCCGGGTTTTGGGCAACAAGACGTTGATTTAAGATTTATGTTTTAGTATGAATGCCTTATTATTTTACCGCGTTGTTCCTTCGTATGTGACCGAGTA
This sequence comes from Quercus ilex subsp. ballota, assembly GCA_032727855.1. Taxonomy (NCBI): domain Eukaryota; kingdom Viridiplantae; phylum Streptophyta; class Magnoliopsida; order Fagales; family Fagaceae; genus Quercus; species Quercus ilex. The sequence continues at coordinate 57,655,908 of CM064915.1, forward strand.
ATGAACTGTTGGTTGCCCTCATTATGATGTGTCCGACCATCTTAGCCTTCACATGCTCGGTTATAGTTACTTAACCTGGGGTTAGGGCTCCGGATGCTCGGCGCTAAGATCGAGCCGAGAGTCAGGACTCTCCTTAGAATAGAATGGCTAAGGTTTCCACCTGCTCGGCGATTAGGATCGAACCGAGGGTCAGGTTTCTGTCCTTAGAATAGAATGGCTAAGGTTTCCTCCTGCTCGGTGATTAGGATCGAACCGAGGGTCAGGTTTCTGTCCTTAGAATAGAATAGCTAAGGTTTCCACCTGCTCGGTGATTAGGATCGAACCGAGGGTCAGGTTTCTGTCCTTAGAATAAAATGGCTAAGGTTTCCACCTGCTCGGTGATTAGGATCGAACCGAGGGTCAGGTTTCTGTCCTTAGAATAGAATGGCTAAGGTTTCCACCTGCTCGGTGATTAGGATCGAACCGAGGGTCAGGTTTCTGTCCTTAGAATAGAATAGCTAAGGTTTCCACCTGCTCGGTGATTAGGATCGAACCGAGGGTCAGGTTTCTGTCCTTAGAATAAAATGGCTAAGGTTTCCACCTGCTCGGTGATTAGGATCGAACCGAGGGTCAGGTTTCTGTCCTTAGAATAGAATGGCTAAGGTTTCCACCTGCTCGGTGATTAGGATCGAACCGAGGGTCAGGTTTCTGTCCTTAGAATAGAATAGCTAAGGTTTCCACCTGCTCGGTGATTAGGATCGAACCGAGGGTCAGGTTTCTGTCCTTAGAATAAAATAGCTAAGGTTTCCACCTGCTCGGTGATTAGAATCGAACCGAGAATAAATAATGCTCAGTGAATATGGATTGGCCGGGAATTTTGGTTAGAACAGTGCGAATCTGCATGAAAAATGCCATTAGTATGACTAAAAACATATACAACATGTGGTTTACTCCATGCACATTAATGATAGTACTTCCTGAGGTTATGCACGTTCCATGGTCGGGGCAGTTGTCTCTCGTCTAGGTCTTCCAAGAAATAAGCCCCGGTGCCGGCTACCGCCGTGACCCTATAGGGTCCCTCCCATGTCTGCGCCAATTTCCCGGCATTAGTGTCCCGCATGTTGCCCACGGCTCTTCTAAGAACCAGATCCCCGGAGACAAACTCCCTGGTCCTCACGCCTCGGTTGTACCTCTGGGCGAGCTTCTGTTGATATTCCGCGAGCCGTATCGTCACCATCTCGCGGTGCTCTTCCACCTTGTCCAAATATCCGACCATCATTTCGTTGTTTTGGGCGAGATCGAACCCCGCTATTCGCGCACTGCACAAATTTACCTCGGTAGGAATTACGGCTTCTGCCCCGTACGTAAGAGAGAAAGGGGTCTCCCCGGTTGACCGTCTAGGAGTGGTGCGGTATGCCCACAAAACTTTAGGGAGCTCCTCGGCCCAGTTTCCCTTGGCTCCCTCCAACCTTTTCTTCAGCCCACACACGATTACCTTATTTACGGCCTCGGCCTGACCGTTGCCCTGTGGGTAAGCCGGAGTTGAGTATCTGTTTCTGATGCCGAGACCGCTGCAAAACTCGCGGAATGCCCGGCTGTCGAACTGTAGTCCGTTGTCAGATATGATAGTGTTCGGCACCCCGAACCTGGTGATGATATTTTTCCATACGAATTTCTTTACTTCCACATCTCGTATGTTGGCCAACGCTTCGGCCTCTGCCCATTTGGTAAAATAATCGACGGCCACCAGAACGAACTTTCGGCCGCCTGTTGCCCGAGGAAACGGACCGATGATGTCCATCCCCCATTGTGCAAAAGGCCAAGGGCTGCTGATCGGGTTCAGGTGGCCAGCAGGCTGATGGATCAGAGGGGCGTGCTTCTGACACTGCTCACACTTAAGCACATACTCGGCGGCGTCTTTCTGCATCCGGGGCCACCAAAATCCTTGAGTCATCGCTCGGTGCGCCAACGAACGTCCCCCGACATGGCCGCCGCATACCCCGGAGTGTAGCTCCGCCAAGAGCTCGCCCACCTTCTCCGGGCGTAAGCACAATAGGTACGGCCCTCCGAAGGACCTTCGATATAAAGTCCGGTCCTCCGCCAACCAATACCGAGAAGCCGTCCTTCGGATCCTGATCCCCTCCCTCTCGTCACTTGGCAATCGGTCGTCAGCCAGAAAGTCCGTAATGGTGTCGATCCAGCACGGGGAGCTTGCTGCGATGGCCGTGACATTGATCCCTGTAGTTCCCGAGTTGCTCATTACACCGACACTCGGCTCTGAGATAAGCTCAATTTTGATTTGCCGGGGTATTTCCTCGGTCACCGATGATGCTAGCGTTGCTAAAGAATCGGCGTGCCTGTTCTGTGTTCGGGCTATGTGGAAAACCTTCACCGTGTTGAAGCCGGCCATAATCAGCCTTGCTTGTTCCAAGTATGCTTTCATCCGGGGATCCCGGGCTTCAAAACTGCCGCACACCTGATTAACAACCAGCCGCGAATCCGAATATAGCTCAATCTCTCGAGCCCCCAGGCTCAAAGCTACCCTCAGTCCGGCCAGAAAAGCCTCGTATTCCGCCTCGTTGTTGGACGCCCTGAAACCCAATCTAAACGAGTGTTCTAGTCGTATTCCCTCGGGGCTGATCATAACAACTCCTGAACCGGCACCCGTGGAGCTTGACGCGCCATCTACGAATATCTTCCACGGTCGAACTTCCAGTTGGCAAACCATCTCCCCCTTCTCCCTGGGCGAAAACTCAGCGATAAAATCTGCTAGGACCTGACCCTTCACCGAGCTTCGAGGTCTGTATCGTATGTCGAAGGAACCGAGCCGAGTCCCCCATTTGGCTATACGGCCCGTGAAATCTGACCTCTTCAGCAATGACTGTAATGGGTACTCGGTCAGGACGTGGACGGTGTGAGCTTGGAAATAATGCGGCAACTTCCTGGTGGCGTGGATCAGGGCTAATACGAGCTTCTCCAAGGGCAAGTATCTCGTCTCGGCATCGACAAGAGTTTTGCTAACGTAGTACACAGGTCGCTGGATCCCATTATCCCTAAGTAGCACGGCACTCACGGCATGCTCGGATACCGCCAGATACATAAACAAATCCTCACCTGCCTCCGGCGCCGCGAGCACGGGCGCTCGCGCCAAATAAGTCTTCAGGTCTACAAAGGCCCGTTCGCACTCCTTGCTCCACTGAAATCCAGTCCATTTCTTCAGCAGTTGGTAGAACGGCCGGCAGCGATCTGCGAATTTTGAGATGAACCGGTTTAGGGCGGCCAGCATCCCGGTCAGTATTTGCACTTCCTTCGGGTTGCTCGGTGGCTTCAGTCTCCTTACTGCTTCGATCTGGTCGGGGTTGACCTCAATCCCCCGTGTACTGATTAGGAAACCCAAGAACTTCCCGGCCCCGACACCAAACGCGCACTTCTCCGCATTAAGGCGCAACTTGTGTCGTCGGAGAACCTCGAAAACCTCTTGGAGGTCCCCCATATGCAGGGCTTCCTGCTTGCTCTTAACCACCATGTCGTCGATGTATATTTCCACCGTGCGCCCTATCTTGTCTCGGAACATTCTTGTCATCATTCGTTGGTAGGTGGCCCCGGCGTTCTTCAGTCCGAAAGGCATCCTTGTGTAGTGGTAATTTGCATCTGGGGAAATGAACGCCGTTTTTTCTTGGTCCTCGGGCGCCAGGGCGATCTGGTGATACCCCTGGAAAGCGTCCAGAAAGCTCATCCTCGGGTGCCCACAAGTGGCGTCCACCAGCTGATCAATCTTCGGCACGGGAAAAGGGTCTTTCGGGCAGGCTCGGTTGAGATCGGTGAAGTCGACGCAGACCCTCCACTTGCCGTTTTTCTTTTTCACTACCACGGTGTTTGCCAACCAATCCGGGAAGATGATTTCCCGAATTACCCCTGCTTCTTTCAATCTCTGAACTTCCACCTTCACTGCCTCGGAGTGCTCCCAGGCTGATCTCCTCGGTCTCTGCTTTTTAGGGGCGAACGAGGGGTCAACCCCAAGTCTGTGCGTGATGAATTCAGGATCCACCCCGGGCACCTCATATGGACTCCATGCAAATACGTCCACATTCTGCATGAGGAGTAGTAACATTTCGACTTTTTCCCGGTTCTCCAGGCTCTCCCCTATCTGGAAGTACTTGTCCGTATCCGGCAACACCCTTACCTTGAGCATGTTCTCGGTGCGCGCGACCTCCGGCGGGCCCTGTAATTGCTATAAAGGCGTTCCCGACGACGAACGCTCGGGATCGACCGGGTCCTTCTTGCCGATCTGCTCCTTCCGGTCAACCATGGCGATCAAACACTGCCTGGCCGCCTGCTGACTTCCTTGTATCACCGCGACACCATAGTCGGTGTGAAACTTGACCCTCATGTGCAGAGTAGATGGGACAGCCCCCATTGCATGTATCCATGGCCTCCCTAAAATTGCCGTGTATGGGGAGTACGAGGCAACTACGAAGAAGCTCACCATTGCCTCCTTGCCCCCCATGTTCACGGGCAAACAGATTCGCCCCTCGGGCACCATCATTTTCCCGTCGAACCCAACTAGGGGAGTGCTGTACTTCGATAGATCCTCATTCCTCAACCCGAGCCCCCTGAATAGGTCCGGGTACATGACATCCGCTCCGCTTCCCTGGTCTATCATTACTCTCTTCACAACGAAACCACCTATCCTTGCCGTGACTATCAATGCGTCGTCGTGTGGCTGAATGGTTCCTTCCAAATCACTGTCGTCGAAAGAGATCGGCTCTCGGGTTGGTCGGACCCTCTTCGCGGGAGGTGGCAGGCCCGTACTTCCCCCTACTGGTATCATTGTCAGCACCTCCTTCCCCTTTGCCGTTGAAATGCCTCTCGGTGCAACGTGGATAACGTCAATTATCCCGAGAGGGGGCGGAAGGGGATTCCCCGTGTGTGTGGCGCCATGTCCTGTTCCCCGATTCCCGGCGTCCAGCACAAAATCCTTGAGGTGTCCCGCCTTAGCCAACTGCTCGAGATGGTCCCTTAACACTCGGCACTGCTCGGTAGTATGCCCCCGGTCTTTGTGGTAGGTGCAGTATAGGTTCTGATTCCTCCTAGAGGGGTCGCCCGCCATCCGGTTCGGCCATCTGAAGTACGGCTCGTTCTTAATCTTGTCCACAATTTTATGCACGGGCTCCTTAAACGTCACGTTCACCTCCCCTGCTGGTGCTACTGGCTCTTGAATCCTCAAATTTCCTCGTGCCTTCTGTTGAAAACCGCTCAGCCGAGGACGGTCTGTCACCTGTGCCTTGCCCTTGCTTTGTATTCTGTCATCTTCTAACCGCTTGTACTCCTCGATGCGCCTCATCAGCTGCCTCATATCCTCGGGAGGTTTCTTGGTTAATGATTCCCTTAACCCTGACTCGTCAGGCAACCCCAATCTGAAAGTGCTCGCCGCGATCTTCTCATTCCCTCCGCCGATCTCGTTGTAGAGCTCCCAGTATCGGCTAGCGTAATCACGGAGGGTTTCCCCTGCCCTCATCTTCATAGACAGCAGCGCGTCCACCGGTTGTTGTTCCCGGCTGCACGTCACGAAACGGGAACCGAACTCTTGTATTAGCTCGGCGAAATTGTGAATGGAGCCCTTACGTAACCCGTTGAACCACCTCAAGGCGGTAGGACCGAGGCTGGAGGGAAAAACCTTGCACATCAGAGCGTCATTGCGGGCATGCAGAGACATCATCTGTATATAGTGGCTGACATGCTCCACGGGATCCGTTTTCCCCCCATACGAATTGAACGGCGGGCGCGTAAATCTGTCCGGCATCGGTGCTCGCTCAATGTCTGCTGAGAACGGTGACCGCGCTGCCCTGCGCAATGCGCGGCTCATAGCATCCATAGCTACATTCCTCGGTCGTCCCTCTGGAGATTCCGAGCCCCGACTTCCGTATTCCCGGGACCGGGAACGATTCGACCGCCGCTGAGATTCTGCTGAATGGGAGCGGTCTCGACGGTGACGGGACTCCCCTGAGTGCGAGCGCTCCCTATGGTGGCGGGATCCCGGTCCGTTCGAGCCCGTCCCGCGTCTCTCTTCTTCAGCGTTCGGCCTTCTATCTCGGTCGTCTTGTCCTGCTCGGCGGCGCTCGTTTCGTGCTTCCAATTCCAGTTCCCGTACTAACCTCCGCAGCCGCTCAAGCTCTCCATCCCTGACGTCGGGTCGCTCACGCCTGGAAGCATGGGACACCGTTTTCCCCGTTTGATACGACCCTTCTCCAAGGCCGGACCGCTCCTCCAGTTGCTCGTAAACCGGATCCTCGCGTCTCTTTTGCCTCCGTTCCCGCCAGGTGGAGCCCCTGGAAGATCCTGCTGAGCCACTCCCGGCGCTACCTCTAGACATCTTTTCTGTGCACTAGCCTTGGTGGAACTACTGCTTAGTAGGATTCCCCACAGACGGCGCCAATTGTGCAGACCCAAAATTGGAACCCGTTGAACTGGGCCTCACTTGGGCTCACAACTTACTTGTATATCGGGTTTGGATTTCCTACAATGGGTCGTTCTGAACGCCAAGGCCCAATGGAATCTCTTTCCTCTGCTCGGGGTCTGGACCACTTCCTCCCTCTGTTTTCTCTGTTTACACCCTTTCTCCTCTCAATTTTTCCAACCCCTTTTCCTCAAAACTTATTGTATTTATAGTCTACAGAATAGTGGAGAGGTCATAAATGTTTGCCACTGAGTGCCACCGGCGGTCCAGTATTATCGATCGTAAGTGGGTGGTTAGGTAGGCATGGGAAACGGTGAGGGTGGCGTTGGAACTTGGTTCCCACCTCCACGATAGTTCCCTGCAGCGGTGCCTCTCCGAGACACGGCCGGGTAGGTACTGAGTGGGGGTCCCGCGAACTGTGCGTTTAACACTGCTCGGGGTAGATTTGCCGAGAAGCGGTGAAAGGGCGAAATCTGGGCCCGCAGCATGTGTGGCTCGGGGGTGGGCCGCTGGGCTGAGGGTGACACGCCTTATGGGCCATGTGCCCAGGTCAGGGCCCAAGGCTCGCTAGGGGCAGTGGTACGGGGCCCGTACAAAATTATATTATCTTTGTGTATTCTCCATACTTGCAAAATTTCAATGTAGTAAAAGATTAATAGTCATGTCATCAATTAATTACTTAAATTCAAGTTTTTGTAGTTTAACATAATATATAAAAGATGAGTTTATGGATTAAATAGTAAATAACAGCCAATTGATATGAAAATTGGCATGAATGTTAAGAATATATAAAATATGTAATTCAACGGTGGGATTTTCAAAATATGAATTCTATAACAAGTTATTGGGTGATGTAATATTACTTAAAGTTACACCATGTGTAACTTAAACGCAACCCAATTAAGAAATACAAATTTACTACACCCAAACTAATGCTACCGATTTTTTTTGGGACAGAGAAGGATGCTAACTTGAATAATTGATATCAGTATATCACAGTTATACTGAAATAATGAAATAATGGAGTCGTCAAATTATTAATTATTTCATTCTAACATTTTCTCAAAAAATTATCATTTAATTAATCCCCAAATGTTAAATAAGGCTTAATACATTTTCATATAGCAAAGGTGTAAATAATACTTTAGTCATAAGTCCGTCTTTTGTTTTTCCCCGGTTCTTATGAGCAATGCTAAAACCACATAGTTGTACACAACTTTGTTCAAAACTCGCCATATACTGCAATTTTTTTTTTTTTTTTTTTAAATCTTATTGCACTTTACTTTCAATATTAGGAAACATACTGCACTTAAAAAAAAAAAAAAAAAAAAATTCCTTATTGCACTTTACTTTCAATTATTATATATGACATACGTTATAATAGAGTGAGATATATACATCAAAATACAACAGAATTAGAAAATGGAAAATGTATCATTTTTATTAGAACATGAAAATGAATCTTGATGGTTTCATACGAAAGCTAACATTATTTTGCATTTTTTGAGAAGTTAGTGAGCAATTTATCCAAACTTTGTTTTCATTTTATCACATAAGAACTGTGGGGGGTAAAAGCCCAGATTTACCAATTGGGCCTGGAGCCCTATTTTTTAGATTACTTTATGTCCGAAGAGTAATAATGGGTTGGGATAGAGTTCACTTGAGGGCAACGAACCCAAAGATAGCGGAAGAGTACAATCCGAAGAGCTCACCCTTTGTCCAAGGAGGTTTTACTCCTCGGATACGAATAGTTCTGATCAAATAGACGTACAGAAAGCCCAAATGCCCTTCCTGGCAATCTTGGTGACAAAGGTAAGCTCTGGGCATTCCTGGGGATGATAAGGATGAAGAAATATCTCAAGGAAAAGCTACCACCACCGCATTTAATGCCCTGCAGCAACTTTTCTGGCCGCATTTATGTGGAGAAGACCTCTGAACAGTGCAACTCCAACTACCGCCACTCCCAAAAAGTTAGAGAAGATGCTTGATGTGACCTACACTCAAGTATATTAGCAGATGGAAGACAAGTGGATGATTGAGATGATTAGGAAAGAGGCCATATAAAGAAGAAGAGCTCTTGATAGAAGGGGGATCAAAAAAAAGAAAAAGAAGAACAAGAAATATCATTACTGTAGTTCTGGAACCTGTAACCTAAGTTCATTCAATAAAATTCCTCTTCGGACGTCAAGTCTACCATGGTTTTTACGTGATTGCATGTTAGATTATTCGCCCATACTATAACCAACTTTTGTTTAACTCATATCCGGCCCAGTTCTTTTACCCACGCTCTACAAATTTATTGTCTTGGGTTCATTGGGCTCATACTCCATATCTTGTGGGCTTGGGCTATCAAAATTGACCCTACAAGAACTATTAAATAAAGTTATAACAATTTTTATTTTGATAATCACTAAACTCATATATGAGAATCAACTATTACAAAAAAATTTCTCTCCAAAACATATATTGATTTCTATTTTCCCTTTCCATACAATTTAAAAAATGTGAAAAACTAAGGAAGCTAAATGTGTAGTTGATCTTAGTCAATGAATAAATAACATAAAATGGGTAGGGGAAAGCAAAAGTATTCATGGTATAATTGTTTATTTATGTCCATGTTTGTTTTTGTATATGTTAATACTCTTGTTTTATAAAATATTCATATAGCAACTATATCTTGTTTAATCTCACACAGGTCTTCAGTTTTAGCCCAACTCACAACATATAAACCAATGATCATGAAAAAAGAACCCAGCAAGATGAAGCCAAACACAATTTCTAAATTTTCTAAATTTTAACAAATAGAAGATCAAGATTATAGAGAAATCGAAACAAGAGAGACAGAGAGAGAGAGGTACCTTTGATAGTAGATATAAAAAAAAAAACATGTATTGGGGAAGAGGAAGAGACCTTGTATGTTTTGGTAATTGAAAATGTCTTTATAACTAGTAAGTTGCATAGTTAATATATATATATATATATATATATATATATATATTCTTAAAAAAAAAAATACTCATCAAATCCAATGTGGTAACATAAGTAGAAAGTCTGAATAGAGGACTTTTGGGGTACCATATAGGTTTATGAGAAATTTGAGACTTTCCATATTATTATTTTTCCCAAAACTTTTTATCAGACAAAATAATTTCTTTCATTAATGAGAATTTTATGGTTTTTTTTTCCAATTAAATCGAAGAAGTATATAGGTAGGGAATGACTTCTCACCCCCCATTATACCAAAAGGGAAATTGTATGTAGAAATTAATTATTTTAACTCTTGCCTTTTAGGTTACTCCCACCCCCACCCCCCCTTCAAAAAAAAAAAATTGACTTTTTAGTTACTAAAATTAATATGTGTGTGTGTGTGTGTCTTAGGAATAATTTAAGAGGAAAATTATACCCACTTTAGGTTAAAAAAAATTGATTACATATCTAAAAAAGTTAATAATGAATATTTAAGTATATATTATTTAAGAATTATTATAATAGTGGAATTTATAGTATGCAATTAAGAATTTTTTTTTTAAGTACAAAAGAAATGCCTAGTTGATTTCCTATTGTATTTATCTATTATATTTCTCATTTTATTTCTATCACATTTTTGTATATTTAAAGAGTATGATGAATTGAAGCGCAACATATCATAGTCAAATTGAACTCAAAATAAGATATAAGATGTAAGTTCAAGGTCTTTTCTCTCTCTCTCTCTCTCTCTCTCTCTCTCTCTCTCTCTCTTGAGAATTAGATAAGTTTATTTTACCTAACTAAGGCAATATGATTTAATTTGTGTTGGACTGTACAAAATCATTCTATTCATGTTGGATATATATATATATATATATATATATAATATCTATTGGTTAGCATGATTTGAATTAAGTTGCTATCAGTGGGTTCCAGTTAGCTCAACTGGTAAAATCTCTGATGGTTGTATAAGAGATCTGAGGTTCAATCTCCACCTACACCAAAAATTGATTGGTGTCTTGGTCTGATGATAAAGAGCTATCATCAGGAGCGGACGCCATAAGTTGAAACTCTCTAAAAAAAAAATAAAAAAAATTAAGTTGCTATCACATTGAGGTATATGCTTCAATTGAGAGAATTTTTTAATTCCAAAATAATGGACATTAATATTACCATGGAAAACATAAAGCAATACTGCATGCATGTCCATAGGCATAAAATGGATGCAATAGTGCAACATTGTAAGCGTCCCAAAGTTATTTCCTTAAAAATTATAAATTGTAAGATTATTGTTATTATTATTATTATTATTATTTTTGGTGAGAAGATATATGGTAAGAATTAGAGATTATATCTAATATTTTTTATAAAAAAAAAACTTTAGTATGTCTAACTTACCATAATGTAATTTACATCATAATTTGTCGAAAAATTAATGAAAATAACCATATAAAGCTAAGTTATAATCTCAAATACAAAGAAAAAGATGAACACCATACAGTCCATAATTATCGATCAGAATATTTTGTTTCCTCTTCCAAGTTATCCTAAGATGTTAGAAATTAGCATAGATTTAGATGAGATTAAAAGAAAATTAGCAAGAATTTATGCCATATTTAATTTTACAAATTACAAAGCCATTCTGAAAATAAAATAAACAAATGGGAGACAAATGATCATGTACTAAATCAATAAAACACATTCTAATTCTTTAGACACAAAAAGTTTTGAATGGGTAAAATGCAATTATGTAAAGAAAAATCGTAAACTTGAATACAAAGAAATAAACTAACAATTGAAAAAAAGAAAAGAAAAAAGAAACATGGTATTTACAACCCCGAAAAAGAAAATCCTGTAGAAACCTTTACATCGTAATTTGTTGAAAAATAGATGAAAATAACCATATAAAGCTAAGTTATAATCCCAAATACAAAGAAAAAGAAGAAACCATACGGTCCACAGCTATCAATCATAAGATTTTGTTTCCTCTTCCAAGTTATCCTAAGAAGTTAAAAATTAGCATAGATTTAGATGAGATTAAAAGAAAATTAGCAAGAATTTATGTAGTATTTAATTTAAAAAATTACAAAGCCATTCAGAAAATAAAAGAACAAATGGGAGGCAAATGATCATGTACTAAATCAATAAAACACATTCCAATTCTTTAGACATAAGCAATTTTTATGGGAAAAATGCAATTATGTAAAGAAAAATTGTAAATATGAATACAAAGAAATAGACTATCAATTGAAAAATGAAAAATGAAACATGGTATTTACGACCCCAGAAAAGAAAATCCAATACAAACCATAAAAATTGCAGTAGAAAAGTAAAGAAGTTCAAAGGAAGAAAAAGAAAAAGTGACCTCAAATAGACTTTCCAATTTTAGTTGTAATTTGGTGACTTTTGTTGCGTAAAGAAAGCAATTCGAAATCTATATATAATTAAATCAGTGGGTTTTAAATCCAAAGGGAGGCAATTGAATGTTTTGATAGGGAGAGAAGCCGTTTTATTTTTATTTTTATAAGGAGATGAAAATCCAGAGAGAGAGAGAGTGATTGATTGCTGAATTTAAGGCAATTTGGATTCAATGGGAAATTCATTAATAGTATAAACATTTGGTGTTTGTTTGATGGAAAGATGATGAGTTGAGAGAGAGAAATGAGATTGATTAAAGAGAATGTGTGAAGTGGAACCAAAAAAAAAAATGGAAAAAAAAAATTTGTGACATGGCCATAATGTGGCTCAACGGGAGCGTAACAATAATAAATGCTACGCTTTAGCTTTTATAATCCCAAATACAAAGAAAAAGAGGAAAGCATACGGACCATACCTATCAATCATAAGATTTTGTTTCCTCTTACAAGTTATCCTAAGAAGTTAAAAATTAGCATATATTTGGATGAGATTAAAAGAAAATTAGTAAGAATTTATGTAGTATTTAATATAAAAAATTACAAAGCCATTTAGAAAATAAAATAAACAAATGGGAGGCAAATGATCATGTACTAAATCAATAAAACACATTCCAATTCTTTAGACATAAACAATTTTAATGGGTAAAATGCAATTATGTAAAGAAAAATTGTAAATATGAATACAAAGAAATAGACTATCAATTGAAAATTGAAAATTGAAAAATGAAAAATGAAACATGGTATTTACGACCCCAGAAAAGAAAATCCAGTACAAACCATAAAAATTGCAGTAGAAAAGTAAAGAAGCTCAAGGGAAGAAAAGAAAAAGTGACCTCAAATGGACTTTCCAATTCTAGTTGTAATTTGGTGACTTTTGTTGCGAAAAGAAAGCAATTTGAAATCTATATATAAAAAATTAAATCAGTGGGTTTTAAATCCAAAGGGAGGTAATTGAATGTTTTGATAGGGAGAGAAGCTGTTTGTTTGATAAGGAGATGATAATTCAGAGAGAGAGAGAGAGAGAAGGATTGATTGCTAAATTTAAGGCAATTTGGATTCAATGGGAAATTCATTAATAGTATAAATATTAGTTGTTTGTTTGATGGGAAGATGATGAGTTGAGAGAGAGAAAATGAAATTGATCAAAGAGAATGTGTGAGGTGGAAACCCAAAAAAAAAAAAATTGTGACATGGCGATAATGTGGCTCAACAGGAGCGTAGTAACAATAAATGCTACGCTTCAGCTTATATATATATATATATTTATTTATTTATTAGAGAAATCTTTTTTTTTTCTTTTGATTGAAGGGCAATTATATTTTTCAAATAGCTTAAATTTTTTTTTATATATCAATATTTGGGAGGTGAGGGATTTGAACCTAGATGTTTCCATTTGAAATACTAAAATGTGTTAATTGAGCTACAAGCCTATAAGGCTTTGGGAATGATCAAAATCTTTGGGTTTTTAACAATAATAACTGTGGGAGGACTTTCGTCTCGACCCCCAATCAAATATTGTTTGCTTTGGGATGGGTAAGGGTGGGAGGTGTCTCTCCCTGATGTGGGATTGAGCAAATTCATGCGGGTGGGACATAGGTCGATCCTTGCCTATCCTAAAGCGAACAATACCTAATTGGGGGCCGAGACGAAAGTCCTCCCACAAAAAGGCGCCTTTTGGGCTTTAAGAGGAAACCCCCACCTTCCCCTTTTGGACTACCCATGAGGTCTTACGTGAAGGAGTGCGTTATGCATGCGAGTCAATACCCAGATCTTATTCTTGCTCACATGATCACACACACTATGGTACACCATTCCTTAGGCCAAAGGCTTATAAGGCAAGGGTGGGAGGCGTCTCTCCCCGATGTGGGATTGAGCAAATTCATGCGGGTGGGATGTAGGTCAATGCTTGCCCATCCCAAAGCAAACAATACCTAATTGGGGGCCGAGATAAAAGTCCTCCCACAAAAAGGTGCCTTTTGGGGTTTAAGGGGAAACCACCACCTTCCCTCTTCGGACTGCCCATGAGGTCTAACGTGAAGGAGTGTGTAGTGCATGCGAGACGATGCCCAAATCTTATTCTTGCTCACATGATCACACACACTACGGTACACCCTTCCTTAGGCCAAAGGGTTAAGGCAAGAGTGGGAGGTGTCTCTCCCTGATGTGGGATTGAGCAAATTCTTGCAGGTGGAACGTATGTCGATCCTTGCCCCATCCCAAAGCGAACAATACCTGATTGGGGGCCAAAACGAAAGTTCTCCCACAAAAAGGCGCCTTTTGGGGTTTAAGGGGAAACTCTCACTTTCTCCCTTCGGACTGCCCATGAGGTCTTACGTGAAGGAGTGCGTAGTGCATGTGAGTTGATGCCCATATCTTATTCTTGCTCACGTGATCACACACACTACGATACACCTTTCCTTAGGTCAAAGGCTTATAAAGTAAGGGTGGAAGGCGTCTCTCCCTGATGTGGGATTGAGCAAATTCGTGCGGGTGGGACGTAGGTCGATCCTTCCCCATCCCAAAGCGAACAATACCTGATTGGAGGCCAAGACGAAAGTCCTCCCACAATAACATTCAAGTCTTAGTTCCAAATTTTAGGGTCATATTCAACCGTATTTTGTTTTGCATCTCTAATTGACATGTCAATTTTAATCTTTTTACTCCCCCATTAATTGTCATGTCATTTTTTTTCATTTCTTCTACTAGTGTCATTTTAAGTATTCCTCAACATGTTTTTGTCCCTCCAGTTGAATTAACTTATCCCTCCTTTGCAAATGATTAAAAACTTTCAATTGATTCTTTTTCATCCTTTCCTTTCATCAACAGGCGACTTTTCACTTTTCTAATTTCTAATTAATATCTTTTGTTTTATTTCCACCTATCTAACAATCTTATGTGCTTCAGGCCATCTTCATGTTTCCTTTTTTAAGTTCATGATGAGATTTTGCTACGTACTAATTCAAGTCAAAGCCAAAATAAGCTGTTTTATTATATATATAAACCTTTAGCGAGCTAATAACTTGGTTGTGTGAATCTCTCTCATCCATATATCAATAGGGCATCCATATTAAGCAAATTCATCCAACTTTCTCAAATCAAATCTTTCATTGTATTTTCACTTATCCATCCCTCATTTTTTGTATTTCACGCCAGCTTACTTTACACGTTTACTTTTTCAAATTCATTGATGATAGATTTTGCCATGAACTGGCACAAGAGCACAGAACCAAAATAAGCTGTTTTATATAAACCTTAACGAGCTAATAAGCTTGGGTGTGTGTTTCTCCATAGTCCATATATGTAACTTGTCTAGGCTGTGGAACATGCTCGAATGAACCAACTAATGAGCCTAGCTATTTGTTTGTTGACTATTCGTTCACTAGACGGGCCTATGGCTATGTTCGATTAAAAGTATCTTTTTCAACTATTCCTCAAATGAGTACTTTTGAGTTATTTTACTAAGCTAGTATTGGACCTGTAATATTGGAAGATAAGTATGTAACGAAGCACTAGTCATGTCTATGTTATACTTAAAAAGACTAGTCAAGTTTCAATAGATTACTCCTAATCGCCAGTGAAAACCCAAGACAAGTCCGCAAAATACAAACTTACTCTGGATACCACAAAGAAAATATCTGAATCTAAAATCTAGCCAAAGATTTACCGGATCAAGTTTGTACTGACCATCTGATGCATGGACCTCCCTTTTAGCTAGTGGTTTTGTTAGTCTGAAGAGAGACTATAAAAGTAGTCAAAACTCGGCCTTTACAGAAGTCCAAAACAATGGCCCTGCAAAGGTGTGTGGGGCCATAGTGGTATATCACAAACTCAGTAGTCAGTAGCATGTGCAATGCATGACAATGGCTAAAGCGCTACAAGGATGAAGCATTCACAAACATCTTTAGTTAATACAATTTTCATTGACTTGTTTCGGTAATGGTCTAAATCAATCAATGACCACAACCTCTCCATGTGAAGTGAACTTCATTCGTTCATAATTTCAAACTTGAGTTTACTGTGGTAACTTGATCAATTGCTGCCTTTTTGACGAGCTGACAAGGCGTTTGATGTGGATCAAGTCTGACATTTTTAGCTAGATCTAGCTTTGATTCATTAATTGTGATAGTGAAATCTAATTGGTTGCCCTTTTAGTGGCAGACACAAACCATGGATGGTAGGTATGCTTCATGGAAAGGAAAATCCCTGAGAAGATTTATGATTGCTTGTCTTGGTCATACTTACCATCATTATTCTACTTTATTATAACAAAAAAAAGAGCAAAAGCAATATACATTCACATGAGCACAACAATTGCTTATATTATATTATACCATCTTGTGAAATTTGGTTACATCACCCCAATATACCAACACAAAGATATGCATAATATATGTTTGCAGGAGTAACGAAATTCCAACTTGTTTGTGGACCTGAAATCCATTTCACATTATATACTAATAGAGTAGTTATGCAAGCGGAAGAAAAAAAAAAAAAAGATTCTAGTCACCATTCAAGAAGCTAGAAAGTTAGGAATTTCATTTCTAAGACAAAGTTGTGTACAAATTCTGAAACCGATGCATAACAGCCACATCCATTTCATGCTGATTATAACTTTTCATGATATAAATAGTATGAAAAGGATGGGCATACTGCTACAAGTTATGTGAAAGCGCTAATTGGTCAATGGAGCCATCACAGAGAATTAGACTTGCTATTAAAACCACCATTAAAATTGATGCAAGAGTCCTGCTGTAAAAGGCGCGGCGTAGGCGATGAAATGGCAACAGGTGGAATCTCAATGGAGTTAAGTTGAGGAGGTGGGTGCTGCCACTGAGGGAGTGGTCCAGCCAGGAGGAGGTTTTTCAGGAGCGGACCAGCTTCTATCACTGCCTGCAGGAGCTTCCCTTTCTCTGGCAGTGGCCTCTTGGGTACTAATTTCAAGTTTGCTTGTGATGGCAATGGTTGTGGTAATGGTGGTTGGAGAATTGGATCTGTACCCGGAGATGAAATGATGTTTTCATCAGAGTCAGAAGAGGCAAAATGCCTGCCTGAGTCGGTGCCTTTTGAGTCATCCTCATTGTTTGAAGCAGCTTGTTGTTGTTGTTGTTGTTGTTGTCGTTGTTGTTGTTGTTGTAGTTGTAGTTGCTGCTGTTGCTGCTTTTGTTGTAGTTGTTCTTGAAGCATGAGTTTCTCCAACATTAGATTCTTGCATCTTGACTGTGCCTCATCTCTCTCTTTGATGGTCCTGCTCAAAAGATCTTTGACATGAATCAGTTCATATTCTCTTTTTGTAATCTCGTCCTTAGCTGCTAAAAGTGTTGTCTCTAGCTCAAAGGTTGTGTACAAGAGAGAATGCCTTAACTCCTCCATTCCCTGCCAATTTAATAGTCTTAGAAAACTGTTTCCTCCAAACACAGCACATTCAAAAGAAGTAGAAAATAGTATCTAACAAAAGAAAGCATTGAAGTTAAGTTGATTAAAGAATGTCTAACCTCTTCATGGTAGCTGAATTCCCAGCTAAGAGGGCTGCATTGATCCTCCATTTCTTGCAGTGGTCTGACCAAAGTAGAGGGAAAAGAAGTTGGGGTTGTTATGTGTGGTTTCTTTACTTTTTATAGAATTGAAGCACTTTGTCGCTATTTACAGTCCTTTTTTTGTCACTTTAATTTTTTTTTTCCCTGGGACATGAGGTTGGAAAAATACACAAAAGGCCAAAAGTATAGGCAGGCCAAATTCGCTTAGTGAATAAATCTTTATGTATTTTGGATTCTGTTGCATGACCAAACTGTGAGGGAAGGAATGTGAAATCTGCAGTAAAAGTAAAGCATAGTTCTTCTTCATATTCTACCTTTTTGGTATGACTAGCGGCGGATGACACGTGCTCATGCTCTAGTGAATGCAAAAGTTAAGATGTTGCTGAAATGAGGACTTATTGCATATCCCCTTAAGCACCTAAAAGTTAATGAAAAAAATCCTAATTTATCATATATTTTATTAAATTGCCCTACATTTTATATTTTTACATATTTGTTTTCAGATTATCCATATACACTATAATAATCTATTAAGCTGTGTTCAACGGAAGAACCTTCTTTTCTTTATATAGCTTGGAGAAAACATGAATCCAATTTCTTACTTTCAGAAACATTCTCAAATTTTTTTTTTTTTGGTTGAAATATTTGAGATAATTTCATGATGTGTCATGGTTATTTTCTGCCAATGAAGTTTCTCTAATGGTTTTACTAAATGGCGTGAAGCCTAGCATAGGCATTAGATAGCAATGACCATAATTCAATCTACTCACAAACTGCTTGTCGTTGAAATTCTTAGTTGTCCATTGCAGCTAATTCTTATGATCCAATTTTAATGGCTCAACAAGTAAACTAGGCAAGGTAGAGCAGCAACTAATTCTCAGAAATCAGAATATAACTGCTCCTATCTCAATTATATGTAAAAGCCTTGTAGTAGAATTAGAAGCTACAAGATGATATGGATGAGAAATTTAACCAAAAGAACCCAACTAACTAGACTATATGGCCTCGCATCCAGGACCGCGTTGGCTGAAATTAATAGAACTAGCATGGAACCATTGATTTCCGGATTGATTTGTTGAAAATCCATAACCGACCACAAAAGTTTGGTATAAATAAGGCTTGGTTGTTGTTGTTATCCATTCCTTATGGAAACTCAGCCACCAGTTTGGGCTAATACAGGGAAAGTATCTTGCTTTGTTATATCTAACAGAAAAGTAGACAAAAATGCTGAAAAAAACAGTGATATTTTGATCAAATATTTAACATGACAAGATCCTATATAACTTCTTGTCTCAGTTTATTGATGAAGAAAGTCAAATCAAGGGTTTTAAAAGATGGTAATGGGACAAGGAGAAGGCAAAAAGGATTGAACTTAATAAAACTAATCTTGTATTATACTTTAATCCGGGAAAATCTCCTCGGTCAGGCTAAAAGAGAAAGTACTATTTGATGAATGATTAAAGCCATCTGATCCACACACTTTTTTTCTTTTGTAGAGCCATACTGAGGTTCTCTTTTTGACTCTTGAAAGAAAAATTCGATGGATAGTTGTACTATAAAACCGTAGTAGCATGGTACATCATGGTTTTTATCTTTTTACATTGAAGAGGGAAATTTTACCAGACCACGCCATACATGATACATGCCTACCATGACTTATTATGAGCTAGTTGCTGGTACAAATGTTATATATTTGTGTCCAGTTAGTGAGAACCAAAATTTTCAACTCAAATTGCAGTGTCTAATAATCCATCTTTCATTTTGACTTATTTATGTAATCAAACCAAGAATCCATTCCAGATTTTTTTTTTTTTTTTCTCCGTTTGACTTGGTAAGATTTGAACATAAAATCTCTCCCATTGTCATTCCACATTTCCACCATTTTACATTTGAGCCTGAATCCAAGTAGCAATGTAAGGTAACAAAAAATAAGTCCTCTTTTCAGTTTGTTTTTCGCATTGTTTGAAAAGGAAGCCCACAAAGTTTATAGGATCAGTTCTTAGTTCTTAGAATCATTAATTACAATTGAGCTTTGTTTCATTTTACTACTAAGCTCCAAACTTTGTGGTGAAACTCAAAAGTAGCTCACCAAAAAAGAAAAGAAAGAAAATGCCAACATTTATTATGTCATTATCATCAGACCATGAAAAAGAAAAGCATTTATTTTGTCATAGATTGTTAGATTGTAAATGAAACATGTTTTCCCACCTCACTTGAGAGAGTGTACGCATGCGCCTGTCTCAACCTCTTTCATGTTTTATCAGTCAGAGAAGGGAGCGGAACCGAAAAAAAAATTCCGCCTAAATATGGCAAAGTAGATGCTGGTAGGGTCCTTAAGGACCTCTTTTGGATAACAGAGTAATCAAAAAAATAGAATAGCGGCTTCCAAATTGACTCATTCAAAACTCACTGTTTTGTGTGGGCTCTACATGCATTGTGGTGTATTTTACTATTTTACACTAGGGAAAAAGTCTAATACACGGCGTGTTTCAATTCCTGAATTAGTGAGTTTAACTCACAATTTCAGTTCATGAAAACCCTCCAAGTAGTGCGATAAACATTTCCCTTTGTACTAACATGTTCATTAGAATTCAAGTTTCAACATTTAAAAAAAATGGTAAATTGCAAACTACGACCTAAAATTTGGGAGTGTTTGGATTTATATCCTGAAGTTTCAAAATTTGAATTTTATTCCTGAAGTTTTATTATGTTTGCATCTGCAACTCTTTCGTCCATATTTTTGTTAAGTGTTACTTAAACTTGCCACGTATATTTAGTTCATCAAATAAAATGATGGTACTTCATTTTTATTATGCCATGCCATGTTTAATTATTTAGTTTTTTTAAGGCTACAAAAATTATGTGGCATCATTTTATTGGATAAACTAACCTTACACGGCAAGATTATATGACACTTAACTGAAAATATGGACGAAAGAGTTATTGATGCAAATGGAATAGACCTTCAATGGGTAAAATCCAAATTTTAAAACTTCAAAATGTAAAATCTAAACACCCCCAAGCTTCAAGGGATAAAATCTAAATTTTGAAATTTTATGGTGTAAAATTCAGGGGTATAGTTTGCAATTTAGCTTAAAAGGAAAAAACCCCACACCTCTGCGACCCTCTAGTCTTCAACTGGGTTTTCTTGTGTGGTGCAACAAGCCAATAACAATGTTGTGAAAATTTTCCAACATGAAAATTTTCAGAATTCAGAATTCAGAACAAAATTTTCCCTCCAGCTCCTTATTCTAAAACATTGCGAACCTGATAACTTGTAGGCCAACCTAAAAGTATTATCGCTTGTTATCTTTACAAGAAAGAATGAAAACACTGGTATCACATAATCATTAACTATTCCTTAGTCCCATAAATTCTGAATATTTTTTTAGGCTGCTGGACTCTAACCAGCAACATAAATTATGATGAGTTGATGACAAATAGTGTTTTTTTTTTTTTTTTAATATAGAAACATGACAAATGGTAATATTGTGAAAACAACTTCTTTCCTTTTTTTTGCGCGTTTTCTATGCTTTTGTTTTAGAGCGACTCCTTTCAGCTGGATGCCACCACAATCAATTTCTAGGGATGAGGTCTTTGATTGAATAACCGAAACCATAAATCACTTCAAAAAGGATCTAAACATGTTTCTCTCGTGGACCCACATAGACTAGGTGATGTTACATGCATCGAGTCCATATATTCTCCTCTCACATGAGAGTGTGAGAGAGGGGATACATGCACCCGATGCATGGTAGATTTTCTTCACATAAACAGCCATCAGGGTCTTATACTATTATTCCCTAAAATTATTATTTATAATTTGCAATTTTATAGATAGGATAGGATTTCAACTTATGTCGCCTAACCCATATTGATCACTATTTATCACTAAGCTAGAACACCAATCAATTTTTTATGTAGATAAGTAGAGTTTAAACATCAAATATTTTATTTAACGACATCTACCTTTGTACTAGAACCACATTTCCCTTACCCTAAATGTATGCTTTTTTTTTTTTCCTAAAAAAATGTGTAATTTCATATAACAACTTTGACATAATTTGTTTTTCATAAATTGTTTTCAATACACTGGAATCACAAGATTTAAATTGCGAACAATACTCTCACATGGTATCCACCATTAATAGTATTTTTATTACTTTATTGCACACGACTTATTCACATTTATGAACAAAGTTGGTTAAGACTATTCTTCGCATGAAGAAACATAGTACCGAACTAACAATTACTTTAACAACACATCATTTAACTATTATAACTTCTATTCTAGATGCTTTGTTCGTGCACTAACGCGGTTTATAGTTGTAAAAAGATCGATCTTTTTCAGCTTCTTTCGTTTGCATGTGCAATAGGGTTAAAGTTGCAGGACCCACGCGTCAAGGAAGCTATAGAGGGAAAAGTATTGATTGGATTGTAAGCAAGAAAACGAAAAAAGAGTTATTGAAGGGAAATGCTGTATTGACTTCAATGGATTATATTGTCAATGATAAGAACGAGTCAGTTTGAAAATGGAATGCAACTGTCAAATAATCTTTTCTTTTCTCCTCTTCTTTTTTCCTCAATATGTAGTATGTAAAATTCTAATTTCACATAGTAAATCACTGTTGAAATTTGCTAAACTTTAGGATGTTTTCATTAAATTGTAAATTCCAAGATTTGATTTCAAGTGCCCTTAATTAGTAAATCAACAAACTTCGAATTGCAGATAACAAAAATTCAGCATTTGGCACACCTGATGCTGATGCTATTACTTAATATATGCTATTTGCCTCTCCCTAATATGAAAATTCAAAAGGCGGGTTAAATCTCATTAGCTTTTAGTAACCACATGTTATATGTGATCTAGAATATATCATTCACTAATTTAGTGCCGTATATGAATTCAAATATAGCAAATTTGGAAAATTGTGAACACCACCACCCCCCCACATACAACGAATTTGTCAATATTCCATAGATACAATGTATCTCATGGAGGGACGCTCCCGTGGACATGCATCCAATGAGCTAAGAGACATTCTCGATTTCAAAAAAAGAAAAATCTAACAGTTCTTTGTACTATTTTTTTTCCTTTTATTTAATTCAGATTTTGACACCTTATACTACAGCTTCTCAATTTCTATCTTCCTTTCAACAGAAAAAAAAATTACAATTACAAATTCTCACATTAAAGATTTTAAAACTCCTAGTTGCTCCTCTTATAGAAGAATCATTAGCCACAAATGTACAGTTACAACCAAACAAGATTTCACCCAGTCCTTCCATGCATCAGATAACAGCTTTTGGAGTGAACATACATAAAAAATTACTCCCCGAAGGAATACCATCAAGGCATTAATCATTAGCCTCATATTAATAGTTATACAACAATGGAAATCAACCATGTCCTCATAAGACCCAAATTACACCTCTTATGAAATAATTGTTACTCGTAATCAACCATCTCCTCAACACAACCCCAAACCACAAGGACCCTATAGAATTAGAGAAAATACAACTCTTTATAATAATGGAATACCACTGAGCAGTTCAGCAAGAAAATCTGTGTTCTTCAGATACAACATCAATGAACTACATCGCATTAATATTTTGTGCATTCTTAGTTACCATCAGCAGGTTATACAAAAGAAATTAAAAAATTTACAGTGTGTTGGGAGCATGCATCCCGAAAAAGGAAGTTGTGGAACTGGAAGGTACAAAACAATAATATCACAAGGCACAAAAGATTGCAAGATGCAGAAAATGCTGCTCTACTCATTCACCACATTCAACAAAACGAAGGACAAATTTGAAAAAGAATTTGACTCACTCATTTCGCCGCATCTTTATGTTAAGTGGAATTTCCTTATAGGACTGAACCTTCTCAGCTGCTCGTCGCAATGGCCTTCCAACTGAAGATCTTCGATTTTCTTGAGCTTCAAATCTTAGGGCAGTATTTCCTTCATCTTCTTCTTTGACCGGCAATCCTGATAACATTTGACCACTTTCATGCACCAGATCGTCATGTACAGGAGAGACAGGAAATTTGGCACTGTCTATCTCAAACAAGTCTTCAGTTTGTTCTGGCTCTATAGATTTAAACCTTGCAGATTGCCTTCTCAAACAACGCCTGTTAAAAAATTGTTGAAGTACACCTAAGAATCCTTCAATTCTCTGGATCATTGGTAAAGTCCATTGAAAAGACTAACCTAGAGTGATAAAGCAAACATGCATAAACAAACCTCTTATTGCCAACATTCTCTTCAGCATGGACTGGTTTAAGACCAGTAGGGCCCGAAACCTTATCTATCTCAAACAAGTCTTCGGTTGGTTCAGGTTCTTCAGAGTTAAACCTAGAGGATTGCCTTGTCAAACACCTGTTGGAACATCAAAGTATATGAAAGGATCCTTTAATTACCTGCATCATTTGTAAAAATCCATAGGAAAAATTGGCCACAATCTCACACAAAGCAAAGAAACATGCATAGACAAACCTCTTCTTTTCAACATTCTCTTTAGCATGTACTGGTTTAGTAGTGGTGGGACCCAAAGCTGTCCAAAAATCATATAAGAAAAAAGTTGATATCATAAACAGATTCAGATTTTCAAATGAAATGCCTAGTATACTAATTACATTGTTTTTTGGATTGCCTTCTCCGGTTTGTATTACAAGGTTTACAGTCCCCCTTATCTGCTTGAGAGGATTCCCCTTCCTGAGCTGCCACATCACACTCAGTTAAACCTACCTTAAAGGAGTGAAAGAAAAGGTGTAAATAACACAGGGGACAGAAAAATACCAATTGTCAACTTTGTTAAGAACCACTGAGGTGATTTGTATAGGTACCTTATTTCCTTTATCCTGACAAAGTAACATTTTCTCTTTGACCTTGGAAAAAAAAAACGTCAAGTCAACGAATGATCTTACATGGAATGATGGAACTGATTAACATGGATACTAGTTAAACTGACCTTTTCCTGTTTTCTTGCTTTGAGCAAGCCATTTTTGCATCCAAGCTCATGATAAAGTGCTTTTAGCTGAAAAGGAACAAAACTACAGCTTCAATTTATAACAGATTATAACATAAGGCATCAAGGCATAAAGTTTTACTGCTTTCTTGCAACATAAGTTAACTTACCCTATCTTTACCTGAATTAAGTTCCTGCAAAGATGCAAAACACGTTAGTTTCACCAAGGCATCAAATACAGTCTCTAAAAAGTTGCTACCAGTTTTAATTAAAAATATGTGACAATAAGTTACATATGCACCCATTGAGTTTTTAATCAACAATCTCAACCACTACCCATTCTTGTGGGAGGAGGAAATTCCATTTGAGCCAGAGCTCATAGGCACTGCATGATTTAATAAAATTGTACAGCTAGCTATTAAAAGATGTGAAGGTACCGCCAACATCTGGCTGTTTGCTTGGGCAAGTTGCAAATTCTGTTGCTGCACTTTCTGCAGATTGAGTCTAAGTTTCTGTAACTCCATGCCACTCAGTTCAATAGTTTTACTGTCAACCAACATTAAGGAAAGCCAAAAGGCACAAAGTAAAAACCCCAGAACCATATCACAGAAACCAATTTAAGAAAATAAATAAATAAATAGATAAACTAAGTTGATCATGAAGGATACTTTCTGTCAGCAAGAATCTTCATCAATGTCAAGTTTTCCTGAAAATCGGATCAAGAAATACCCGGGTGAGCTAAACTGACAATATAGACCTAAGGAACACAGATATCCACGCACATGCAGTACACAGAATAAGGAACCACTTTGAACATACCCTCTGTAGCTTTTCAATGTACTCCTTAGTTGTAAGTGATACAGGCAGTTTTTTCACCTCTTGGTCTACTGGTCTAGGTCGCTGCTGCAAGTTGCTTATGTCAGCAAGCCTTTTCCTTGGGGCACTTCCAATTTTTGAACCCTTTACCATTCCTTTTGTCTTATCATCTGCCACCCAAAAAAATAAAATTTTCTCAGTAATTGAACAACCCAAGTACCACAAGAACCAAAGCCCCCATTGGGTGCAAAGAAAACCAAACAACAACAAAAACTTAGTCCCAAATTTTAGGGGTTGGCTATGGATTCTCAACAAATTAGTCAGGATCGGCCACATCTTTTCTATCATTTTATTCAATCTAAAGCCATACCCTCTACCATTTCTTTAACTAGCATATCTTTTTTTACTACATCTTCCTTTAACTTTATTTGTTCCCTCAACTTGAATCTACTCACTCTTTCTCACCATTGCATTATTTGCTATCCTATGAATAAGGCCAAGCCATCTCAGGTAAATATCCTTCATCTATGCTAACAAGTCACATAAACTGAACCCAATAGCTGTATTAGGTGGAAATGGAGGTCAAACCCATTTTGATTTACTTTTTTTTTTTCCACACATTTTCTCAGCAACCAAACAAACCATATTAGAGGTTCCCACTTCCTACCTCAATTCCATGCTAAAATTCCAAGTCACTACGAAAACCTAACCCTAGCAAAGTCAATGTGTAATTCCAAATCCTTCACTGCATCAAGTAAACCCTAACACTATAAACCTAATAGATAATCAATAAAACGAAATCAACACTAAAAAAATCAAAAATCAAAATGTAATTTTACTTAGAATACCACTATCTATATAGTGGTTTAGAAAAAATCAAGAAGTAAAGGGAAAATAAATAAATAAAAATGAGGGCAAGTAGGGATTTAGTTACCTGGAGCAAGAGCAACACAATTTTCTGAATCAAGAACCATGGCAGCGTCCATGGTGGAACTCGAATCCGAGCTAAAAACCCTAATCCCTCTCTCTCTCTCTCTCTCTCTCTCTCTAAACTCGCTGTGTATGTGCGCGAGGGAAATAGGAAATTGAATTGAATGTGAGGAGGGAAAAGAAAATAAATTAAATATGAAGGGTAAAATGGTAAATGGGTTTACGGTATGGGGAGCCCAACGGCTTTCCGAAGCAAATCCGAGCCTGTTTTAGATTTGGGGATGCGTGAGCAGAGATAGAGTTATATAGTCTGTCAGTCACAGCAATATGTGCAAGGTCAAATTGAATATGGACGCGTGGCATCGGTTAGAGACGTTAAAAGAAGTCTATTTTGGGCTTTCATAGTGGATTGAGGGTATCATAATTTTGGTGATGGGTAAACTGGGCCTCGTTTTGCAGATTACAAGAAACATTTTTGAGAATAGAAACTTGGCAAACAAACAAGCTACTGAGTGTCAAATGGATTATATACCAACATCTGCCAATGTTTTGTGGATAAGCTATAATGATTAATGACATTACTATCAATGGCCTCCATTGCAGCAATTCCAATTCCTATGGGTTACTTAAATGACATTTCTTGTCGTTTCCAATCAAAATCGTTATGGTTTATATCCCCTCCCCCATTTAGAATATATCACCAGAAAAACTTTTAATAATAAAATGTTGTGCCATCAAATGCCTTATTCCAGTCTTGAGCTATATAAGTTCAAACATTTACATGAGCAATTCATCTTTTTTGCTCTAACAACATGAGCAATCCATTTTCATACATAGCAAAGTTTGTTATATGCTCTAAACAGTTGATGATAGTCTAGATTTATAGTCATCAATCAGTTGAGATTAGTGAGAAAGTGTGAGATCCACAAACTACAATTGATCATATTATGTGTTCTCTAATAAGTCATCCTTATCACCAATCTTTGACCTTTGCATCTATTGGGAGTATTTTTGTGGTTGTGACATGTGTCATGTTTTGATGAGCTAATGGCTAAACTCTAGTTCTATTCGGGTAGTCAAGTCCAATACTCACGCCAATGGATCACCTGTTGGCCGCTATCATTGCATTTTCTCCTAAGTGAAAATACAGTATAATGAATGATGAAAATATCAAATTGATGGGAAAACTAGTTTTCTCATATGTAAATATGAGGCATGGACATGCAAAAATGAAGGACAATGTTTAAGTTATTGTAAACAAGGCTAAGCAAGTATAGTTGGTGGAATTGGACGGTAATATTTGTCTATGCCCAAATTAATATATACAGCTTTAAATCCATGTCAATAACTGTATCAAGCAACATCACTTGAAGATGTGTAGAAATGTATAGATGGAAAGTAAGGAACTGGAAACTTATCTTGGTTGCAAGTAACATGTTCATCTTTTGGCCGAAGTAGACACGAAACATGTGCAAGGAGGTTGAGCCCAAAGACTTGCATTAGCAAATGTAATATGGAGCGGAAAATTCTTAAGTAGTCCCGGAGCACGGAGAAATGGTGCTCCCTCCTCTTACATTCATGGTGGACCCCACCATGAATTTAATGAGCGAACCCTATTATGAATGTGAGAGGAGAGAACATCATTCTCTAAACTCCGAGAGTACCTAAGAATTACTCTATGGCAGCTAGTATAAAAGCTTGTAAAAATAGCTCCAATGACTTGAGATAGTTAAATGTTAGCACTTAGTACAATGAAATAAGAAAAATAATGAAGGATGAATAGAAGGAGAAAGGGGCATGCTAAAATTAAGAGCTGTGGCAGCCTTGCTTTAATGGTGATTGACTCTTGTTTTATGGAGGTAAATATGGTGTTGGCTGATACTTTGCTAAACAGCAGGTACAACTTATAGTTTTTGTGACTTCCTTCACTTACACATGATATCAACATACGTGCAATGGTCTCACAAGTGTTCCAAGCTCCCTTGTTAGACTTTGAGTGAACTTAAATTGATGTGGCATTTTGCCTTCCAATCCACTGCTCCTCGTCTTTTCCTTTTGATGAGCTTGGTGGTTCACACAATGGAGGGAAAATTTGGATTTTAACTTGATGCTTGTCATTTGGCTGATTCCTTGTTATTTTTGCTTCAATTTAACCAAGTTAACTTAGCAAAATAGCCATGGTTTCTTTCGCATTGGCATGGTCATGCTAACAGCTTTGACCTTCTTGGGCTTAGTTGAGAGTAACGTCATTTTCCCCACACACCAACTACATGAGAAGATAGTCCCACGAATTGTGGGTTTTCTTTTCGAAATCTTACAATTTTTCACAATTTTTTGCCACAACTATAACGTTGCAAAATGCGATCGGTGAAGAAAAAATAGTGAGTTTATATGTTAGTGATGGTTAACCACTCAATCTATCATGTCAAAGTTGTGATAAAAAAAAATTGTGGAATAATTTGTGGTCCTATAACTGCTCTTTCTTTTCTTTCATGGTTGATGTACTGGTTCGTTTGGGATATGCTTATTTTGCTAAAACTGAAATTTTTTTACTGAAAGTACGATAAATAAAGGTAAAAGTTAGCTGAAATAGTACAGTGAGACTCATGAATAGTATCAAAAAGTGTAATGAGACTTATGAATAATAGCAAAAATAAGCTGAATAATAAAATAAGTTTGTAAAAATAATCTTTACCAAACATACATGTATTATTTAATTTATTTTGAGGACCACCCTGGACCAATTTGAATAGGCCTTGAGCTGGAGATTTAATTATTTTAATGAAAGATCCAGTGGGCCTTGGGGACCGATTTTGTGATCCGTCGAGGTCCTTTTTTACGAGGGTTATGGACAAAAAAAAAAGTGTTTTGGATTGGCTTTATGGGCTTTGGCTTTGCTGATTTTGTGTCCAAAAAAGTGCCCCGGCTAAGATCATTCCCATTGGCAATTGTAAATGGTATATGTGGAAAAAATTTAGCATAAAGGCACCAAAAGAATCCAGCAGTCAGACTTGTAAAATCTTATAATTGCAATTTTTTTTTTGCAATTATGCTATAGTGTCATCCTAAATGTAGGATGGCACTTGTAGCACTTTAGTAAAAATTATAATATATTTTACTTGATAAACTGAAAAAGAGATGGTGGAGAAGAAAGAGAGAGAGTTGTATTGGAACATATTATATTATTTTAGTAGGTAATATATATAATTTTAATGAGTAAAATAAGAAAATAAAAGTTGAGATGTTGGCTGTGTTGTAAAATTGTATGGTATAATTGATAAAGTAGTTTTTTGAGATGGTAAAATAGAATAGGATGAAAGTTGCGGATGCAAAAGCTCTAAACATCATCCATCGATTCCATCCAATCTGCATGAAACCGAAATACAATCTTAATTCTTGTGGGTCTCACTTATCCTTGAGCAAACTTTTCTTCCCTACTAGTTGGTTTAAGAATCTATATTATCTACTTTAAAAGGTTTTTCTCTTTATTTTATTTTATTTTTCAACAATATGCTTCCAAGTTTCAACAATCCTTATCTCAAAGTTTGTTCCTTCGGTAAAGAGGTCACCTTATCTCAATCTGCATCAAGCTTCCTTTCTGCTAATCCTTTATTTGCATTTTTTCTTTTCATTTCCCTGTTTGCATATTTCTTAAAAATGCATTTTGTTATCCCTTTTCACAAGACTTTCCAAGTGAGGCAGAATTGCATAGCAAACAAACAAGCCTAATTTTCATTTTTAAATTCCACAAGTTTGGAACTTTGGAACCATACTTTTAGCTTCCATGTTTGATGTTTAACTTTTTCTCTCTCGAGGCAATGTATCGGAGGCTTTTCTTCCTACCAAGACAAAATACACGTAGATTAAGCATCACAAGTCTCCCATTCCTTGTCAAAAAAACAAATTGCTATTTTTTATTCTTCTTTTTTCTCCCTTTATGTGTCAATAAAACCCGAATTGTATTCATACGAAGTACTAGGGATATTGGCCTATATTAGAGTTCTTATTATAAAGTGTATAATTGATAGGGCAACAAGTCTTGCAAATTGCAAAATGCGTATAGAGCAATTGAATTATTGACATAATTAGTCTATTAGAGCCTTTGATCAAATCATTAAAGTTTGAAAGATTGTGTATTAAGTTATGTGAAATAAAGTACAACAATCTACTTTATATATCGGTAGATAAGGTGTATTTTTGTATAAGTAACCTACAACTATGGGCCTAAGCCCATTGAGTTTATATTTTAACAGCTCCCCTCAAACTCATGTTGAGGGAAGTGATATCAACTTGAGTTTAGAAGTCAAAGCATGAAAGCGTCCTGGTGAAGGAGGCTTAGGGTCCGTTTGGTTGGAGGAGTAGAAAAGTGGGAGGATAGAAAATAGTGGAATAGTGGAAAAGTGAGGGGATAGAAAATATTTTAATTTTCCTCCTTTTTGTTTGGTTGAGTGTGAAAAAGTGGAATGATGGAAAAAATGTCTTTGTATAAATTTACTCATATACCATTGTTAAAAAATAATGTCCTATTAAAACAAAAAAAGCAATCATCCAAATTTATTAGAAAAAAAAAATCACCTCTAAAGAAAAAACAAAAACAAAAAATCACCAAAGAAAAAAAAAAGAAAAAAAAGAAAAAGCAACGAAGCTTGCCTAGGAAATCAAAAAATAAAAAAAAAACAAAACAAAACAAAACAAAAACAAAAACAAAAAACAAAAACAAAACAAAAAGGCAACGGATTGGACAAGCCCATGTGCACTTGCACATGGGCATTTTTGTCATTTACCAAACAAATTCCTCCCACTGAGTTTTCTCTTTATGTTGGAGAGAAAACATTTTGGTGGGCCTGGAGAGAAAACACATAGGTCTCACTAATTTTTTTTCCCTCCCATCCCTCCAACCAAATACCTACCAAAAAAGTTTTACTTCCCATTTTTTCTCAAAAGTTTTCCATCCACCCTATTTCACTTCCAAACAAACACACTTATAGGGTCTGTTTGGTTGGAGGGGTGGAAAAGTAGAATGATAGAAAATGATGGGAGAATGAAAAAGTTGGAGGATATAAAAAAAAATTTAATTTCTCTCCTTTTTGTTTAGTTGGGAGTGGAAAAGTTGAGGGATAGAAAAAATGAGTGTGTATAAATTTATTCATACACCCTTATTAAAAAATGATGGCCAACTAATACAAAAAAGTGACAAATAACCAAAAAAAAAAAAAAAAAAAAGCAATCACCCAATTTATTAAAAAAAAAAAAACATGTCCCAAAAAAAAAATCATGTCTAGTTAAACCCAAAAAAAAAGAAAAAAAAAAAAAAGAAATGAACTGGACATGGGCATTTTTGTCCATTAAGCAGTCTCGTCTTCTCACTTCAGTTTTTTTTTCCATTTTGGTGAGAAAATTTTTTAGTGGGCCCGGAGAGAAAACACCTAAGCCCCACAATTTATTTTCCTTCTTCTCCACCCAACCAAACACACTCAAAAAAGTTTTCCTTCCCGTTTTCTCTCCAAAGTTTTCCATCCACCCTATTTCACCTCCAAACAAACACACCCTTAGTGAAGATGTCAGCAAGTTGATTTTGGAAAGAAACTGACTACAACTGTAGAGCACTCTAGAGTAGATAATGACAAATAAAGTGACAATCAATTTTAATATGTTTGGTATGCTAGTGGAAGATGTTATTGTGGGTCATTTGAATAGCACTTCTATTGTCACAGTAGATTGGAGTGGCAGTTGAGAAGTTAACTCCAAAATCCTGTAGCAACCAAGCCACAGAAGCTCAACTATGGTGTCTACAAGAGCGTGATATTCAGCCTCAAGCCCTCAATACTAAATCGAGTAACAACATTTGTTTTTTACTTTGCCAAGAGATGAGAGAGTCACTATGAAAAAAACAATATAAAACAAAAAAGAAAATGCTATTAGGCTCGATTTCATTTCTACCCTGTGGGGTCTGTACTCGAGCATGAGCTTGACAAAGATTCAGCATAAGTTGCAAATGTTTATCTAGTAAGATTGAAGTAAGCATGATTAACGGACCTTTTGTTTTGGGGTCAAGGGTTCCCATCATTCCATCAAGATGGAGGCAGTTCAGAACTCGTGCTTTAGTACCCTACTAGCCAGTAGTTTTTTTTAATTTTTTGAAAGTCCCTACTAGCTAGTAGTTACTACCCCTTAAACTAGATGTTACCGTCACTGAATTTGTGGCAATTAGAATATAGAGGGAAATGCAGAATTATGTGTACGAGGGTCTATCATCAAGGCACCAAATGGTACAAAACTCCAAATTGTAAATTGGAAAGATTGTAACGATATCACTAAATAAAACAAAGTTTAGAGCTTTCTGATCCACTATGGTGTAACTTAAAGGAATATATATATATATATAATTTTAGTCAAATGATATATCATATTTAAGATATATATCACTTATTTAAATAATTTTATGAATTATGTAATTTAATACAAGTGAATAATCTTATAAACTATCATATAATATTGACGGAATAGATTTCTCAAACCTAGTTTTAGAAGAAAGCCTGGTCCCAATTTAAAAAAAAATGGCATGTCGGGACGAAGCATTTGAGGACTCCGGTTGACCACAAGTTGAGGTAGTTTGCATCTTAAGAAATTCCAACCACAACACCCTTACAAAAATATAAGAATTGAATCTATGGAGCTATAAAGTCTATTGGCATCATAGGCACCTTTTTTTTAGTTTAATAATCATTGGCTGCTTTTTGATCTTTTCACAGTGGAGGTGAATCTATATTCCAACGAAAAACGTGAAAAAGAAACATAAATCAAATGTTAAAGTTACCATTTACTGGATTCTTAAAAAAAAAAACGAAAAAAAAAAGTTAACAACGACCCTAACTTTTAAAAAATAATATATATACATATATATATATATATATATACATACATATATATATATATATATTTTTTATGGCCAATATGGGTGAGGGGTGAACATTATGATAGACCCCACGGACGCGATCATTGGGGCACTTACCTTCTAGGGAATGTTAGATTGAACAATTATTACTATTGTTCGGAATAACAACAGACCTCAACTTAGCCCCACGGGAAGGCTAGTACCATTGGAGTTCGAATCTGGGACCTCAAGTAGTGCTTCAGTCTTGCGTTCGTGTCAAGAGCACTAGACCACCCTTCTCGGTGGTTAAAAAATAATATAATGATAATAATAAGATTAATATAATATATGCGGGCTCAAACCTACAAGCATAAGCTATTGGGTTAAGTGCTATCTTTGTATGGTATATTAAGAACTCAATTGAAGTCTTCCCAAAATATTATCTTTCTAATAAGTGATAATCGAACTTACGGTGAGGTAGAAATATTATTAAGATCTAGTTGGACGAGGGACGAGTATGTATACTCGAAACCCAAACATGTTTACATCACAATATCACATAAGGCAAGCCAGCATAGCTCATACCATAAGATTCACATACGTTGTCTTGAAGTTTCAATTGAACTATCTCCGAGATATTATCCCTTACATTTAAAACATTCTTCTTTAAGAATACCTAATTTTAGAGCATTCGCAGCAGTGGTTGTAAAATTTTAGCTATTTAGCTATACAAAAAATCACTTTATCTATTTTACCTACACACATGCTGCAGCAGTGAATCTATTTTAGCTTTCAACACAATAAAATAATATACACATCACAATAAAATAATATAAACACTACAATAAAATAATATATCCTACTACCAAAAAAAACAATTACAGCACCAACCACCAACCACTATCAGCCACATCCACACCTACAACCACCACCACCACCACCACCACCACCAACAGTTCACAGCAGGCACAAAAAAAAAAAAAAAAAAAAAAAACCCAAATCTCCAAGCACTCCGATCGGCATCAACAATCACGGTTGATCGGCGGCAACACCCACACAACCACAACCACCACCAAACCGCAGCCCACAGCCCACAGCCCACAGCGGAGGAAAAAAAAAAAAAACCAAGTAAGGCGTGAAATGGGTTGGCGGGGTGGATCGAGGCCGGGGTCTGCGGTGTGGATTAACAGCGAGGTTTGCGGCGTGGATCGGCGACGAGTTCTGCGGCGTGGATCGGCGACATGGAGGTGGGCTGGCAGCAGTGAGATGAAGTTGAGAGAGAGCTGAGAGAGTCGAGGCCGGGGTCTGCGATGTGGATCAACGGCGAGATTCTGCGGCGTGGATCAACGGCGAGGTTCTGCGGCGTGGATCGGCGACGAGTTCTGCGGCGTGGATCGGCGGCATGGAGGTGGGCTGGCGGCAGTGAGATGAAGTTGAGAGAGGTGAGAGTTGAGAGAGGTGAGAGTAGACAGAGAGAGAGAGAGAGAACGGGCCAATATTTTAATGTGGCCTGAATAAAAATTTTTTTTTTTTTTTTAGCTCCAAGCTACAGTGCACATCTATTTATAGATGTGCACTGTAGCGAATCAGCTAAAAATTTTAGCTTTTGCTCCACTGCTGCAGCACCATTTTAATGAAAGTGTAGGTAAAATATAGCATTATAACTTTTTACCTACACTGCTGCAAATGCTCTTATCACCGATAACAGACTAAAACTTATGAGTTTACAAAAAATTGTGATTTGAATATTTTGTATTTGAATTTAATTCTAATGCCTAAATCAAATACAATATATCTCATGGACTATTCATCAAATCAATGCATAATGTGCCATGATCATATAATCTCATAAAATAAAATATTTTATTAATTAAAAAATGTCATATAAATTGAATTTTATGGCACAAATCCCCACAATTCCAATATTGTTTAAGGTTTCTTAATTTTTTTTTTTTTTAAAATAAAGAAGACAAGCACTTACAAAATTATCAAGAAAAAGAGTAAACACAGAAAATTATATTTTTCTTCAAAAAAAAAAAAAAACCTAATGATTAAAGAATAATATGTATTTCTTAAGATCACTCTCTCACACAGCCGATAAACTTTAAATAAAAAAAACTAATTATATTTTAATATTTCACTCTCACACAGCCGATATTATTGAACAAAGGATAACAGAGAAAATAGAATGAAAACGACATCACTGTTTTTCTTCTGCCTTAATGGTGAGAGACTAAGACAGATTAGAATTTAAAACATATTGTTCTGTTTAGTCAGTGTCTATTAATAACAATGTTTCTTATGCATCCCTTTTCATGTTTAGAGTAGCATGCGTGTATGTATGGAGGCTGCGCAGTACCCAAGTCAGATTAGAGGTTTAAACTTCAAAGCCACTTTAATTCAAAGACATTGACGCTAGAGAGAAAAAGTATACTGTCAAAGAATTGCACTATTGCAGTTTCTTGTAGAAATAACAAAATTACTTTCTACTGCCATATATTATAAGGGAAATGCAGATTCTTTCTGCAAATCATTGCTCAGTTTGAGTATGAATCCTACGGAGATGTGTAATTTAGATTTTTTGGACCTAGACTTTATTATTAAGCTGAATATAGCATTACAAGTATAGCATTTTTTTTTTTTTTAATCCTAACTCGAGTCAAATGCCACTTAATTATTAGGCTAATTCTCGAGTGATAATTGAGAACAAGAAGGAAAAAAGACATACAGGTATATAAAAATTTAAGGCACGAGAGAGACAGGTGAGTGTACAAGTGAATATACCTGGCCTTTCTTAATCACATACGTATTAATCAATTTTCGTATCAAAGTCAAGTTTGTTATCTTCACTAATCTTCACTGTCGCTTCTGAATTCAACATCAATGCCCAAACCCAAGATCTAGCTAGATCCATGAAAATCCCATTTATATCTACACTCTCCTCAAATCTACATCCGAGTCCTCTGATTGTCGTCTCAGTGCCTCACACACCTTATGCATCGTCTTTAGTCCCAATCATGTACTTAATCACAGTTGCGTGCTTTAACTCATGCTTTGAAGATACCCTTCATGTGTCTCACAAGTGCTCAGAGCCCTCATGCACCAGTTTTCTCTGGATGATGTGCTCTATGCTCCACATGGTACATGTGTTGGAGACGCACCAGGGCTCTTAAATGTTTTTCATGTGCATCAACCATCAAGTACTTCACCAGCTTCTACTCATTGGCAATTATCTCTTTTAGGCATTTCTTAGTAGTTCCATTTCATTCAATTGGCATTGAAGACCTTCCTTACATTTTTTTTTTGGTAAACAGGAGAATTTCATTCACTAAGAAACATAAAAAACAAAGCATTTACGCTCATACACAGTACCAATAGCATCAAGACTAATCAAAAGGGAAACATTAGAAGGGGAGGACTGGAAAATAACAAAATTGTGGGAAAGAAAGGCGCCTCTTCTAGCAAGGGCATCGGCACACATATTTGCCTCCCTAAAACAGTGCTAAATTCTCACTGTCGGAATTTTCTTCAGACCTTCTCTATAGTCAACTATGATAACTTCATTGCCATTCTTTCTACCATCTTCATTTTGCAAGCTTCACATCCAACTCAATTATAACATTGGTCATGATAGGACTGACGAGGTAGATCTTGTAAGAGGTGAGTTGTACCGACGAGGAAAGTCCTCGATGACGACAAAAGTCCTCGATGACGAGAAAACACATTACTGACGATGACAACATTTCATTCAATACCATCGGTAAATGACCGGGACGGTTACGAATCCAGTTGGACAGACCGTTGGAACCTAATTAAAGCCAAATGATGAGGCCAGGGAGCGTTACCCAGAAGGAAGTTAAAGCTCCATAAATTACCCAACGGCTAGAACCTACAACAACACATATAAACCCATCACACTCTCCCACGAAAGAGGGACGAGCATATTAAGATTTGTGCTATTTTGATTACTTATTCTTGGGTGATTCTTGACACTAACTTTAGCATCGGAGGTGTTGTGGCAGGCACTACACCGGTGACCGTTCCTGAGAAGCATCTTTGCAAGAGGCTCAAGGTATTTCCTGACCACACTCATTGACTGACGAATTCACACTTCATCAGGTCAAATTTAAATCAATACATAGATTGATTCCATCCCACAGCGCCCATAACTCCACTGCCACACTGGTGGTGTATCCAATGGCCCTAGCAAAACCACTCACCCATTCCCCATGAGAATTCTGAATAATTCCACCTCTTCCTGCTCTGCCAAGATTTCCCGATGATGACCCGTCTGTGTTCAGCTTGAACCACCTCTCCGGAGGGGAAAACCACTAAACTTGGATGATAGTTTGTGGGTGTCTCGCCCTTTCATTCACACCAAGGAAAGCAAATTCAGTAGCTTTGGATATTGTCTCCTCCATTAGAGATTTACATATGGAACTTTCCCTAAAAATCACTTTATTTCGCCTAAGCCATAAGCACCAAACACCAAACGGAAAAAGATAGCTCCAAGGAATGTTAGAGCTGGATCTTTGATGAGAGGTACAGTTAATACAAAGCCAATCCAGCAAATTTGTACCATAGAATATGTTAGGAGGAAGAGGTGGGGAAAAGGAGTCCCAAAAAGCCCAGGCTTAAGGACAATCCCTTAAAATATGGATGATTGACTCCACCTCATTACAGCCAAGGGGCCAAGAGAAAGGAATGTTTAAACCTCTCTTAGAGGAATGCTTTTATGGAGACACTGCCATAAGAAACACCTGATTTTTGGAATAGTAGCTATTCTCCAAACCTAATTTCCCTTGAAAGCTTCACATTGAAGGGTGTCATGAGTCTCACAGGCCAGATTGTATGCTTCCTTAAGATCAAACTCTCCATTGGGAGAAGATGCCCAAGAAATTCAATCCACACCCAAAGCAACCATGGGAATGGGGATGTTATGATCCTAGTGTCCCACATGAATTAAGAATAACTTTAACCATGTATTTATAAGCTCTTAGCACCCTCCCCTTGCAAGTTGGTTTTCAATGGTAAGTTCTACCCATGGGTTTGTAATATTTGGTATCAAAGCCAATCACCACCCGGATTAATCAGGCGTAGCTCATTGAGTCTAGGATCAAATGAGTTGCAGCTTTGTAGTCGAATCTCGGAAGGGGCAACCTAGAGGCTAGATTAAAGTTACTGATAGTTGAGTGGAGCCACCAAAAAGAAAAAGGGCTACCAACACGTCAGTGTCGCTAAAGTGAGTCGTCGTGGACGTCAACTGCGGAGCGTGGTGGTATGTTTGATCCTAGTGTCCCACATGGATTAAGTATAAGCTTAACCATGTGTTTATAAGTTCTTAGACACTCTCCCCTTACAAGCTGGTTTTCAAGGGTGAGTTCTACCCATGGTTTTGTAACAGGGGGTAGTTTTGATTTTCTGACTTAAGGAAGTAGGGAAAACAAAGGAAAGACCCCCCAAATTCTAGAAGTTATGTTGTGTAACATTTCTGAGGAGGATAGAATCTTCATTTCTCTAAAGAGGGCTTGCAATGAGGCTTCTGATCAACCCATCACTCAACCACTTATCATGCCAAAAGGATAGCTCACTCTCTTTGTCGGCTATCCATTTAATACCTTTCTTAAATATTGGTTCATCTTTCTTAGGAGCTGCCCACATGGATGAGCAAGATCCGAGTTTAGATCGGGCCTGCCTTCGTCTTCTCAAGTATTTATGGGAGAGAACTCTAGCTCAAAGAGAATCCTTCTCCTGATGGAAACACCAATTAAGTTTGGCCAGTAAAGCTGAGTTCCTTTCCTTAGCCGATTGGAGACCGAGCCCACCCTCTTTCTTTGGCTTCGTGATTTTCTTCTAGCTAATTAAGTGGAGCTTCTTTTTGCTATTCGTAGTGCCCCAAATAAAATTACGACAAAGCCTGTCTACACTCTGAGTAATCTTTGAAGGAAGGGCAATATATTGCATGGAGTAATTTGGGATGGTGGACAAGGTGGCTTATGTCAAGACAAGTCTCCCAGCAAAGGAGAGGAGGTGCGTTTTCCATCCCGCTAATCGGTTTTGGATGCGTTCAACCACAGCCCCAAAGTCTAGAGGAATTGACTTATGTTTTATGGGAAAACCAAGATACTTTCCTAAGGAAGGAGTAGACCGGAAATTTAAAAAATTGCAAAGTTCCTCTCTATGATGTTAGGCCAAATGAGGGGAGAAAAACATCCGGGATTTTTTTGCACTCACCTTTTGACCGGAAAGGTCACAGAAAGTGTCTAGCACATCCCTAATAGCTCGACAGTCCTTCCTTAAATTACATACTTACCTTCCACACTCAAGTTTTCGTCAAATCACCTTGAGTTCAAGGGATAATTATATAATACTCTATGAGTACAATAAGATTGTATCCTCTTCTCTCAAATAATAATGAGTCTCACTAATTGAATATATGATGAAATTCAATATCCATGTGCAACGAGGGAGTGCAACATAATTGTAGTTCCAAAGTATTGTATAACTTTCTGAGTTTGAGTAGAGACATTAAAAAATAGCAGGGGCGGCTCTACTCTATATTCAAGGGGTTCAAATGAACCCCCTGACTTCAAAAAAAAAAAAAAATATATATATATATATATATATATAATAATAATAATAATAATAATAATAATAATATTGTTTTTTGTTAGTTTAATACTTTAATTTATTTTTAAAAATATTTTTGTACACCATGACTTAAATTTTGCACACTCTTATTACAAGTATTTCCAACTTTAAGAGTAAAGTGTAAGCGTTTGTAAATTGTAAGTATCACTCTTTTTTATAAATTTATATTATGTGTGTGAGTGTATCTAATATTGATTGTGTGCATTACTTTTTATTATAATGGTATCTGTGTGAATTATGATGTGTGTGGACGTTTGTGTGTACAATATAAATATAATATAAATTTATATAATTTAATAATTAGGAAATAGAAATGGTTTGTTATATGTGTGTATTGTTATCATGTTATAATAACTTTTTGTTATAAAGTTAGTAAAATTAAAAAAAAAAAAAAATTGTAAAGTTAGTGATTGTCCAAGCATTTGATTGGTTAAGTAGACACATAGTGTGTAAGTTTATGTATGAATGAGTGTAGTTGTATGTGTCAATAATTAATACAAAGCTAATGAGTTTAGTTTAGTCATTTAGTTCAAAAAATATTTTTATAAAAACAATGACAAATAGATAATAACAATAGCATAAAAATAAAAATGTTAGATAAACTTAACAAAATAAAATGGTCATATGCTCATAGCTATCCACATTAGCAATAGATACTCATACTGAATTATCATATAACAATTTAAAATTTGAAAATTTGTAGAAGAAAATTGTATAACTTTATGTATTAATTTTTTTTGTCGATAACTCAATATATTCAAATTTTTTAATGACCACCCTAAACAAAATTCCTGGAGCCGCCACTGAAAAATAGTAGATATTATCATAAAGGTGTAATCAACAAAATATATTTATTATATTGTTATAAATGTGTAAACCATTGTTTTATAGAATACCATAGACTATTGCAATTTCATAGTTGCCAACTAAGGTTAACATATTTGTGTGTATTGGTTTCTTTGTAACACAATTATGAATAGTGAAATATTGCTGCTATGGACTTTTTAATGTGGACATAAGTTGTCAAGCTGAATTATATTAATTAACTTTCTTCTACTTTTCTCCCTTATTTCTATATTATTCTATTTTCTTCTTTATATTTGAACAAACTTTTAAACTGATTTTCATTAGTTATATAAATATATATATATATATATATATTTTTTTTTTATTGATGCTCTATTTGATGGCATGGTGCATGAGAACTTTTTCTGCCATGGCTCTGCAGCCACTCTAAAAACAAAAAAGGGGTAAAATCATAACTTGAAGCTAACCATGAGACTCCATTGGATTGGATTTTCTATCAAAATCTATCCACCGACCTTGAATCACTAAATCAAGTGTAGCAACTCACATCACATTGCGATGATTGATAAGGTAGGTCTTTAATAAAAATAACAAAATATTTTAAACAGAGCAACGAAGGTTAATAATTTAGAAAGAAAAAAAATACTAAACAAAGTAGCTAATTCTAATAATGTGTTTATGAAAAGCTCCATATTGATTTTTGAACCGACCAACGACGAGAAGTCGTGTGTTTATGACAAGTTCCATATGCAGTGGACTTTATTTGCTTACTTTACTGCTACATTTTTTTCTTTTTTTTAATATTCACAAATTCATCCTTTAAATGGGAATGAGATTCTGAATGAGATTCTGAATGGTGACTTGAGAACTTGAATTTGGAATGTCGATTTCAAAACTTGATTTTTTTCCCAAAATCAAGTTTTGGGAAAAAAAATACATTGGTGGCTAGTTACACACTAAACTTAATCAACTTGAAAATATGCCGAAAAGTGTCATTGGCTCATAGTTTCGACGAAGACCACTGAACCGTAAGAAATTTTTTGGCATGGGCTCCACGTTTTAGAAAGTACACATTATGGGCAAGAATTTGAAAACAAAATTTGAATTCTTCCAACAAAAATCAAGAGGGTTATTGTTGTTTGAATTTGGAATGTCGAATTTATCCGAAATTTGGAGTACAATTACGTGCGGATGGAAGGCAAAAAACTGCATGTGTGAGGTTTTTTCTCGCATTTGGAGCTAAAATATTGGACAAACACTTTGAGAACAATCCACACAAAACCAAGTTTTGGGAAAAAAATTCTTTCGTGGCAAGTTATACACTAAACATAATCGCCTTGAAAATGTGCAGAAAAGTGTCATTTGCTCATAGTTTCGACCGTAAGGAATTTTTTTGCACGGGCTGCATGTTTTCGAAAGTACACATTATGGGCATGAATTTGAAAACAAATTTTGAATTCTTTCGACAAAAATCAAGAGAGTTATTATTGTTTGTATTTGGAATATCGATTTTACCCGAAATTCGGAGTACAATTACGTTCGGATAGAAGGGCAAAAAAGTGGATGCGTGAAGTTTTTTTCACGGATGTTGAGCAGAA
The DNA here is from genome assembly GCA_032727855.1 of Quercus ilex subsp. ballota. NCBI lineage: Eukaryota > Viridiplantae > Streptophyta > Magnoliopsida > Fagales > Fagaceae > Quercus > Quercus ilex. Next base: position 57,697,907 of record CM064915.1, read on the forward strand.
ATATTGGAAAAACACCTTGAGAACAACCCACTCAAAATCAAGTTTTGGGAAAAAAATACTTTGGCTACTAGTTATACACTAAACTTAATCGCCATGAAAATACGCCGAAAATTATCCTTTGCTCATAGTTCCGACGAAAACCACTGAACCGTAAGGAAATTTTTGGCGCGGACTACATGTTTTAGAAAGTACACATTATGCGCTTGAATTTGAAAACAAATTTTGAATTCTTTCGACAAAAATCAAGAGAGTTATTATTGTTTGTATTTGGAAAGTCGATTTTACCCGAAATTCGGAGTACAATTACGTGCGGATATAAGGGCAAAAAAGTGGATGCGTAAAGTTTTTTTCACTGATTTTGGGCAAAAATATTGGATAAACACCTTGAGAACAACCCACTCAAAATCAAGTTTTGGGAAAAAAATACTTTGGCTGCTAGTTATAAACTAAACTTAATCGCCATGAAAATACGCCAAAAAGTATCCTTTGCTCATAGTTCCGACGAAAACCACTGAACCGTAAGGAATTTTTTGGCGCGGGCTACATGTTTTAGAAAGTACACATTTTGGGCTTGAATTTGAAAACAAATTTTGAATTCTTTCGACAAAAATCAAGAGAGTTACTGTTGTTTGAATTTGGAATGTCAATTTTAGCCGATATTCGGAGTACAATTACGTGCGGATAGAAGGGCAAAAAAGTGCATGTGTAAGGTTTTTTTCTCGGATTTGGAGCTAAAATATTGGACAAACACCTTGAGAACAATCCTCACAAAATCAAGTTTTGGAAAAAAATATACGTTGATGGCTAGTTATACACTAAACTTAATCGCCTTGAAAATATGCCGAAAAGTGTCATTTGCTCATAATTTTGACGAAACCACTGAACCTTAAGGAATTTTTTGGCGTGGGCTCCATGTTTTAGAAAGTAAACATTATGGACTAGAATTTGAAAACAAATTTTGAATTCTTTCGATAAAAATCAGGAGAGTTATTGCTGTTTGAATTTGGAAAGTCGATTTTACCCGAAATTCGGAGTACAATTACCTGCGGATTGAAGGGCAAAAAAGTGGATGTGTAAAGTTTTTTTCGTGGATTTGGAGCTAAAATATTGGGAAAATACCTTGAGAACAATCCACTCAAAATCAAGTTTTGGGATTAAAAAAAACTTTGGTGGCTTGTTATACACTAAACTTAATCGCCTTGAAAATATGCCGAAAAGTGTCCTTTACTCACAATTTCGAGAAAACCATAGAACCGTATGGAATTCTTTTGCGCGGGCTGCATGTTTGAGAAAGTAAACATTACAAGCTTATATTTGAAAACAAATTTTGAATTCTTTCGACAAAAATCGATGGAGTTATTGTTGTTCGAATTTGGAATGTCGATTTTAGCCAAAATTCGGACAACAATTATGTGCGGATGGAAGGGCAAAAAAGTGGACGTGTACGGTTTTTTTCTCGGATTCGGAGCAAAAATATTGGACAAACACCTTGAGAACAATCCGCAAAAAATCAAGTTTTGGGAAAAAAATACGTTGGTGGCTAGTTATTCGCTAAACTTAATCGCCTTGAAAATATGCCGAAAAATGTCCTTTGCTCATATTTTCGACGAAAACCACTGAACCATATGGAATTTTTTGGGGCGGGCTCCATGTTTGAGAAAGTACACACTATGGGCTTGAATTTGAAGACCAACTTTGGATTCTTTCGACAATAATCAAGAGAGTTATTGTTGTTTGGATTGGGAATGTCGATTTTGCCCGAAATTCGGAGTACAATTACGCGTGGATAGAAGGCCAAAAATGTGGATGTGTAAAGTTTTTCTCTAGTATTTAGAGCTAAAATATTGTACAAACACCTGGAGAACAATCCTCACAAAATCAAGTTTTGGGAAAAAAAATACATCGGTGGCTAGTTACACACTAAACTTAATCAACTTGAAAATATGCCGAAAAGTGTCATTGGCTCATAGTTTCGACGAAGACCACTGAACCGTAAGAAATTTTTTGGCATGGGCTCCACGTTTTAGAAAGTACACATTATGGGCAAGAATTTGAAAACAAAATTTGAATTCTTCCAACAAAAATCAAGAGGGTTATTGTTGTTTGAATTTGGAATGTCGAATTTATCCGAAATTTGGAGTACAATTACGTTCGGATGGAAGGCAAAAAACTGCATGTGTGAGATTTTTTTCTCGCATTTGGAGCTAAAATATTGGACAAACACTTTGAGAACAATCCACACAAAACCAAGTTTTGGGAAAAAAATTCTTTCGTGGCAAGTTATACACTAAACTTAATCGCCTTGAAAATGTGCAGAAAAGTGTCCTTGTTGAAGTTTAGTGTATAACTAGTAAAGGCAGTTTGTTGATCAAACCGTCAAAGTAAAGGCACACATTGGCAGATCTGACAATCCCGAGCAAAACCCAGCCAAGAACGGCCAGAAAAAAACCTCTCACGCGCTTCCACGCACCGGCTGAAGTTTCTGCCTCACGAGCACGCACCTCCACGCGCCACCTCACGCCGTCTTCTTTTCACACGAGCCTCACGCACCGGATCATCTCTGTCACGTGCATCCACGCGCCTGCACCATATCATGTCCTGCCACGTCAGCCCTAGAGTGACATCACACAGCCACGTCAGCGTACGTCAGCATCCAACTGTTGACCATTGACTTTGAGCAAAGTCAAAATTTTTCAACAGGGCCTGTCTTGCTCAGTTTTTCGTGTAGATTCCAATTTTGGGCTCCGTTTCTTTATTTGAGGTCTCTAAATCACATTTTTTGGTCATTTTCTTCATTATGGCTCAACAAAACAAACGAGATATCATTCATCCTATCACCATTATGTTGGATGGTCCTATTAGCTATCATGCATGATCTCAGAATATGACTCTCTTTCTCAAGGGTCATAAACTGTGGAGATATGTGACTAGTTCAATTCCTAAGCCAGTACCAAATCATAAGTCCAAAGCCACAGCTGCTGAAGATGCCTCCAAGACTGTTGATGATTATGAAGAACGCCTAGAGGAATTGGAGAGTATTTAGAGTAAGATCTTGTCTTGGTTTATCAATACATCTATTCCCTCCATTCATAATCTTCTTCCTCGTCTTGAAACTGCTGAGGCTGCTAGGAAATTTTTGGCCGATCGTTATAATTGTACAAATGATTCAAGCTTGGAGTTCCACATTGAATCAAAACCTTATCAAATGCGCCAAGAACCAGGTCAGTCTATTTCTAATTTTTATTCTGAGACTTCTACTATGTGGGAACAACTCTCTGCTGCAGATCCTCCACTAGTGTGTTCTAAAGATATTGAACTATTTGTCAAATATCGGGATCGTCGTAAATTTATGCACTTCATGATGGGTTTACGTGAGGATTTTGAGCCTACTAGGGCTTCTCTGCTTAGCCGGTCTCCTACTCATTCTCTTGATACTACAGTCAAGGAGCTCATTTATGAGGAGAACCATCGGCCTACTCATCACATGTCATCATCTGATCATGTATTGGCCACACCATCTCCACAGCCTCCCATTGTTGCATTCACCGCTCCTCCACGAATAAACTCTGGGCATCCCACCTCTCAGACTTCCAAAGGTACTCACTGCAAGTTTTGCCGTGTTAAAGGCCATGACATCTCAGTTTGTCGCAAACTACAGAAATTTGTGCAAAAGCAGAATAAAGCTTCTCTTCCTCGGGCAGCTGCTGTATGTCCTTCAGATCCATCGGTTCCTACAGGTCCATCTTTGGTTTCCTCACTTACTACGGCTGATATTGAGGTAGTTGTTCAACAGGTTTTATCTCGCACTTCCACTGCCCTTTCTATCACCTCAGGTAAACAACCTTGGTTTTTTGATACTGCATGTTGTAACCATATGACTCTTGATGAATCCCAATTTTCTGATAAGGCGCCCTTAGAACATTCAATCACCATTTACACTGCCGATGGAACTCCTATGCCTGTTAGTCATAAAGGAACAATCTCTTCTCCTTGTTTGTCCCTTAGTGACACTTTTCATATCCCAAAGTTATCCCTCAATTTGCTTTCTGTTGGTTAACTTTGTGAATTAGGCGTAGATCTTCTATTTACTAATCATGGTATGGATGTGCAGGATCCCCGAACAGGTCAAGTGCTTGGGACAGGCCGTAAGGTTGGTCGCATGTTTGAGGTTCATGACTTGAAGATTCATTCACAAGTTATTTCTGCAGCTACTACCACTGCCACCCTCTCGCCTGATCTATGGCATGCTCGTCTTGGTCATCCATCCTTATCTCGTCTTCAGTTGTTAGCTTCTCAAGGTCATTTAGGTTCAGTTTAGTTTCAAAATTTTGATTGTACTTCATGTCATTTTGGCAAACAAACTAAATTGCCCTTTAATAATAGTGACTCCTTTTCTTCTGCACCTTTTGATCTTATACATTCTGATATTTGGGGTCCTGCACCTGTTCCCACTGAGGGGGGATCTAGATATTTTGTCATATTTGTGGATGATTTTTCTCGATATACTTGGATTTATCTGCTTCATCATAGGTCTGAACTTGTGTCTATTTACCAAATATTTCATAAAATGATTGAAACACAGTTTAATCGCACCGTCAAAGTCTTTCGATCAGATAATGCTCAAGAATATAATGATAAATCTTTCCTATCCTTTTTAGACAGTCATGGTACCCTTCCTTAGCGGTCTTGTCCTTACACCTCTCAACAAAATGGTCATGCAGAACGAAAACATCGCACCTTCTTGATGTTATCCGCACCCTTCTCATTTCTGCCTCTCTTCCTGAGCGCTTTTGGGGTGAGGCTGCACTCACTGCTGTGTACACCATTAATCATATTCCTTCACCAACTACACATAACAAATCTCCATTCGAGCTTCTCTATGATCAAACTCCTAACTACTCCTCTCTTCGAGTTTTTGGTTGTGCTTGCTTTTTCTCTCTTCCTCCTCATGAATGAACAAAGCTCCAGTCTCGTTCTCGTCTCTGTTGTTTCCTTGGTTATGGTGTATTTCAAAAGGGGTTTCGCTGCTATGATCCCATTTCTCGTCGCCTTCGTGTCTCCCGTCATGTTGAGTTTTGGGAACATCGTCCTTTCACAAGTCTTCACCAGTTTTCTACGTCCTTTCCCTCAGAGTCTCCCATTTTTACTGATCTTTTCCTCCCTCTCTATGCTGAACTTGTTGAGGATTCTTCGACATCGGTTGCCTCTCCAGACGACTCATTTCCGGTTCTGTCCCCGGCATATGACCCGTCTGTCTTGGATCCTGTGGCACCACCCTCTCCTGAGCCTCCTGTTGATCCTGAACTTCGTCGTTCCACTCGGGTAAGCATTCCTCTCCCTTATCTCACTGATTATCACTGCTCTTTTGCTCTTACCACCCTCTATGAACCTCACACCTATCGTGAGGCCCATACTGACCCTCTTTGGCAGCAAGCTATAAACGAAGAACTAGATGCCCTTCATAAGAATCACACTTGGGATATGGTTGATTTGCCTCCTGGTCAGTCTGTAGTAGGTTGTAGGTGGGTTTACAAGATAAAGACCAAGGCTGATGGATCTGTTGAACGATACAAGGCTCGCCTAGTTTATTTTGTTAACAAAAAGTAATAAAAAGTGACATTTTAAAAAGTTGTACATAAAGCTAAAAATAAATAAATAAATAAACTAGCTTATAAACTAGTCCGAACACATAAAACATATCTTTGCAACGCAGGAAGTCTTGTATATTAGAAATTTAGAACTTTGATTTGTCCACTCTATATAGAGCACCAGCATTAGATATGCTAAATATATACCAAACACCAAAATTTGACCTCCAATAGATGTGCTAATTTTTTTTTTAAATAATTTCTCTACCCTCTCTACTAACTCTCTATTCTCTCTCTCGTATATCTCTCGCCTCTCTCTGTTGTCTCTTTATTGTGGGTTTTACTTTTTTGTTTTTTAATAGATGGTGGGTGTTATTTTAGACTGTTTTAATGGCCGATGTGTTAAAGTAAAAGATGAGATGCAAGTACTATTAACAATTAATTTTTTTTTAACTCTCTCTCTCTCTCTCCATTTCTGACCTTTTTTTTTTGGGGATTATGGGGGGGGGGGGGGGGGGGGGGTTGTTTAAAAAATGGAATGAACACAAAATTGAAAGGCTTAGAAGTGAAAATTAGTCATTTTTTAGACAATGATTGCCTCCATTGAAATAAATTTCTAAAGGATTAGGGTTGTAAATGAACTACATCATTTATAAATAGCTCAAGCCTTAATTTTTTGCTTGTTTAATAAATGAGTTAAGCCTAAACATTTTTTTTCCATGAACAGGCTTGTTAACAATAGAGCTAAAGACCACCACACACCCTTAGTGCGATGGTCACTCCATAAGTATAAGTGCTTGTGGGGTATGTGGGGCAAGGGCCGATGTTCAAGTCTTTAGGAGGGAGTTTCACACACATATACACTTAGATTATGTTAGAGTAGAATTCTATCTTGTATAAAAAATAAAAACAAAAACAATAGAGCTAAATTAAAACAAGAAGTCGAGCCTAGGCTCATTTATAGGCTTAGTAATAAGCTTGCTACTGGCTTGAAAAATTCATACTTTACTAGACCTTTAATTAAATGAAAGTTGAGACCATTTGGTAAAACAAAATGAGTTTGATAATATGCTTAGTATAGGTTTAATATTGTACTTGTATTGGATTTGAAGCTTAAAAGCCTAATATTGAGCTCAGGCTTAGCTTGACTAATGATTCAAGCTAAGCTCAAACTTTGACATGTTTTGATGAGCTTGAGTTCGAATATGGTTCGTAGGCTTGGTTTGAGCTTAAACATTTTACTTTTATTGTTGACCTCAGTCGAACATTTAATACTTAACAAAACTGCTTGTTTACAACTCTTGATAAGGCAGATGTGTCTATTAAATTAAGATTACCCTTTTGATGGAAATTTGATTTATTATATTATTTTCAGAATTAGTATGATTGAATTTGGATATTTAGATATAATTTAATTATATGATGTGAATTATAATAATTTATTAAAAAAAGTTGTTAAATTTTAATGAAAGCCAAAAAATTTAGAAGAAATAAAACAAGTAAACATAATTCACTAACCTAAACTTTTCCATTCAAGACTAAGGGTCTGTTTAGATGCCACTTATTTGCTGAAAATTGAAAACTTATTACTGAAAACATTGTAGTAAAATAATTTTTAAATATGAATAGTGCAGTGTGGGACCCAGCAAAATATATAATCTGCGTTTAAAGTGAGGTTGGCTGACAAGTGCACAGTTACTGTGGGACCTACCTTTTAAACTCCAAACATGGACATGCGGAGGGAAACGTTTTCCAAACAGTCACCAAGTCAATCCCTTTGTTGATCGTTAGCTAATTCCGTTAAGTTGATTTGTATACGAATAAAACTTCAGTTAATTGTTGGAGTACCATCAAATTAATCATTTGAATAAAACTTCGATGAACAGTACGTGAACAATGATTTTTTTTTTTTTCTCCTTTCTTACCCTTTTTACTTGTAGGAGAACTTTATAAAAACTAAGGGCGCTTGTGTTAAGAATCTCTCTCGTTGATTTATTTTTACTTTTACCGAAACCAAAATTACCTAAACCTGGCTGGAATCTTGATTACTACTCTAATCTTTTCTCGCCAAAAAAGTTTTTGTCTAAATTCGAGGATGATTATTGTAATAAATCCTTCCCATAAAGATTCTTAACGCGCAGACAAAGCTGAAAAACTAGTTTTACGGAAGAAGAAAGGCCTTCAACGTTTTGTCTATCTTTCTAGTTCTCTCTCTCGTTATTTTATAGAATGTTACCTTTCTACTCTCCCTCGAATGATTACCATGCAAGGTAGGAATGTGAGCTACTGAGGGAGTGTGTGGAAGGGACATTTTGAATGAGAGAGAGATCCATTCTCTCTCCTCCTCTTCCATTCTCCATGATACCCTGCCCTGGCTATATATATATATATATATCAAAGGCACACCCGACTCTCCTTTCTCTTCCTTTCTTCCCTGTTAAATAAAACATTAAACCCTCCAAAACCCTAACCACATTTTTAAATTATAATTATTGCTACAATTTGCAGCAGTAATTATATATTATAATTATAAACCTGTTTTTATTATATAAAGACATCACATTTTCCCAAAATTTGCTTCATCCTAAATTGTTTGCTGCTGACTCCTAGCTGCGCATCCAAGGGCAAGCCTTTAAGCCCTTGGCCAAGCCAGACACACCATTATTATTTTTCCTTCAAGATGCTTCTTCCCACCTGCATTTTCTTTATATGTTTTCTCTTGAGCTCTTCTCCTTTTCTCACCAAAGCCATTATCTACAATCTCACCCTACCTCACCAACACCCTGACCCTGAAGCTGTTGTTCAACATGTACAAAGGTAATAATCATGGTAGTAGTACTACACTACACCCAAAAACACAAAATCCCCCACATGGGTTTTGCTCATTTGCTTGTTTCATTGTCTTTGCATTCTGGGTTTGCCTCATTTTCCAAGATTTTCGTCTCAAACATAAAACATCCCCACCCACCTGGATTCTCCCCAATATTATTAAACCCCAACTGTAAAAATCCAATCTTCTCTCATTACAAAGTTGAGTTTTCACAAAGTTTCAAGCATTTTAGTTCAAAACAACAAAAACCCCCATCTGGGCAACCCTCATTTTTGTATCATTTCAACTCACAAACAAAATCCTTTCCCTCTGTCTCACCCTTCCTTTTTTGTTTGTTTTGCTTTTGCAGTAGCGTCAATGCCTCTATCACACGAAGACAAATGTTATATCTCCAAGCAAAGGACAACCAACCAGCATGCCTCACCGGCAACCCCATCGACGACTGCTGGCGCTGCGACCCAAACTGGGAAAACAACCGCCAAAGACTCGCCGACTGCGCCATCGGCTTCGGCCGCACCGCACTCGGCGGCAAAGGCGGCCGGATCTACGTCGTCACCGACTCCTCCGATCGCGACGCCGCCAACCCCATCCCGGGCACTCTCCGCCACGCCGTTATCCAAGACGAACCCCTCTGGTACTGCACTCACTTAAAAACCCAAACACACTCTCTCTTAGGCATTTTATCAAACACATAACAGTCTACTTTTCTTTTGTCTCAAAAACAAACCCAGGATCATATTCTCTGCGGACATGACCATAAAGCTCAAACACGAGCTCATCTTCAACAACTTCAAGACCGTCGACGGCCGAGGCGCGAAAGTCCACGTGACCGGCAACGGGTGCATCACACTCCAGTACGTGTCCAACATTATCATCCACAACATCCACGTGCACCACTGCAAGCCCTCGGGCCACACCGTCGTGCGGTCCAGCCCGACCCACGCGGGGTGGAGGGGCGTATCGGACGGCGACGGAATCTCCCTGTTCTCCGCGCACCAAATCTGGATCGACCACTGCTCCTTGTCGTACTGCACCGACGGTCTGGTCGATGCCATAATGGGGTCCACGGGGATCACTATCTCCAACAATTATTTCTCGCATCACGACGAGGTGATGCTGCTGGGTCACAATGATCAGTACGCGATGGATTCGGGGATGCAAGTGACGATTGCGTTTAACCACTTCGGTGAGGCGCTGGTGCAGCGTATGCCTAGGTGTAGGCGCGGGTACATCCACGTGGTGAACAATGATTTCACGCAGTGGGAGATGTATGCGATTGGTGGAAGTGCTAATCCTACAATTAATAGTCAGGGTAATCGTTACACTGCTCCTCGTGATGAAAATGCCAAAGAGGTAACTTGGTTAATTTTTTTATATAAAAATATGGGTTTTTTTTTATTTTTTTTAAATCTTTGTTGTGACTTGTTGGTGTGAAATGGAACCGGTTCGTGGTTTGTGAAAAGGGGAATGATTGATTAATTATATTTGTGATCGAGTGAGACCCACATGGTGAACTTTTTGGGTTTCTGTCTGTGCTGTAATTGGGTGATCAGCTGGGGCTGGATTATCCCACTTGCAGAGGTGGCGCCTGTGTTTACGCGCCGCTGGTTGTCGTTACTACATTATTTTTTGGTTAGTTTTTGCATAGGGAGGCGTAACAAGTAAAAGTATTGACCGCTTTGGACTGGAAAAAATTGAGCAGTTGACTCGAAGGTCATACCTTTTAAGGTTTTTGAGATTAAGGTGAGGCTGTTTGGCGCTATGTAAAAATGTTACAACGGTTGGGATATAGTTATAAAAATGAGGTCAATACTTGATAGTAGTTTTTAATAATGTATATAAGTTATTTTTTATCCCAAAAAAACGTATCCCCATAATTTGTCAAATATTATATATTAAACTCGTGTATCCCTACAATTAGTTAATTACTAATTAGAAATTTGAAAATTTTGAAAAACTGTGCCGTTTTAGGAAATGGGTCCGTTTTTCTAAAAGTGTAAAATATCTGAGTGGACTAGAGCCTAGGAGCTAAAGTGAGGGTACGGCGGGATAAAGACTGAAACAATGTCAGTGTACACGGTCAATCAAGTCCATTTCCATTGATAGATTTCGTAATTAATAATTCGCCCTTTTGCTTTTTGGAATTACTTGCAACACAACTGCACTGTAAGCGCGTGGACCCTAAATTCACCACATATTATATGCTGGCTTTATGATGATTTTGATTTGGTTAATTAATAGGTGACAAAGCGCGTGGACACAGACGAGGGAGATTGGACCGGGTGGAACTGGAGGACGGATGGGGACATAATGGTAAATGGAGCATTCTTCGTACCCTCAGGAGCAGGGGCCAGTATCCAGTACGCCAGGGCATCCAGTGTGAACCCCTTTTCCGCAGGACTCATTAACCAGCTCACCATGAACGCCGGCGTCTTCGGCGGAGCCAGGTACACGCTCCGACGACCCCCCACATCCTTTTGCCTTTTGCTTTCTTTTTCACCAACTATTTTTCCTAAAACAGAATCAACTGCAGTACCTGTCAAAAGTAAGGGCCCGTTTCGTAAAGTCGATACAACAGTTTACGGTTCTTAAGTGCTGAAAACTGCGGGCTCAAAAAAAAAAAAAAAAAAAAAAAGTTTGATAAGAGTGTTTAACAAAGCATGATTGCTGTTTCAAAAGTTTAACACTAAATGGAGAGAGCGCACGTGATGTTGACTATATAAAAACAATGCAACCAATCACTGATAAGAGCGTTCATACTTCATATCCATATCGAATATCATATCTAATCACCCATAAAATTCCGTCTATTTTACAATAGGAAGTTACTCTTTTTTTCTTTTTCTTTTTTTTACATACTTATTTTGGGGATTAAGAGTAAAATTGATATCTTTTTCTATTTTACATTGATGTAAATGCTTTAAAGATGTATCTTTAGTTTTTATAATGGGTTAAATCATCCTATTAAAGAATTTTTTAGGAAAAAATATTTAAAAAAATTGTCAACGAAATTAGTCTTTTTTTTTTCCAAATTTTTTTTAAAAATAATTTACAAACATAATCCTATAATCCATAGTAAAATACACTATTACTACTACTACTACTTCTCCTCCTCCTAAAATCCTGCTACTAATAAACAAAGCCCTATGGTCTTATTTTGGTACTGAATTTCGAATTACAAACATACCCCTTAAACCTAGTTACTTGTTGTCATCCTTTTTCAACATTTGGTCTTGGACATTGTCAGAGAAACAGGTTGTTTTAGCTGGAAATACCTGCAATTATTTTCTAATTTCAATTTGGCTCTTTTGTTTTTATCGCTTTCATGACCTGGGTTTTCGCTAGAAACTCACTTTAGCTGCACTAAAATGAGGATGTATACGTCATTAAAACAAAAAAAATTGAAGTTACAGAGTGTGGGTCTTTTCATCGATGCACGTGATGTTTCAGGCATTGGGAATCTAGCTGACGAAGCAGCCTTTTGTCTCTTTTTAGTTTTTAGTATTTGCCTTTGTCTTCCCCAATGCCTACATGGATGCTTAGCAGTATAGCACCAAATCTTTTTTCTCATTGGTAGATTCATTTCTTTTTGCGTTTTGTTTTGACTCTTTTGACCTAAGCATGTGGTGTGGACAGGTTGTCAAAAGCCTTTTTCTAAGGAGAAAATTTTGGATAATTTTGCCAAAAATTTAAACAGTTTATTTAGATTTAGTAACTGTTTTTTCTTTACTTTTTGTTTTTAAAAATAATTTTTTATTTTTGAAATTAAAAAAAAGTTATTCTCAAAACTTCGTTTGTAAAGAAAACTAAAAACATATAAAAGATTATTTTCAGTTTTTAATTTTTAAAAGTTAATGAAAACATGCATTTAATTTAATGAATTTGTCTCATTTAATAAGTTAACATTAAATTCTAATTCTAATAATAACATTTTTTAATATTTTTTATCCTTTTCTTCAAAAAATTACTTTTTTAATTTCAATTAATCAAATATTTTTTTATTTCAAAAATACAAAAAAAATTGTTTTATTTCTTTTATATTCCTAAAAACAAGCTTTTTATTTTTTTTTTATGGGTAAAAACAAGCTTTTTAAATAGTACTTTACTACATAAAAATTACAAAAAAAAAAAATCAACGTAAAAATAATGAGTTACCACAACTCGTTTTTCTTTTTGAAAGGAACAACTCGTTTTTCAGGTCCCCACTTATCTTTAGGACAATACACTAAAGTCAAATTTTCCCATGTGGTATATAAATACAAAGCATCTTTTTATTAAAGAAATCTATATATAAGGTTGGGATAGGGATAGGGAGAGGGGTGAGGTATAAGTATAACCACTTTTATGAGACATTATAAAAAATGTCATTATTATATTAAACTTTAAATAAAAGTGGGTTGAGACATTATAAGGTTTGGTTGACTCATTTCATTTAAAATGTCATTATTAAGTATAACCACTTTTATGAGACATTATAAGGTTTGGTTTAATTTGTTGTCTTTTTTAATCTTGGTTTAATTTTCTATTTTTTGAAATTATATTGTTTAATTTGTTACATTTTTAAATTATTGGTTTAATTTAAAAATATATTTTTAATAAATCACAAAGTTTTTACCCAAAAAAAAAGACATCAAATATATCTGCTGCAACATAGTATTAATGCGCTTAAATAATAAAAAAAACTAAAATTATTTTTTTATTTACTAATAATAGTTAGTAATTGTTGTGTATATTATTTTTAGAAAAAAAAAAAAAGAAAAAAAAAAGTGGGTGCATGTGGGAAAACAGGGAAAATGTGAGTTGAAATCTGAGACTCTGATTGGTGAGAAGGACAGTCACAGCAGGCCATGTTCCGGTACATGTGTTTGTAGGGAGAGAGGTGAGTCAGTTTATTCTTTGCTTCTGCTTTCCAGCCCGAAAATGTGGGTCCCTTGTTATATATTTATCAGAACTTTGGAGCCCATTCTGATTTTGATAGAAACTAGTAAATAGACAACCAGGCTAGCTGCATCAGTATTGGGAAAAGAGCTTTTTCTGCGAATTTATTTGCTGTATCCCATTCCTCTTTACTACTTGTCTATTTTATTATAGACATTTTTTTTCTTTTTTTTTATTATTTATAATTCGGCCGAGATTTTAGGTTGCTGGCTACTAATTACTACTACTAATTTGTGCACCATGCTCATTACCAATTATTACGAATTAGTATACAAAATCCAACAAGATTTGAATATGGAAATTCATTATTATGTTGATTCAAAACTCAAGTTGTGGAACAATTGGGCACCATTTATGTTTCCTTGTTCCTAAATTGTAAGAGTGAGTGTATATTATTTCTGTTTGGCATTAGGTTAAAGTAGATTTTCGACTGTAAAGTTTAGTAGTAGAGCTTTTGATTAAAATCTCCAAATCTCAGCTTTAGCTGAAGGACCCATTAAAGCTATTTTTTAGTGGATTGCCAACTTTTCCGAATTGGAGCTTTAGTTCAGTTTGAAGGATATGGGCCCATTAAATTTGAAGCTATTTGTAAACTACTGCCAAGTTTTGTAAAGAATTTTGGAACTCTTTAAACTCTAAGCTACCTTTTCTTTCATTGGGTAATTCATATCTTCAAATAGAATTTTCAGCAAAAATTGATTTGTTGCCATGTTTAAATAAAATTGTATTGTGATGTAACCAATGATTCTAATATCATTGTAGTAACTTTAAAGGTCTTCTTCAAGAATCAAATATTTGAATGATACTTGTACAATTCTATGGGTAATTCTTACATGCTCCGGGAGTAATGCTCCCTCTTCTCACATGAGAGGTGGACTTCATGCGTGAGTCTCACCATGGAGCCCACCCCTCATGTAAGAGGAAGGAGCATTGCTTTCAGAGCACCTAAGATTTTTCCCAATTCTATACACTTTTTTCAGAATTCAGGCCCACAGAGCACTTCTTTATCCCCTATGAGGGCCCATTCCTTTTCCTTCAATTTGCCTATTTGTTTGCCCATTAGGACACAAGGCATGGTTGCATGGATTTTGATTGGACTTTTGAACCAAATTTTGATAGTCAAGAATTTGGTTGTCTCCAGTGAATGTAGGACTAGAGGAAGGCTAATTCCCAATTATTTTATAAACTCTCAACAAACTCTTATCATATTCAATTACTTTTTGTCGAATATTTGATATGGCAACTACGCACAACTTAATTCTAATTATTACACAGAATATTGTATTTTTTTTTTTTTTTTTATATTGTGTCATATATATTTATTAATTTGTATTTAAAAACATTGTGCAGTGATGGGCAAGATAGCAGTGAGCCTATCTCAAGTGGGACCAGCCCCGGCGGCACCAGCAATGGCGATGGTGGGTATAGTGACGGAGGGAGTGGTGGCTACTTTGACATGATATTCAAGAACGCTGCGGCACCGCCCGCGTCATCTACTATTGCTACTACAATCTTCTTGTCTCTTCTCATTATTTTAATTTTGTACACTACCACCAACCAAGGTGTCCTGTTATTCTTACCATTATTGTTATCATTATAGTTGAAAGAAAAAAGACAAATTATATATAAATGATGAAAAAAAAAAAAAAAAAGAACGAAAATTTGGTGATGATTT
This sequence comes from Quercus ilex subsp. ballota, assembly GCA_032727855.1. Taxonomy (NCBI): domain Eukaryota; kingdom Viridiplantae; phylum Streptophyta; class Magnoliopsida; order Fagales; family Fagaceae; genus Quercus; species Quercus ilex. The sequence goes on from CM064915.1 coordinate 57,712,938, forward strand.
TTTTTTTTTTTGGTCCCACATATTATTATTATTATTCATGAATAGATCCTATTATTATTATTATTATGGTCTGGTTAATGTAGGTCTTAATGGTAGACATGGAAAATGTTCGAGCCAGGTCAATTGAGTTGTGGGTTAAACAGGTCATGTTAAAAAAGAGTCATTTTAAACGGGTCAGTCAATTTGGGTTGTGAGCGGGTTTTGGGCCAACCCGTCTTTTACATTTTTTTTTTTAAATGCCAAATTTTTAGAGATAATGAATCAAATCAATTAGGGAAATGAATTGCATATAATACATTCTTTTCTTTCTCTTTTTCTTTTTTCATTAAGTGGGCACCTACTATTATTCGATTATTCATGTTACTGTTATACATGTGAAGGGAAAAAATAAATAAAAAATATAAGATTTTCCATACCCTTCCAATTCTAATAGTTTTGTGCATTAATAAAATTCTTTAAAGTTATGATAACAAATATTCCTCGTTAGTAACTCACAAGCATCTTGTTTATAATTACAAATTTACAACTTAAGAAAGAGATAGATTTTAAGGAGCACAAAAGGTGTTAAAAAATGAGTTATTTTAAACGGGTTAGGCAATTTGGGTTGTGAGCGGGTTTTGGGCCAACCTGTGTTTTACATTTTTTTTTTAAATGCCAAATTTTTAGAGATAACGAATCAAATCAATTAAGAAAATAAATTGCATATAATACTTTTTTTTTCCCCATTAAGTGAGCACCTACTATTATTCGATTATTCATGTTATTGTTATACATGTGAAGGGAAAAACTAAAAAATATAAGACTTTCCATATCCTTCCAATTCTAATAGTTTTGTGCATGACTAAAATTCTTTAAAGTTATGATAACAAAATATTCCACCTTAATAACTCACAAGCATCTTGTTTATAATTACAAATTTACAACTTAAGAGAGAGATAGATTTTAAGCAGCACAAAAGGTGTATATATTAAGTTTACATATTTTAGATTCAAAATTCACTAATGATATGGACTTTTGGACTTTTTCTTTTCTTTTCTTTTCTTTTTTTCCTTTAGTTTTGTTTTGTGCTAGTTAGACTTACTATTAATAACTTAGTCCTAGTATTTAATTCTACTACTTAGTATTTAACTTAGTGTTAGACATTTAGTAGTGTAGACATGTAGTTGTGGATGCATTTGCCTTTTGTATATATTATTTTCTTTTAATTAGCTTTTTAAAAATAATTAGGGGAATGGCCACGGCCATTGGTGGCTACTAAATAGCTAAGTAGTGTCAGTGCAATGCTATGTGCCTCTATGTTTATGCACCTAGCACCTTAGCATATAATCTAAATATTTTTTAGGAAAAAAAAAGTTTAAAAACGGGTGGGCCGCGGGTTGGCCCATTTTTTATCCAAGCCAAATTATTTGGGTTCGGGCCGGGCCTAAATGTGCAGGTTCAGGTCGAGTCAGCAAATTTTGGCCCATTTTGCCATGTCTACTTAAGAGCATATATTAATCATCTATTTTAGGAAATTTTTTCATAGGAAATTGAAAAAGTTACCAATTTTTTTACAGCTTTTTCAATTTCCTATAAAAAGTTTTCTAAAATGGTTTACTAATGTATGCCCTTAGTAAAACCCTATTACTATTTAGACCTTGGTTAATTTTGGCATTATCAAATTAACTTTATTAAATTAACCAATTATGAAGTTTCAATTGAATTTCTTCTTCTTCTTTTTTTGAAAAAGTTTCCATTGAATTTATGTTTACAATAAACAAATCACCATATAATATAAAGTGCACTTAAATAAATACCATAGAACAATTTATTTACAGAGCTAAAAACCGAAGGATGAATTCAATCGGAAAATCACTTCAAGGTTTATTAGGAACCCAAGGAAGATTCCATTACTTGAATTGATGCTTTTATATAATTGAAAAAATAGGGAAATGTTAATGAAGGTTCTTAAAGCATTTGTTAGTGAATGATTTTTGAAAAAATTTTATGGTAAAAGGAAAAAAAAAATCAATTAATGATTTGACAATTAATGTTAAGTGCACCCCTTAACAATACCCATTGAAATATACTTATATTCCTAATTCCAAGATTACTTATGGATGTAACCTCACACTACTTTACTTCTCTTCCACTTTTCTAATTTGAAAATTCTTGCAAGAACTGCATTTGTGACTTTAAGAGCATCAACAGTGGGGCTTGTATATGCCAAATGCTAGGAGCATTTGGCATTTAAGCCCCAAAACTGCTCCACAATGGAAATGCCATATTGCATATGCCAAAAAAATTTTAAGATTTTGCTACAGTACCATCTCAAATGTAAGATGGTATTGTAGCTAAATGGTATAAAAAAAAAAAAAATTTTAATGCTTCCTCTCATTAAAATAATTTAACCGGCCATTTCTTTTTCCTCTCTCATTTTTTCTCTTTCTTTTCTCTCTCTTGCTTCTCTTTCTTTCTTTCTGCTCTCTCTTCTTCTTCTTGCTCTCTGATTCTTCTCAGTATCTTCACGCTCTCCGGCAACTCTCTAGATCAGCGTTGGGTTTCTAAATCGGCGGTGGGGTTTTGAATCGGTGGTGGGTTTCTAGATCGGTGGTGGGTCTCCGCTTCCTTCGAGCTTCGACGAAGCTTCCCAGTGGCGAATCCGCTTCCTTTGAGCTTCGGTGGTGGTGGGTCTAGTTTTTTCCCAGCGGCGAATCGGCTTACAATTCTCTGGATTTTTTTTTTTTTTTTTTTGGTGGTGTTGATGGGCGGATAGGGTGGTGGTGGTGGTGTTAATGGTCGGAGGGCAGTAGGTGCAGCGGCGTGGTTCTGGTCTTTTCTCTGGGTTTTTTTTTTTTTTTTTTTGGTGGTGTTGATGGGCGGATAGGGTGGTGGTGGTTGTGTTGATGGTCGAAGGGCAGTAGGTGCAGTAGCGTGGCTCTGGTCTTTTCCCTGGGTTTTTTTTTTTTTTTTTTTTTTTTTTTTTTTTTGTGTTGACGGTAGTTTATGGGTTGTCAGTGGTGGTAGTGTGCAGTGGTGGTGTTGATTGTGGATCTTGGACAGAAGGAAAGAGAGAGAAAGAATAAATAATGTGTTGTATTGGATAATGGTAATTGTGAGATATATTATTTTATTGCGTAAAAATATTATTTTAATGAGTAGGATTGAGAAATAAAAGTTGCGATGTTGGAGAATTGTAAAATTGTATTGTATAATTGATAAAGTAACTTTTTGAGATGGTAAAATAAGATGAGATATAGAATCCGGCTGTGAATGCTCTAAGGGCCATCTTGAAGATTCTTCTTCATGTAATCCATAGGGAACATATTGTGACTTCAGCTTTGATTACTAGTCTAGTTCTCAATAATTCAGTTTTTACATTTTCTCTCCAGATTTTTAGATATTTTCATATTTACCTTCTCAAAAATTAAAAACAAACCAATCTATCTGATCCGGCTTTTAAGATCTTGGTGTGAAATCATCATTATAATAAGATCCAACTCCTTTTTTAGCAATTTATGTGGGCTGTCCCACACATCACAATAACTAACAAGCTTGGTTTCTTTTTGACTTAAAAGCCACAAATTCTGACTAAGTTGATCTTTGGCTCTACTATTTTTCTTTCTTTTTTTTTTGTGGGGAAAATCTGTTTGATGATATTTGGCTTCAGGTAATGCAATGCACAAAGGTAGACCTCATACGGGATAACAAAATTGAAAAAGAAAGGTATGAATAATAAATAGGATAGGATATGTGTGGATGGTGTCGCATTTTCGGCTGCCAAGTCAGTTTCAAAGGCCTATTTTTCGCATTTTGTGTCATTTTGATTTTGACTTTGATTTTGGTGTGGTTCCTAAGTAATAATAATGTAATTCAACATGTCACGTCTCCAATAGTCCAATGTCGGAGAAAATTGCCAAACCGCCCTCATTGGCCTATGCATTTTTATAATTCATTGTGTTCTTACAATCTCTCTCCCATCACGTACTCCCATCTCTCTCAAGCACGCTCGTCTGCGTGTGTATTTGACTATTTTGTGCTTTGCACCAGACCATATGATTATATGAATGTTAATTATTAGAAAAATGAAAGTGGGAAACAGTCATTTAGGATTTCTAATACGGTGGACTACTAAGGGTCTGTTTGGGATCTGTTTATTTTGCTAAAACTAATTTTTTTTTGCTGAAAGTACTGTAAATAAAGACAAAAACTAAAAACGTTTTGCTAAAAGTACTGTAAATAAATGTAAAAGTTAGCTGAAATAGTATAATGAGATTCATGAATAGTATAAAAAAGTATCGTGAGACCCATAAATAGTAGCAAAAATAAGCTGAATAATAAAATAAGCTAATTTTTTAAGCTGAGCCAAGATACCGCTTATTACTGAAAACTAAAAACACTGTAGCAAAATAATTTTTAAATGTATGAATAGTGTCATGAGACTCATTTTTAATGAAAATTTTATTGAAAAAGAGATTTGTGAGTCCCATGAACAGTGCACAGGACCCACGGGAAAAGCATATAAGCCACAGAAACGCGCTTCTCAAAAAAAAAAAAAAAAAAAACGCAGACGCGTGCTTTTCAGCACTATCCAAACGAAGGCTAAGTGTCTGTGCGTTCCTGCGTTTGGCTGAAAAACAGTGGGTCCTGTGCACTGTTCATGGGACCTGCAAGTACTTTTTTTAGCAAAAAAAATTTAAAAACCGAGTCTCACAGCACTATTCACATATTTAAAAATTATTTTGCTACAATGTTTACAATTTTCAGCAATAAGCAGAATCCAAATAGACCCTAAATCTTCTATATGGTCTGTCCTATCACTCTCTAAATTTAGTAGGAACAGTGCATTGTTATAAACTAAATGACCATGCACATTTTAAAGCGATGTAATATTGGATTTTCTGACAAAAAATGCGACTTTATGTAACATGTCCGTGTAACCCAAGTATTGATACAAAACTTTCCAATAGATGAGCATCTTGGTGACTTGTTCCAATGGCTCTAGCTGGTGATTCTGACTCATATGGCCAATTGGAGAGTAATGGTATTTCATTTTGAAGGCATAACATCCTAGTATATTCTGTTTGGACAAATTCCTTTGGCTGTAATTTGCATACAAGCCGAGAGAGATGTTAATGTATAATAGTGATGAGTGATCATACCATAATATGGTTTTACACTTGTTCCTTCACTTATGCAATAATTCTCACTTGGTAGATGGTGTTGCTTCATCAATCTACAGTAGGGAATAAATTTAACATTAAACTGGTTCTTAAATAAAAAGGTATATATATTAGTTAAACTTAGGATTGAGATAAGGTGCAATATTCACCTGATGCAATTGTTATGAATGACTGTGATTTAAAGTTGCAAAAAACAATTTTAAGTCTCAACCATTGAATAAAAAAAAATGATAAAAAGTAAGAATAATAAAAACATGTTGTGAGAGTGAGGGAGTTAATTGTACCGGATCTCAATCCGTTAAATTTATATTTTCACAAATAAATGTCTCTTACCAAGAGGTATGAAAAAGTCTATAAATACTAGAATTCCTCATTCATTCACCAAATTAGATTCTCTCTCTCTATTGTTGGTGATTCCTACCTTAACGGAATTAATATCCACGCCATTAGGACCAACTAGAGAGAGACCATGAATTAACAATAATTACATAGGGAGGAACTAACAAGATTTTGTCTTGCTTGTTAAACGTTAAGAGTAATTGCATTATCAATACTCATGAGTGAGCCCATTATATTCTTGCATTAAAGATTACCTATTGTCTTAAAATATTTAAGGCATATGGACCCTAGTTTATTGGTGATCCGCTATATTTTATCAATTCTGAATTCTCCGCATAAGACATGTTTCAATGAATAACTTCTAGGGGTTCAATCAATGTTTGTTGGGCCACAGTTAACATTAAGTTGCAATTTATAATACAATAATGTTAACATTAAATGGGAGTATATGCATGTTTCACTGACTAGGGTTGCAAACAAACATGGTTGTTTATAAAACTTTTGGATTTGGTTAGAGGGAAACAGTTGTGTATCTGACCGTATTCATTTTTGGGTTTAATTATCGTAGAAAGCCACCTTAAACAATGAGTTCTTGCACTTTGCACCTAAAATATAAATTATACTCACCACCCAAATCATAACAAATGAGACAAACAAGGTTGTGTTTAGCAAAAAAAAACAAAACAAAACAAAACAAATGAGACAAATTACACCCTACAGAAAGTAAATTGTCTGTTTTACCCTTCCATACAGTTAATGGACTACATTAACCTTACAAAAAAATTTACTTTGACTAAAATGCCCTTAATTTTAATTACTTCACCCAAACTCATAATCATTTCTAAAAAATTACTCTCCCTCTATCTCAAACTCTCATCTATTGTTGTGTGCTTAACTTGATCCTCACTGAAAAAACTCCATTCAGTGATACATTACCAACAATACAAATCCAAAGAGACATCAATTTCAATGACAATCAAGTAAATGGCTTCAAACTAACCCTGATGCCTTAGGGCTCAGTATAGATGATTATATTTCAGTGTGGATAGAGGATGTCCCTCCACATCTTAATGTTGTAATCTCCACAGATTTGGCTGCTCTTGCTTAATAAAATTACAGCTTTCTTCTCAAAAAAGGAAAAAAAAAATTTGCATTTATCGAATAACTTGGTACAAGCATGAACCAAAATAATAAATTTTAACTACATGGGCACTTCCTCCTACACAAATTGAACCAAGTATTTCACTATGTCATCTGGTTGAAGAAACCATCAATCCCAACTTCATCAAATCCTAGCCGCACAACAACGAAGGAAATGTTTTACAGAGCATTGAAATCACACAATCAAAATAAAATTATTAAAAATTTAATTTATAAGCATACTGAAAACAAGAACACAATAGTAAATAATAATAATAATAATAACAAATAAATAATAAATAGTAACTATCAATTAAACAATAACAGCTATTATCTTGAAGGACTCCAATGATGCTTCTATACAGAGATGGTCCAGATGGGTTATGAAATGGAGTAGTAGAGACTATAGTAGAGGACTTCTTTTAAAGTGAATTGGAGAAGAGTATGGCTATTCTGCCCATTTATTTTAGGCAGGATTGAACCCACCCATTATACACGTTCACAACCATAGTTGAAAGTTGAAACCTCCAACAAGACACTTGAAAGTTATTTTTATTTGATTTTCAAAACATTTTCTATTCTCTCGAATCTGTAAATATTTTACTATCGATCCTTTAAGGGTAAACATTTTCAGTCCCAAAAAACTTGTTTTTCCTAGTCAATCGATTTCAGATTGCCAAACTTTTTTTTTTTTTTTTTTTTGCCACACCAAACTTCCATAATCGAGGAAAAAAGACAGAGAAAAAGAAAAAACGTTTAACACCAAAACAAATAGAGCATAAATTTTCAAAGTTTCATATGCAAAGAAACAATGGTAAAATAGTATCACAAATTCAACCAAAAGGGGAAAACCAAAAAGCTTTCAATGGAAATAATCAAATCACTTTTTAGGCCTAGGTCATAATTTTAAAAAGGCCCTCTAAGGGACCGTGGGGGTGTTGGGAAATTACTACCTCTAACGGAAAAAATCATTATTCGTGTCAATCTTTCTCTTAAGATTGACATGAATAACCAAGCAACATCAGCTTTGATTCGCAACATTAACTGGCTCACAAGTGATCAATGAATTTCATAAATAGACACGATGGTAAGAATTTAAGTAACAATAAAATGTCACAGAACTTTTGATGTGACAAATTCTAATATCCCCTCGTAAGAGAGATTGGAGTGAATAATTTCTCGAGAAAATACAATTCGGTGATTAATAAAAATAACATTAGACCTTAGAGAAAGCACCAACGGCTCTTTGGAGTTTGGACTATCACCAACCTGACCTTTTGGTAGGAATCCCTCTGAGTTTGATCCCCAGTATCTTAAACTTACAACAAACAAAAAATATCCCTCTAAAGAAAGCATTATATTTAATTCATAAACATACAAGAAACAAAAATACAGATCGGTTTTGGGAATTCTTGTGAACCACTTTGGGTTTATTTGTCTTCTGCAGTCCCCATGGGTGGGTTCAGGGTTGAACACAAGACAACCTCCTTGGTCACTTGGTTTGAACCATGGCGCTGTCACATTGGGGTAAGTTTTTAAGCATTAGGCTGCATTAAGAACACCCCACAAGAAATGCACACCCATCCGCACTGCAGATTATCTTATAAAGTAGACCTCTCACAAGCTTGAGTCCCAAGCACAGAGACTAAAGATCATATATTCCCTAATCCTTCTTAACAAAATAAGGCATTTACGCACACATGCATGCACACACACGCATACACATATTCTGCACATTTCAAACTCATTAGACCACTTATTAGTAGCTAGCACCTGTTATATAAGATAACCACCAATTGCACAACAATATCTGTACATTAACATCTAAGGTTCATACACAAATATAGCATCAAAATATTATACCAGCCCCAGCATGCCACGCACAAATTCAGTACATTAATATCTAAGGTTCATACACAAACAAAAGCTATAGCATCGATATATTATACCAGCACCAGCATGCAACACACACACACACATTAATATCTAAGTTCCTTACACATTAACAAAAGCTATAGAATCGATTAAATTATACCAGCACCAGCATGCAACATACACCCAAATTCTGAATTTCATACTCCTTAGACCACTTAGTAGCTAGCACCTGGTATATGAGATTATAATAACAACCAACCGCACAACATCAGCCCTAAGTAGTCAATATCAGTCAATGTCTCTCACATAGGAGTACATTAATCTAAGGTTCATACACATAAACAAAAGCTATAGCATAGACATATTTATACCAGCACCAGCCTACACGAGCAAATTTTAAAACCAAGGTCGACTTGCATCTTTTGATTAATTCCAACCAGATGACTGAGTCTTACCCCCATTACCTGTTCCTTTGTTCCAACCTGAACCCTGGCTATTCCATCCACTAGATTGATTAGTAGTTCCACCACTTCCTGCATTAACAGCTTGATCTCCATTCCCTGCATTATCTGAACCTGTTCCTTTGTTCCAACCTGACCCCTGGCTGTTCCAACCACCAGATTGATTGCTAGTTCCACTACTTCCTGCATTCCAACTATGCGACTTGTTCTTATCACCACTTCCACTGTTCCAGGTTCCTGCACCATCTTTGTTTTTCCACCCCTCTCCTGCATTAACAGCTTGATCTCCACTCCCTGCATTATCTGAACCTGTTCCTTTGTTCCAACCTGACCCCTGGCTGTTCCAACCACCAGATTGATTGCTAGTTCCACTACTTCCTGCATTCCAACTCTGTGACTTGTTCTTATCACCACTTCCACTGTTCCAAGTTCCTGCACCATCTTTGTTTTTCCACCCCTCTCCTGCCCCTTTGTTCCAGTCAGTGGGCCTATCCTCACTAGAGTCATTTCTGCTGTTCCAAGTTCCCGCACCATCATTTCTGCTACTCCAAGTTCCTGCACCATCGTTACTGTTGTTCCAACCACCACTTTGATCCCTCCTTCCACGGCCTCTACCTCCAAATCCTCCTCTGTCTGATCTACCTCTACCACCAAAACCACCGCCGTCTCCACCTCTACCACCAAAACCACCACCCCCGTCTCCACCTCTACCACCATAACCACCCCTGTCTCCACCTCTACCTCCAAAACCACCTCTACCTCTAAAGCCTCCTCTGTCTGAACGGCCCCTACCTCTACCTCCAAAACCTCCCCTGTCTCCACCTCTACCTCCAAAACCTCCCCTATTACCAAAAGTCTCAGTTTGGTCTTCACTTGCATCGCCAGATCCATAGTTCCAATTACTTTTGCCCCAATTAGAACTCTGGTTCCCACCTCCATTCCAATCACTTTTTTTACCCCAACTAGAATCCTGGTTTCTATTGGCATCACTTGACCCAGCGTTCCAACTACTTTTTCCACCATCCTGGTTTTCTCCAACATTTGATCCACTTTTCCAACCAGAACTTTGACCCCATCCAGTTGCTGAACCTTGATCTGAAGTTTTGCCACTGTTCCAGCCACCCCCTTGATTTTTATGCTCACCCTCTTTATTTTCAGTGGTCTTTTTATTCCAGTCAGAGGACCTGTCTCCAGACACTCTGTTGGTATCCAAAGTACCCCATCCAGATGATTGGTTTCCATCCATATTATTAGCTTTACTGGTCCACCCCATGTTTTGATTTTCACCAGGACCTTTTCTTTTGTTCCAACCAGCTCCATCATCCCCAGCATTACCAGCTCCTTCATTAGCAGAAGACTTATTGTTCCAACCAGATGACTTGTCATCATTTGAAGCTTTTGGAGCACTCCAATCACCACGAGAAGGTTTTGAATTGTTCCACTGATCACCGCTTTCACCAATCTCCTTACCTGCTCCCCATCTTTTGTTCCATCCAGATCCATTATTATCATCAGATGCATTAGCATTCTGACAACCATCATCTTTTTTACCCCAATCAGAAGCTTTGGATTTAGCCCAACCACCTGTTTGATCATTGTTCCAACCAGAAGGATTCCCTGTTGACATTCCATCACCAGTCCAACTATTTCCCTGACCACTGTTCCCGCCAAACTCTCCCTGACTCGATGATCTTCCCCTGCCAAATTGATCTCCACGCCCTTGGCTTCCTCTACCCCTTCCTCTCCCACCAAACCCACGACCCTCACCAAATGCCTTTGGCCTCGCCCAACTATCTTGCTGTTCTGTATCCTCTTTATTTTCCACCCAACCCTTCCTCTCCACATTTGTATCAGCTTGTTTACCCCACGAAGACCCTCCAGCTGATTTATTCCAAGAAGAACCTTCATTTTTATTCCAAGATTTTCCATTATCCCCAACAGCATCTTCACTGGTATTTTTCACATTACCCCAGTTTGCATTTTGACTTCCACCAGCAAATTTGGCTTTATTCCATCCTGCTTCATCAGTTTTTTCTGCATCATCAGCTTTGCCCCAAGCAGATCCCCCACCAACAACTACATCTTTGCCTTTGTCCCAAGATTTCTGTTGATTCCATGACCCAGCTTCAACTGTATCTTTACCTTTGCCCCAAGAATCTGGTTGATTCTTTCCACCAGTTGGGCTTGCACTAACACTCTTACCCTTGTTCCAGGGTTCCTCTGATGTTTTCCAACCATCTTGATCATCAGAGACTGTATTCTTTTTCCAGGTGGTCGCAGCATCATTTGAAGAATCAGTTGGAGTTCCAACTTTAAGGTTTCCTTTGCCCCAATTGTCTCCAGCGACTTTTGAAGAACTTCCCAGATCTCCATCAGGTGTAGATTTACCCCAGGATGATTTCTCGTTAGCTGCTGCAGCACCCCAAGATGAATTTTCTTTAGCTGTCCCAGCGCCCCAGGATGATTTTTCATTAGCTGCTGCAGCACCCCAGGATGATTTCTCATTAGCAGCTGCAGCGCCCCAGGATGATTTCTCATTAGCTGCTGCAGCACCCCAGGATGAACTCTGATTTGGAGCCGCTTTGGTCTCCCAAGCAGCATTTTCCACATCTATTAAATTATAACAGAGAAACAATGAACCAAATTTTCACAATTGATGAACTAATTATAAATTTCATAGCTTATACAGACAGTGTTCTACATACCTTTTTTGGCATCATTGGCCTCGGAACTGAAAGGATTTGCTGAACTGGACTCTGGCTGAAGCTGGTATCACCAGAAAATTTTTGAATTAAGAAATTGCCACAGATGAATGAAAAACTTAAACACACAAACACAAAGATGAACTGAAATATTTAGAGGAAGTTCAGAACCAACCGAAATGCCTGAGGCAGGGAAACTAGGCCAAGAGCTACTGCAAGAAATTGCTCACCAGGGTCAGAATATAAATAAAAAAAGAAGAAAAAGAGCATGATCTCCTGCAAGAAATTGCTCACATAGACATAAGATATCTTTTTTCAAATAAACCATTTGTGGAATGATAAACAGACAAACAACATGACATTCTAGAGTGAGGCAGTGATACTAATATTACTGTTATAAGTTCACTCCCAAATTAGAACTGTGTTTTATTCAATGTGTAGATCATGAGTTAATGCATCAGGTGCAGTTTGAATGCAGGACTTGCCCCTGAAAGAAAGGCTGAACACCAACAGGCCAGAATCATTTTTTGATAAATACAATAGGGGACTTTGAACACATGATGTCTGTTACAAGATGATTGCTCTTTACCATCAAGCCAAGACACTAATAGTTTTCTTTTTGGTGTAGGTGGGATTCAAACATAGTTCGCCCATTCAAGGACAAAAGTCTTTATCAGTTGAGCTTACTAGAACCCACACCACCAAGCCAGAATCAATAACAAAAGAAAAAAAGAAAAGATGCATAGAACAACAAGAAGTCAATAATGCAGTTTCATTGTTATGTACATTATCCGTAATCTGCACAAAACCTACATGTAGAACCATCCTCACCAAAATAGGAAACCCAATTATAGCCCCCAAATTATTAAATCTTCTAGTGATTTCTAGAATACACTCAGCAATACTACCACACTTCCATTTCAAATAAGTATTGTCATGATTAATCCGGTGAATTTGAGAAGTCATTCAGGTAAAAAGCAAAAAAGAAAGTATTTCAAATAATCAGATGAAAAAATCAGTCCAAATTTTATAACACAAATAAATATGAATAAAGAACAGTAGGCATCCAATTAGAAGAGCTTCAAATATATATTTTCTCAAAGTGAAGTCATATAGCAATATACCTAACATCCTGTCATTCATAAGTGTTTTAATTAAAAGGGTGAACCCCCCACTTCCACACTAATCTTGCCTAATTAATGGAACATTTATCATTTTTAAAGGCTCTGCAGGACCTCCAATATATTCAAAATACCAATAAAATCAGCTCCTACAATTTAATTGGAAAACTAAAAGTAGAGCACAGAAGTTCAACCATGTGAAATCTACTTTCCCACACATATCATGTGGTTTTTGATTCACTCAATCCTAGACCATGATCAATGCTTATGCATGACATTCTTACCCACATTTAAACAAATGTACCTTTTAATAATTGCACAGGTTGCATAAATTTTTTTTTTTTTTAAAAAAAGCACAGGTTTCATCAAAAAAGGTTCATATACCAACAGAGCAAGTGACATTGAACAATTAGGCAAATCATTTATGGATGGTTTGGTTGTCCTAAAAATTTGACGTCTCCATTCACATTTTGTACAGTTTGAGAAGAACAAATCCAACACTGAATGGAGAAATTCAAGAGTCACAAGCTTGATCGTGAAAAGTTTGAAAGTGATGGCTTTAGTTTTGATAAATATGAAAAGATGACAAGAAGCCCTAAAGCAAAAAAAAAAAAAAAAATACACATCATCATTATTCAAGGTCCAATAGCCATCTCCAACATATGCTTTAAGATTATTTTGGAAAGTTTTACAGCATGAATTGAAAGGGAGATACAAGATATCACCAGAATAGTACCTTCCTCCAGAATTCCACCCAGAACTCCCTGCTGACGTTCCTGCTCCATCCATCCAATCTTTAAAAAAAAAAAAACAGAGGAAGAGAAATTCCATAAATCACACTCCATAAACATTAAACTGAAAAACTAGAAGAAAAATATATATCTTAAATGAAACAGAAATGCAAGGTAAAATAATAAAACTAAAACTTTGTGTTACAGAGGGAGAATCTTCTCCGATGTGCAAGTTTGATAACATGCCAGTGCATATTTTCATGAATATACTGTTCCAGAATTTATTTTCAAACTTCTGACAAATAAATAGATCCTTACCTCTAGAGCTGCCTTCAGCTCCAAGCAGATCAAATGGTTTTAAAGAACCGGACTCCGGATCCTCACTTTTAAGTTTGTAAGAAGCAAGTTAGAATGGATATTGTGTAAAATTAATCAAAATCATATCGAGAAGAATCATTATGGTTGTAAAAGTGTACCTCATAGGTACGGTAGAGCTTTTCCCACGAACCTCAGTAAGATGCTCACTTTTAACTGCAGGAATAACAACACGTGGAGATACGTCATACCAGTGACAAAAAACCAAATCCAACAGAGTAAGAGCTGACCATCATTAACAAACCTGTAAGAACCTTGTGCTGAGAATCAAGTTTCACCGTAACATCAGAATGGCGTATAGCTAAAACACGGCAGAGGTATCCCTTTAGAGGACCAACACGGATTCTTAAGGTTTGACCAATGGAGAACATTGCATCTTTATCCCCACGATTGACTGCATTGAAAAACATTTGTTAAGTAGGCAGGCATAAGTCCAGGCATCCACAGCTGATAGCTCAAAATTAGGGCTCTGAAAACACCAATACATACATTCCTGACGGTTTTCTCTAGCTTGCCATGGCTTTTTTGGTGAAAGAGGTGACTTAGGAGATGATGGGAAGTCTTCAAAACCAAAGGAAGCTGATTCACCACCCTGAATGAGGGAGAACAAGGATTATTAAAAAGAACACCAGGAACACCTCTCCACCTCCTCCTCTCCCCCACCCAAAAAAAAAAAATAGAACTGTAAAAAAGGAACTATGGGTGCTTTCTCACAACCTTTTCAACCTTTTCATTGCACACATCACTAGATAATTTGACTTTCTCACACATTTGAGACTTAGCACAGAAATAACCACCATTTTCTGCTTCATTCTCATCATATAAAAAGATGGTGCCTCTGTAGATTTGCCTAACAATGCCTTGCCTACCCTGCAAAGTGAGATAAACAAGCATACAAAGTTTAAGTCTTCAAAGGTTACCATACTCCAGAAAACTACATTTAAAAGACATTTCAATTTGAAACTAGTTTCAAACCTTAGATGGTCCTTCCAAAACCCTGATAGTATCACAGGCAGATATGGGCTTCATGTGCTGATCTAAAGCAGTAAATTTCATATCAAAGGGCCCACTCTTTAACTCTTTCAGTTGAACATACACCACAACAGGTCCTTCTGGACCCTCTTTCAAAATCTAGAATATTAAATAGGAGGTAAGTGACCAATAATAAAAGAATAAAGAAAATTAACTAATTGCATACCTTGTAACTATCATCTTTCTCAATGCCTATGATAATTCCAAAATCTTTCCGGCTGAGGCAGCAAAAAGAACAAATACAAAGAAGTTAGATAAGAATAAGGAATATAAATGGATAATGAATGCTATGGAAGTTTGTATAGGACTCACCCAAAACAAACAAGATCATGCAGATCAAAGCTGTTCACCCCACTAGATCCTGATGAGCCTTCTCCTTTCCCACCACCTTTATCACTTCTTATAACCCGTTTTTTCTTTCGCTCACCATAAAGCTGTGTAAGCCACTCCAAATCATCAGTTTCATTACTCTCAGAAGATTTAAACTTCAGGAGCTCCTCTTCAGATGGCATAACTCCCGAGCAGCTTAAAGAATCTATTGATACTTTCTTGTATAAATATCCATCCTTGAGCATCAGACCATCAAGAACCTCAAAAAGCTTGTTGGTGTCACGATCACGTCTGTACTGAATGAGAGGCCGGAACTCCCTACAAAGGTTTAATATGAACACACACACATAAGAAGACATCCAAGATGAACTATTAAAAAAAAAAAAAAAAAAAAAAGACAAATCATGCATATTACTCAAGTTCACTTGTGCTGATCAATCTTGGTGCTGGAGTGGAATTTTTCTTGAGGCTAACTCCCCCACCCTGTAAAAAAAGGATGTTCTGATTTTAACACACACAGCACCACAACTTCTAAACAACTAGATATCCAATTAAACCAACATCTGATTGTAACAAACTTAATTGGAATCTACTTATTTATAGTGATAAGAAAAAGGGTCTAGCAAATATAAAAAGGCAAAAGGGTTCATGTTTAAAGTGTTGCAAAGACAATGAGAGACCCAAAAGGTACACTGGTTTAAGAAAGGCCATATAACAGGGTTGGCGATAGAACATGGCTGTCTAGTATCTTTGAGAGGCTCAGTTCATAGTAGAGTAGGCCAAGTTCAACTGAATATCAACACCCAACATTTCTTGGTTGCATGGAAACTAAGAAGAATATTTACATGACAACACATATTTGGAATTAATTATTTATAACTATTAATGAATTGGCAAACCATAATTTTGAGAACATCGTCTACACATCCTAATTTCCCCTCACGGGTAAGGGGGAATTATAATGGTACAACTCTACTGTTTAAAAAAGCAAGAGATGATATACAATTATGGTAAAATATAAAAAAGGTAACATAAAATGCAAGTTTTTGCCTAGGAAATGGCCACTGACTCTGAGACTTGTCATTGCCAATTCCATAAAACCCATCATTTAAGAAGGTACACAAATTTGATGCAGTCACTTTTTTATATCAAATGATACTGGCAAAAAACATTAATTATTTCCACGAAAATAAAAATAAGGAAACTACTGCGGGGGAAAAAAAATTGGCATTACAAATTTTGCAGTCATTGCTTGTAGATCAATTCTTGGTATAAGCTTCACTGTTGCTCTTTTTCGTGCATCATTCACAGACACAATCTACAATAAAAAAACATATGTATATAAGTAAAAAATGCAGCCAGAGAGCAACAAAGTCAAATTGAGTACACAGTACCTGCGCCAAGTCTCCCTTGTATTTCCCATTCTTCACACGAGCCCATGAGCCCTCAGAAACTTCATTGCGCGTAATTCGGGAAGATAACAAATGAGAAACTTCATTTTTTGGGACTATAGCTATTCGAGATGAGTATATAGTAGTAAGCCCTTTACATGCCTGAATACAAATTCATATCATAGCCTTTAGCCTACTAATAATAGCATTGGCTATAGGAGAAACTATACTAGCACTGGCAATCACAATATCATCAGATTATCCAATATGCAAAAATCTATTACCTCAATAATATCAAATTGCTTGTCAGCTTCAATGTAAATACAACCCTTTATATGATCAAGAGCAAATGCAGATATTATCTGAAGTTTGGTACCTAATGATTTCAAGTCTACATACTTCTGCATAAGACAAAAAGCTGAATTCCTCTCACGTCCAACCTACAGTGAACGAGTTTCAATTAAACACAACACAATGGAAAGCTGAACACAAGGGAAAGAGAAGTTTTAAAATAGGCATTGTGAATTATCAAAACAATACTCCAAGTACTATACCATGCATTTAACTTTCCAGATGGTTGGATCTCTAGCTGAAGGTATAATATTATTTCTATCAATCGATCTTTTGTTCTCAAAATCATCCTCGGCATATCTGACGAAATTAGAACCATCCTTGTAGCGTTCTTCCATCATTTTATCAAATTCTTCCTCATTCATCTCCTCCTCTTTGGGAAAAAGGGGAAGGCTCTGGGCTTTTCCTGGTTCCTTGTCAATTTTTGACACTGTATCAAAATCTTCTTCCGCAAAATCTGTTCCCAATGATTGGAAAAAGGAGCGGAAGATAAATTAAACATGCCCACATTGATCAAATTGCAATGTTAGAAATTTATTATTATTATTTTTTGGGTGGGGGTGGGGGGTGTTAATGAACAATAAATCCAAGTAAAATTGATCAAATTACATTGTGCCATCAGCACTACTGTTCTGGTCTGAAATCAAAATCCAGACTGAATAACCAGCCAGAAGACCATGCTCTTATTTATTTTATTTTGGTAAGTCACAGATGCTCCTGATGGGTCTTGAACCCAAGCCCTCCACCCCAATACCCCCCCCCCCCCCCCAAAAAAAAAAAAAAACCTTGCTCTAACAAGTGGAGGTAACATTTGAGCTGGAAAATCATGCTCCTTCGTCAACAAACGTTTTTAAGTTTTTAACATCAAGTGGAGTAAAGCATTTATCTTCACATCAAAATCTTTTGGTGGCACCCTAAATTTATATATAAAACAATATGACACAGTTGTAGACTAAATGCAATAAAACAGTGTGATAGAGTTGTACTCTTAATGCATGTAATGTGCAATCAATAAGCGAATTCACTCGTGACGGCACATGCCAGGCCAAAAGGATTGAGCACAAGAAACCTTAATTCATTTCAAGTTGTACGCTAAAATCATAGATCATGACCCATCTTGGTATAAGTTACATAGAACAAAAAAGCCTCTAAATTCAACTCCGTTAACTCTAACTAGAGTTATATCTTCTATTAAATCTTTCTATTCTAGTCTATTCTCAAATTGATACATGTCATCATACTTTTCATGCCAGCATATGCATTGAAATAGGTCATTGATTGAAAAGTCATATTAGACCAGTTCCCCTCATCCATCCAAACAAATAAATATTAGCAGGAACTTCTGGCTCAATCTCTCCCTCAGGAACAATCAATCTAAAATTAGATAAAAGGCCTCTTTTAGGCATAAATTTTCACGACAGCCCAGTTCTACTCCTACTTTTACCAATATGAGGTGCCACTTACCTTCTCTCAACCAAGTTTCACTAACAAAAACTATATCTGTAGCAAACAACATGCAGCCAGCCTGGGACATCTCCCCAAAAATGCTCAATAAGCTTATGACAAATGAGACAAGATAAAGGTTTGATGTTGATTTGTGGCTTTGATGTCCACAATATCCGATTATACTCAAAAGTCTGAACCATGAAAAAAACCCAGCTACATAATAGTAGCCCTTGCATCCAGCCTCATTATAACAAGAATAGAAACCAACCATCTAATGGGGCATTCAAAGAAAGAAAAGTTACAAAAAAAGTAAAAATCAAATAAATGAACCATTTATGCATATCGTATGTATTTGCTGCACATAATAATCAAAGCATGGTTTTACAGGCATTACCACAACAATTCACCAGAACTTAGTCTGAGACCAGCAACCATGGCGAAAACTACTACATACACGTGCAGTCTTTCAAGTATATCACATATGTGTCCATGCATGCGATGAGAGTACAAATTACATCATTTCTATTCTGTACTATTACTACAAAGAAAAACATTTTAACAATCACATCCTAAAAGCCAATAACCTGCATGCAACTAAAGCAGCAGAAATTCAACAGCATTGCTAAAAAATCGAGCACTGTAAAGGCGTAAACCTATTACTCAATCCATTGTCCCAAATCATCCAAACAAAACCCCAAACCAAATTTTAAATAAATAAAAAACAGAGACAAACACCCACATTTTTTAATTAAAACACACAGAACCCTAAAACACTATGATCAAACACATTTCAAGCTGAACACCACAAAATTCAAACGAAAATATTTAAGGAATTTAAAAAAGAAACCCCAATTTTAGCTCCGCATAACCCTAAAATCCAACTTTTTTTGTTAAAATTCAAAACCATTTTCACTAATCAAGCTCCAAAATTGTCCCCAAAACCCTAAATATCCCCACCAAAAATCTGAACGCAAACAAAATGACCATCCAAAGCACCTAACATAGAGAGAGAAAATTTGAAAAAAAAAAAAAAAGTAGGTCCATTTCAAAAAAATCACTCCAAAAATCCACCTCAAAACCCTAACCTAAACACACACAAAGATAAAGAACGATCATACAAGATAGAGAGATGGAAATGCATTATATACCAAAGTCATCGTCGAAGTCGAAGCTGGAATCGGAGTCCTCGCCAGCAGCGTCCTCGAAGAACTGAAGGATCTCGCGATTCCTTCGCTTCTTTCCGCCGGTCTTGTCATCATCGCCGCCCTTTCCTTTCCCGGCGGTGGTTTTTCCGGCGACGCCTTTGCCCTTACCCTTCTGCATTTGAAGAGACGAACTGAAAGAAGAGAGAGAGAGAGTGGATGAGAGTGACTGGGCAAACACTGGACCGAAAATTTATACGTGGAATCTTATGTGAATTTACAGTCTTGTCCTTTCTGTCTTGGTTTGTGATTTTTTGTTGTTGTTTTTTTTTTCCCCATATTTGGGGGATAACGTTTTATATTTGTTATTGTTGGTAAATTTACATTTTAAATCCTATATTATGGTTTTAAATTTTAAATTTTAAATTTATTCGTTTCTCAAAAAAAAAATTTATTATATAATCCATCAAAATAAATTATCCCATAATTCTAAAGTTTTCAGTTAAATTCCATATTTTTTATGAGGTTTCTAATGAAACATTCTATTAATTTTCCTATACAATGTCGTTTTTATTTGTAATTCAACAAAATAGTGTGGATTTCTTCAACATTATTATAAAATAAACTTGTAAGGACCAGTTCAGAGCTTACAGCCCATTATATGGAATGGCTCAAGCCCAACAAGCCCAAAAACAATAAATTTATAGAGAATGGGTTGGAGAACTGGGCTGTAGTTGATCAAACAAATATTGGAATCAATCAGACGATAAGAGAATAAAATACCAAAAGACTATACTGAAGAAAAATGGTCCTCGGCAAACTCCGAGGTGCCCCGTTTTATTATATTATCTTTCAATTTAGTCACAAGCTTTGTTCTTGAAAACTATAGGGCTTTCTCTTGATTTTTTCCGACCTCCTTTTCATGAAGGGCCTCATTCCTTATATAGTCCCTTTCACAGCATTTTCATCATACATTTGTTAAGCATCTGAGTCCTCACTTGAGTGTCTGTCCCATCAGACATATTTTCTGCTCTTATACGTCTTAGGGTAACCAATTTTCTACTGTTCAGGGGTCTTCTTCACGTTAATGCAACCAGAAAAGTAGTTGCGGAACATTTAATGTGGTGGTGACAACTTCGTTGATATCTTAGGATTTCCTTTGGTTCAATATCCGTTCAGTGACTATTTATACCAACAAAACTTCCTGGAAGGTTCTTCTGCATTAGTAAACCATTTCTTCTGACCTCGACTCCAGTATGCCGAGGATATATTACCCTCGGCCAATAACACCTGGAGCCTCCATAAACACAACTAACTTTTTCCTTACTAACACAGTCCTCTGTTTTGGGAACTATTCCTATCCTCGGCTTGGGCTATAGGCCCGTTATAATAAACTTACATTAATTTTTGGGCCTAACATCCCTACAAAACTAATTAATGGATAAAATTGAAACTGTTTTAGAAAATATGTGTTTTAATTTGAAAATTTTGAAATTATAGGTTTAATTTGAAAACCACCCATATATGTTTAATCTCTAATAAAGTGATAAAATTGGTTAATCATCTTTTCTTTTCTTTTCTTTTTGGATTAGCAGGCTTGTTGCTTTTGACATTTATATGGTTGTGTATGGTCATTCAAATATTGTTATAAAGGCATATGAGTAGGATATATTTTAGCCATTTTGAGTTATTCTAGAGTGCTTTGATACAAGTATGTGAACTATTTATAATCTGTAATTTCTTTAAAATTATTATATCTCTAACAGATTGAAACTGATCCTATTAATCTTTTATAGGCAGGATTTTTATTTATTTTTTAATAATTGATACTTAGGAAATATCAGAAGATTAATATGCAACAAATAAAAACTTGTGAAGCATGTTTGAAGTTTTAGAGTACTAGTCTCAATATTTTTTTTATTTGCACCCGGGAAATATCAAAAGATTAATATGTGGCAACTACCATATTTGATAAAAACTTGTGAAGTACGTTTAAGTGCGTGCAGTGACAATACGTTTACTGCATGTGGGTTTTTTTCCCTGTTAAATTCTTCTCTTAAGATTCTATCATGTGATTTTTTTTCTCATAAGATGAAAGTGTATTTTTTAGTTAAGTAGTCTTATGACTAAATATTCAGAGAGAAACCTAAGATACAATAACTAAGATAATGTACCTAAATTTTGTCATTTACGTAGTATTTATCAAAATATATAGTTTTAATAACTTTTATGTTAGAGCATTCACATCAAAAATGTGAAAAATGCTAAAAACTTATTTTAGCAACTCATTCCACAAAAAACACACTACAGCAAGGTTGCTGTACTCAAAATTTTTGGCAACTAAGCTACAGTAGACTGCCATAAATGATAGTCTACTGTGGCTCAACACTTTTTGGATACCGCTTATTTTGCTGAAAACTAAAGGCACTGTAGCAAAATAAATTTTAAATGCGTGAATAGTGTCTTGGGGCCCATTTTTATTTTTGAATAAAATACTTGTAAATCTTGTGAACAGTGCATGAGACCACTGAACAGTGCATAGTGTCTCCTGAAATGCGTGCATCAAAAAAAAAAAAAGGAAACGCCAAAACGCCTAAAGGCCCAAACGCAAGCACAATCCAAACGCAAAATTAAAAAAGAAAAAAAAATTATTACTTCTCTCTCACTATGCTCTCTCTTTTCTTCTTTCTGTTTTTCCTTACCGGTCTCACTTTATTCTCTCTTTTCTTCTTTCACCGGCCTTTTTTTTTTTTCACCTCGAGATTTTAGGTTTGGGTCTAAGCAAAATCAAAAGAAAGGAAGCGAGATAGAGAGGATGGCTGGAGTGAGGGGCTAATGAGAGGGGATGACCGAAGCGTGGGGTTGTGGGTTTATGGAGATGGCCTTGTGGGTATGTGGGTTTGCTTCAAACAAGAAGAGAAGAGATTCATACAAAGAAAAAAAGAGAGACACTGTGAGAGAAAGTGACACTGTGAGAGAGAGAGAGAGAAATTAATAAAAAAGATGAATAGTTTTTAGATAATGTGAAAAATAAAAGTTTTGATATTGGGTGTATTGTAAAGTGTGTTGTTAAAATAGATAAAATAATTTTTTGAGTTGATAAATGTTAAAAATTTTAACTTCTTCACTGTGAATAATGTAAAACTAAAGTAAAATTTTAAAAAAAAAAATTTGAGAGAGAAATTAAAAGCTATGAGCTATCTTGTTTTCAAAAAAACCAAAAATTATATTGTAAGGACTGGGTTTGAGTACTTTTACTGTTGAATGAGTGGACTCAAACCCAACTAGCTCAATACAATGAATTTGTAGAAAGCAGGTTCAAGAACTAGGCCCTAGTGAGGAATGCAACGGCCAGGCATGGTTGGGTGTGGGCTGAATAGCGTGGACGTGGATTCGAATGTATAATGTTGCTCCTCGGCACTCCTCTAGGGAGCTTGAGGTTCTTATTATCCTTTCAGAGGTTGGTTACAGACTGCTGCCATGTTCTATACTTGTAATCCCCTTTCCTCCTTTCCTCCCCCTTTCAAGAGGGGTTCCTTACATTATATACCCCATTTTCAGCTAATCTTAGCCATACATTTGTCGATCAAGCAGGTCACTACTTAAGTGCTTGTCCCATCAGCCGCCTTCCTACTCTTTCTGTGGGCTGCGGCAGCCAAGGCTACACTGTTCAAGGATCACTTCCTCATTAATGCGGCCAGAACATCAGTTGTGGGCATTTAATGTGGAGGTGACAGTTTATCTTAAGTTTGCTCATCCACAATGCCTTCTCAGCTGACACATTGTATTCGTTCCTTCTCTTTAGATGCCTGGGAAGGCTGCTTTTGGTGGGCCATTACTTCCTCCGCCCATGGTCTCAGTTGGCCGAGGACAGGGTCGTCCTCGGCAAGGTTCCTGAGCAACTTGGACATCCTCGGGCAGATAGGAGGATTTTGACATCCTCGGGCCGTCGTGATGGCTTGTCACGTCTTATCCTCCCTCAGTGCCAGTCTTTTCGCCTATCCAAGGCACGTTACTGGCGTTTTAGTATACGGAGCGCGCCCTCATTTAATTCTGGCGGCTCTGTGCTTCCCACGTTCAACGGCGTGATACCAATCCAACGGCTGGGCTTTTCCCAGCTTTATGGGCAGGGAAACTTGCACAATTATCTTTAATTGGGGGTATAAATACCCATTTGATCCGATTGCCCTTTTTACTTTTGTACTCAAGAGTTCTTACGCATGTTCATTGAATTCAGTCAGATCTCCAACTACGCTCACCCTTTTTTTAGCACAAAAAGCCTGTCCGAGGAGCTTTTTTTTATTTCTGTAAGTCTTCTTCTCTCTCTAGTGCAAACTCCTTCTCTGACTCCTTTCTTTCCCTAGCCCTTTACCGAGTTTCTTAGCCGTTGTTAGGGATGGGTAGATTTAAGAAGTTAGTTGAGTCTGAAGAAGCGATGGAGAAATTCATTACCGATTATAGGATATCCAGTAATGTGGGCTTGAGGTACTGTGCAGAAGGGGAATGGCACATTTGGAGAGAGGAGGGTGAGGTCGTGATTCCCATAATCGCTTTCCTTGAGGGCGGTATGAGAATCCCCATGGGGCCAGTAACGAGGGGTTACCTTAGGTACTTTAGGTTGGCCCCCACACAGTGCGCCACCAACGTGTTCAGAATCCTGGGTTGTGTGGACACCTTGAATGAGCAAATGGGGTTGAGGTTAACCCATCATGATGTAAATTAGTGCTACAACCTCCAAAAACTGAAGGGTAAGTCTTATTACATGAAGACTAGGGACGATAAGGTCCGGCTTATCCAGTGCCTTCCTGAGTCCAGCAAGGGGTTGAACAAAGACTTTCTTATCGTGTCTGGTGAGTGGCACGATAGGCTCCATTGTCCGACAAAGGAGGGGACACCAGGTGGGGTACTTCGAGTAGGAGAGGGTCTAGTCTTTTGGGTTGTAGGTCTATTTTGTTTGGTTACTGACGGAAACATGTTTTCTTTTCTGCAGATCCGCACGCCTTTGAGCGTCACTTTAACCTGGTCAACAAGGAGGACTTGGAGTAGGTCCTCAGGGTGGAGATCTTTGTAAACGAGGCTGACAACCAAGTTAGAGCCGCCCACAAGATCCTCGGGTACAAGCCGTTCCAGAAGTCTTTCTCAGCTCCGAAGCACGTGATCAGAGCTAAAGATCCTCGGCTTCGTAGCATAACCGTAGTAGAGCAGGGGTTTTTGTTTCCCGAAGGGTCTCTTGCTCCAGAAGGTACTTCATCGGCAGGCCCTTCTACCTCTGCCCACGTTGCGAAGGTTGAGGAAGAAGAGCTAGGAAAAGAGGAAGAAGTTGCTGACTTGAGTCCCTCCAAGGACGAATTTAGCGTTTTTGACCAAGTCCACCTGGTCGAGGATCCCTCTGGTGACTTGGGCAATCCTAACCTGACCGAGGCGGACCTCCTTTCTGCAAGGACTTCTCCCCAGGCCGAGATGGGCTTTAAGAGGCAACCCCAGACCAGCCTGCTCGACCTGCTTGAGGGCCAGCCGGGGAGGGACGAGCCGGGAAAGTCCCAACCCAAGCTTCCTCCTGCGCCGTCCAAGTCTCAGTCTATTCAAACTAGGTCGTCTTCTGCCCAGTCTAAGCTTCCCCCTTCTCCACCTCAGCCGAGCTTGCCACCAAGGCCTGAGCCTACTGAGCCCAAGCGCAAGAAGGACCCTAAGGGCAAAAGGCCTATGGGAGCTAAGAGGGCTCGCTCTTCCCCCGAGGAGGCTGAGGCTCGTCGCCCTTTCAAGCAGCAAAAAACTGTGCACCAGGGCCAAGGAAGAGAGGTGGCTGTGCAGTCTGAGGCCCAAGCATGGCTCCCTACCCCAATGCTCCATGGGGAGCCTCTGATGGATAATGCCTCCCTCAGGGACTTCAGAGGGGGTGAAGGCGCATATATGGCTGATGCGCTTAAGAGGCCCCTGCTACTCCCCGCCGATATGGCTCAATTGGGGGACCTAAAGAGGCAGGAGGTCATCCTCAGCATGAAGAGGTACCTAGGCATGGTAAGCCATTCGCCGCTTGAGAGTTTGTTAATTTTACCCTTCGATTCCCAAACTTATCGCTTGTTTGTTCCGATTTGCAGGCTGTCCAGGCCACTTACAGGTTGGAAGAGGAGGCCAATAAGCAGAGCAAGGCCCTAGAGCAGGAGCGTGACAACCGCCTGGATGCCATGCGGGTCCTTGGCAAATCTGAGGATGACCTCAAGAAGGTGAGGAAGGCTCTAAAGGAGGTGATGAAAGCCAGAAATAACGCTGTGTTAGGCTTAGCTGGCGCTCAAAAGCAGGCTGCCGACCAGACGAGGCGCCTTCAAGACGCTGAGGGCCAACTGCAAATTGCTAAGGAGCACATTGCTGATTTAAAGCAGAGGTTGGCCGAGGTAGTAGGGGCCAAAAGCGTTACCGAGCACGCCAGGGATGAGGCTTTGAGAGCCAAAGCAGAGGTTGAGTCTGCAAGGACAGAGGTCGAGAGCTCTAAAGAGCAAGCGGAGGAGGATGCCTTTGCTGAAGGAGTGGCTAAGACTAAGGCTGCCCTCAAGGCTCAAGTCCCTGAGGTATGCAGGCGGGGGTCGAGGGCTCGTCTGAACTTCGGAGGGCCGAGAGAGTGTACTACCCTTCTACTATTCGAGAGGCTGCCTCTGCCACTTCTGTAGCCGACACTATCCCCGAAGCGGCAAATAGGGACCAAGCTGACATTCCCAAGGATCCTACCTCTACTGATAGGCCTGCCGAGGAAGCTGAGCGTCAAAAGGTGCCAGAGGAAGGGGAAACCAGTAATCTGGAAGCGCCCCCAGATGTGGTGAAGCCCCCTGTTGGTCCTCAAGTCCCCTATGCTAACTCTCAGGCTCTTCTTGCCAAGGGGGACCTTTCCCAAGTTGCCCCTCCAGCGAAGGGGACAGCTCTCATGATGGTGCCCCTGCAGGCTCTTCCCCCAAGTCAAAGCTCCGAGGACCCCGAGGACACCTCTGGATAGCCTCCCAAGGGGGAGATAAGGCTTAAGTCGAAGAAATAGGCTGTCTTAGCTAGCTTTTGCCTTCCGTTTTTTGCTTTTGTTGTTGTTGTTTCTCTTTCTCTCTTTCTTTTTTTTTTAAAACACTGTACTGTTACTTTTAAATTGAATGTATGAATCATCTCTTTCTTACTTTATGTGTTAATTGTTATTGCGATGAGTTTTACTACTGATATAACCTGGGCTTTAATTATTGGCTTCACAATCTCAGTAGCTCTGCATGCTTTTCACTCTGAATTGGCAGCTAAAAAATGTAAAGGCCATAGTGATAGTTTCCACTTAGACCTTGGTCGATAATTGAACCACCTTGACACCACGACTTATTCTTGCTGAATTGAATACTGAGGGAACAACTTTACATCATTGGTTAGTGCTAAGGGGTTAGATTCAATGTGCCTCTGAATGCTTTAAGTGATGCTCATGGGCTTGTGTTTATTTACACCTCTGCTGAGGGCAGCCAGTTTCGCCGGAGGTCTGAGTCCAAGGACCATACAAGACCTTGGTTCCGGTAACCCTTAGGTTCTTCTAGAAGTGACTAATTTCTCCATAGGTTTGAATCCGAGGATCATACAAGACCTTGATTCAGTCTAACACTTAGATTCCCCTGTAAGTAGCTAGTTTTTCCCATAGGTTTGAATCCGTGGACCATGCAAGACCTTGGTTCAGTCTAGTACTCAAGTTTGTCTTGAAGTGGTTAGTTTCTCCATGAGTTTGAGTCCGAGGATCATGCAAGACCTTGGTTCAGTCTAGTACCTAGGTTTTCCTTGAAATGGTTCAGTCTAGTACTTTAGGTGGCCGCCAAAATATAATATATATAATCATAATGGACCTGAAATTCAAATCACAGGAAAATGGATGCTTTCATTAATAATAATACCTCCTCAGGTTATTTACATTCCACGGACGAGATACAGGTTTTTCATCTAGGTCTTCTAAGTAGTATGCACCTATCCCCGCTACCGAGGTAATTCAATATGGCCCCTCCCAGTTGGGCCCCAGCTTTCCCTAGGAAGGGTTCTTGACAGCCCCCACAACTTTCCTCAACACCAAGTCCCCCGGTGCTAGTGGTCTTAGCTTCACACTGGCATCATATCCCTGCTTGAGCTTTTGGTGATAATAGGCCAGCTGGATCATCGGCCTTTCCCTTCGTTCATCAACCAGATCTAGGCTCCTCCCCAACAGTTCATCATTACTGCCTGGAGTGAAAGAGCTCGTCCTCAGCGTTGGAAAGTTTGTTTCCAGAGGGATAACAGCCTCGGCCTCATACGTCGTGGCAAAAGGTGTCTCCCCCGTTAACCATCGTGGTGTAGTCCGGTACGTCCAAAGAACGTGCGGCAGCTCTTCTACCCATCTTCCCTTGGCGTCATCCAGTCTCTTCTTAAGCCCATTGACAATAACCTTGTTGACAGCCTCGGTCTGTCTATTTCCCTAAGGATAAGCTGGAGTTGAGTACCTATTTGTGATCCCAAGTTCACAACAGTACCTCCTGAAGGCCTTGCTGTCGAATTGGAGTCCATTATCCGAAATGAGGGTATGAGAGACCTCGAATCGCGTGACAATATTTCTTCAAAGGAATTTCTTGGCGTCCACATCTCTGATGTTAGCCAACGGCTCAGCTTCGACCCATTTAGTGAAGTAATTTGTGGCAACTAATAGATATCTCTTATTCCTCGGTGCCTTGGGGAAAGGTCTTACGATATCCAAGCCCCACTAGGCGAACGGCCATGGCTGGACAAGGGGTTGAGGACCCCTCCAGGCTGATGAATATTTGGGGCGAACCTTTGGCATTAGTCACACTTCTTAACATACTCCAAGGCCTCCTTCTGCATCCCCGGCCACCAGTATCCTTGCGTGACAGCTCGGTGAGACAGGGATCTTCCTTCTGTGTGGCTCCCACAGATCCCCTCGTGCAGCTCTTCGAGCAATACCTCTGACTCTTCGGGGTGAATGCACAGTAGGTAAGGTCCAGAGTATGAGCGCCTATACAATTCGTGGTCCTCAGACAGCCAAAACCGAGAAGCATTCCTCCGTATTTTTTCAACCTCTGACTTCTCCTCAGGCAGAACATCATCTTTGAGGAATTTCACCATAGGGTCCATCCAGCTGGGACCCATCCCGATTTGATGGATGTGGACAGCGCCCTTTGCCATCTCATTTGCTCTCTCCAGATGCTCTATAAGGATGACCCAGGGCAAATCCCCTGCTGAGGAGGTGGCAAGTGTGACCAATGAATCGGCGTGGGTGTTTCTACTCCTAGAGACATGTGACAAGCTGAAAAGATCGAAATTTGACTGCAAGCGTTTGACCTGGCATAGGTACTCTTGCATCCTCGGATCTCTAGCTTCCAGTTCTCCTTTTACCTGGCCTACCACCAATCTCAAATCTGAGAACATCTCCACTGCTTTTCCTCCTATTTTCTGCACTATGACCATCCCTTGTAATAGTGCTTCATACTCGGCTTCATTATTTGTGGCCGAGAACCCCAGCCTCAGGGATTTTTCTATGACAGACTCCTCAGGGGATATTAAGACTAGCCCTAATCTAGACCCCCTCTGATTTGCCGTGCCATCAACATATACTCTCTAACATGGTGGCCCCGAGGCAGCGATCGCCCCAACTGGCTTTTCGTCCATGCTTATCTTCTCGAGTGGCATCTCTACTGGTGGTTCAGCGAACTCGGCCACCAGATTAGCCAGGACTTGGCTCTTTATGGACGTCCGAGGCATGTATTTGACTTCAAAAGCCCCTAGAATTGTGTTCCACATAGCGATTCTGCCTGTGTAATCAGCGGTCCGGAGTACAGACTTCAAGGGTAATCGGGTCAGGACAACCACTATGTGAGCCTGGAAATAGTGGGGGAGTTTTTATGTAGCGTGGACCACAGCTAGTATGGCCTTCTCTAAGGGTAGGTACTTGACCTCAGCTTCGTGTAGTGACTTGCTAACGTAATAAACTGGTTTTTGAACGTCATTGTTATCCCGAATCAGAACCAGGCTCACAGCATGAAGCGCCACAGCAATGTATACGTACAGGACTTCGTCAGCCTCAGGATTGGACATGATAGGTGGCCGGGACAGGTATTCCTTGAGTTGTTGGAAGGCCGCAACACAATCCTCGGACCATTCAAATCCCTTCCACTTGTTAATTAAGAGATAGAAGGGCCTGCACCTGTCAGCCGACTTGGAAATGAATCGATTCAGGGCCGTGATCATTCCAGTAAGCTTCTGGACCTCCTTGGGGTTCTACGGAGGCTTTAGATTATGAATGGCCTTGATTTGGTCAAGATCGACCTCGATTCCTCTGTGGGTAATGAGGTACCCTAAAAACTTGCTGGATCCCACGCCAAACGAGCATTTGGAAGCGTTTAGGCGCAGCTTATGCTTCCTCAAGACAACAAAGGTACGTTCGAGGTCTCCTAAATTCTCGGACTCCGCTTTACTTTTCACCACCATGTCATCAACGTAGACTTCGATGCTCTTGCCCAGCATTGGCTCGAACATCCTCGTCATCATCCTCTGATAGGTGGACCCTGCGTTCTTCAGCCCGAACGGCATTACTTTGTAATGGTAGTTCCCAATGGGCGTCACAAAGACTGTCTTCTCCTGATCCTCCAAGGCTAGTGGTATTTGATAATAGCCTTGAAAAGCGTCTAGGAAGCTTATCCGAAGATGGCCCATAGTTACATCCACTAGCTGATCTATCCGAGGTATGGGGAACGGGTATTTCGGACATGCCCTATTCAGGTCAGTGAAGTCCACACAGACCCTCCACTTTCCGCTTTTCTTCTTGACCACCACAGTGTTGGCCAACCACTCGAGGTAAAAAACCTCTTTGATAACCCCTGCACGCTTAAGTTTATTCACCTCTTCTCTAATCGCATCGGCGTCCTCTCTTGATGGGCATCGGGGTGGCTGTTTCTTGGGAATCATGGATGGATTGACGTTGAGATGGTGACAGATGAAGGACGGATCAATCCCTGGGGCATTACAGGCATCCCATGTAAACACGTCAATATTACTCTTGAGGAACTCAATTAGCTCTTCCTTTTATTTGGGAGGCAGCCAAGCCCCGACCCGAAAAAACTTCTCTGGGTCGTCGCCAATTACCACTTCCACTAGGTCTTCGCATTTTGCTTCCTCGGCAACTGCATCAGGATTTGCCGCGAGGATCTTTGATTGCTATAAGCTCTCTTCAACAGCGGTCGAGGGCTGTGCGTTAAGCCAATATGATATGGCAGCTACCATGCATTGCCTTGCTGTGGGTTAGCAGCCACGGATTTCGAGAACTTGATCCCCTGAAGGGAATTTCACCTTCTGGTACAAGAAGGAGGTAACAGCCCCCAAGGTATGGAGCCAAGGCCTTCATACGATGGCTGTATAGGGGGAGTAGGTGTCCATCACTATAAAGTTCACCTCTACCACCTCTGGGCCGATTTGGATGGGCAATCTAATCATGCCCTTTGGGACAACAAGCTTCCCATCGAAGCTCATCAGGGAGAGCTATAGGGCGTCAAGTCCTCCGGTTTCAATCCTAACCCCTTGTATAAGTTCGGGTACATAACCTTAGCCGCACTGCCATCATCGACCATCACCCTTCTCACATCGTAGTCCCCGATTCTGAGGGTGATCACCAGAGCATCGTTTGGGGCTGGGTGGTCCCGATCTTGTCTTCCTCTGAAAAGGTCAAGATTGGGTGAAAATTTCTTTTAGCCTTCTTCGGTTCTGGCTGGACTCCTCGGCAGGCATTTGGGCTATAGATAACACTCGCGAAGGGGGCGTGCCTGTTCTTCCTAGTGCTGCCAAGATCACATTGATCG
The DNA here is from genome assembly GCA_032727855.1 of Quercus ilex subsp. ballota. Classification (NCBI taxonomy): domain Eukaryota; kingdom Viridiplantae; phylum Streptophyta; class Magnoliopsida; order Fagales; family Fagaceae; genus Quercus; species Quercus ilex. The sequence continues at coordinate 57,744,373 of CM064915.1, forward strand.
TCCCTGCAGGCGCCCTTAGGGCGTTATCTCTCCTCGTCTCCTGATCGGTCTGGCCTGGATGGTCACCAGGGTAATGCAGAAGGTGCTTCAGCTTTCCTTCTCGGACCAGCTGGTCTAGATAGCTTCGGAGATTCTTGCAGTTCTCTGTGGTATGTCCGTTGTCCTTGTGGTACTGGCAGTAAAGGTTCTGGTTGTGCTTCATAGATTCCCCCACCATTTTATTCGACCACCTAAAGTATAGCTCGCTCTCGATTTTTGCCAACACCCTGTGTATAGGCTCTCGGAATATGGCATGGACCACCTGCGTGTCGGTTGTTCCAGATTGCCCTGCGAAGTCCTTCCCCAGACGGGTGTTGTTGTATCGGTCCGGCCTGAAATCCCTTCTCTCCTGAGGGGTAGTCTTTTCCTTTTCGCTGCCCTGCAGCTGGTCTTCCTCCACTCGTTTGTATTTGTTGATCCGATCCATCAGTTGGCGCATACTAGTGGCAGGCTTTCTAATCAGAGACTTCCTTAGGCCGTGTCCAGTTGGGAGGCCATTTTTGAAGGTATTGATGGCCATGTCATCAAAATTGCCCTCTAGTTCATTGTACATCTCCCAATATCGGCTCGAGTAGGCATTTAAAATTTCTCCGTCATGCATGGACAAAGACAGTAGCCCGCTCAAGGGCCGCGGGGCTACGCTATTCGTAACGAAGCGAGAGCCGAAGGCCTGGGTCAGCTGTCTATACGAATCTATGAAATTCGTCTTTAAGCCATTGAACCACCTCATCGCCACTAGACCCAAGATAGAGGGAAAAACCTTGCACATTAACGCCTCATTCTTGGAGTGGACAGCCATCCTCTGGTTAAACTGGCTTACATGCTTCACGGGGTCCGTTTTGCCATTGTAAATGGAGAAGGTTGGCTGCTGGAACCGCCGAGGAAGTGCAACCCCTTCTATATGGCGGGTGAAGGGCGATTTGGACAGTTGGTCCAGTGCCCTGCTTATGGCATCGTATCCTAAGCCCCTAGGAGATGGGCTCTTACGCTTACGCTCATGGTAGTGCTCTTCTTCATGAGAGTAGGTCTCGCTTGGAGGAGTTCTCGACCTTTGCCTATAGTCATCATCGCTTTCGTCGTCGGAGGACAGGTAGGGGCTAGGTCGAGTTCGCCTTCGTTGTGCATGGCGCAGCCTCCTCTTCAGATCGTCTATCTCTCGCTGCATGGCCTGCTCATCGTTCTGCCCCTGGGTCGTGGGCTCCTAACCTCTTTTGGTTGTATGGCCCGGTTATTGTTTTGTCTTTGGGGCGAATGGCTGTCCCCACGCGAGTAGCTTCTACTGGTTTGAGTGGTGTGCACGCTTCCCTCTCGAAACCTTCCATTCTCTTCATTTCGATTGCGCTCAGGGTTGGCGAAGTTACCCTGGTGCTGGGACTTGACAAGTTCAGGCTGATGGGAGCCTACTTGGTGAGGGCCTGATCCTACCATGCTTAATCGTTGCCCTTACTAACACACAAGTTCTTCCCACAGACGACGCCAATTGTAGGGACTGGGTTTGAGCATTTTTACTGTTGAGTGAGTGGACTTAAACCCAGCCAGCCCAATACAATGAATTTGTAGAGAGCGAGTTCAAGAACTAGGCCCTAGTAAGGAATGCAATGGCCAGGCATGATTGGGTGTGGGCTGAATAGCGTGGACGTGGATTTGAATGTATAATGTTGCTCCTCGGCACTCCTCTAGGGAGCTTGAGGTTCTTATTATCCTTTTAGAGGTTGGTTACAGACTGCTGCCATGTTCTATACTTGTGATCCCCTTTCTTCTTTTCGTCCCCCTTTCAAAAGGGGTTCCTTACATTATATACCCCATTTTCAGCTGATCTTAGCCCTACATTTGTCGATCAAGCAAGTCACTACTTGAGTGCTTGTCCCATCAGCCGCCTTCCTTCTCTTTCTGTGGGCTGCGGCAGCTAAGGCTACACTGTTCAGGGGTCACTTTCTCATTAATACGGTTAGAACGTCAGTTGTGGGCATTTAATATGGAGGTGACAGTTCATCTTAAGCTTACTCCTCCACCATACCTCTTCGGCTGACACGTTGTATTCGTTCCTTCTCTTTAGATGCCCGGGAAGTCTGCTTTTGGTGGGCCATTACTTCCTCTGCCCATGGTCTCGGTTGGCCGAGGATAGGGTCGTCCTCGACAAGGTTCCTGGGCAACTTGGACTTTCGCACTTCGTCCTCGGGCGTTTCTTCCTCTTTAGCATGGGCCTTGGGTTTGGTACGAAGTGAGCCGGGATTACTAGATCCTCTGTCCCCACATATATTATTGACAAAAAAAAAAAAAGACAAAAAGCTAAAAAAACTTTTCCCAACACACTATACTGTTTTTTTTTTTTTTTTGGTAACACACTACACTATAGTCTCAGCATTTTGCATGTTTGATAATAAAAATTAAAGTTCTACCAAAAAAACTTAATAATAAATCAAAGACTCACGTCACTAACTGGTATTAAATAATTGGAAAGGACAACAAAAAGTTTTTTTTTTAAGAAACGACAACAAAAAATTGTGATTGGGTTAATATTTATACTACGTCATTGCACATTCCACATTCCACATTCCACAATAAGTTCAATTGTGGTCCTTTCACATTCCACAATAAGTTCAATTGTTAAATATGCTAATTAGCAATATCTAGCACAAGACAGTTCATATACGACACAATCAAAATTGTCAAGAGCTTTTTGTAATTCAACAAGTTTGTTTCTCAAAAGAAAAAAAAGTTTCTATCTCAACAAAAATATCCAAACCCACATTCCCGCTTTTTGTTATAACTATTGAATTATAATTTTTTTTTTTTAAAGTTGATCTAGCTTTTTAAAAGTTGCTCTAGCTTTTTTACTATGATCCAACTTACTCAAGAAACTTGGATCATAAAAATTGTGATTGTTCTAAATAAATATCTTACCTAATTATCACATGTACAACTTTTAAAAATAATTTTATTATAAATTTTTACTATTAATTTTTTACTAGCATTATTTAATAGATGAATGGTTTTGTTCTTATCAACTTTTCGTTATTTCTACTATTTGGTTTTATTTTTATTTTTTTAACTTAGGTATACTTTTGACCCTTAAATCTTGGGGCTGTTTTCATTTTTATCCTTTACATTTCAAAATTTTTTTTTTTTGGGCCTTCATGTTTGATTCATTATCGTGTTGGCTTTTTACTTTTCAAAAATTTATTCTTGTCCATTATGTTTTTATTTTTTGTTTAGCCCTTTATATTTCAAAATTATTATTTTCATGAAGGGCTAAAATGAAAGGTCAAAACAAACGTAAAGGACCAAATAGAAAACTAAATCAAGTATACTTTAAAGGGGCAAAAGTATACTTGATTTATGAAGGGCCAAAATGAAAATTTTGAAACTTAAAGGACTAAAATGAAAATAATTTCAAACTTTTACGGCCAAAAATATACTTTAAGCTTGTAATATACAACTATTTTATTTTTATTTTATTTTTTTTTATGTTTTTGTAATATACAATTAATTTTGTTTGTATTATTATAAACACTGGTTTAAATGTTACACTAATAGTGTATCTTATTCTTACTAGCCATACGCCAATACCGTATGTGTTTCTGAGTTTTTTTTGGCAAGTACCCATAGGTGTTTCTAAGTAAAACAACAACATAGTGAAAACAAAATTACAGTAACAATATTTAAATTTATATGATGTATGTCTAAATGTTGCATCTCATTCTCTACCCACGGTCTCCTTATCATATAATTTATAGGTTGATAAGAAATCATAACTTGTTACCATTTCAAATTCTTCATATAATGGAATTGTAAGTGCCAGTAATGAGTTGACGTAATACAATGAAGAAGGAGAAAAAGAAGAATACTAGTCTTTGGCCAAGGTCCGAGGACAAATACTCATAATAAATTGCTCTCAAGAACAATTTGCTACAGTATTTCTCTCTTTAGGATTCTCTATGAACCTCCCTCCCCCGCCCCCCCCCCCCCCACTTCTTCCTGGAGAATCTCTTCCATTATATAGTTTCTTTCAGCTAATCTTGGCTCTCCATTTGTTGATCATGTAGGTCATTACTTGAGTGCTTGTTCCATCAGACGCTTTCCCAAATTTTTTATGAGTTGCGGCAACCAAGACAACACTGTTTAGGGGTATTCTTCACATAAATGCGACTAAAGGGTTTGGTGGGATGCAATAAATGTGGTGGCAGCTACCTCCCTTTCAGACACGTCAGGACTAACCCCCTCTTTGAAACTATTCCTCTATAGTGTGACCTCCTCTAGTAATGTGTCATCGATGTGGCCAAGGCTCGCCTTCCTGGCCTTGCCGTCCAAGGGTATGGTCTTCTTGGAATTGCATCGGCCTCCTCGACCTCGGATATGACATGTGGCACTATTACCTTATTAAATTTTTGTATGCCACAGGAATTCCTTCAAGTTTATATATCCTTTATCTTTCTTTGTAGAGCATAATTCACCCGAGTCAATCTACCTCTTCTTTGCTTTCAAGGACAACGGTTCAATTCCCATATGAGTCTCTATTTAATTAACTTTACTTCTAATTTTTTTCAATGTTTAGAAACTTGGATTATTATGATATTCTCAATTATTTGAATTGAGGTTTCCACATAAATTCTTCTAAAAAAAAAAAGGTTTCCACTTAAATATGCTATAGTTTTTAATTGTCGAATTTATAACCTTTTTCAAAAGGAAAATAGAGTAAAATGAATTACTTTTCTTTTTCTTTTTCTTTTTTGAGTTTGTAAAATGGATTACTCTAAAGTCTAAAGTCCGAATATCAGTGAATTCAATAATTTTTTGGGATATAAATGATATTCAAGAACTCAAACCATTAGAGGGGACGTGTTCTTGATTATGCAAAAAAGCTTGAAATTTGGGTTTTTTGCGCTTAAATCTTTTCAATCTGGGCTGGAATTCGGTCCCTTTTTTGGGCCTGGAATTTGGTCTTATCATCAAATTTTCACAAATCCGGATTTGATTCAAAGAGAGCCCAATTGACCTTGCATTTTAGTTTTTAAGGATTGTGGGTGTGGGCTCTTGGGCCTAAAAAGATTTATCATTGTTCCTTCTAGATACGTACATAGTTCATTTCGATTTATGCAATTTTTCTCCTAACAACTTTAGTGTTAGTTTGGATGGCGTTGAAAACGTTTTTCAGCGCGTTTGTGTCTTTGTCAGTGAGTCCCATGTATTGTTTATGAGACTCATAAATTATTTAATTCAGTAAAATTTTCATTAAAATTAGGTCTCACGACACTATTCACATATTTAAAAATTATTTTGCAACAGTGTTTTCAATTTTCAACAATAAGCGGTATCTAAGCAGACCTTTAGTGTTAGTTTGGATTGCACTGAAAACGTTTTTTAGCGCGTTTGCGTCTCTGTCAATGGGTCCTGTGCACTGTTCACGGGACCCACAAGTTGTCTAATTCAGCAAAATTTTAATTAAAACTAGGCCCACGGTATTATTCACACATTTAAAAATTATTTTGTTACAGTGTTTTCAGTTTTCAGCAATAAACAGTATCCAAACAAACCCTTAGTGTTAGTTTGGATTGCGCTGAAAATGTTTTTCAGCGTGTTTGTGTCTCTATCAATGGGTCCCGTGCACTGTTCACGGGACCCACAAGTTGTATAATTTAGCAAAATTTTTATTAAAACTGGGTCTCACGACACTATTCACACATTTAAAAATAATTTTACTACAATGTTTTTAGTTTTCAGCAATAAGCTAGTTTGGATTGCGCTGATAATGTTTTTTAGCGTGTTTGCCTCTCTGTCAGTGGGTCCCGTGCATTGTTGACGGGACCCACAAGTTGTCTAATTCAACAAAATTTTCATTAAAACTGGGTCCCACGGCGCTATTCACATATTTAAAAATTATTTTACTACAGTGTTTTCAGTTTTCAGTTTTCAGTTTTCAATTTTCAGTAATAAGCAGTATCCAAATAGATACTTAAAGTTAGATTTGACCATAGAAATGAGCTCAATTATATCATTGAGTGACCAACCTTGTACATGGAACATATTATTTTAAAGTACAACAACAACTTTAAAAGTTGCCAAAATAGTTTTATTGGCATGTTAGAAACGTTTAGGACATTGTTATTGTAATTCTCACAATGGAACAAACTTTAGAATTCTCACAATCCCAATTACTTGATAAAACAAACATATAAGGATTTTTTTCGGTAACCAAAATTCTCTCAATTTCATCCTAACAGAGATATTCAAGTAGATCTGAACATCAATTGGTGAAGAAATTGAAGCCATAGCCTATAGCATTTACTACAAACTTGCTGATGTGAAGAAAATCTTCAAGAGACTCTTGGAGTTAGTCGAAGGGTTCCAATCATGATTATGGGTTGTAATCCATCGAAACAATTCATATGGTTGAAAAGTTCAAATTATGTTTTGGTGTAGTGAAAGGTCTTCTCTGTAATTGGCTATTAGATCATAGGGTTTAGGAAAAAGTTTTTCCTTGATTATAAAACTTCTCCTATCATAGCAAATTTGCTTCATTGGATAAGGTTTTCCCATAGTGGGTTGGGGTTTTCTACTTTGTTACCATATCATCGTCATCATTGTGATTGGTGACACATTTACATACCATATGTGCTTTAATTGTTTACACGTAATTCATAAATAGACATAATCAAATAATTTGTTAATTCACTCAATCATAATCAACAACCATGGTATAAAACCCTAACAAAACTCATTGGTTGTGGAAACTTATTTCACTTAGCTTTTGGATCTCCCTCCAACATTAAGCATACTCCAACACACAAATGAAATTAGTTTGCAGAAAATATTTCTCAAAATATGCACTACAAGAAAAAAAGCTTAATACAACGAAAAAAGTTGTTGCAATAACAACTAATGTCATTGTAATAGGTCTTATTGCAACGACAAAAAAGTCGATGCAAGCCATTATAATAAACTCTGAGGCAACAGGTTTATGCAGCACTAAATTTTCGTTGCAATAAATTTCACATATTACAACGATATACTTTGAAAATCTTGTTGCAATAGGTTGATTTTTTTATTATAAATAAATAATTTTAAAAAAATCATTTTTTTAAATAATAATTTTTTCATTAACCTGTTTTGCAATTCAAAAACCATATCTAGGAACTATACTAATAAATTAAAGATATGCATAAAAGATGAAAAATTTGAAATACTTAATTTCAATACGTATGTCAAAAAACACAAATATATACACAACTTGTTGAGTTTACATTCAATCACATAGTTTCAAAAAGTATGCAAAAATCAATACAACATGAAAGAAAAGTTTCTTCCTGAATGTGTTATCCAAGTATGCTTCACGACTATTTCATTGACTTACCACCTATTTTGGAAAGAAAGAAAGAAAGAAAGAAAATAAGTATAAAGTTGAAAAACATCGCATACACAACACAATGACACCAATATACACCAACATTGATTCTAAAAAAATATATATAAAACAATACAACTTGAAAACTGTGCAATTAAACAGAGAAAAATCAAATTAAAATTTAAAGAGAACCAAAAGATTACCTAAAAGTTAGAGAGAAAATCTTTAAACTAAGAAAGAGTATGTCCAAGGAGACTATGAATTAAGAGAGACTGAAATTTGAGAAAGAAAATTTAGAGTTAGTAGATATGAGATTGAGATGGAATTTTGAGAGATAAGTTTTGTAGTTAGTAGATAAATTTGAATTTTGAGATACGCTTAAGAGAAAGAGGGAAAGTGGAGACAGGGGTTGGGGGGGGGGGGGGGGGGAAGAGAGAGAGAGAGAAATTGAGATGAGAAAAACATGGAGATAAATGTCGGTGAGAGAAAGAGGGAAACTAAGATGAAAAAAAAGAAAGAAAAAAAAGAAAGAAAGAAAATGAGGTAGGCGCGAGATAGAGAGAGAGAATTTGAGAGTTAAAAAAGAAAAGCAAAAAAATAGGAGATAGAGGTGGGCATAGTTGTTAGTATCGTACGATACGCGAGAAATATTGAGATGAGAAAAAATAGAAAGATAGATGTGGTGAGAGAAAGTGGAAAATTGAGATGAGAAAAAAAAAAAAGAAGGAAAACATATGTGGGTGAGAGAAATATTGAGATGAGAAAAAAAAAAGGGATAGATATGGGTGAGAGAGATGAAATTAATGAAAAAAAAAATAGCGCCAATTTTTCAAATTTTCCTGCTATTCAATTACTCACCTCTATTACATCAACAAAATTTGTTGTGAAATAAAGATTTAATGTATTACAACAATATAGTTTGATGTGAAATAGAATAGTTCGATGTGAAATAGAAGATTACCTATTGCAACATTATATTTCAATGTAAAGTAAGAGTTACCTATTACAACAACACATTATTGCTACAATCTTATATTGATATAATAAATTTAAGTTACTATTACAACAAAAAAAACCTAGAGATGCAATAGTATATATATTACATCCATTATTTTTTCTGTTGCAATAATACTTGTTGTATTATGTCTTTTTTTCTTGTAGTGATGGCTTTGTTCATATTGTCTATCTTCGATTTCTCTCCCATTAACATACAAAAATATAACTTCAATTTTTTTTTTTTTTATATTATCAATCAAATGGAAGAAGAAGAAGAAAAATTGTACTCGCATGTTCCACATGATAATTACTCTATATATTTTCAGCATTTTTTTAATGAATAAGAATGATTATATAAATAGCAAACTACGCTCCAAGTGTACGTAGTTTCTGTTCTTATATCAAATTATATAGCGAATATATATTCATTTTATTATCAATTTGTCATTTTCTTTTGTGTCACGCAATGACAATGTTTTAGTCATCATCATATTGCTCCCCAAGATGTAATGACAACTATGGTTTCTTTTATTCCTCGCCACCGCCACGCCTCTCCTGTCTTACCTTGTCATGATGATGACTCGTTTTGCATATATGTTTCCATTTCATGGGGCTGGATATTGATGTTATAGTTTATACCAGTATAATTGACATAGGTTATGCAACCCAAGTTAGATATATATCAGACAGGCACTATATATGCACTAAATTCAATATTGAATTCATTGTTTTAAGATTTAACATAAAGCTCTTGTTTTAGGTTTCACTTTCTTGATCAATAAATAATTGATTTCTTCATCATATCATCAATGAGGCAGCAGCGAAAAAGCTTTATATTATTATGAATAGGTTAGATAATTGTTATCTTATATATAGTCATGAAACGTTGACTAACAAAAATCAACTTATACAGTGTTCCCAGGCTAAATTTATATTCGAAGAAATTAAATCAATGAACTTCAAATCTTTGTCCAGTCGTGTCTACGTTATATACTTATTAAAAATTTCAGAAGAAAGTTGACCTAAAAATGGTTTTGGTTGCAGGCCAACTTCACTTTCGCAATATGCTAGAAAAAAGTGCTAAAAGATTGTAAAACTTATTGATCTAACAGATGGCTTAATTAGCCTTATTTTATTTGTGTCTTTATATCGTTATCTTACTAAACAAATATAAACCTCAACTTCTTGTGTATTTCGGGGTTTTACTTCATGTTCATCATCATGATAAACAATAAGCACAGAGACTTGAATGTTCTGGTTCATCATCATGGTAAACCAAAAAAACATAGAAGCAAAAGAAAAACGTAAACAACGTGGTCGGCTTCCATTGGCCAAATATCAACGTGAACCATAAAGTTGGTTAATTATGTGAGACTTGACAATTTCAACATAAACGTGATCTGATAAGGTTAATAATTAAGGTCAACGTATGTGGGTGCGTGTTTTGCTGACACGTACACTGTGTTTTACACACACTGTGATCACCGTCCTATCAATATTACAACAACAATAGAGGAACTGATATATGGTTATTTTCCCAAATGATCGAAGTTTAATATTACAATATGTGTATCATAGTTAAAGACTTATTAAGAAAGATAGCTCTGTCCAGTCTTGGTTTGGTTTGCGAGTGTACGAACGTACGGAATGAGTTCTTCCTCTTTCTTTTTCCGACAGATCGAGTACTCCTTTTCCTTGATATAGTTATTTATTTACTATTGATTACCAAAACTACAAAAACAAAAGGTGTCGTTTTGGATTTGGACTGTATTGGAGTTTCATTGGGACACTCATGAAATCCGAAATTTTGAGTTACGTACTACTAGTGGAATAATACTTGATTTAAATTATGATTTTCTCTCCTTCTTCTTCTTCTTTATTTATTTTTAAGTTTACCGAAAGGTTATACTCTCAAGATCAAGAAAATAAATATAGACAATTTAAAATTAAGTACAAATTTCTAGAAGTCTGGTTTGAAAATGTTTTGGTAAAATGTGGTACAAATTATTATTATTATTATAACCAAAATCCAATTGTAACATGTTTTTTATTTATTTATTTTTCTTTTTAATTCTCTACATAGATGTGCCTAATCATTTATTACTAAAGTTTTTGTTGAATGTGTGATGTGTAATATAACTTGTCTCACTCTTTTTTAAAAGTTACCATGATTTTTTAGTGGAATTTGTAGTGTGCTTTTATGTTAAAACTCATTTCTCTCTCCTTTGTATGTGTATTAGTGTATGTTTGATTCTTAAAAAAGAAAAAAGAGAAAAAAAGGAGCTTTTGTCGAATACTCTAGTGCATCGGTGGAGATACACAAGTGCCACATGGTTCTTTTTTTTACACGTATCATGTATGTGTCACGTCCAATACATTGGAGAACCACGGATAAGCCAACCTCATCTTTGATGATGTAGATCATACAACTAATTACTAATTCCCCTTCCTTGACTTGGTCATTCACGCAACAAAACTAGTTTTTAACCTTTTCGTCTCCTTTGATAATGATTTGAGATATAGTTATTTAGGAAACTTGTGAAAAGAATAGTTGGTTTTTTCCTCTCCTATTTGGATAGAAAAAGATAGAGTTTAAGGTTTGAAAATAAAATAGAGGAATTACATATACAATTTAATTCCTACCAAAACTACGAAAACAAAAGGTGTCATTTTGGATTTGGACTATTTGGAGTTCCATTGGGCCCCTCATGAAATCCAAAATTTTGAGTTACTACCAGTGGAATAACACCTGATTTAAATTCTCGTCTTCTTCTTTTCTAAAAGAAGTTTACTTAAATTTTTTTGGGCTTTCAAGATTAAGAAAATATATATAAGCAACTTAAAATTAAGATATAAATTCCTAGAAGTTAGGTAAAATGTGGTACAATATATATATATATATATATATATGTATGTATGATTTTTGTACCAAAATCCAATGCAACATGTTTTTTCTTTTTCTTTTTTCCTTTTTAATTTTCAATATAAACATGTCCATATCATTTATTACTAAATCTTTTGTTGAATATTCTAGTGCATTGAAGGCAATACATAAATGACACATGGTTTTGTTTTTTTTACACGTATTATGTACGTGTCACATCCAATACATTTGATCAATAGACATAAGCCCAATTCATCTTTGATGACGTAGAACATATAACTAATTCCCCTTCCTTGACTTAGACAATCACACAGCAAAACTAATTTTTCACTCTTTCTTCATTTGATCATGAATTGAGATATAGTTATTTAGGAAATTCCTGAGAGGAATAGTTGGTTTTTACCTCCTCTATTCGGACCTGAAAGGATAGAGTTTAAGGTTATGAAAATAAATAAAACAAAGAAATTAAATTTACAAATTAATAATAATAAGACAATTTTTTTTAACCCAATAGTTATAATAATAGAGAAGAAAGAATTCAAACTATAGTTCTCCTTGTAAGGGAGAACTATAGTTTGAATTGAGGTCAATTCTTATCAAACCAAAATTAGACAAATGAATAAATGAAAAAGAATGTACATTTGATGCTCAAGTCTAAAACAACAGGATCTTGGTAGATCAGACTAGACACTAGGGGTCTCTTTCATACAATGGTAATTATTATTTTTTTGTTTTTCAATTGTTTGCACGGTAAAGAAATTGCATTGGTGAATAAATTAAACCGCAACAATATGGTTAACAATCCCAACAAGAAATGTCCAAATCAAAGTTATAAAAAAAAAGAAAAAAAAAAAGAAGAAAAGAAAGACAAGCAAACAAACAAACCCAAGAGGAGGTAGTTATTAATGGTACCCTACCAATAAACCAAACTCATGAGTCATGCCATTTGATGGATGAGTTGGTAGTGGAAGCCAACAAGTAACTGACGAGAAAAGACCTGGGAAAACGAGTATGTAATGTAAGGTTGATCAAAACAGCTGACACCTCGGCAAAACAAATTGACTGAATAATAAAGAGCAAGAGCAGAGCACTCCAACAAAGGCAATTTCATGGTATCTAAATTTTCTGTCTGGCAATAAATATATTCTTGAAATCAGATTGGTGCACAATAGTCACAGCAGGCTCAGCACAATATTTAGAAACCACTTCATCCATTTTTAATCTCAATCCACAAGTTGGATTTGCAAGGTCAACGGTCCAAGAAACTGTTTGTATAAGACCCAAAATAAAACGTCAAAGATAGACCTTGCTCCTTTAGATAGAATAACTTTCTAGCTTGACAACCAAGAAAAAGCCTAACTAGAAAAGAAAGATTACACCACCAAGAAGAAGAGAACACTGAAGATGAAGCTAGTTTGGTCTCCTGAGACGGCATCAAAGGCCTATATTGATACTGTTAAATTAGTAAGCAACTTTCTAAAACAATCTTTATTTTTCCTATTGCAAATTGCTTTCTTTCCATTTTTTTTTTCCATTTCTAATGAAATCTATTATTGGGTTTTGTTTGGCAGTGTGAGCGTTATCAAGAATCAGGCGTGGCAGAGCTTATTTCAGCCATGGCTGCAGGTTGGAATGCAAACTTCATCGTTGAGACATGGTCAAAAGGTGGTATTATGGCCACAAGTATTGGCTTAGCTGTGGCGAGCCACCACACGGGTGGAAGACACGTGTGCATAGTCACAGATGAGCAGTCGAGGTTAGAGTATGTTGAAGGAATGGTTGAGGCAGGCATGTCACCAGAAATTATTGTTGGAGAGGCAGAGGAAGTCATGGATGAGCTAGTAGGCATGGATTTCATGGTTGTGGATTGTATGCGCAAGGACTTCACAAGAATACTTTGGCTGGCAAAATTGAGCAGCCGTGGTGCAGTTTTGGTGTGTAAGAATGCTAGCAGCTTAAGAAGTACTGCTTCGACTTTCAAATGGCGAAGTGTTCTTGATGGCAATGGCAATGGTGGATCGTGGCGTCTAGTGCGTTCTGTGTTTCTGCCAGTGGGGATGGGACTGGATATTGCACATGTTGCTGTTAGTGGTAATGGAGGAAATTCAGGTTCAAGTTCAAGTTCTGGTTCAGGTTCTGTCAAATGGATCAAGCATGTGGATCAAAAATCAGGAGAAGAGCATGTTATCAGAAAGGTGAAATGAATGGTTTTCTCTGTCATTATCCTTTTTTCATTTTAGGTTGTATGTATGAATTCAACAAGTTAAAAAATTATTTGTACATAAGTTATGAGAATTAATCAAGATACATTCAAGTACTAGCCATAAAACTGGTTATTTCATCCTTGTTTCCTCGCCAAAAGATAGTTTTCATTCTATTATTTCTTCTCTGATTCCTGTCTTCTATGGCTAAGTTGTGCATATATTTTTTTTCATGGGAATGAATAAGAAAATATCTCTTAACAAATCCATTTAAACAAGCCAATGTCTTAATTCACAGGAGTTTTTCATCCTTTCTCCAGCACATAAAAAGGGAAACTTGCAAGGATAAATATTGCAGAGTGTAAAAGAATCAGTGCATTTTTTCTGTTCCTACAACCGCAAATGTGCTCATTTTTTTTTTATCAAATTGTTAAAATTTGGACAGCAGACACTGCTGGCTTTTACAAGGCAAACAGGAAGACCCAATTAACTAGTCTCAAGTACAAAGATAGATTAAAAAAAATCAAACTCTCAATTTGTATAAATCATATCAGTGTAAAAGTAAAACTCTATAAAACAAAGCAACTTACATCAAGAGACCATTATCCTCAACAAACATTTGGTATTTTTTACAAGACCACGTAAAAAGTACTCTCGACATCCTTCCAGCAGACTGATCTCAGAAAGGATTTCCAAAGTGGCCATGGTTAGTTTCCCATCACTCAACTGATGTGCAACTACAGCTCCCCTCATCCCCACTCCAACTAATATCATGGTAAAGACAATACTTGTCCTCATTTCCTACATAGATCACAGTCTTGAAGAAGTAACCAAATGTAGTCAAGCACATTGAATTTCAAGTGAGCTTACATATTTAATGATCTCAAATTACTTAAATCTTGTAAAGTAGTAGATTAATCCCAGCTGTTTCGACTTCTTCTAAGGGTCTGTTTGGATACCGCTTATTTTGCTAAAAACTAAAAACTTATTACTGAAAATGCTATAGCAAAATAATTTTTAAAACGCAAAACACTGTAGCAAACTTATTGTTCTGTTTTTCACAAGTTGGTTGGTCCGTGAATAGTGTTGTGGGACCCAGGATTTAAAACACAAAACGCAAAAACGCGTTAGGCAAACGCACGCTAAATGCCTATTTTTGCGAAAGCACCCTCTTGCTCTTATGGCGTTTCTGCTCCCCAATAGCGGCCCTTCTATAATACAAAAACAAATGTAAAAGACAATGCTATGCCCTTTACAATAAGACTAACAAAGACAGAGGAAAAGGAATGTTGTACTCAAAATATGATAAGAATGACATGGCATTATGAAAATGGTGTGACATCATTTTATTGGATGAATTAAACATGTGTGGCAAATTTATGTAGCACTTTGTTGAGGTTCAAAATTAATTGGTCACAGACTAAGGCCCAAAGAAGTAAAACGTTGGGCTCATTTCACATAAAAATAAATAAATAATAAAACTAAGAGAAAAAAAGGAAGGCTGGGCTCAGACAATAAAGAAAAGAGAAAAGAAAGAAGAAAAGGCCAAGAGGCCCAGAGAATTGGAATCCAGAGACCCACGAAAGAACAAAAAAAAGCCCAAACCAGCAAATCAAAGAAAGCCCAATAAGAAGAACTGGGTCGGGATCCCAGAAGTCACCAGAGTCAGGGGATCCCTGGACGCGCGAAGTAAGATTGAAGCAAATTCAAAGAGAGATAAAAGACAAAGGGCATGCGAGTCTCATGCTCCAGACATGCAGTGGAGCCAGGAGGTACGAAGCAAAACGCAGGAGCCTGGTTCCGACCATTTGGAGAAAGTGACAAGGAAGAGTACAACTGAAAAAGCTGGAGTGCTGAGAAGAAAAAGCCAAATAGCTTCAGACCAGCCAACGGGGAAATCTGGAAATAGAAAACTAGTTAAGGGACTTTTGTTTGGTCGCACCAAAAGCAAGAAACTATGAGAGAAAAAAGAAACAACATAGCCCTGAACAAAACTGGCACGGCACAAACTCTAAGGAACAAAAGGGGGAAATCACCGGTACCCCGGAGTCCGATTTGTGCTATAAAAGGAGGAGGGGGTCCATGCTATGAGGGCATTGAGAAAAGGGAGAGAGATTCATTTTCGATTAGATCATTTTGAGGCATTCATAGTCGTTTTTCTGAAGTCTCATAAAATTATAGAAAAGGCTCTGTAAACTTAAGAGAAAACAGAGGAACCGTTCCCGGTATCCCAGAGACAGCCACTATAGTACATGCTCGGATTCAACAAATTCAAACTTTGCAAGTCTTTAAAGCTTGAATAGCTATCAAAGTCTGTAACTTTTGAACTTAGTTGAACCTTGCACCACGTCTTAGTGAGCACTGTAATTACAACTAAGGGAAATTAATAAAATACACCTCACTAATTCGAGGATCCCTAACCTTTTCTTACATTGTATTTTACTTGTTGTGCATTCCTTTGCTGTTAAAATGTCATTCAATACAGATATCCTTGCTTGTTAGTTATTTGTATTGTAGGAAGCTTGTTTTGTGCACCACTCGGTTCTTAAACAGACCTTTTAGCTGCGGTGAATCGAGCCCAGTCCACCAAGAAATATTTATTTGGCCTAGGATCCTTGGGCCATAGTGCTGAGAAAAAAAGGCACTCTCACACACTTAAAGGAAAATATGGTTGAAGGGGTTGCCAATTCAAACAGAATATAATTTCAAGAGGTAAACTCCAAATTTTGAAGTTTTAGAGAATAAATTTAAAAACTCCTAAACTTTAGGGTGTAGTTTGCCCCTTAGCCTTCTAGAATTAACTCATGAAGTTATGATTAGTATACGTGTTTGTTGGGGCAATGGATAGAAAACGTGTTTGTTGGGGCAGTGGATAGAAAAAAGTGAGGGCAAAACAAAGTGCATGAAGGGGCAATTTAATAAAGAGCCTTGTAGCTCAATAACATTGCCATATCTCCTTTATAATGAGAACCAAGGTTCAAATTCCACATCCCATCCCCCACCCCCCCCAAAAAAAACTTTTTGTAACAAACGAATAATCGACATGCAGCAGTTCAACCAAAGAAAAGCACCTCAATAAGAACTCGCCCTCCCTCATTATCTTCCTAGGAAGAATGCCCTTTCCTAAACATCTCCAAACCTCGTAAAAGAAATCAAGCTGTATTATGAGTCAAAGCCCAAATCTATGACAGCATGAGACTGCAACTAAAAAATCAAACAGCCCATAATGCTTTAAACTCAAGTTTTCTCAAGCAAGACTATCATAATTATCTACGTAAAACATTTTCTCTCAATAAAGTTTAAAAAAATAAGTGAATTATAAACCCAAATAAAAAACAATCCATTTTCCACACCACCCTTTGTTATCATCTCACTTTTCTAACATACTAATCACATTTTTAATATATTCCAATCTCCTTCCCTCTTATCTCTCAATTCTAAACATCTTAAACAATTCAAAAATAAGTTAAGCAAAGACTTAACTTGCTTTCTACTGTAAAATACATGCCCATTTGCCTTTCTTTTAAAAAGCAAATGTTTGGTTTAAAGGACCAAGCCAAGCGAAATCCAAGAAATATCAAACGTTGGGAAGAATAGATATATTCAGGATTCAACCTACATTCTCTTCCATGGGAAAATTGGACAGGTCACAGGACTTTTGACCATATTCATTAAAATTCATGATCATTGAAAGGCCATACATGTTTCATTTTTTACTCTACACATTCTCATGTTGTAAAACATCAACAAAGTATACCACGTACATGTAGTAATCACCCAATATATTAGCATTCAATGAAAGAGACCTCTGAAGGTAACCAACAATCATTTCAGATCCCAATCGTAAAACATATCCAGTACATTTAACTCCAACGAAAAATCATCCGTATTATCAATCTAACAACTTCAATAACCTTGCTACGTCTGACCCATTCAGTATCCAGACCACAACATGAGCTAGTACCCTCTGGAAAAGAGAAGGCAAGAAGGGGGCTTCATGGACGTGTGTATTCCAACACATTGAGCTTTTGTCCCCGTCTCAATTTCTAGCTTTCCCCCTAGAATAACCACTTTTGTCTTTAACATCAGATTTCTTCCTCCCTGAGATGTCTGAGCGAGAAGATCCTCCCCTGTCCCTACCATCTGGTATCACTCTTCCCGAGTGCTGTGCATGCTCTGTTGAAGGCAGTGCCCAACCTCCCCTACCAGCCTGCCCATGTCCACTGCTGCTACCTCCTACAATACCAAAAAAAGAAAAAAGAAAAAAGATAAGCAATCTTACATCCCCTAGAAAACAGAAAGACAATGAATGTAACTATCCCTTAGAAAAATAATGGAAATACAATTTGCATGCTCATACAACATTGAACATTTGAACCAGTTATCCACCCTTATTCATGAGAGAAAGAGATGCTATTTATTCTGGACCATAACTATGCGGCAAAACTTATGGGCCAGTACAATGTCAAGTCAAACATCACAAGAAAGCACAATATCTACGTTAAAAAAAGGGTGAAATAAGAAATACTTTGGCATAATTATAAGAAATACTTCATGAAAATCAACTAATGTGCTAAAACCTATCCAGCAGAATTTCCCAAAAAGCCATTTAACTGCAAAGGAAATATAAGCCCATCCCTACTAATCCACAAGACATTTGATATGTGTACATATGTGTACATATGTGTACGTATGTGCACTTACATACTACAAACATACTAATGGCAGCATACTGGTTACTCATTGCGCCACAAGACTTAAAATGAATAGTTGCCATCCCCATTTCTAGTTACACCAACCTCTAAAGTAGTTACAGATTAATTAAACCATTTACAACCGCTTATTAGACCAGTTGAAAGGCAAATAATTAGCATGACAATATGCAGCGAGTTCAAGCAATTTCCAACATTCCAGGCAGGTCAGGATTAAAAACAATATGGACTGTTTTGCAGTCAATTGATTGAAAAACATGACTCAAAGGACGATTCATCAATTGCATCCAAAGCCAATGAAATATTACATTCCTAAATAGCAAGAGATGCACCTAAGCATATTACCATAACCAATAAGATTCTCAGACCAGCCAGGCATATGTTTTTGAGCATTTCCCTTCCAGGCTTCTTCGAATCCCACAAGCTCATCTGAAAATTTGCCAATCCAAAGCTTTTGGTTATTCCTCCTATATGTGCTAACAGATATTGAGTACATCTTAGTACACACACCCCAAAGTATGCTACATCTACATACCTTCATTCAGATTGTGTAAGATCTGCGTCGCGTCCACCTTACCATCTGAATTAAGCTTCCTCGTAACAGAATGCCCCTGCAAAGTGTGGTCTCAATGTAAGTATAATATTACCATCCCTCATGTTATTGGAACAGGAACATGACTTATAAAACTATATATTACACAACAAAAATGGCCATTAAAAAGTTGCTCAACCAATAAAGACCTTATTGTGAAGTCCCCTAGATATCCTGTGTGATGCTTGCCTTGCAGCAATATCGGCTTCTTTGGCCTCTTCAACTGTCACCTGCTCCACAACAAGGACTACTTAGAAAATAGCATTAACCCAAAAAATTGAACCTGTTATCAACCAAAAAAATCACTTACTCCATCACTTGTCTTTCTAGTCCTGGACGAGGTATAATATGGTCCATCGGCACCGCCATAAGTGACAGTGGAGCTCTCAAAAGTGAAGTTACGAGCTTGAGGTTGTGATTGATTATGATTCAGCCTGTTGTCATCATTTCTATACAGCAAATGCTTGCTCTTTTTCTCTGCATTAGAGGGAGAGAGGGGGCAGAAAGCAAAAATGATAGCACTTTTAAAGGTGGACTCCAACAATAATAATCAAAACATAACATAAAACCAGTTAGTTGATGCACTTTACCTTCAATTTCATCATCAGGATCTTCAACATAGCGTTCACTCCTTGATCTACCATGCTTCCTAGGATTTTCTCTAGTCTCTTTATTCACATCTTCTTTTTCATCGTCAGAGTTCAATTCCTCAATAATCAGGCCCCTTGGTCTTTTCAGCTCTGGTGCCTGATGCTCAAGAAATTCAGATGGATGCATGTTCATAAAAGGACTTCCACTTGAACCTTGATGCTCAAAAAATCCAGATGGATGCATGTTCATAAAAGGACTTCCACTTGAACCAAAGAAGCCTGGATTTGAATCAAACATGCCTCCTAATGGGCGTGTGAAGAAAGGGTCATCAAATGGGTTCCTCCCTCCAAAAAAGTTAGAAAGTAAACTCCTGTGATCTCCAAAGCCGCCGAAGCCCCCCAAACCAGCAAAAGGGTCACCAAAATTAGAGAAAGGATCCCTGCCACCTCTGCCTCCCTGCATTTTCTAGGTGCTAAAAACCCCCACCAAAAAACTTAAGCCTTACTCTGCCAAGAAAAATATATGCTCTGCAACCATGAGATTCAGCATCACCACCTCAGAACCAATTAAACAAACATTATATAAAACAAAAGCAACACAATAATTGTGAGGAAATTATCACCAAACTAATCATCTATGACAGCATTAGACTGCAACTAAAGATTCAAACAGCAAAACAATAAAAATGGCTGCCACGCCACTAAAAAATATTTAGTGATAAGCTAAAACTTCCACAAATGCAACCCCAGCCCTGGTAGACTCTCACAGTTTCGCCAAGAACTAGTTTCTTAATTTATAAATTATGAGCAGGATGTAAGTATAACTTTTGGAATTACAGCAGACAACGATCTTCACCCACCAAACTTACCTCTAGTTTAACATATTTCTCTCTCAACCACCTAGATCCCAAGGATGGACCCCCCACAACACATTCAAGCCAAGCGAACAAAACATAGAATAAAATACAAACAACATAAAATTCATCAAACATATACAATTCCTAAGTTCCACTGTAACACCATGGTGATCAATGTTACAGTCGATACTAGGTAAATGCGAGCACAGAATCTACACTTAAATGGGTTGAAAATAATTCATCTACACATTTAACCGGAGATAAAAGAAGGAAGGCGAACTCGAGCACAGAATCTACACTAAAATGGATGGAAAATTAATTTATCACCCGTATCAGACACAACTTCTACTAGTAACAAAAACAGAAACTCTCTCTCTCTCTCAAATATATGGAAACCATGGCATAGCAAAAGAACATGTTTTGTGCATAAATTTTTCATACTTATATAAGAACGATTCCGAAATTCCAATTTTTACAATTTTCCCATGAACCAAAATGAACATTAAACAAAAACTATGACACATATTAGAAAAATGAAACATACCCAGCTTATAATTAGGGCACTTTCATATACAAAAGCATAAAATTACCACCAAAAAAAAGAAAAAAAGAAAAAGAAAAAAGGAACCCTAAGCCTTGAAATTAAGAGATTCTAAACAGAACTATTCGATAATTTGCAACAAAATATACCCTCTGATCTGATCAAGTTGTTTACACTGATTTCAGAGACAAAAATCGGCACGCACACGAAATTACACAATTATGTAAGAGATGAGAATTTATGTATTTTTTTTTTCCCCAGATAAAATATGAAGCAAAATTTGCATCGGAGAGAGAGAGAGAGGGTACCTGGGATTGAAAGGAAATCAAAACCCTAATAATGGCTCACGAAATGACGAAAAGGGTTTTTGCAGTTTTGAGGGATTGTACAATGATTGAGGTGCTTAAGATCAGAGCGTGTAATCACCGACTCTTAATCTTAACACAGAGAGAGAGAGAGAGAGAGAGAGTCTAGAAGTCTCTAGTATATGGGCCAGAAATATCGCGATACCATTAGGCGGGTAATAAGGCTGCGTTTGGTAACAGCCAAAAAAAAGCTAGCTTTTAGGTTATTCAGCTTATCACAAAGAGAGAAAAAGAAAAAGAAAGAGAAGCTTATTTCATGTTGCCAACGTGAGAGAGTTGATTATTTCTTCAAACTCATGGAGTTAATCTCCTCAAAGAAAAAAAAAATTGTTGAATTTCATATTTTTAATACACACGTAAAATTTGGTTCAAATTGGATCTTATTTCTGATCAATAAATTTATTTTTTAGGCTACAGAAAACTTGAAATTTAAATATTTGATTAATGAAACAGGTATGATTTTTGATTTTCTTGAAATTTTGCAAGTATAGAGGATATAATAAAACCATGTAATTCAACGATTAAATTTTCAAAATTCACATTCAGTAAAAAGATATAGGAAGAGTTTGAAAGGTTTCTCTCTAAACTATTGAAAATAAATCTTTTTTGACTATTGGTTGAGTCAAAATTTAAGGAGACTGGTTAAAAATCTAGATGAGCTGAGCTTTCAACAAAGATTATAGTGGCCAGCTTTAATAGTGTCAAGATTTTATTGTTTTTGTTCTTATTTGTTTTTTTCATAGTTACAATTCTTAGTAAATAAGAACCGACTATTTCACTTGGTTGGAAGATTCTTGGCAAGGCAATGTATTCAAAATTTTGAATCAACACACGGCCTTATTTTGGAAGTAATTTTATAAATAAAAATTTCATGAATACATGTCTAGCAAAAGGTTTTAGTTAGTTATGAACTCAATATAACAAGTTACTTTCCATTTGAAATGATTTCATTTTATAGCAAAAAATAATAATAATAAATATTATAAATTTAAAATAATATCTTTTTTTTTATAATCAAATTTAAAATTACATCTAATGCAACATCATTTGAATTTTAACGAAGAGATACTAGTTCCCACTAAGCATGAACAATTTAATGAGATAGGATTATAGGAGAGTGACCATGTGTGGGCTTTGTAATTTTTTTTTTTTAGGGAGGGAATTGGTTTATCTAGAACTTTTTTGGTCTTATGGGGACGCAAAAACTGTCTTCCGTGGAGTCCTTCACGGATTCACACTCAAATTATTCAAACAACCAACAAATAAGTAAACACAAGGGAAAAACACTCCACAATGGAAAACTCAAGCAATTGATTTCTCTTAACTCAAATATTACAATAGATAACTCTCACGTTCTCGTGGTGTTACCTTACTCTCTCTCTCTCTCTCTCATACTGATTTTTCTTCTCTTTGCTCCTTTTTCTTTCTCTTTTTCAAATCCCCCTTCTTTTGCCTCTCCTCACCTTTTTATAACTTCAATCCTTACTCTTATCACTACAGCTGTCCTGTTGCCTACTAGAGCTTCAGGGATTTTTTTCTCAACTTTATTGGATTTCTTTCCTCCCTTATCCTAGAACTCTGACTTTTGGGGATTGTTTGCACTGTTCAGGCTGTCTCACTTGTATTTAATGCAGCAGGGGTGAGGTAAAAGCCCCATTATTAATGCAGAGATAAAGATTTTCAACTTTCTTGCATGTTCCGAAACTTTCCCATGATTCTAGGAATCTCTCGAATATCAAATTTGGATTACCCGTGCACCATACTTCGGGTAAGTTGGCACTTCACCTTTTCCACAGGAACTAATCTCCTGTGTCACTCATCTTTTCTGTAATACTTGGGATGATCCAGTTTTCCTCATTTCATGGTTTATTACTCATTGAGCCTTCCATTCAAAACATAGGCCAGACCTAATTCTTTCCTGTGGCCTAATTGCTTCTTGGGCTTTAGGCCCAAGAGGTGTCTGTTCCACTCCCCACAGGTCCCTTTTTCTAGAGTTGAAATTATTCTAAAATCAAGAGTTAATAATCATAGCAATGTAAAGTTTACATGGGTGATATATATCATCCACTTATTATTGTGCTCAGTAATGCAGTCTTGTCTCTTAAACTCAATAAACATCCTAACGATTTATAATTTTATATATGTGGGATTGTTTTATTGCAATTGTAAAGAGTTATAATTTGTAACCACTTGAATACAAGAGTCTATATATATATATATATATATTGTTTTCTTCTGACCCTATTTTATCTATTTCCTTTATTTTATCTTCTCAAAAAAAAAAAAAAATCCTTTATTTTATAACAGTTGGGACTTTTCAGCAGATGGGAAAATGTTGGCTCCAATAAGATACTGTGGGGCCAAATAATCCCACGGCCCAGCCCACTTCATTCCTGGGCCGAAGGCCCGAGCCGAGGAGACATCCAAGTCCGAGGATGACCTCATCATCGGACGTCCGAGAGTTTGAAGAACATGTTCGCAGCAAGCGGTCATCTCCACACTAAACGCACCTGACAACCGCCCTGGCCGCATTAATGAGGAAAGGACCTTCACCAGTGTCGCCTTGGTTACCGCGACTCCCAAAGAGACTGGGAAAGCGGCTGATGGGACAAGCACCTGAGCAAAGGTCATGATCACTCAACAAGTGTAGGGCTAGGATTGGTTGGGCAAGGGGTATATAATGTAAGGGAATCCCTCCCGAAGAGAGGAGGGAAAAAAAAGAAGAAAAAAAAAAAGAGAACTCTAAAGACAGAAAGGAAAAGAGAGAAAACAGGGCAAGAGCCTCCTCGGCCCATGGCTGAGGAGCCCATCCCATTTGTAAACTGTGCTAAGTCTTTTTCTTTAAGTAAAAGAGACCGAAGTTCACGCCACTCGAGCGCCGGCCGGCGCCTAGACCTTCGACCCACTCTCTATAAATTCATTGCGGGGTTCGTTGGGCTTTTGACCCGTGTCCATTGGGCTTGGGCAACCAAAAACCCAGTCCCTACAGATACCATACAGGCCTAACTTTCTTCTAATGGATTAATCATTAAAAAAAAAAAAAGATGGAAACAAATGACAAAATTTTCCAATTCAGTTTAAAATTTCAAGTCCAACTTATGGTTTTTTCTTTTTGGATGATAAGACCAACTTATGGTTGAGTTACATCTTTGGCAAATACCTTTACATACAAATTTTCTTCTAATGGATTAAACAATTAAAAAAAAAAGGGATTAAAGATGAAAACAAAGGATAAAATTTTCCAATTCAGTTTAAGTTTGAAATCCAATTTATGGTTGAGTTACATCTTCGGTATAATACCTTACATATGAATTTTCACAACTTCGAAAAGAGATTAAATTCTATAAAGGATTGTTTGAATTGTGAAACCTTCTATTTATACCCTTTAATAAAATATTATCACATAATTTTTTTTTTCAAATAAATAGTATCACACTTAGACACAATTTATAGTACTTTAAAACATACTAGCCTCATTACAAGCGCTCCGCATGTGCGATGAGTAAATTGCTGAGTTTAGCGTGTGTTAGTTCTTAGGAAAAAATGTATTAAACGCGAGATATATTTAAATAAAGAGTGTGCTAATTTTTAGACAAAAAGTTTATCCAGTAGGTTCTTTTGTTTTTGAATCTTGTTGAATTACAATTTAACTCCATTTTTTTTTTTTAAGAATAAAGATTATCTGATTAGATTAGAGATATTTTTGACATTTTTTGAAATCATTACTAACTTTTTGAATCCTCTTAATGTATAAAAATTAACTAAAAACCGATTGATGTCTTGGTTTGATGATAAAATACTATCATTAAGAACGAACGCCATAGGTTGAGACTCTCTAAAAAAAAAAAAAAAAAAAAAAACTAGTAGCATATAGTAATTATAAAATTTAATGTTTAAACAAAAAAGAAGTAAAAAAGAAAAAACTAAAAAAAAGGTAGCAATGCAAGAAGAAAAATAAGAGCAAGAAGCAGCCATAAAGCTCATTGTCGGAAAAGGCCATCTTTGACTCTCCTATAAATCCCTCTCCCAATCCCAACGCCTCCACTGCAATTTTTTTTTTCTTTTAACTCTACTTTTTTAATGAATTTTCTTTTAAACCTTCAATAATTGTGTACTCAATTTCCAGCACTTCAAGTGTAGTCTCCGTCCCACATATATTACAATAAATCTTTTGAGATTGACCCAAAATGTTGGCAAATAAACATAAACCAGAACCAATAAAAACCGCTTTAACAAGTTGAGGTTTATTTAGAACACCAACTTAGATTGCCAAGCTGGGCAATAAGAACTTTGAGGAAATCATTAATGTACAAAAAGCACCATACGTAAGTGAAGGGCGAAACCACTTTCTATTAGTATTGTGTTAATGTGGGGTATTACTTGTCATTTTTTTTAATACAAGATATAAATTCTATTTTACCCAAATCTAAATATATATGTGTGAAGTTCCCTTCTAGAGACTTCAACCCTGACCCTTGCTCTCCACATCCCATAAGTACTTGTGGAGTGACCATCGCATTAAGGGTGTGCGGTAGTACTCGTCATTCTATTTGGAAAACTTTGATGCAGCAATATTTAATTGAAGGGTGTAAATTGGAAGTTTTACGCTAGATCCTTGTAGAATTTAATTGCATTCATAAAATTTTCAAACAAAGTGCTAGTCTTTGATCAAAAGTCCATATTGAAAACCAGATTTCATTTACAGTGATCAAGAATGCTTTCCATATCACAATTAAAACCATTTCTTGCATGCTTGACTGTATGGTATTTATCGTATAAATGATCAGAAAGATGATTATGATGACATATACAGATACAATACACCAACATGAAGTTGCGAGTCCTCCATACTTCCAACAGGTATAAACTAACCGTGAACATAAGAAATTACCTCGACAGACATTCAACCTCCAGGCTCACAGATTCAACTCCTTCAAAAGAGCCAAGTAAAATGGCTACAAGGCTTGCTTTTATCCCCTGATGATGATTACATTGTGGATGTCAATGTGCATAAAGTTCAACCCATATGGCTAAGAATGATATCCATGCTTTTCAGTTGCAGGGACCGCATATGGTAAAAGAAACATCAACCTGATCTCCTGGCGTTCTCATCTATCACTAGAACTGCTGCCCATCCAAGTCAGGCTTTGTTGGATATTCAAGACCCTGAAGTGCTGGCATCCGTCTTAGATCCTCTTCTGAATATGCAGGGATTAACCAGTACTTCCTATCCATCCCAAAAACCTGAACAGAATATATTAGTTTCCCACGTAACTCAAGAATATATTAGTTTCCCACAAACAATCTGTATTAGGATTTTTTAAGGGATTTGGCAAAAGAATTTGTGAAAAGAAGAAATTGGTTTTGGGAATGCAAACATGAAGATTGCAATTGCAAAAGCAGTTCAGTTATAAATTATTGAGCTCTTAGTGGCGTGACATATACCAAAGAAAGGATGGTGGATTCTGAACTCACATGTAGTGCAGGAAGATCATTGTGATTCTTGCACCATGACAAAGCATTTTTATTTAGAGTCATCCATACCCTTACCTTGAACTGGTGATGATTTAGCAATTCCAAGTCATTACTGGCAGGGGTGTTCTAACCATACTCAGTCTGCTACTTTTGAATTAATTGTCAGCCACCAATATAGCAATGCAGTCTATCCTACTCTCAGGTACATAGGGACTTACAGCTTGATAATTTGTAATGGTAGGACCATAAGTTATTTCATTGTTTGACCCAGTTCGTTTAGTACAGAGAAGTGCAGACAAGAACAAGGACATACAAAGACAGGGAACAAAGACAGCATGGACATGTCCACAAACAATTGGAAGTATAAAACCAAATTTCAGGTACAAGGTCTTACGTTCAAACATTGGATAAACTCAAACATGCTGAAAACGGAAGTTATTAGAGTAAATTTATAATGAAAATACCGAGTATTGCGTACTAAGCTTTTAGCCAGAACCTCATAAAATTATGTTTCATTAAGATGTAATTTAACATGTGGAAGTCTAAAATCAAGAACTAAATGAGGTTCTTTCTGCTCTATGGTCCATAAAGTACTATATTGTTTGTAATAGTAGGACCATAAGTTATTTTGTTTAGGCCAAGGCAATGCATCAGGCAAAACAGATGAAACGGAAATGGCAACATATCCATGATATTTGTAAACCACACTCGCAGACACATTGACACACACAAACAGACAGACAGAAAGAGAGGAGGTAACCTGTTCAAAATTTTTCTTCCATCCAAGGTCAAAACGCCATCTAGGATTGGTTTTCTTCTCATATGCCTAAAAACAGGAAATTCAGTGATCAAGAACTTTGTGTCAATCATTTATGAGTACGAATCCACTGATAAAGGCATTACCTCAATTGTGGTGGTATTTGACGACATCAATGATATGTGCATAATCAGAAAGCCCAATACACTCAGTGCAAACGATAAATTCAAAACTGAATAGATAAAACATTAGTGATTACAAGTACTTTAAGGATACATATGACAGATTAGACAAAAAGATTATAGGATTGAAGAACTTACTGAATGTGATAAAAGTTGCTGCAAGGGTGCCTGGTGCTCCGATTATCTCACCATCAGTGAAAAATCCAACAAAATACCGCAACAATGAAAAAGTGACAAGAGTTGTCTCAAGAAATGTGTAAAACTGCATCAAGATTAGACAATACCACTCAGTCAGACTGTCGTTACTTTTCTCTTCTCTTCTTTTATTTCTTCTTCACTTATTTTTAAAACATTTTCATATACACCACTTAATCATGATGTTCAATTGGTAATTAATTTCCATATAATAAACTATGCTCAAGCATAAGAGTTACATGAAATCTAATATGAAACCTATCAAATACAACAGCTGTACAAAGTTTTCAATCAACACACAATTCAATGTACCTTAATAAACTTCCATTACACCATTAGCAGAAAAGCACAAGACAAAATAGATAGATTGCACCCAATTAGTCATATAGGTTACAAAAAATCAGAGCTGGAATAAGGGGTAGGTCAAATATGGAAAGTACTCTGTCGGGGTAACTAAGAAAAGTAAATTGCCTATAAAAAAATGTTATGTGACCCCAGGAAAAAAAAATTGCTACTTTATTCGATAGACTAGGAACAATAGAAAAAAAGCCAAACCAGTACGGTATCTCTTTCAATCCTGAATATGGCAATAGCCCAGATTTTACCAACCTACATATGTATCTCCCCCATCAATCGGTACTAGTTATTTACATTTGGATTCCTCTTGACTTGATTTGTCCGAGGACAAATGCGAAATGAAAGAAGGACCCTCCTGCTGAGAATTAGATTCTAAAACATCTTTAAAAAAGAAGAAGAGAGTAATGGTGTCTAGATGTGGTTGTGCTTCTCTTGGGGGAGAAGTTAAGATCTGCATAAAGCATATAAACAATGGGAACAATTAAATAGTCTCCAGTCACCTTGGCAATCTAAAACAAATTCAGGCAATCAAAAGCATCATAAATGTTTAATGTAATTTGTAGGCATACATACACAGATACCATAGAGAATAAAAAGAAGGAAATGGCAAGTGTTTTATCTAATACCATGAGCATACAGTGTGTGTAATATCTTGCAGAAGAAGTTTTTTTTTTTTTTTTGATAAATCTTGCAGAAGAAGTATTAAAGAAGATTAAACTGGAACTTTATTTTAATTAACAAAACTGAAAGGAAAAACACTTCTTCTTCTTTTTTTCCCCCTTTTTTTCTTGTAAGTTTTGACCCTACCAAGACCTTTTTTTTTTTTTAAAGTTTTGACCGTAGCCCTTCCCTCTCTAACATCTTGCAGCAAAACTGTGACTGAAACCCTTTATGTTATTAGACTATGTTGGGAAAGGGAAGGCATACAATTACAATTTATACAATAACTCTTTTTGATAAATATACTGTTGATAACATTATAAAGCACTCTTTCTTTAATTACAAATGCCTATATAGAAGATCCAATCCCAAGGCACTGAGATTCACATATAAACAAATAAAAATGAAAATTGTTTAGACAGAATGCTTTAGATTAATGCATAATCTTAACGAGCATACTTCCAACAGAACATTCTTACTGAAATTTCTTTTCTAACATCTGTCTCTCACTTTAATTTAGATGTTTTTCTATGTATGAAATGAAATATGGGGTCAATTGCCATGCAAACCTGTTAAATGCAAAAACATATCTGGGTTAGCGTATAACAAAGTTTGTGTACCAATAAACTGCTGAAGCAGTATATCTGTAAGGTTTTTTTTGATAGGTAATCAAAGATTTATTTCATAAAAAGGACATCATGTTCACAATGGTGAACACTCTGAACTTAAAACAAATACAAGTACCTCAAGAAGAGATACGAATAGAAAGAAGAAATTCAGAAATGGAAATACCATGTGTAAAACCCCAAATTCTACCTGACTGAAATAAGGTCCCAACTAGTATAGGATTCAAAAGATCTACTGATCTCACAATAGCTTCAAAAGTACAATTATTATGCTCCCACCAAATTAACCACGCCAAAAAATCTTTCATTACATTACATTTTATTTATAATTGTCCTACAATGTTTCATTTTCTTCTGTACTCCATTGCAACATCCTGAACTTGTAGACATGATGCATGTTAAACAAACATAGAAATTGACAATAACTATATCATGAAAATGATGACCATCAACAAATAAAGAGAAGACAATCGAATTGGAAATCATCCATCTTAACTCCCATACCCATTACTTGGCAACAATCCACTCAAGTTAGTGCATGAATATGTTTCCATCCAAAAAATCTGGAAAGTCAATGAACTAGAATCAACATACCAGGAAAAGACAGAAGTACTTGTAGTTCAATGCCCCAACACAATTGACGACCCAAACACAATGATGGTCCATTTTCAAAATACACCTCCCACCTAAAAAAATGCATATATTAATCTTTTTTACATCACATGCAACAACATGATGAAAGTTTTGAAGACAGAATGTCATGCAAAGAACTCACAAACAGAACAGTGATGGCAACGCGGTGGTTTAAATTGGTTGCACTTTCGACAAAACCGTATTCTCGGATTTGCTGGGTCTATAGTTGACGGGTTTGTGCCTAAACCTGGTCCATTGTAGTCTGAAGCCACCAATGGATCCATGTCTCCTTTCTCTTCGTCCATTACAGGTCTCCAGTTCGGGGGAACGCCACCCGGATCCGTTAGAACAACAGAAAAGTAGCTCCATAATAGCATCACCAACTACATAACCAAATCAACTTAATAGAAACTTAGTATAATATATTATTTTGCACCACAACCAGTCATCATTGATCATCAAAAACATTCTATTCTTATGTTTGAAATGAATGGAAATGAAAAAAATTGGTACCTTCACCCTTCCTTTTTTTTCCTTTTTTCCTTCTAAACCCTCACAACTTTACACCTTTTTCCCACCTTTGATAACTAAACCTCACAACATACAATTGCTTCCCAATAAACAATTGGTTGCATAGCAGTAGCACACAACCCTTTTTTTATTATACCTTTTCCAATTAACCTAACCCCACTTACATAGTTTCTACAAATGTTCTTTTCTTTGAGAATACAATTCGATATTATCAAAGATACCCAGTTCACATTTAATTCAAATTTATAAAAGAACTTCTAGTAATAAAAGAAATTATACATATAACCTCAAAAACCCAATTTTCTCTTTGCTGCAAAGGTGAACTCTCCATTAATTGATGCAACCTTTTTTTCTTTATACCTTTTCCGATTAACCTAGCCCCACTTACTTAGTTTCTACAATTTTTCCTTTCTTTGATTTTCTCGTTGACCAAACAAGCTCAATTCATAACATCTAACAAAATAATGATTAACAAAACAAAAGGGTTTGTCTTAGTACATAGCTAATTGAAATTTAAGAAGAAGAAAAAAAAAACACAAAGATTGAAGAATAGGGAATGGGAAAGTACCAAGGAATGGAATAAGAGCAAAACAGCGAGAGCGAAGAGGGAATCGAGAAGAGCACCGTGGAAGAGAGCAGGGCCGTAATTGGCTATGACGAGAGTGTAATAAGAGAGACCCACAATGGCGAGAACCATCAAGATCATGATGGACCCGAGTCCACGCAAAGCCGTACAGAACTTGAACACGTTCCACGCCATTGCTGCACCAGACCTATGCATATCACTTCTTCTTCTTCTTCTTCTTCTTCTTCTCTAGTTCTTTTTGGTTAAAAAAAACAAAAAAGTAAGAGAATAATGATTGATTGGGGAATTTGGTGACTAGAATTGGAAATGTTATATGTATCTGTGGCTGAGGTTGAGAGGTTTTGGTTTTGGTCTTGGTTTTTGATTTATTTAATAATCATAATAGATAGTTAGATACAAGTATACGACATAGATCATATCCCATCAATCTCATCTTTTGTCCTAGTCATTTTTAGGCCCAAAATGTCTATATTTCTCAAATAGACGATTTGGTTTTTTGTGCAGATGAGATGAATCTTCATATCTCTTATTTAACAATTCTTTAATAAGTTTATAAAACGTATCATAAAGGAGTATGAGCTATGAATGGATGACTCTGTTCATAAATAACTTGAGCTAGTTCGTTCATGTTTGTTTGTTTATAAACAAGCTAAACTTAAACCTTAATTTTAGGTCAGGCAACAAATGTTGTTAGTGAACAAGTTCATGAACAATGAGACTTAAAAAAAAAAAAAAAAAAAAAAACCCAAGCTTAGGTTGGTTTATATGCTTTGTAATAAGTTTGATATAAGCTTGAACAATCAAGTGTTTGTTTGGAAGCAATTTTAACTTTTTGCCACATATAAAAGCTAAAAAACAGAAAATTATAAGCTAGTTCCAAACACACACTAATTCAAATCTTACTAAACTTTTAATTAATTAGGTGTTGGGACTACTGGTCCAAACCAAATATGATTGATAATATATTAGTATGAGCTTGATAATGCACTTTACTTTACTTTTTTTTTTGTGTGGAGAAGGAGCTTGATAATGTACTTATATTGGATATTGATTTCAAAAGCTTAATATTAAGCTCAAGCTTGGCTTAATTAAAGAATTAAGTCAAGCCAAGCCGACCTTAAGCTCAAACATTGTTTTTTAGGCTTGGTTCAAGCTCAAGCCAAACTTAAACATTTAATATTTATTGTCGAATTGAGTTTGAACATTTAATACTCGATAAAGCTCGTTTCTTTGCAGCCCTTATCAATTTAAGTCCTAAACTTTTTGGGGTTTACTTTAATTAGATCTAGAACCGACAAAGCGTGTGTTTGCTTGAGGATGTTTGCGCATTTTGCGTTTTTTTGACTGGTCCCATGACACTGTTCATGGACTAGCCAACTTGTGAAAAACGCATGAAAAGTGTTTTGCCTTTTAAAAAATATTTTGTTATGATATTTTCAGTAATAAGTTTTCAATTTTCAGCAAAATAAACAGTATCCAAACAGATTCAAAGTCCACTACGTTTTTTAAGATGGAATTCTACCTACTATAGAAGACATTAATAAGAATCTAGTCCAAGTTTTTAATGTAAAATTTAATTGGGTTAGGCAAATGTTTTGGTAAATGGGCCTTGACTTCTTCTTTTTGCAGTTTTTTTAACGAGCTTTTCCTTCTCTTTTGTCTATACTCTTACTATAAAGCCCTGGCTGGTGATTATACTCTCTTCTAAAGTTCTATGCGGTTTTTTTGGTATACAAAATTCTATGTGGTTGATGCAATAGTTTCATGATTTATTTATTTATTTTTTTGTTCTGGAATAAATGTCTTGTACTACAGAAGGTGAAAAGGGATTACAACTAGGGGGAATCCAAGCTTTACGCCTTGCAAAAACTAGGGACTAGGAAGAGGTTTGTCACAACAACAACAAAAAAGTTTGAAATGGTCCATTTACATGAGGAGTGAGGAGCTTGATTAGCCTCTCTAGAAACCTAAAAGAACACACAGCATGATTAGCCCATTTGCATTAGGTCCACTGTGCAAAATAGCAACCACCATAAATGAGCATGATAAAAGCCCAAAAAATCTACGTAGGATAATACTAACAAGCAAAAGAAGTTTAAGTATAGCTGTGATTCAAAACCACAGGGATTCCAAAATTCATGCCTGTACAAAGCGGATTTCCTTTGGGCCGAGGCAAAGGCAGCTTAGGCCAAGAATCCTCTATTGTGGACTCTTTTGAATACAATTTAGTTTAGTGTTGTTTGAAGGGGATGCTTAAGGGCTTTTGGATGCCATCACTGGGAAAGTTGAGGAGACTCCTTGGGAAATTTCTAATCTTGTTTGTGATATTTCTTCCTTGTTGATGATCCATGATCTTTTGTTCCCAAGGGTGCTAATGTATCGGCCCACAATTTGGCCTCCTAGGCCAGCTTTTGTAACTCCTAGGGCCTGCAACATTTTCTCATCCTTCTTGGCGTGCATACAACCCATCAACCCGACAAAACCGACCCAACATTATGTTTTGTGTTGGTTTTCATAGATTAATGGGTTGGATTGGATTAGGGTTTTAATGTGAGCCTCGGGCTAGGTTAAGTTTGGATTGATAGTTTTTCAACACATTATATATATAAAGTTATTTTATTATACTTATTTTAATTTTTTGTGTGATTTATTTTGGTATTTAAAAAATTAATTTTGATTAATTTGAAATATAATTTAAGTATATTATGTGACTTGTAATAATATATTGAAAAAAATATTTAAATAGTTGACAAAAGTCCAATTTTTTTACGAGGTATGAAATATGGAAAGCTTTGTGATTGATCTTTAATTTTTTTTTTTTAAAGAAGAAGAAGAAGAAGAAGAAGAAGGAAAGAAAAAAAAAATTATATATATATATATATATATATAAGTAAGCATAACCCACTAACTCATTTGGGTTTGGTTGGGTTGATTTTTACACATATGATGGATTGGATTAGGTGGGGAATTTTTCAACCAGACAAGGTTGGTCTTAAAAAAAAAAAAAAACCTTTCAACCCGACCCTACCCAACCCATGCACATCCTTACATGGAGGGCTCCCCAATTTCTTCTTCCTTTTTGTTATCAATAAAATATCTCATTAATTAGAATATATACACACACACATGGATGGAGATACAAATAAAGCATAAACACATTGTCCATAACACATCCCTATTTTTCCCAAAAAAATCTGCACAAAAATTTATTTCATAGTATTTATGCTTGAATTAAAAAATTCAAAAAAAATTTTTTTGGGTACAAAGGGGAAATTTTATTTATTCAAACAGACAGTTTATGAAAGTACATAGTTTGTTACATAGCACTTTCTAAGAGTGCCCATTTGACAAACATCCCTAAGATACTTTTCATACACAAAACTCGGGCATGACTCATATACAAAAATTCTATCCATTTGCAAGCTTCCCCTTTTATTAGTCCATCAGCCACTTCATTAGCCTCCCGGTATATGTGAGTAGGAAGGACGATCCACTCACGAGTGATATGGAACCTGCAATCATTAAGTAAAACATAAAGTTGTGGCACATAAGCACCATCATGTGTTAGTCATTGCATAGTCAGGGTAGAATCTATTTGTAAATTAATATGTTTAATCCCCAGATTTCAAGCGAAATTTAAACCAAGCATATCTCAAACTAAATGAGTGATGAGAGAAGAGTTATTACATACCACAGGTTATGGGAAGTATGCTTAGCCATGACCCACAACATGGGCCACTGCGTTAAGGAGGTTCTTATAATCCAAGTAACATGGCACTTAACATGTCAGATTGTGATGTTTCATTCACAAGTTAATTCAATGACTTAGCATGTCATCCATTTCTGCAATAAATTCCACCTATTCTGTTGTAAAGCCATTACAAATTGATTCATCCCTTAGGGTTTGTTTGGATTGAAGGGGAGTGGAGGAGAGTAGAGTAGAGTTGATTGAAAATATGCTAATTTTGGATTAAATCTACTTTACTTTACTCTACTCCACCTTCCTCTCTCTCAATTCAAACAAACCATTAAAACCTCAACATTCTGCCATAACTAACCTTGTAATCCCAAATTCTTCTAAAGAATGAGAAACCACAGCCCATTTTTCCTTGTTATCCCGAATGAGTTCCCTTCCCTTGCTAGTCATGGATGGCTTCCAACCGACCCATCTGTGTTAAGTTTATAGAAACTTTTTGAGGGCGGAAGCCATCCTCCGAATTTCTAAAATTATAGTACTAGTTTGTACTCACAAGTCACACTTTTTACAATAGTTGTGTGTTTAGATATATCTTATTTTTGGTAACTTATTTATATAATGAGACATAAAAAGTTAAAAGCTAAAAGTTTGATATTTGAATCTACCATTAATATCACTTTTTTCATTTAATTATAACCATTCATCTCAATCAATCGGAGTCATGCTATAGCTACAAACTTTTTTACAATATTTTTACAAACTATTGATGTGACAAATTCTTACAAATTTTCATCTGGATTCAACCACAAATATCATTTTTTTTATATTTACATTATATTATATTAATACAGTACTAGTTTATTATATTAATTCTAGTTTCTTTGTAAAAAAAAAAAAAAAAAAATTTAACATTTTACTAGAGTATAAACCACTTCCTGAATCATAATATCATAATAGATCTCAAAAAATATCAACCCCATGAGTCTTTTTTATTTTTTGAGAAAAATCAATTCCATGAGTCCAAGAGTCCAAGACGGCAAGACCCCATTGGGACTCACATTTATTAACTTCACATGTAAACCAACATTTCTCTCTCTCTTCCGTTAGGCTTGGTTGGTGTGAATGTGGCTTGTGAATTGTGATCCACCGCAGCCGCAGGGACGTTTATCTGTGGGAATAAATGTGAGCAGTTGAGGCATAAATATTGGAGTTGGAGAATTAAACATGGCTATAAATGTGACAACTTTCCTTTTGATGGAGTCATAAATGAATGAGTTTGACAGAGTCTAAGATTTTAGCTGCTTCAATAATTTCGAGAACAACACTTTCCCACTTTACTATCAACATTGTGATTTTTTTTTAATAATAATCTCCTGTCGGTAAGGGGTGATATTATGAAGAAATTTATTACTTGTTTTGTAATATCAATTGTTACATATAGTTTTGGTGTTAGCATGTAAGTGTATTTTCTTGTCTCATCTCCCTTCCTTTATACGTGTGTGTCTTAGATAATATTGTTTATAAATATAATATATCAAAAGATTAGAGATCAAATTAACACATAATATAAATGATAAACAACAAATAAGTATTTTTATTTTTTTCTTATTTGAAAAATAAAGCATCCTTAATCTTTTGGTATTGTATCAAAACGGTATTGTCCTTACTCCTTAATAATAAGAGTGAGCATTTTTCATTTATCAGGGACTAAATTGACACAACAGTAAAGAGTTAGAAACCAAATTACCACAATACAAAAATAGTATGATCAAATGTATGCATTTAAAATATTAGAAATTAAATTGACGGTAAATGTTCAAAAATAGATAATTTACTCAAAAAAGGAGCTTGTAAATATAATTAGTGCCTCACCCCACTTAAACCTTGCATCGTGTTTTGATGTGTTACTACTTGGGCACTAATTGAGTTTATCATTACTAGAATCTAAAATTTTCCAATTCCCAATTATGATGGGTCTTAAAAACTTTCTAGTTTCTACTACTGCGCACCTTGGTACAAACTTTGTGATCTTTCTCCATTATTATTTCCAATTCTTTTACCACCACCCTGACCCTGATGGTAGGTAGGGTTCAAAATGGATTCACATTAAAAGGAAGACTTAAATTCTTAATTAATGTGGAATGATACTGTAGAAGAGCAGACAAAGGCATTGAACGCGGAATGAATTGAATGGTTTTTTTTTTTTTTTTTTTTTTTATCCGGAATATGAAGGGGAAAACATGGTAGTTAGTTTCATGGAACTTACAAACTGAACTTACAAAGAGTTTGTAAAGAAAAAAAACATTGATGTGGAGTAATTGATGATAAATGCAATTATTATAATTTGCACCCAAAGATACTACTAGTCGCCTACAGTACTACTCCAATATGGTACTAGCCTACTAGAGATGTATACCTTAAAAGTAACAATGTCCCTTAATTTGATTCTCAAAATATATATATATATATATATATGAAAAATGCTAACAAGTGCCCTTAGGGTACTTGTTAATAATTCATTTAAAGAAAATTTTTATGAAAAAAAAAAGAAGAAAAGTAATTAATATTTTGACAGCTTTTTTCATTTTCCATAAAAGTGGTATTAAAAATTTCTTAAAATGGATTATTAACGAGTGCCCTTAGGGCACTCGTTAGCATAACCTTATATATATTTCTTAATTTGGTAGGAAAAATTAACAAATCCTTTAAGGGTATTTGCTATAAGAAATATTTTAAAAAACTTTTTATGTAAAAAGAATTTTTTTTTTAGTTTTTTATTTTTTTCATAAAAATGATAAAATTTTCTAAAATTTTTTATTAACAAATACTCTAAAGATATCCGTTAACTTTCCTCAAATTATTTATAACAAGATCCTAATTTCATATAAGCATGGCTAATTTAATTTATTGATATGCATCAGCCACAATGGCAGAAAAAGTGAAAAACATTCACACATTCACACTTGCACCGAATATTTTTCTTCAAAATGAATTTACTGTGTATGTGTGTACCACTGTACCTAGACAAAAGGTGGCGACTTTTCTCGTATGCATTGCACATTACACACCACACCATCCGTGCTCCCTCTTTGTTTTCAGACTAAAAAGGCCATGACATAAAACCATGGGGATGTCAAGGAAATCTAATGGCTAAGCCAAGCATATTTTCGTTTCTAACCATTCATGAGTCTCGGTTCCTAATTTCCAGTAATGCGATAATCACAAACTATTTTACAATATTTTTACAAACTGTTAATGTGGTCAAATTTTTATTGGTTTTCATTTAGGCCTACTATTAATATCATTTTTTCATTTACTAATAATTATTCACTACATCAACAGTTTGTAAAAAAATTTGTATCTCTAGTATTACTATCTTCTCTAGGTAGGTTTTATCAAAGTAATGCAATATTCACATAATTTTCGACATGTTCATAAATATTTTAGGAACTTCATATCCACTTTCCATGTTAAACTACAAAATAACATGTTTCAAGCATTTTTTTTAATCAAAACTAGTAGCAGATGAAAATTATGTTTACGCAGAAAAAGAAATGTTAAAAGAGTTTTGCTAAACTGGTACTTATATATGCTATGACCTTAGCAAGTTGCCCATCAATCCATCACAGATTGATCCTATGAATCAAAATCATCCTTGACGTGGTCAATAGACAGACTCAATAGTCAATACCAATTGTTCCCCTATATATGGATCATCACGATGAAATAAGACAAAAATCTGAGCGTGTACCATGCGCTATGTCTGATCCAGAACTCTTGCTAACAAGAGTTACTCCTCTACATGCGTTTCTCAACCATGGTTGATGATTACAAGACGACGAAAATACAACCTAACAAGAAAATGAAAGAAAACGAAAAGAGCTTGAAACAGAAAAAGTACACCCCCAACTAAAAGCACATGATAAATTTTTTAGGAAAATGCAAAGACAAACTATTTTGCAAGTATTATGTGTCGATAAAAAATTGGTAAGTAAATAAATAATATTTGTGGTGCTATGATGAAAATTAGTAAGAATTTAATATATTAATGTACAATTTGTAAAAATATTACAAAATAGTTTGTGTGGCGGGAGTGTTACTCAAATTTTAATACCAATATAATAATATATTAAAACTTTAGATAAAATTTAGCTACAAAATTAGTTGTAACTTAAGGCTACAATCTTACTCAATAAAATAAAATTACTTTATATTTTAAAAATCTAACTGTTGGATTGCATGTTCTTTACACTTTTAATACACACATCAAATTTTGTATCAATCGGATATTATTTACTATATGATGTATAAGTTTATATTTTATGCATAATTTTATATTATAAAATTTTGCAATTTAAACACTTTATTGATGACATTCCTATTAATATTCAATTTTCTAGAAATTTTGCAAGTATGAAATATATAAGAAGAAAATATAATTTAATGGTGGATTTTTCAAAATTCACCTCCAATAAAAAAATTATTGAGTAAGATTGTAAAATTAAGTTACAACCAATTTTGTAACTAAACTTTTTCCTAAAACTTTTTTAAAATAATGCATTAACAAATATCTTAAGATAAAAATATTATCAGTATATTAAATTTTTTTAAAAATAATTTATTAACAAATGTACACTTTTATTTTGTCTTTTATTTATTTATTTATTTATTTTAAGGAGGACCCTTTTATTTTGTTAGATGGAGCAAAAAGGCAACCCCCAAAAAAAAAAACCCATAAGAAACATGGCTCATTCTTCTTCTTCCTCTAAATCTCCTCTTCCTCCTCCTCACCTATCATCACACTTCACTCCAGTAAGTACACAAACATATATAGATATTAATTAAAACATTAACATAAAACAATTGGAAATTAATGTTTAATTTGATGCAGTTTTTTTTTATGTTTGTTTGTTGTAGATTCAAGAATTTGAAAATGAAGATGGGTATAGCGATGAACAAAGGCAGAGTAGAGAGACTACACCAAGTGCGCCAAAGCACCACCCTACTCCACTTCATCAGCCTCACAAAATTATTGGCAAACCCAAGAAGATTAAGCAGTCAGATTCTGATGCCAATGGAGTCGAAGATGGTACTACTGCAGTGCGTTGCAACAAGTGTCGTCCACACTCGCGTGAGAAAATCTCTGTGGTTCCACTCGACAACAATGGCCTCAACAAGCACTCTACTTCTTCTTCTTCTTCATCGATTGCAAGTCCCAATGGCATAATCAAGTCCATATTTTTATCTATAACGAGGAAGAGCCCGAGGTCTAGTCCCTCAGAGGCGGCGAGAGAGGAGCAGTGGAAGAATATTGCAGTGGCTGAGCTCTCACAGAAGCTTATTCACGCTACAGGAAAGAGAGATGAGGCTCTTCTTGAAGCTTCAAGGCTTAAGCACTCCATGGCTGAGCTAGAGAAGAAGCTCAACAAGCTCGAAGTCTATTGCTATAACTTGAAATCTGGGCTCCAAGAATGTAGCACCACCAACTCGCCGTATCAAATGGGAATAAAGACTAGCCGCAGTAATGGACACAGCTCAATCGGGCTTAATGACAAAGTGATTGAACACTTTTTGCTTTCTGTTTCGGAGTCTCGGTCTTCGGTCAAGCTATTAAGCCGTTCGCTCACTATGCAACTTAGGAACATGGGAAGCAAAGTATACGAAAGAATTTCAGTTCTCCTCCAACCTTATGATATAAAATTCTCACTCTCAAAGAACCCAAGAAGTTTGGTGTTTTACCTGGAGGCTTTACTAAACAAGGTTTTTTATGAAGACTTTGAATCAATTGGGTTTCGAAGGAATGCCTCGAATCAAATCTTGGACCCGATTGATAGGTGCACGGCTAACTTCGAGTCCTTCAACTTTCTTCGTGGTTTGAAATGGGAAGAAGTGTTGAACAAGGGGACAAGGCATTTCAGTGAAGAGTTTAGCAGGTTTTGTGACAGGAAAATGAGTGAAATTGTGGCCATGTTGGGTTGGAACAGGGCTTGGCCAGAGCCAATTTTGCAAGCCTTCTTTGTTGCTTCAAAGAGTGTGTGGTTGGTGCACCTTTTAGCCAACTCGGTGCACCCGAGCTTGCCTATATTTAGAGTGGATATAGGGGTGGGGTTTGATGGGGTTTACATGGAGGACATGGGTGGAGATAAGTTGAGAAGGTTGGTTCCATCTGTGGTTCGTATCATGGTTGCACCTGGATTCTATGTCTATGGCAGTGTGGTTAGGTGCAAGGTTCTATGCAGGTGCTGTAATGACACCAACTACGATCAAAGTAATGGTGAAGGCAAGGGTTTAATTGTATGAACTTAATTCTTAAACATTATGAGCATTCTGTAATACCTTTTGTACTTGTTCTGCTTAATTGTTACATGGGGTTGTTTATGATGGTGCCTATGTTTCGAGAATTTGGGTTGTGGGGTTTTTTTTGTTGGGGGAGGGGGGGGGGGGGGGGGGGTGGGTGGTCAGAGTCTTGGATCTCTTTGTTTTATTCTCTGTCTCGTCTACTGAGATCTTTATCATTTTCACTCATTGGTACATGGGGATAATTGGATTCTGAATCTGTATGAAGTATGATCTAGATAACTTTTGATGGGTCCTAGCTATGTGTATATTATTATCAACTAGGGAAGCTGAAACAAAGGAAATAGAAAACAACCATGTGAATGGAATCAAAGGATGCTTTTCTGGTGAATGATTTTTGGATTTTATGAATTCAATTTATCATTTTATATGAGTATTGATCTTGTAATGGAACGACGGAAGCCAGTTCTCTGTGAGAGTTCAAGCCTCAGCTGGGAAGTGCAACTCAATACACCAAAGA
The DNA here is from genome assembly GCA_032727855.1 of Quercus ilex subsp. ballota. Classification (NCBI taxonomy): domain Eukaryota; kingdom Viridiplantae; phylum Streptophyta; class Magnoliopsida; order Fagales; family Fagaceae; genus Quercus; species Quercus ilex. Next base: position 57,786,008 of record CM064915.1, read on the forward strand.
GGTACAAGTCTATTTGCAAGGACAAGGCGTATTTCTAATATATGTTTCCTATCCTATCCAATCCAAAAAAAAAAAAAAAAGGGGGAGATTTGGCTCAAAAACTAGAGATTTCATGTTCAAGTGCAAATTATTACAAGCGCTAAGTATAAAAAAAAAAGTAAAAGGGAATAAGATAATCATGGGGATTTTTTTTTTTTTTTTTGAGGAAAAGATATTCATGGGGATTGATTGTGAAGATTATATGTTAAAGCTCAATATAAAGTAGAACCCCAAGTCTGCAATTGATTTTGACTTCAATTTGCAACTGATTTTGACTTCAATTATCCTTATTGCAGTGGTGCCGCCAGAATCTTAATATTTACTTACATTATGACGCAACTATTCAAAATTAATGATCGGATAGTTCAAGAGTCTAACAGCATAATGGTTTTCTAGAGTAGTTCTTACGTTTTTGAATGACATTGACAGTACCTTTCTTGTTTCTACATGAAAGGCCGCTGTTTAACCTTCCTTTTACATCTTGAGAGTTGAGACTAGCATCCTTCGCGTACTCTGTGATCGAATGGTGTGTTTAGATAGTAAGATTTGAAAATTTGGATTTGACTTTTGAGTGATTAAAATTCAAATACTTTGTTTGGATAGTTTTGAAAGATTAAGGAGTTGGATTTGAAATGACATCTAAAAATCAATGGATTTGAAATCAAGGCATTTCAAATATATTGATTTAAAATCAAAATTTAAGTTTCCAAACGCAGATTCTCAAAAAAAAAAAAAAAAAAAAAAAGTTTCCAAACGCAACCAAAATTCTACTCCAAAGTTTCTGGGTAGATAATAGCAGGTGGGTCACCTATGTGTAATAAAATTTTGGTTATGTCAAAATTTATCAGCATTTTTGTTTTTGACAGGATCATATAGACAGACTTGCTAAAAGAATATTTGGTTTTTGTCTGTCCTGTGCTTCGGTACAAGAACGATAAAAGTTTACATTTTAGGATTAAGATTCTTTAGAATTTTAAAGAACTTCTCGGATCCATACATTTGAAAGGAGTAAAGTGCATTTATTTTGTAACCAAAATTTAAATAGATACTGACTTCCTAACCGTAAACTTTTATTCATCTGTTGATGAGTGATAAAATCTAATCTTACACATCAAAATAGATTGAAAGGATTTTAGTAATCTCATGGTGAAATTACCCAAAGAATTCATGAAGATTCTAATAATTTTTTAATGATCGGATACATGTGAACTTATCAGACTATTGCATCAAATGTCTGGATCGTGAAGATCCGGAAGGTTTGAACTATATACGTATAAACAACAATGCAAGAAGCCAAAGACAATGGTAGGTCATAAAGAACAATGCAAGATACCAGCAAGTCCTTAGTTGTTTTATGTTCCCAATTTAAAATGTCAACGATTTTGGGAGACTCTGATCATATCAATAAGGCTTTCAAACGACCTTACTGTGAGAATTTTAACCTTCTCTTTTGCAAAATTGTTAAATGTTGTTTTGTTTTCAAGAACCCCAACCAGCTGACAGCAAAAGAAATATACAATATGAAGAGCAGAAAAAGGGCTCTGTTTATAGTACAAGTTAAAAACTAAAAAGTCACAGCACATCAAAGATTCAGATAGAACAACCTTGATCCCTAGAAATAATGTAGCAGGCTATATCCAAAGAGACAGATACAGACAACTGAAAACTAATACCTCTACTAAACATAACATCAATGTATAAGTTACTGTTTGACAAAACTAAAGTTCAAAGAACTAGTAGGGTTGGAACAAAATTATAGAATATCAAAATTTCATGAGAAAAGAATTTAGCCCATGGTATACAAAATATGACACCAAATATGCTTTCTTGTGTCAACTTCAAAACAAGTGCAGATGGCCACTTATGATAAACATTCTCCAAAGTTTCCTAGACTTCGATATTAATACAACCCTTTTTTTCACTGGTACAATACATGCTCACTAAATCTTGAACCCATGGCCTCACCCTCGAGGTCTTGACTTCACCTTTTACAAAGAGAGGTGTTAATTGAGTTAAACTTTATTGGCATGTTCTACAAAAATGCCGTGTAAGACCAGAGGAAACTAGAAAAGCAGTTAATTTTGGTTGACATTTGATACATCATACAACACATTTATGATGCATCCAGTACTGTGCAAAGGAGGATAAAAAAAAATAGTGCTAGAGAGCTCCTACAGTTATCATGAAAGCACCACCAAAAGATAGTGGCGGATGAATTTGGTGAACTTCAAAATGAAGTACAACCGCCTCCTGGATGTCAATTCAACATAGCATTAGATAGCCCAGCATGTTCATCATGTGTGTGTGTGTGTATGTAACTTAATGTCCATCATATCATGATTCATTGCAAGAAACATAAATAAATCAAAATCATCCATTATTTACTAGAAACAATCGATGATTTAATTTTTCAATTTTTTTCTTTCTTTGATAGGCAATCTAATTCTTCAAATCTATTAGTACATTATCTGATAAATGCTAGGCAAGAGAAGATAAGTTAACTTTACCACTAAGATACAAAACTACAAGCAGTCATCTGCAAGATTGTGAAGAAACAGCATCAACATTAGAACCCAGATCTGACCAAGCAATGCTGTCTTCCTTTTGCATGTAATCGCCATCTACCCCACTAACAATACCTTCAAAATCCTCATTCTCAGTCTCCTCAGCAACCTCATCCTCAAAACTACATACATTATTCTTTAACTCCGGGTTATATGTCCACTCCAATCTTTTCAATGATTGTGAAGAAACATCACCATCAGAATCCAGCTCCCACCAGGCCTTGTTATCCTCTTGTATATTATCATCAACTACCCCACTAACAATTCCTTCAAAATCCACATTTTGGGTCTCCTCAACAATCTCATCCTCAAGATCATATACCTTTTTCTCCGCCTCAGGGTTATATGTCCACTCCAATCTCTTCAAAATGTCACGGTCCTTCCATTTTCCAACGACCGATTCTGCCTCCTTCTTAGCCTTCCCCATCAAAATTTCACTCCATGAAAACCCTGCATCCGCAACCCTCTTCAAAGCCCCATCATTCACATCCCCCACAACAACCGTCTTCAAACATCGCAACTTTGCCTCCTTCAAAACATCCACAAAATCCGAATCATCTGACACAAGCACCATACAGTCAACTCTCCTCCTATCCATCATATCCACCATATGATTCTTCAAAGCAACATCTACAGCTTGTGGCTTATTTGACACAGTGCGAACCCAAAACCCTGCCCGCTTCAACTCATCAGCCAAACCATACCCCACCTTTGGAGTCAAAATATCCCTCGCAGCATTCTTATACTTCTCCATCTTCATGGAGTACTTAGCCACTAACTTCACCCTCATCTTCCCCCTTGCTGACTCTATCTGATTCAACCTTTTTATCTGCTCACGCTCATGAATTTGCTTGAAATGATTTACAAACTTCTCATTTGAATAAAAATTCCTCCCACAAACCCGACAAAGATACGGCTCAACTGTCTTAATCACACCCCTATTCTCCAACTGATTCAATATTTTCCTCTCTTTTCTTTGCTCCCTAACAACCTGTGGAACATGGGTAAATGCATGATGATTTGCATATGCCACCATGTATCTAACAACCCCAAAAGACGCCATTGCTGCCTTTAGCTTGACAGCAGTGTTGTATGGCGGGAATGAATTTGGTGGTTTATTGTCCAAATCCCAGAAAATTGCAACATTGTTTTTGGTAATTTTTGGTCTCAAAGGTGATGATGGGTCCCAAGAATTGAAGCCCGATTTCGATTCAAAGTGACAATATCTACTCAACAAGGTAAAAGGGTCAAGGATTCGTAACATTCTGAGTTGAGTTGTGCAGAAAAGTTTGAAGGATTTAAGTAACACAACCATATGTAGAGTGTTCTCCTCAATGCAATCATAATCTAAAAAATTGGAATAGAAAATATAGCCAAGAAAACTCGAGTGGACCAGTGAAAAGGAAAAATGAATTAACTTTTACAAGAGTAGTTTATAGCCTCAACTCCAACACACAAGCTGATTCACACCGTTGCTGAACTATAAGATCTGCAACCATAAATTATTTTATTATTTTAGTAATCCTTAAAAAAAAAAAAAAAACCCCATCAAAAGATTCAAAACTGATTAGTGTATTACCAATTATAATATATTTCAAGCCATGCTAGCTTTCTAATGTGTAACATTAACATTTAGTCTACCACACATGTAAGTCCTTTAATTACCTATGGTTTGCATTGAGTTTTAATTTGTCAATATGTGGTTTAAAAAATAAACAGTACCCACTTTGGGATCATATCCTTTATTACCCTTTAATATAAATCAAAAGCAAAGACAATTAAATCTCAGTAGAATCAAGTATATATAACTCTTTAAAATACCAACCCAAATGTCTTTCCTATACAACTAAATATCACATAAACAAACCAATTATGTGTTTAAAAACAAATGAATGGTAGCAAAGATGATAAAGAAATAATTGTACTTCTTAAAGAAAATCAATTATATCTTTAAGTTACTTCTTTTAAAGTTGGGTTTGTAACTAAGAAAAAAAAAGGTTCAAGCAAACGTTACCTTCATTCCAATCACTTAGAAAATTCCCATCTTGAACATCCCTCTCTCTCTCTCTCTTCTTAAAAAAAAAACCTTTCCAATACATGTATTTATTTAATCTAAAACGTTTGCTTCTAGGTCAAGGACTAAGTTCATCAATATCTTTTGGAAACTAGTTTTTTCTCTTAAATATAGCCAATATAGGCTTCAACAATAGAGACCATATCACTCACATCTCTACGCTGTATGGCTAGCCCTTTAAGAAAAGAAAAAGGGCTATCATTGAAGCCTATATTGGCTATATTTAAAAGAAACACTAGCTGCCAAAAGATGTTGATGAACTTAGGCCTTGACCTAGAAGTTTTAGACTAAATAAATATAAGTATTGGAAAGGTTAATTAAAAAATAAAAAAGAAAAGAAAAATAAAAGAGAAGGGTGTTCAGTATGGGAATTCTCTAAATGATTGGAATGAAGTTAAATTAAAAGTATAGCTTAACAAAAAAATTTTGAAGTACAGAAAACTGCTACAATCTGCATATACCTTCCAGGTTGATTTTGAATCCCCTGTTTGGACTACCAAAGAATTTCATGCAATAATTATATATATATATATATATATATATATATATAACACTAAGCGATCAGTCGATAATTTGGCCCTGCCTAATCTCTCTCCCTGATCTCTCCGTTCATATCAGAAAAATAATGCACGCCCACACGCACATATCACTTCATGATAACCAAATAACTTGAACAAACATCTTTTACACTAATTGACATTTAGTTGCCAAAAAAAAAAAAAAGGTTTCCACTAAAGAAAAGAACCATCTCAAATTCACCAAACCCTCCAGCACCAGTAAGTAAGGGTGAGGTAATTATAAGTAGTTGATTGAGCTAGGAATGACTATTGATCCGGACAGTGAGATTTTTAAAGGCCAATTCATTGTTTTTTCACACGTGTTTTAACACCGATTTGTCCAATTTCCAATATCATGAAACCGCCAATAGCTTAACCTATACTCATTTTTCCTTTACTCAACACAACTAATCAAGGCGAACATGCACGAATGTCATAATCAATCGGCTCAATTGGTTAAACACATATGCCAACCTGAACCTCAATTTACTGGCTTACTCTAACTATCTCAGATCCTAGTAATAATAACAACTATTGTTCTTCAAAAATAGAAAGAACTAATTAAATGGAGTAAAAGATAAACATACTGTCAAATCGTGTAAATTACACACACACACAAAAATTGATTAATTAAGAATGAAAGAAAGCAAAGTGAGTGAGAGAGAGAGAGAGAGATTGAACTCACGGTCGCGGCTGGTTTGTCTGAAATTATTGTAGTCGGTGCCATAAGACGACGTCGTATCGGAATGGGACATCGACATAGTCTTCAAAGCCTCTGATTCTCTATGATTCTTACGTAATTGATCGCTCAGAATCTGAAATCACAGAGAGAGAGACTGTGAACTGGTTGAAGTTTGGGGTTAGAAAAGGAAGAAAAGAGAGCGTGTGAGAAAGAGAGAATATGGTTATTTTTATTTTAGGGTCACAAGCCACCCCTGAGGTTTGTGAGCAACTGATAAGTCCAAAACATTTTAAAACCTACAATTCTAAAAAAAAAAAAATAAAACCTACCAATTTCATCCTAAAAGACAATTTTGTCCCTGAACTTAAAAAATAAAAAACCCCGTTATTTTTTTTTTTTTCTCTTCTTCCTCTGTCTTCTGTCTCTTTCCTCTCCCCTTCTCTTCTGAGTTCTCCAAGTCCATCTCAGAACTCTCTCTCTAATGGAACCTTAGCCACGGCGAAGCCCATGACTTGGTCACCAGCATCAACAACACCACCAATAAAAATCTCTTTCAAAACCAATAGAAACCCAAAAAAAAAGAAGCAAAAATCCAAGCCAAACAACACACATAAATCCCTTTGTAAATTCACAATGAAATTTCCTAAAAATCCCAACAAAACCCACCCAAGAAACCAGCAAAAATCTTAACCAAACAACACAGAAAAATCAACACAACCCCAACTGTCAACCTCATTAAAGAAACCAGAAAAAACACACCATATCACAAGATCAGCTTCATCGCCTCTTGAAGAGATAGTACCCAAATCTGGAATCCAAATGTCGTGCCACGATCCACAACGCCGCCGTAAAGAGGATGAGAGAGTCCGTTGAAGGCAAGATCTAGATCGAAGCACCACCACCACCACCACCGTGTGGGTTCCGATTTGAGAGAGAAGGAGCGAGAGTCCGTTGACGGCGCTGATTGGGTCAATCTTGCGGTGGGAATTGGGAAGACCTTGCGTGGTGGTGTTGTTGATGCCACTGACCAAGTCATGGGCTTCGCCGTGGCTAAAGGTTCGTTAGAGAGAGTTGAGAGTTCTGAGATGGAGAACTCAGAGAAGAAAGGGGGAGAGGAAACAGACAAAAGACACAGGAAGAAGGGAAAATATAAAAAGTAACGGCGTTTTTTTTTTTTTTTTTTTTTTTTTTTTTTTTTTTTTTTTTTCTTTTAAGGGTCCGTTTGGTTCCCGTAAAATATTTTTCGAAAAATACTTATTTTTCGGAAATACTATTTTCCGGAAAAGGAAAATTGATTCCAGCCACCACAACAACACAACAACAACAACAACAACAAAAAAAAAAAATTGATTCCGGCAACACAATAACAACAACAGCAACAACAACAACAACAACACAACAACAACAACAAAAAAAAAAAAAATTGATTCCGGCAACACAACAACAACAACAACAACAACAACAGCAACAACAACAACACAGCAACAAAAAAAAAAAAAAAAAAATTGATTCCGGCAACACAACAACAACAACAACAGCAACAACAACAACACAGCAACAACAACAACAAAAAAAAAATTTGATTCCGGCAACACAACAACAACAACAACAACAGCAACAAATTGATTCCGGCGAGTTTAAAAAACAAAACTGAGATGGGTTTGGGTCTCGGCGATGGGTCGACGACGACATCTGGGTCGAAGGTCTGGGTTGTCGGTCGAAGGTCGAAGGCGATGGATTGAACGCCTGGGTCTGGGTCGAACGGTTTGGGCTTTGGGTTCGTGGGTTGCCGGCTCTGGTTCGAACATCGGTGGGTCGTGGCGATCGTGAAGATGGGTTCGCCGGCGAGCTGGGCTCTCCGTTTCGATCTGGGCTCTCCGGCGAGCTGGGTCTGGGTCGTGGCGATCGTGAAGCTGGGCTCTCCGGCGAGCTGGGTCTGGGTCTCTCTCTCTCTCTCTCTCTTCGTGCTCTGTTTCTCTTTTCCGGAAAATTGTATTTGAAGTGAAAATGGAAGCTGAAATGATTTTCAGCCTTGACCATTGGTCAACGGAAATTAATTTCTGAAAAATGGCATTTTCGTGCGCAACCAAACACCCGAAAATACTGAAAAGCATTTTCGGAAATGCATTTCATCCGATTCAAACACAGCCTAAGTTTAGGGACAAAATTGTTTTTTAAGGATGAAATTGGTAAGTTTTAAAATGTTTTGGAGGTAAAAATGGGAAACTAATTTCGTTTTCCAAACAATATAATTAGTAGGCCACTTTTTCAAACTATATAACTTTCTAACATCTCGAGCCTAAGAGACTCGATTTTGGGCTTATAAACCGCGCCTCAGAGGCTCAGTTTTCATGTTCTGAAGCATCCTGGTGTGGCTCTTTTTCCACGTGAAAATCGAGTCTTATAGACTCGATTCTCAGAAGCTCGATTTCTGTGGTCTAAGATTCCACGTAGATGCCACATAGAAATTGAGCCTTAGAGACTCGGTTTGCTAAAAGTGAAATCGAGTCTCAAAAACTCGATTTTTAATTTGTGGTCAAAATGTAAGACACGTGGCTGATCATGTCTACGTCCCTATAGATCTGGTTTTTTTTTATCTGGGTCTCTCAAGTCACACATTCAGTTTGTCTTCCCCTGTCTCACTCCCTCTCTCTCATACAATCACAATACTTAATCAGTTCTTCCCTCTCTCACTTCCCCTCTCACTCTCATACAATCCTAGCACTCACATTGCACTTTCTCATGTCAGGTAAAGGTCTCACTCTCTAGTTGGTTGTTTAGTGTACTATGGGTCCGTTTGGATATAACTTATTGTTGCTGAAAGTTGCTGAAAACTGATTGTTGCTGAAAACATTGTAGCAAAATAATTTTTAAATGGATGAATAGTATCGTGGGTCCCATTTTTAATATTTTTTAATGCATGAACAGTGCGTGAATAATACATGCACTGTTCATGCACAATAATTTTTGTCTCTAAAAATTCAAGAAATCCGGCCAAAAAAAAAAAAAAAAAAACTGAAAACGCAATGCCACTTTAAGTGAAACAAAGTGCTATCCAAACCGGCACATAGTGTTAGTGGATTTTGCTAGTGTTAGTGTATATAGTGTTAAGATATATTTGTATCATGGGTATGTATCAAGACTTTTGTTGTTTGGTTTTGATATTTGTCTTTAGTTTTTTTTTTTTTTGCTTGAGTATGAAATTATAATCATTGATTGTATTTGTTAGGTTTTTATCATGGGTATGTATCATGAATTTCTTTTGTTGTTTGGTTTGATATTTTTCTTTGGTTTTTTTTTTTTTTTTGCTTGAGTTTGAAAATCATTGAGTATTGTTAGGTTTAATATTTGGGTCAACTCTATTTTCCTAATACTCTGGTTACTTTCAAGCCAATAGCCCAATATCTACCAACTATTTTGACAATACCATAAAATTGTTACTTTCTCAAAAAAAAAAAAAAAAAAAAAAATAAAATAAAATTGTTTGTTTATGTAACCAATGTCATCTGTAAATTTTTTTTTTTTTTTTTTGGAGACAACCAATGCATATAAATTACTACTAGAGGTTTTTATTTAACCTAAAAAAAAAAAGAAAAAATACTACTAGAGATTTGCGTCAAAGCAATGCCTTTTTCCCAAATAATAATTAAAAAGAATCGCGGAAAGAAGGAAAAAGAAACGATTGTTGCCGATGGTGATGTTTTATGCTTCCACAATATTGCAAGTCACGAACTTTAATCAAATACTCACATTGTTGCAACTTGCAAGTCACGAACCTTGTGAGCGTGCCTTTTTCTTCAGCACACCGGCCCAAGGATCCTGGGCCAAATAATTGTAGTTTGGTGGACTGGGTTTGGTTCACCGCAGCTAAAGGGAGCTGTTTAAGAACCAAGTGGTGCATAGGGCAAGCTTCCTACAATACACATAAACTAGCAAAGAAAAAACGAGAATATTTATATTGAACAATAATGAAAACAGCAAAGGAGTGCAAAGTATTCAGGAAATACACAAAACAAATTGTCAGGGATCCTCGGATTAATGAGAGGTATATTATTAATTTTCTTTGATTATAGTTACAATGTGCTCACTAAGACGTGATAGAAGGTTCAAATAAGCTCAAAAATTACAGACTTTGATGGCTATCTAAGCCTCTAAGACTTGCAAAGTTTGAATCCGAGTATGTGCTATAGTGGCTGTTTCTGGGATACTGGGAGATGTTTCTCTGTTTTCCTTGAATTTGATAGAGTTCTCTCAATGATTTTGTTATGATCTCCTTACTGCTTCATGCCTTCAACGTTGGTTGCTTCTTTCTTTTATAGTGTGACTCTAGGGCTCCGGGGTACCAAAGATTTCTCTCTTTTGCCATTCCCTGGGTACCAGAGCTCGTTTTGTGCCTATCACTTAGAAGGCTGAGCCTTTCCCTGTTTCTCATAATCTCCTCCTTTAGGTGCTGTTTTTTTGAAAGTCCATGGCTGACTTTCCATTCCAAGGTGTACTTAGGGAGCTGTTCTCAATTTCACGTTCCTCAAAACTTCTTGCCTTTTTAGACCCAGCTTTTGGCCGTCCTTCCTTTTGTCATTTTTCCCAAGTGAGCGGAATCCATTTCTGTTGGGTTGAAAGTTTCCTTCCAGCCACTTCCACTTATAGTTTCTCATTCTGGGTTCCTTGAGGTATCGCTCATTTGTTCATGAATGGTTGCTTTATACCTTCTGATTCTTTACTATATCACTGGGCGCTTGAGAGGGACCCATCTGTCTTTCGTTCTTTGTGCTCTATGATACTTTTCTTTGAGCCCTTTCAATCCTATTTAGGCTGTGCAGTGCGTACTAGGGATCCCGGGCCCCTGGCAGTCTCTGGGATCCTAGCCTAGTTCTTCCTTTTTGCTTACTGATCTTGGCCGGCTGGGCCTTTCCTTTACTTCATGGGTTTTAAAGCCTGTTCCTCCATGGGTCTTTGGATCCTAACTCTTTGGGCCCCTCATCCTTTTTTTCATTTTTTCTTTTTCTCTTCATTATGTGAGCCCAACTCTTTTATTTCTTTAGTTTTACTTCTCATGGGGTTAGCCCAATGTGTTATCTCTTTGGGCCTTGGGCTGTGATTGATTTTTTTTTTTTTGAACCTCAACAAACATTAATCAAACAATAAATCTAGGATAAAACACACAAATGATCCTAAGGTTTAGGCTAGCTAATACTAAGTATTATTAAGACTTTTTAAATATATCAAATTTTCTCCCTAAGGCTCTATTTGGTTAAAGGATGAAAAATATTAAAAAGATGAAAAAAAAAAAAAATAGATGGATGAAAAACTCATTTATTTAGTTGAGAATAAAATAAAATAACAGAAAATGTAGTTTATAAATTTATCATGGGTATGTATCATGAATTTCTTTTGTTGTTTGGTTTGATATTTTTCTTTAGTTTTTTTTTTTTTTTTTTAGTATGAAAATCATTGAGTATTGTTAGGTTTTTATCATGGGTATGTATCATGAATTTCTTTTGTTGTTTGGTTTGATATTTGTCTTTAATTTTTTTGGCTTCAGTATGAAATAATGATTGATATATTTAAGATGTATTCTTGGTATATTTGTATTGTTAGGTTTTTAATGATTGTATTGTTGTTTGGTTTGGTTTGATATTTATATTTATATTTTTGTTAGAGCTGATTTGAAATTTTGTAATGGGGGTGAGTTTTGTCTTTAGATTTTTTTTGTTAGAGTATGAAATGATAATGATTGTGTGTTTGTATGTGATGTGGGGTGAGTATATGCAAATGTGGGGTGACAAGTTGTAATTTTTGAACTTTGAGTAGATAGAAAAGGTTTTGCAATTGATGTTAAATGAAAGAGATAAAAATATGTCACTAACATATTATTACACTTGACTCTAATAGGTTCACAATCTCTGAAGAATATTGATATAAATGTATACTATGGTGGACCCCTTGTCAATACTGGAGAGATTGACAGATTCCCATTTAAAGGGTCGGGTATCGAATGCGACTACATGATGATACGCCGTAAGACTAAGACGTTGTGAGAGTGCTTTTTCTTCAGCACTATGGCCCAAGGATCCTGGGCCGTGTGAGGTATTTTTGGTGGACTGGGATCGATTCTCCGCAGCTAATGGGGCTGTTTTAAGAATCGATTGGTGCACAAAACAAACTTCCTACAATAGGAAAACAGCTAAAAAGCATATTCGTATTGAATGACAAATTAACAGTAAAGGAAATGTGCAATAAATGAAATATAATGTAAAGAACACGTTGGGGATCCTTGAATTAGTGGAGTGTATTTCATTAGTTTCCTTTAATTGTGATTACAATTGCTTACTAGGACATGATGCAAGGTTCAACTGGGCTCAAAAGTCACAGACTTTGATAGCTATTCAAGCTTCAAAGACTTGCAAAGTTTGAGCTTGTTGAATCCAAGCGTGTACTGTAGTAGCAATTGCTGGGATACCGGGAACAAATTCCCCTGTTTTCTCTTCAGTTTTACAGAGTCTCTTCTTTTACAATTTTTATGGGACCTCAGGAAAAAAAAACACTTGTGAATGCTAAAAAACGTAAAAATAAGAATGAATCCTTTTCTTTCTCTGAATCCCTCCTTTTATAGCACAATTTCGGGCCTCCGGGGTACTGATGATTTCTCCCTTTTGCCCCTTAAAGTTTGTCCTATGCCTGATTGTTTCAGGATCATGTCTTTTCCCTTTTCTTCATAGTTTCTCTCTTTTTGTTGCGACCAGATGAAAGTCTCCCAGCTAGCTTCCTATTTCCAGATTTCCTTGTTGGCTGTCCTGAGGCTTTTGGCTTTTGCTTCAGCTTTTCCAGTTGTACTTTCCTTTTCTTTTTTCTCCAAATGGTGGGAGCCAAGTTCCTGCGTTTTGCCTTGTACTTCCACTGTGTGTCTGGGTCATAAGGCCCGCGTGCCTTTTGTCTCCTTTCTTACTTCGAATCTGTTTCATTTTTATTTCGCGCGTCCAGGGATCCTCTACCTCTGGGGAGCTTTTGGACGTCCTGACCCAATTCTGCTTCCTGGGCTTTTCTTCTTTGGCTTGCTGGCTTTACCGGTTTCTTGGGCCCTTCTTTTTGTGGACCTCCAGATCAGATCCTCTGGGCTTCTTCCCCTTTTCTTCCTTTTTTTCTTTTTCTTTCCACCTTTTATCATTTCTTTCTTTTACTATGTGAGATGGGCCCAATATCTTTTCCATCTCTTTGGGCCTTCTTTGTGACTAAATTATTTTGAACCTCAACATTTAGCCCCCCGAGCTCATGGGTTGCCTGCGGCCCATGCGTGAGTTTTTTTTTTTGCAGGATTCTTTCTCTCCTCCTTTTTTTTTTTTGATCTTGTATTTCCTCGGTATCCTGGCTCCTTTGCCTTTTTTTTTTTTTTTTTTTTGTAACTCCTCCCTTTTTTGTGGGACGTGGCAGTTGAAATTAAAACTCCCACCACCTACTTTTATGTTTCCCGTAATGCTCATTAATAACTGTTGATAACTTCTTTCCTTTTAAATTTAATTCCTGGCAACTGGCGCGTCTTTCCACACATTCTCTTCTCCAACTGCTCTTATTCCCTCATTCTAGTATTTTTTCTTTTATCCCTTTTTTTTGTCTAACTGAGTCTTCTATTTCCAGCCCTTTTCTTTTCTTTCAACCAGTCTCGTTGCTATCTTCTTTTTCTTCTTTCCAGATACTCATTGCTTCAATGGCTTCTTCCTCTTCTCGAAAAAGAAAGGAGCGTACTCCTAGCCCCTTTGAAGAGGAGGGCTCCTCTAGTTCTGCGCATGGTGAGTCTGTCGTTGGGCGCCCTGCTTTTCCCTTGCGAGACCCCTGGTATACTCCTAGCTTATTCTTTCCTCGGGTGTCCCATGGTGAAACCCCTCCATCTCCTCACGCCTGGGTATTCTCTGGTCAAGCGGGTTTTGCTGGTTCCGCGCAAGTTCCAGACCCTAGGGAGATTTTTGATCTCCAAATCAGGCAAGGACTTCGGGAAGCGGTCCCCATCTTCTTTGATTTTGTCGCTGGAAAGATCCAAGGCTGGCCCATTTGGGTGGATAACGAGCTTTCTGACAACGAGTTTGTGGGTCGCTTGGAGCGTGCCGGCGTCCTGAAGGCAGTGGCTATTTCTAGGAATCTTGAGGGTTTCAGAGATGCCAAAGGCCTTAGGCATTTGGTGCGCCGTTGGTGTCCTACTCTGCACACTTTCTCCTTTTCTATTGGTGAACTGACCGTTACTTTGGAGGATGTGGTCAATAATTTTCTCCTTCCGGTGCTTGGGGATGAAAACCCCTTTGATATCAAGCTTTCTGCTGAGGATCTCGAAGTGGAAGAGAAATTGTTTGCTCACTTTGGTGGACGTACTGCTTCTTCTGGTGGGAAACCGGCCAGGATGGGTAGGTGGGTTATGACTCTCTCGCGTGAGAAGGATAAGGAAGTCAGGCGTGCCGGGTTCCTTGCGTTCTGGCTTAGCAAGTTCCTGTTCAGCGAGTTCCCCGGGTATGGAATCAAGTCCACTCTTTTTCCTTTGGCGATTAAGTTGGCTCAGGGCGCTCAATATCCTCTAGCCCCCATGTTTTTGGGCCATGTTTATTCTCAATTGGATTAACTTCACGGAGATGAGGCTGAGGGTGATTCTTGTTATGTCATCACTTCTTCGCTTCATTGCGCCATTCTCCAGGTATTTATGTGGGATCGTTCTTCAGTTACTCTAGCAAAGTGTAGGAATTTAAGGTTTGTGAAAGATAAGTTTCAGGGATCCCCTGATGTGGTAAAAGGGCTTTGTGGCAGCTCTACTGACAGCCTTCCTATTATTTTTCGTTGGCTGAGTCTGAAAGGTGGCAGTCTTAACTTGGTTGAGTTATTTGATCAAGCAGGCCATTTAAATTGGCGCTCCCCCCGGGAATTTGGCCCTGGTTTTGTTTGCAATTCTGTGTTATCTCCCTTTCTGACTTCTACAGGGAACACTTTTGATTTACGTAGTGGTGATGAAGGCAGCTTAGCCTACTTGACCTGTATTAGTCCTTCCTGGCTTCCTGTACTTTCCTCAACTGGCCCACGGTACACCCATTACTCGGCGCATCGAGTACTTCGGCAATTCGGTTTTGATCAGGATATTCCCCCGGTGTTTAATGACGTGGTTCCTTCTCTTCCTTCCTTGGATCCCTTCATGAAGCTTCAGGCCTTCTCTTATTGGTCAAGACGGAGTCCTCAGTTTATAGTGCCTAACTCTCAGAGAGGAGTTTTTGCCTCAAGTGGCTATGCTGGTTATTGGAGGAGGGTTCAGAAGTCCTTTGCTGACTATGCTGGTTCTGGGACGATTGGAAGAGCACCCAACCCTGACATTTCTTCCGCCCCGACATCCAACAGGCGTTTGTCCCTGCCCACTGCTGGTATTGTTTCCACTGCTGTGAGCAGCAAAACTGGTTTTGCAGAATGGCATGCTTCCAGGGAAGGTTGGGTGACTTATGCGCGAGATTTCCCAGAGACCTGGTTGGGATGCGACCTTGTTGTTGGTGCTTCTACCGGGGTACCTTTTAAGAAAGGGGCAGTAGAGGTTGTAAGTGTTAGCACTCCCGTTGGCGCAGGTAAAGGGAAAACTATTAAGCAGGAAAAGTTGGAGGAGGCCGCGGTTGAGGGTAGTGTAGAGGATGTTGGTCCTGAGCCAAAGAAGAAGAAGAAAACTGGGAAATCCCAGAAGCAGTTGGTACTTGCTGAGGAGAAGGAAGTGGAGCAACCTTTGGCCATAAGGGGCCGGGTGAAGACTAAGGTAGAGTCTTCTTTTCCCCAGGCTCCTGTGAATCCTTCAGTTCATGGTCTTTTAGTCTTTTAGTCTTTATCTCTTTTTTTTTTTTTTGCACCTCTTCCTTTATACAGCCTTTTGAGTTCTTCCTTTTCTTTTCCCTTCTCTTCTCTTTTTTTTTTAGGCCAAGCCACCGCGAGATCTGCCTCTGGTGCTGCTACTTCTTTGGAATCAGATGATTCTGGAGGTTTGATTGTTTCTACTGCAATTCTTTATCTCCTTCTGCCCTTTTCTCTCTCTTTTTTTTTATATGGCGAAGCCCCCTGTATCCCTGCCTTCTTTTAGCCGTTTTGCTGAGGCTTCCTCACCTTTTCTTCAACTTGCCATGTGTTCTTTCCCAGAGTCCTTCAAGCGGCCAGCGGAGCAAGAGGAGGGAACTCTGCCTCAAGAGGCTGATGCTGGTTTCTCTTCTGCCTTCTTCTGTTTTTTTTTTTACTTTAAAAGAACAAAGCTAAGTCTGCCACCTCCTTTTTCTTTTTCCTCCCCTTTTTTGCAGGAGTCGATATCAAAGATCCTGAACTTGTGGCCCCCGAAGGGGGTGTAGGATCTGCTCAGGTTGCTGGTCCCCATGCTGTTCAGGGGGTTGAAGGTTCCTTTGGGACTCCAGGCGACGATGCAACAGTGGGGAAGGCTCCAGAGGTGATTGATTCAGATCCTGCTTCAAGGCTTCCTACCTTTTTGGCTCGCTTTGATCTTCTGGAGTTCAACAGCCTCCCTGCCAGTCACTTCTGTCATTTCGGGCCCTCCTATGGCAGCTTCCTGCGGTTCTCTGTGCCTGTGGAAGGCCTACCGCTGCTAGAAGGGCTGTTTAAAAGTCATGGGGACTTTACCCTTGGTTTTAGAGGAGGAGTATTTCTGGGGAATATCCTGATGGAGCTGCTGTGTGCTGTGCTGATTTCATTGAGAGATTCTTCGCTAGACTCTCTATCTGAGGAAAAGCTCTTGGAATGGAGAGGAGTTGTCCAGGATCTCTTGGAAGCCAAGTTTAATCTGTCCTTTTTGCTGGAGTATCTGCGATCATTGGCCCGAGTGCTTTTTCAGAGGCAAGCTTCTAAGGGTATTGATGCTGAGATCGCTGCTGCTGAGGAGGCTTTGGCCCATGCTCACAAGACTTTGCAGGATCTGAAGGTCAAAAGGCAGAAGGTTCTTTCCTCTTCGGCTGTCCTTACTCTCCCCTCGGATGGCTCCTTGTTGGCTGGACTCCTTTCTTAGCTTTCCCTCTTCTTCTTTTTTGCGTATGGACAATTTGGGGTTGTATAAGTTTTTTTTTTTTTTCATTTCTTTGATTGGACAATGCTCCTGGTTCTCTTTTTTTTTAGATCTGCTTTGAGACTGCTTCCATGTATTTGTGTTTCATGATGGCTTCTGAATGTTGCTCCTGATCCTTTTTTTTTTTTTAATGGCATGTGGATCCTCTTTTTTTTTTTTTTGTCTCCCTCCTCTTTTTTTGTGCAAGTACTGAACTGGGTACATTGGGTAATATATATATATATACTTTCTTAGCTCATGAATTTTGACAGGTTTTTCCTCTTTCTTTTTATCAAGTACTGGGCTAGGTATCCTCAGTATACGCCTGGGATCCTAGACCATGTATTTGGGACTTAGCTGCCTTTTAGCTATCTGTGGGGTGATCTTGGGTTATGCATCGAAAAGATTTCCCCCGGTATCCTCCCTCTTCTTCCTGGTTGCGCAAGTACTGAGCTGGGTACTTTGGGCTATATATTTTATTTGTCCCAGCTCATGAATCTTGGCAGGTTCTCTTTTTTTATCAAGCACTGGGCTAGGTATCCTCAGTATACGCCTGGGATCCTAGACCATGTACTTGGGACTTAGCTGCCTTTTAGCTATCTGTGGGGTGATCCTGGGTTATGCATCGAAAAGATTTCCCCCGGTATCCTCCCCTGGTTTCGTCCGTGTTAGGACTTTGTGATATTTAGGACTTAATAACTGAGAAAAAGAAGAAAATTGCACTGACTTTAAAACATAAATGTCATTCAAGGAATACAGAAAATTTGACAAAGATAATAAGGATCATGTAATGTCCTCTTACCTCGAGTCTTGAGCAAAATTACTTAAGCAATAATATAAAAAAAGATAGAAACACTTAGCATGTTGGAGAGCTTTGGCAAAAGAGGTTCCAGTGTACTGAGACCTTTCTCTTCTTATGCGTAATATTGTTTCAGCCACTTCCCATTTATGGGCTCTGTCAGGATTGTCCCATCTTCCTTTGTAAGGTAGTAGTACCCACTATCATGGGCCTCCCTGATGATGTAGGGGCCTTCCCACTTCGGGGCAAATTTGGAGGGTCCCGGCAGGTTTCTTCTTACATGTTCTGCTGTTCTTAGTACCAACTGCCCTTTAGTGAAAGTCCTCGGGCGTACTGTTTGCGCATACGCTCTTGTCATCCTTTGTTGGTACCTCTGGCTTCTTCTCTTGGCTAGCTCTCTTTCTTCCTCTACTCCTTCCAGGTCTGCTAGTCTCTTCTCATTGTTTGTGTCCTCGGTGTCCTCCTGACTTTCTTCGAGCACTACTCTTGGTGTGGGAATGATTAATTCTACTGGGCTGATGGCTTCTGTCCCATAGACCAAGGAAAATGGTGAGAATCCCGTGGCTGTTTTCACAGAGCTCCTGCATGCCCAAAGTACATCTGCCAGATGGTCACTCCATTTTCCCCCATACTCTTGCTTCATTTTCTTAAGGATCTTCAATATCACCCTATTAGTGGCCTCTGCCTGGCCATTTCCTTGAGGGTAGTAGGGTGTAGACCTTCCATGCTTGATGTAGTAAGCCTCAGTTAACCCCTTCATGTCTTTATTTATGAATGGGGTTCCGTTGTCACTGATCAACCTCTTGGGGATCCCAAACCTTGTGATGATATGGCCTCGAATGAAATTTGCCACAGCTGCCCCAGTGGCCTTTTTCAAGGGGATGGCCTCCACCCACTTTGTAAAGTATTCAGTGGCTGCTAAGATCCATATGTAACCACCGGATGGAGGATTTATAGGCCCTATGAGATCGAGCCCCCAAGTGTGGAAAGGCCATGGGGTTGTCATATCTTGTAATGTGTTTGGGTGGGTATGGATGGCATCTCCGAGGACTTGACATGCGTGGCAGGTTTTGACTATCTCCTCGGAGTCCTTTTTCATTGTTGGCCAGTAGTACCCCAACAGCAGTAACTGTTTATAGAGCCTCCTCTTTCCTGGGTGGCTTCCACAATCACCAGAATGGACCTCCCTGACTGCTTCCCTGGCTTCCTTTGGCCCCAGGCATCTTAGGGGATCTCCGCTGTATCCCCTTTTGAATAGGACCCCGTTTTGTAGAAAATATCTGACCGTGAGCTTTTTGAGCTGGTGGGCCAGTGTCCTGTCAGTTGGTAGGATCCCTTGAGCCAAGTATTCCATAAAGGGAGTCCTCCAATCTTCTGTAACAAATACGGCGTAGCTTTCTTCCTTGTCCACCGAGGATTGGCACTCTTGACATTTTTCCTGTATAGTTGATGCTTCTTTGTTCATATTTGGCCAGTAGTACCCCATGCGCTGCATCCTCCTATATAGACTGATTTTTTCTAAGGTCCCACAAACTTGGGCATGTAGCTCTTCCAATCTTAGCTTCCCCTCTTTCTCATTGATACACCTGGAAAGGATTCCTCCGGGCAGTCTTCTGTATAGTTCTCCTTCTATCAGAGCGTAGTCCCTCAGCTCCTTGACACTCCCTCCGGATCCTGTTTCTTTCATTTTTTCTTTTACCTCACTCCTCCAGTCCCACTGCTTGGACTCCCCGGGGGATATCTGTTGGAGGATTTTTATGACGGAATGCTCCTGCCTTCCTACTCTGACCAGGGTGTCTTTTCCTTTGAATGGCACTTGGGATCCCAGGGTGGCAAGGGCATCCGCAAACCTGTTTTCACTTCTCTGCTTGTATTCTACGCTAAAGGTCAGGAATTCCTGCTCCAGCCTCTGTGCCCATGTCCTGTAAGCTGCCAAACTTTGTTCTCTAAGTGCAAAGTCACCTTTCACCTGCGAGACTACAAGATTGGAATCCCCCAGTACTCTCATGTGTTTCACCCCAATGCTGAGTGCTATAGTTAGCCCAGTTAAGTATGCCTCGTACTCAGCTGCATTATTGGAGCAGGGAAATCCAAGCTTGAAAGATAGAGGTATGGTGTCCCCATTTTCACAGCTCAGTACAATTCCCACCCCATTTGAGGTTGCTGTAGCTGACCCATCGAATGTCATTGTCCATTTCTTTCCTGGGATTTCTGCTACTGCCACCTCACCTGGGATCTCTTCACTTAGCGAGCTTTCCTCCTCTCCTGGGAACTGGGCCAGGAGGTCAGCTATGGCTTGACTCTTGACAGCCTTGGGGGTCCTCAGGCCTATGTCATATTGAGAAAGCAGGACCAGCCACTGTGCGATTCTTCCTGTTAAGAGGGGCTGATGCAGGAGTGCTTTTATGGGGTGTGACTTAGTCACCAAAAGGATTTGGTGTGCTGAGAAATATCTCTTCAGCCTCTGTGATGCGTAGATAACTACTAGGCAGGCTTTTTCTATCCTGGGATACCTGGTCTCGGCATCCTTGAGTGTTCTGCTCACATAGTAAACAGGTTGCTTGTTCCCATTATCATCCTCTTGGGCCAGCAGGGCTCCTATTGCTTGGGCATTTGATGCCAAGTATAATAGCAGGGGTCGTCCACGTACTGGTGCCTGGAGAGTGGGCAGATGATTCATGGTCTGCTGGACCCTTTGGAAGGCTTCCTGTTGTTCTGCTCCCCAGGTGAACTCAGTTCCTTTCTTCAATAACTTAGATAAACCTCCTGTGGCCGAGGCCAATCCTGGCACGAATCTCCTGATGTAGGAGACCCTTCCCAGGAAGCTTTTGAGTTCCTTCACTGTTGTTGGTCTTTTCATTGTGGCAATGGCTGCGGCTTTGGCTGGATCCACACTTATTCCTTTGTGATGTACCAGGAACCCGAGGAACTTTCCTGCAGATACTCCGAAAGCACATTTCATAGGGTTCATGCGTAGCTTGTATTCCCTGCATCGTTTGAAAACTCGTTCAAGTACCTGAAGGTGTCCTGTCCTAGTTTTTGACTTGACCACAACATCATCCACATAGTCTTCCATTTCCTCATGCATCATATCATGGAAGATGGCTGTCATGGTTCGCTGGTATGTGGCTCCTGCATTTTTGAGGCCAAAAGGCATCACAGTGTAATAAAAATTTCCGATTGGTGTTCTGAATGCTGTCTTCTCGGCATCCTTGGCAGCCATACGAATCTGGTTGTACCCACTATATCCGTCCATGAATGAGAACATAGAACTTCCCGCAGCTGAATCCACAAGGAGGTCAATATTAGGGAGAGGGAACTCATCTTTAGGACATGCTTTATTCAGGTTGCGGAAGTCTACACAGCAACGGATCTGGCCATTCTTTTTCTTCACAGGTACTATGTTAGAAAGCCATCTGGGGTGCTGAATGGGCTTAATGAAACCAGCCGCTAGCAGCTTCTTGACCTTTTGAGTTATCTGGGCTTCTACATCAGTGTGAAAGACCCTGGCTGGTTGGATTACTGGTCTAACTCCTGGGTCCACATTGAGGGCATGGACTACTAGCCTAGGATCCAGACCAAGCATCTCATCATAGGTCCATGCAAACACATCTGTGTATTCTTTAAGCAAAGCCACCAGCGGCCCCCTTTCTTGTGCTGCCAACTGGCTACTGATGAAAACAGGTTTCTGGGATCCCAGCTCAGCCCCCAAGTTTACTTCCTGCAATTCTTCCTCAGGCTGAATTTGTGTCTTTCTAACTGGTTCCTTTGGGACTTCCTCTTGGGCGATCATACATTCTGGTGGTCCGGGACCTTCCTGCACGATGCACTCAGGCCCCGCGCACCTTCACAAGCGATATATTAATCTTCCCCCGGGTTCCCGTACTACTACACATTCTCGGGATCCTGAGGTGCTGGGCTCCTTCTTTTGCCTTTTTCTTTTCAAGAGGTCCCTTAAGTCATGGGTACCTCCTCCTTCTTCCTCTTCTAAGACAGGTGTTCCTGGGGTCCCTGGCATGGGACTCTCATCATCAGGTTCTAGCTCATCATAAAACATTGTTTCTACGAAGTTTACTTCTCCTTGGCTGAAAGGGTTGTGGTTGGCAGGGATTCTTACAGGCCTCCCATTCAATCTCCCTTTAACACACTGATGGTACGTGGATGGTATAAGGCGGTGCTTATGGAGCCATGGCCGTCCCAGCAGTACATGGTAGGACACCTCTGAGTTGATTACATGAAATCTGGTTAAGGCTACTATTGGCCCCACCCTTAGAGCTAGCTGTATATATCCTTCGGTTGATTCTGCTGATCCTCCAAATCCGGTTATCTCCATGGGAGCCCCCAGGATCCTCCTTCCAACTAAGCCCACGGCTTCCAAGGTACTCAGGGCTATGAGGTTGAGTGATGCCCCTGTGTCTACTAGTGCTCTCCTGATTTGGACACCATTTATGGTTGCCATTAGGTAGAGAGGTCTGCGATGGTCTGGATGCTCAACCTCCATGTCTTCATCAGTGAAAGTTATGGCATTGGTTGTCTCTAGGAAAGCTCGACTGGCATGTGACTCTGCTGTGAAACATTCCATTCCTGAATCTGCTGCTATGGTCATGAGAGATTCCGTGGCCACCCTCCTTGCTTCTGGTCCAAATCCCAGCTGGTTGAATAGTGATCTGAATTTGGGATTCTTCTGGAGGGTCCTGACTGTGTTTGGGTGAAAGGATCCTTCTGGCTCTTCTGCTTCTGCCGGGTTCCCATGGATTACCACGGCTACCACCCCTTTTCCTTTGTGGTTGGGCAGGGGGTTCCTTTGTACTTCTGGTTCCTTCTGGGTGAGTTCCAGAGTTCCTTCTTTCAGCTTCCTGTGAAAAAGCCTGCGGAGGGTCCAGCAATCCTTGGTGGAATGCTTAACATAGTTATGAATCCTGCAAAACAAAGGATTTTTCCTTTCTTCCTCGGTTGGTGGCCTGGACACAGTGAATGGCCTAACCACTCCATCCCCAATCCATTTGTCCAGGACGTGGTTTAATTCTTCTTCAGTACATGGGATCACCGGTGGTTCCTCGAATGTTTTTCCATCAGGCCTCTTCCTTTTTTCTCCTACCGCTGCTGTCATGGCTTGGGATGCTGGCACCCTCTTTGCCCTCATAGTTTGTGCTGTCCTTCTTGTTCTTTGTAACAGGTCAGCAAACTGTGTAATACATAAATTTTCGAGGTTGAGTCTGTAATCGAAAAGCATGTTAGAGACACAGGTCTCTACGAGCTCTTTTTCTTCATGGTCCCCATAACAGTCTAGGGACACGTCTTCAAATCTTTTGATGAACTGGACAGGGTCCTCTCCAGGCCTCTGCCTTACCATCTGAAGGCTTTGGAAAGTGACCTTGTCCTCACCAGGATAATATTTTGCACAAAATCTTTCCATCATTTCATCCCAGGTTTTAATGGACCCAGGTCTTAGTGTGGTGTACCAAGTGTATGCTCTGTCCACTAGGGACTTAGCAAACTCTCTTAGGCACAGCTCCCGGTCTCCTGCGTAGGGACCCATAGTGTGGACAAATCTACTCACATGTTCTACTGCACTTCCATTCCTTCCATCAAAAGGATGGAACTTTGGTGGCTCATATCCCTTGGGGTATGGTTTGCCAAGGAGTTCTGGTGGGAATGGGGGATCCCGAGAAAATTGCTTGGGGGTCCCAGAAAGTTTTTCCCTATCTTGCTCTAGGAGGGCACTGACATCTGCCAGTGTTAGGTATTGGGGGTTAATTCCTCCTCCCACTGCTGACCCTCCCTCTGGCTGGGTTCCATTTTGGTTGCCCACATGAGGGGCATTGTCTCTGACTTCCTGTGTCTTGCCTTCTTTAAGAAGGCGAACTTCTTGTTGTAAATCTTTCAATATTGCAGTCATCTGAGCTACAGGGTCTAGCTCCTGCCTTGCGTTTCTCTGTTCTGACACTGCTTCGTGCTCCGCTAGGGGCACCTCGCCTCTTTGTCTGGAGGCCACTTCATTTTCTCCCACGGGTTCAGAGGCCGTGGGTGGCATATTAGCACCTTTACTGTTCCTTTGTCTTGGAGGCATGTTCTGCGAAGGGATTGCTTCCTCCCTTTCCTTTACCCAGTCCCCAGCGGAGTCGCCAAAATGTGAGAGTGCTTTTTCTTCAGCACTATGGCCCAAGGATCCTGGGCCGTGTGAGGTATTTTTGGTGGACTGGGATCGATTCTCCGCAGCTAATGGGGCTGTTTTAAGAATCGATTGGTGCACAAAACAAACTTCCTACAATAGGAAAACAGCTAAAAAGCATATTCGTATTGAATGACAAATTAACAGTAAAGGAAATGTGCAATAAATGAAATATAATGTAAAGAACACGTTGGGGATCCTTGAATTAGTGGAGTGTATTTCATTAGTTTCCTTTAATTGTGATTACAATTGCTTACTAGGACATGATGCAAGGTTCAACTGGGCTCAAAAGTCACAGACTTTGATAGCTATTCAAGCTTCAAAGACTTGCAAAGTTTGAGCTTGTTGAATCCAAGCGTGTACTGTAGTAGCAATTGCTGGGATACCGGGAACAAATTCCCCTGTTTTCTCTTCAGTTTTACAGAGTCTCTTCTTTTACAATTTTTATGGGACCTCCGGAAAAAAAAACACTTGTGAATGCTAAAAAACGTAAAAATAAGAATGAATCCTTTTCTTTCTCTGAATCCCTCCTTTTATAGCACAGTTTCGGGCCTCCGGGGTACTGATGATTTCTCCCTTTTGCCCCTTAAAGTTTGTCCTATGCCTGATTGTTTCAGGATCATGTCTTTTCCCTTTTCTTCATAGTTTCTCTCTTTTTGTTGCGACCAGATGAAAGTCTCCCAGCTAGCTTCCTATTTCCAGATTTCCTTGTTGGCTGTCCTGAGGCTTTTGGCTTTTGCTTCAGCTTTTCCAGTTGTACTTTCCTTGTCTTTTTTCTCCAAATGGTGGGAGCCAAGTTCCTGCGTTTTGCCTTGTACTTCCACTGTGTGTCTGGGTCATAAGGCCCGCGTGCCTTTTGTCTCCTTTCTTACTTCGAATCTGTTTCATTTTTATTTCGCGCGTCCAGGGATCCTCTACCTCTGGGGAGCTTTTGGACGTCCTGACCCAATTCTGCTTCCTGGGCTTTTCTTCTTTGGCTTGCTGGCTTTACCGGTTTCTTGGGCCCTTCTTTTTGTGGACCTCCAGATCAGATCCTCTGGGCTTCTTCCCCTTTTCTTCCTTTTTTTCTTTTTCTTTCCACCTTTTATCATTTCTTTCTTTTACTATGTGAGATGGGCCCAATATCTTTTCCATCTCTTTGGGCCTTCTTTGTGACTAAATTATTTTGAACCTCAACAGACGTTAAATGATTTGAAGAAGAAAATAATGGAAGGATTGAATTTTGTTATGACATAAAGATTATTTATCGTTACCCACAAGAAGTCCTTCATGAACGGATAAATTACGGGTATATGGCGATCAAAGAAAACAAACATGTAAAGATCATGTTTAATAGGATCCATAAAATGCCCCAAGTAAATGCTGCTGAGTTGTACGTAAGTTCAGAGTCGCTTGCAGAAGTTGATATTGAGAAGGTGTAACAAACAACTACATCTTTACAATTTACAGCCCTAGATGATGGATGCACTACAGTGGGAGGCTATACAATGGGAAGTTATACGCTCCCATCTCAAGATTATGCTGTTAATACTGGTGAAACACTCCAACCTCAAGAGACACATTTAGGGGAGGAAGACAAATACAAAGATCATGCTGCAAATAATGTTGAAAATATTGATGATATGGATGAGTACAAAGAGAGGATTGAGCGAGGCAACTTTGACAAGGATGTGGATGACCATGAACTCGTTCCCAATTTTGAAGAGGAAAATATAGAGTACCATGATGAAGGTGATGCAGACGATGATATTGGCGTCTAGCATAATACAAATACGACCACTGCCTACACACCTCCTGCCGAGTCATTCTACGCAAATACTTGGAAAAATATGGTTGATCCTTCACATCTTCAGATACCATTTGTTTATACTTGGGAAGATGGGATGCATTTTAGTAAAGGGTTGACTTTTGTAAATAAAGAGGCAGTGAAGCGTGCATTGATAATATACGCAACAAATGATAATAGAAATTTTATTATCCAGAGGTCGACCAAAATTAAATTGTGCGCTGCATGCATTGACACCAACTGCAAGTGGTACGTTGGGGCATTCATAAAGGCTAAACTTAATGGTTTGTGGATAGTCACGTCTTATGTGGGTCCACATAGTTGTATACCCTTTGGCCTGTGAAGAGACGGTAAAATGATGGATTCTAATTTTGTTGCATCAAAAATTGTGGGAAAATTGCGACAAAATCACATTGCTCATATTGATGAGCTCTGGGAGATCATACATACTAAGTATAAGCATGAGCTTTCTTACTATAAGGTATGAGACGCAAAACAAAAGGCAATTGCTAAGATATTTGGGTATTGGGAGGAGTTTTACCAAAGGTTACGAAAGTTGTTATTGGCATACTTGGATCAAGATTCGGGTACCTAGTATTACTATTACACCATACCTAGAGGCATAGATGGTACTGTGTTACTGCGCTATGTATTTTGGGCATTCGCTCCATGCATTGCTGCATTCAAATATTGCAGACCAGTGATCAGTATTAATGGGACTCATTTGTATGGTAAATATCGAGGGGTGTTGATGATTGCAATGGCAACTGATGCTAGCCAAAAGGTTTTGCCTCTCGCCTTTGATGTTGTGGACAAGGAGTTAGGGCCTAGTTGGGGTGTGGTTTTTAGAGTATCTTAGGAGTTCGATAAGGCATGTGATACTTGATGAGGGCATTTGCATTATTTCTGACAAACATAAAGGTATCAAATGCGCCATTGCAAAGTGGCCTAAAGGTGATAACAGAAGCCCACAGGTATTTCACCGATATTGCCTTCGACATGTTGCTAGCAACTTCAACACACATTTTGATGACTCGACTCTAAAGGCATTGGCCTTGAAAGCTGGATATGCAACTCATGAAACTAAATTTGAGTCCATAATGCAAACCATTAAGGACGTTGAGATTAATGCACTAAGGGGTGTAGAACTTGATAATCCCAATATTGCACGCTATATGCCATACACATATCTAATGAGTTTGGATCTGGACAAATGGACCTAGTCACATGATGGTGGAAGACGTTACGGGGCAATGACAACCAATATCTTTGAGTGCTTTAATGGGGTACTTAAAGGTGCCCGCGGTTTGCCCATTGTTGCAACGGTTGAGTTCACTTAGTGCAAACTTGTTGCATATTTCCATGATCGACATAAAGAAATTACTTCTGATCTCTCTCAAGGTAAGGTATGAAGTGATTATGCAATGGGGATCTATAACAAAAAATGAGCAGAAAATTTCAGGACACACTCTGAGGAATTTTAATCATGAAATTGGTGTATATCAATATGAAATTGGATCATCCCAAATTGACGAACGACACGATTTGGTGTATGTTTCTCTACTAGGTGGAAACATACAAGCGGCACCGTTGCCGTCCACACGGCCCTCCTTGCAACGCACGACGGCGGAAGGTCCTTTAATTCGGTTGCATACGACTGCCACACCACCTACAATAGCCCAAAAACAAGTATGCAACACATTAGGCAACTATGTTTATATTTCAAAGTTCACCAAACGTATATCTTGTTCCTAAACATGTTAGACAAGGTATTTTCATACTTGGCTTGGCAACATTGAAGCTATTTGTCGGCGATACCTGTCCCTGAAGATGTGGGCAGGCCTGCTTTTCTTGTTTGGGACCCACAACCACCTACAACAATCAAGAACAAGGGATTAATATCTAGAACTTTCCTACTAAGATAATGTTATGACTAAAACTATAATGTAATCACATATAACTACTAAGATAATCTTATAGATATTTACTCAATTAATAATATCACTAGAATAAGAAACAGTCCTTATAAGGTAGAGACTTACTTTAGGTACAGAGGACCACGCGCTGGAGGACCATAAGCACCCACTGGCGGGCCACGCTCAACTGCTGGGCACAAATAGGGGAACCTGGCCCATGCCCAATACTAGACCAACAGTAAGCACCCATCAATCTAATTGGCGTTCTTATCGCTTGCCTTGCATAGCTCTTGGTACAACCATGCAAGGCATGCACTTCCCCAACTGTACCTTCATGGGTTATGAAGGTCTTCCAATTGCTGCACCCATATTAGATGCACCCTATCACCGAATTTGTCCATGAATATTGTGTCCCCCAGTAGCGCTAGGATGTAGTATCGTGCGTACTTATGCAGCTGATCCTCTTCGGCATTAGGCAGCAATGGATTAGCAACTTGCTCCAAAAGCCGTTTGATGAGAATCCTCTGGCTAGTAAGTTGCTTATGCTACTCTTGATTTATAGGTTGAAAGCCAAGGAACTCCTGGCACACATTCACCCAATTTTTCTATGTGCTCATTGTTATAGCGTCACCATCAACAGGAAGTCTGAGAAGAACATCCACATCCTGCAATGTGATGGTGACCTCACCATGTGGCATGTGGAAGGTGTAAGTCTCGGGCCGCCATCGCCCCACTAAGGCCGTTATTAGGTCATGGTCAATCTCTCTACCCGGTTGCCTCAAGAGTCCCTCCAAACCCAATGCCTTAATTATGTCAACGACTCGGTCGTCCACCATTGGCTCTTGGTTGGAGAACTCTTTAGTATGGCTATGGCAAGTGAGGGACCTTGGATCCTCCACAAAACGGAACCATGGATTAATATATGGACAGCAAGTGCATGTACATTGTATGAATTAAATGCGTGTACATTCATTAAATCTTTAGTGCTGTGTTTTACCTGCCCATTCCAAATAGCTCTTGATCGATGGGTGGGCTGCAAATTTAACATCGACGCGTCAATAAGGCCAGGTTGCGTATGGTTGATCCGTCCAGCATTTGCAGCAGCCATACTGCACAAGAATGATAAGCAATTAGCATGTAATAGATATGATTGGAAAAAAAAAAAAATCTAAGAAATATTCTCAAAAAACAACAACCAATCATCACTCCACTATAATTGACATTTTAAGTCAGACAAAAAGGATTTTTCTAGAATAGATTTATGCCCGAAATAAAGATGATATGATAGGATATACAAGAAATATACAAATTTATTCTCCATACTACGAAATTGAGAGATAAGCTTAAACATCCCATTACTCAGCTATTGCAGGTCAATTAGATTAAAGATGGGTAATTTCCCTGGTTTT
This sequence comes from Quercus ilex subsp. ballota, assembly GCA_032727855.1. NCBI lineage: Eukaryota > Viridiplantae > Streptophyta > Magnoliopsida > Fagales > Fagaceae > Quercus > Quercus ilex. Next base: position 57,815,050 of record CM064915.1, read on the forward strand.
TATACACTTATCATGTGTTTTTCATCTTGACACACTATTCAGACTTCGCAATTCTAGAATGCATCGTAAATAGCCTGACAGCAGAGCTCTTGTTCTAAATTAATCCATTCTATGTTCCTATTCATGCCATCAATAGCTTCAATAGTCATTTTGCAGCCAGTGATTTCAGGTTAATCGTAACTGCACAGTGTAAAGGCATCAGCAATGACAGATCATCAGAAGTCCCAAGCATGAACTCCTGAAAGGTTTCCTCACATCCTAAATAAGATCCAGCAAACCTCAGAAACTGAAAACATGTAGCATCCATATTGATAACCATCACAAACTTTTCAATGTCCAAATTAAAGGGCAAAATCACATCCACAAAATATAGTTGAAAATTGAAACCAATCATATTTTAAAAAGAATCAAAATCTAGGAAACTCAGTTTATTGAGACATCTGACAACAATAAGAAATGTTAGAAGAATAACTTCAATGCAGTCAAGCATATGAGCTTTGCCAACAGTGGAAAATTGGGTAAATAAATTACACTTATTGCCAACATCAGGAGGTTATGGAAGTCATGTTAATCAGTGGCAAATAATCAAGAAAAATGCTGATGCTCTAAAACAGAAACCGTCTCCTGAGAGGAAACAGTGATAAGGACAATACGAAGGTCAATATATTACATATGTCAAGGAATCAAAGGATATCATAGAATGAAATTTACCATTCCTCTCATTTATGTTTGTTTTATCATATTCCTGAAATATACTACTTCTGTATGTAGAAATGCCCGGCCATCACATAGCAGTTTCACGTGGTTCAACCACGTCACAGACAGAAACACATCTCTTTCTGTAAACTAGCAGGGGCTACATTGCTCAAGCTCTTATCCTACATTCAAGTGGACCAACATCCTCTTCTCCTAGACCTATGTTCAAGGGAATAAGTTGCTTGGGCACCCTCTCTAGTCTCCTTTCTTCAGTATATTCTCAGCAACTCTCCTTTCTACCTTTCTCATGCTTTAAGAGGAGAAATTTATTAAGGTTTACACTACATGTTTGACAGATTTTTACACAATGCATTATTTTATTGCTCACTGACATAGCCATAAGATCAAGACACTCACAGCATACTAGCAATTTTGCAGGTTTACTGATTTTTTTTTTCAATAAGTATTAGTTTTGCAAGTTTACCGACAAAAGGATCAAAAAGTACAAGCTGAGACTAATGGGTACACAAGGAGGCCTAACCAAGAATGAGAACTACAAGAGGTGGATATGCATTACAAATGCTATCGAATGCAGAATGCAGGAATAAGCACCACTCATGCATTCAGAGGTCTCTAAGTCAATTACCCATGGTAAGGACATGTAAATGGTTACGCAAACAGTAGTAACAAGAATAGCATCAACAACCATAAGTAGATCCACAGTCTTTTTAAAACATGTTTCTTTTAAATTCCATAGTAGTATAAACCATAGCGTCTTTGTTTAGGACAGTACTAAAAGAAACACATCATTTAAGCACCTAAACTTGTTGATCCACATGCCCTGACAATAAACATGTGATTGAGCATGTGAACACAGTATGTTTGTTTAGCAAGATCACATATACTGAAACCAATTCCCTCTCAATAAATTAGCGTCTGGTCATCAATATTAAGGTTAAATGTAGCACACAAACCACCAAAGACCATGTAGCTTGAACAAGGGAATTAAGAACATGATCTGGGAATGGTAATATGTTCACAACATGATCTCGAGTATGTATGGTTGTTCATATTAAGTTTTATGCCAATTGGAGACTTTTAAGTAAGTTAAATTAAGTTCACAAGTACACTGATTTACATTAACTTGAATTTGTAAGAGTAATGAAATACTAAGAAATTAGAGACTTAAAGCTTGGTTTTGGATTATTATATTAGATTTTCATTTGATGTCACTATCCATTGATATGTGTCTTAATACTTGAGCAAATTTATTATGGCTTGATTCAATGGTTTAATACCTGAAAGAAACACATGTACTTCAGTATCCCAACAAATATATAAATATATATATATATATATCTCCAATTTCTCCATTCTTAGTAACAATTTACCATAACTGACCAAATCAAACTTAGATCAAAGTAAATTTTGATCAACAAAGCACTAAAATTAAATCCTCAACAAATATAAACAAACCCAGAAACATAATCCGATTCCACGGCAAATATAAACCAACCTAGAAACCCAGAAACATAATCCGATCTAAAAAAACAATAAAGTTTTGATCTTTTTTAACAGTTCTATTAGAAATTCAAAACATAAACCAAAATAGAAAAAAACGAATTGAAACCAAAGTTTCTTTGATTTTTCCCACTGTTTCTTGGCAACCAAATTTGAAGCGACTCACCCTTTTTTTTTTTTTAGTTTTGAGAGACCGTGTAGACCGAAAGCTCTGTGAGTGAGAGTGGAGACTTTATCAAAGCTCTGTACACCTCGCTGTGGCTTTATTAAATCTTTCAGCGAAGGTGATGAATGTGAAATAGACTGAGTGAGAGAAGAGGGTGAGTGAGAGAGGCGCCGAAGTGTGAGAGTGAGAGGGTGAGTGAGAGCGTGAGACTAGTCTGTGTGAGAGAGAGGGTGAGTGAGAGTGGAGAGTGAGAGGTGTTAAATTTGAAAAAACCCCTATTTGAAACCGAGTTTTAGAGACTCGATTTCCCGGTCTTCCATGTGGTTCAACCATGTCACAGCTAGATCGCCACGTGGACACCACGTAAGAAATCGAGTCTCTAAGACTCGATTTCCAGGTAGACCTCAGGCTAGGTCAAATTTGATCAAAACATGAAAACCGAGCCTCAAAGACTCGATTTATAGGCCCAAAATCGAGTCTTTAAGACTCGAGATGTTAGTAAATAATATAGTTTGAGAACCGGGCCTACTAACTAAATAGTTGGGAAATCATGGTTAAATTCCAATTTTGGTATGTTTTGGACTTAGTTGGTATTATCACAAACCTCGGTGGTTTGTGGAATTTTGCCTTTATTTTATTTTAATTTTGAGGCTTATTAATCAACTATTTTGGTTTTATTGTTTCTCAAAAAAAACTATTTTGGTTATATAAAAAAAAATTAATTTTTTTTAAAACAACCTTTTATGGAAATTTAAAAAGTTGCTAAAAACTAAAAAAATTAATAATTTTTAAAAAAAATATTTCCTTAATCAATGTTCTTAGAGTTGGCATCGGTTAACTTTTTATTTTTATTTTTGTTTCAATTAGTTAATTTGCCATTTTTAAAAAAAAAAATAGTGTGAGTTGGGTTAAGGATTTGGTTTGATATTTTTTTATAATATAATTGTTTTAATAAGTGTGAATGAAGATTTAAACATTGATTTTTCTTACGAAGAAAATCAAATAATATCATTGAACTACGAAGTTCTTGGCTTAGAACTTGGCATCGATGAATAGATTTTTTGTGTTTGTGTGTGAGTTTTGTTTTGAGGAAAATAATTAATTTTGATTGCATTTACTAACAAACTTGTATTTATCTATTTTAAGCATAGGGTTAGAATGTTGGGTTTAAATATTTTTAGGAGCTAAAGGTTATATAGGGATTTTGCCTTAGGTAAAGTAACCACGAACTAAATAAAGTTCTTGTGTTTATGCATGTTAGTAGACATGGTTTTGAAATTATATTTTTTAATAACATCTCGAGTTTCTAAAACTCAATTTAGGGCTTATAAATCGAGTCTTAGAGACTTGGTTTTCATGATCTGACTTGGCCCTTCTTCACGTGGCGTCCACTTGGAAATCGAGTCCCTAAACTTGATTTATAACTCAAATCAAAAGAAACAATAAAAAAAACTGATATTAGTTAGATCTGATGGTTAGGACGTGAGACACGGCATGGACTCTTCTTTCGTCGCAAGTGCTTTCTTTTGCTCCTCACTAGACCTCTATGAAAAACAAGAGGATGAGGATGCATCACCAGCTGCTCCACCAGTGCAGCAGGATGCATCACCAGCTGCCACACCAGTGCAGCACAGCATGCCACTCAGTGCAGCAGCCAGTGCATCAGGTGATGCAGACCCAGCTGCCACAATTAGTGCAGCACAGATTGGTACTCAATGCAGCAGCACTGGAACAACTAAGACAAGAAATTCAAGATCAAATTCAAGTAGAAGTCCAGATTACTTCTCAGAGTTGAAGAAAGTGAAGACTTGTAATTATTCCTCTAAACGACAGTGTGATTTGCTTGGTCTGCTTGATGAGTACACATAAACGGCATGTAGTTTTTCTTGATTCTTGATTAGTTAGTTTGTTAGCTTTAAGTCAGACACGTGAGAGAGTTAGTTATGTTTGTTTCATTGTGTTCACACGTGTTTGTGATTGTTAAGTTAGTATATATATACATTTGTACAGCTACAGAATCAATTCAATGAAAATAGTTTTTTCATCCAAAATTTCATATGGTATCAGAGCGATTTCTTAAGCGCTTCTAATTTTCTTAGGGTTTCTCAGATCAATTTTGGGAACTCTCTCTGTTTCTCTCATTCATCACCTTCATCTCCTTCGAGATTTTCTTTTGCTCTCTGTTCTTGTTTTTCATATCAAAGAGCATTGTTATCTTCTTCATTTTTTTTTCTCCACCATTATTGTGTTCTACAAGCTTTTCAAGTTTTTTTTTTAATGGCAGAAACAGCAACAGTCAATACTTCCACTACAGAAGCTTCGTCTTCTTCACAAGATTTGTATAATCTTAGCAATCCTCTGTTCTTGCATCCTGGGGAAAATCCAGGAGCACTTCTCACTTCTCAACCATTGATTGGAGGTGAAAATTATCCTGCTTGGGCGAGATTAGTGAGAAAATCTCTGATTGGCAAGAACAAGCTAGGATTTATTGATGGATCTTTAACCATCTCTTTACCATTGGTGAATTCTCTAGAGCTTGCTCAAGCATGGATTCATGCTGATAATGTAGTTGGCACCTGGCTTATCAACTCTGTATCACCAAAGCTCCAAGGAAGCATTATCTATAGAGATACTGCTTTGGAGATTTGGACTGACCTTCGAGACACTTTCAGTCAAGGAAATGGAACCAAGATCTTCAATATCCAGAAACAAATTGCTGAGATTCATCAGGGAGAGCAATCACTCATTGATTACTTTACTCAGCTCAAAATTTTGTGGGATCAATTGCAGAATTTGAGTCCATTTCCCCAGTGTACTTGTGGTCAGTGCATGTGTGGAATTAATCAAAGGTTGAAGAATCTTCAAACCAAGGAATCCACCATGAAATTTCTTATGGGAGTGAATGATGCCTTCTCTCAAGTAAGAACTCAGATCTTATTAATGGATCCCTTGCCTTCTGTCAATAAGGCTCATTCTTTGTTCATTCAAGAAGAAATGCAGAGGTTTGTGCATAATGTTGTTAGAGTTGAATCCACTGCCTTAGCAACCAAGAACTCAGGAACTAACTTCAAAGGCAAAGACAGGCCCTTATGCACTCACTGTGGAAAGCTAGGCCATACTGTGGACAAATGCTATAAGTTGCACGGCTTCCCACCAGGATTCAAGTTCAAGAACAATAAAAATGCTATTGCACATCAAGTTTCAACGAATCTTGAACTACTTCAAGGCAACACCTCTACTGGAGTCACTGATTTTGTTCCATCCATGTCAGTATCTCAAGCTCCAGCCTTCACTCGTGACCAATACCAGCAACTTCTGACCTTAATTGGTTCCTGTTCTACGCAACAGTTTCCTAAAGGTCAAGAACCTCATGTTACCAATTTTGTGACCTATCCATCAAATGTTGTTGCAGGTACTTCTATCAACTTCAAGCATTCTATTTTCTCTGCCAAAATTGTTAATAGAAGAGCTTATAATCTTCATACATGGGTCATTGATACTGGTGTAAGTGATCACATAGTATGTTCCATTCATTTGATGACTTCTTATACTGAAATTTCACATACTATGGTTGAACTGCCTAATGGGGAAGCAGCTCTTGTTACACACATTGGTACCAATCAACTTTCCTCCCATATAACCCTTAGTAATGTTCTTTGTGTGCCATCATTTACCTTTAACCTTCTGTCAGTCAGTGCCTTAACAAAATCCCAACCTATATGCTTGGTTTTCTTGTCTCAATTTTGTTTTCTGCAGGACCTTACATGTTGGAGCACGATTGGAATGGGTAAAATGCATGATGGTTTGTACTTGTTGCAAGATTCAAGCCTCTCCCAAGCTACCACATCACTTTCTAATTTCCTTTCCAAGTAGAATTTCAAGTCCTTCTCTGCTGTTTGCTTTTCTTCTCTCTTTACAAATGTGTTTTCTCTTTGGCATTCAAGACTTGGGCACCCCTCTGATGTCAAGGTTCATTCTTTAAGTAGCACTTTACCTTTCCTTAAGAATTGTTGTAATAAGCTTTGTACTATTTGTCCTTTGGCAAAACAAAAAAGAATTCCTTTTCCCTTCAATAATAATAAGTGTGCTTGCTCTTTTGATCTTATTCATATGGATGTATGGGGTCCCTTTTCTGTTTTAACTTCTAATGGTCATAAGTATTTCCTAACCATTGTTGATGATGCTTCTAGAGCAACTTGGGTTTTCTTGCTCAAAGCAAAATTTGAAGTTAGACCTCTCATTGTCTCTTTCTATAACATGGTTCTCACTCAATTTGGAACCAAGATTAAATCCATTAGATCTGATAATGCTTTAGAGTTTAATTTTAATGATTTTTACAACTCCAAAGGGATTGTTCATCAATTGAGTTGTGCTTACACTCCACAACAAAATTCAATTGTGGAGAGAAAGCATCAACACATCCTTGCCACTGCCAGGGCATTGCAAATTCAATCCAATGTTCCTCTCTCTTTCTGGGGTGACTGTGTCCTCACTGTAGTCTACCTTATAAATAGGCTTCCATCCCCTTTCCTAAATCATAAAACCCCTTTTGAACTTTTGTTTCACAAACCTCTTTCCTATTCACATCTTAGAGTTTTTGGCTGCTTGTGTTATGCTGCCAATCTCACTCCTCATAAACACAAATTCACACCTAGAGCTAGAAAGTGTGTTTTTCTAGGATATCCTTTCAATGTCAAAGGCTATAAAATGTTTGATGTTGATTCTCACACTACTTTTCTGTCTAGAGATGTTGTGTTTCATGAGTCCAGCTTTCCTTTTGCTTCAGATGCCTCTTCTCCATCTGTCACTCTTATTCCTCTACCTATCTTCCATTCACCTTCTTCCTCTGAATCTATTGTTGTTCCTCTCTCTATTCCTTCTTCTTCCTCTACCATTTCTGATGACACTATTGTCCAAATCCATCAAGATTTTGATGAAGAAGTTCATGAGTTTCCTGATGCAACTGATGTCCCTGTTGCATCTGAGTTTCTTGAAGCAAATGCTGTTCCTGATGCATCTGCTTTACCTGCTGTTCTTAGAAGGTCTGCCAGACTTTCTAAACCACCCTCTTACCTTAAGGCTTATCACTGTAATCAAGTCAAATCAGCAGCCATTCCAAGCTCCTCCAATCATGTTTCAGGTACTTCTCATCCCCTTCACTCCTATCTATCTTACACTAATCTGTCCCAGCCTTATAAATCTTTTTGCTATGCCATTTCTTCCATCATTGAACCTAATTTTTACCACCAAGCTGTTGGTAACCCCAAGTGGCAGGCAGCCATGGATGCTGAGATTTTAGCTTTAGAAGCTAATCAAACATGGACTATTACTTCCTTGCCACCTGGTAAGAAACCCATTGGTTGTAAATGGGTCTATCGAGTGAAGTACAAATCAGATGGTTCAGTTGAGAGGTATAAGGCCAAATTGGTTGCCAAAGGTTTCACCCAAAAGGAGGGGTTGGATTACATTGACACTTTCTCACCAGTTGCCAAAATGGTGTCTGTCAAAGCTATGCTTGCTGTGGCTGCTGTGAAAGGTTGGTTTCTCAGTCAACTTGATGTTAACAATGCATTTCTCCATGGAGATTTGCATGAGGAAGTTTTTATGTCACTTCCACTAGGCTTTCATAGCAAGGGGCAGCCTCTATTTCAGCAGTCTAAGCATTCTCACAGCAAGGGGGAGCAGTAGCCTCAGTTGGTTTGTAAACTAAATAAATCACTATATGGTCTCAAACAAGCTTCTAGAATGTGGTTTTCTAAGTTTTCAATTGCCTTAGTTGATCTTGGTTTTGTTCAATCCAAGGCTGATTACTCATTGTTCACTAGGCAGCAAGGAGATTCATTTATTGTATTGCTGGTTTATCTTGACGATGTTCTAATTGCAAGTAATGATAAAAAGGGAGTTGAGGAGTTTAAAGTTTTGTTAGACCAGAAGTTTAAGTTGAAGGATTTAGGGGACTTGAAGTATTTTCTTGGTTTAGAAGTAGCAAGGACAGCCAAGGGCATTTCCTTATGTCAAAGGAAATATGCTCTAGAGATTTTGGAAGATGTTGGACTGTTAGGATGCAAACTAGCCAAGGTTCCTATGAATCCTACTTTGAAACTTAGTAAACATGAAGGTGATGTGTTACATGATCCTAGTTAATACAGGAGGTTGATAGGGAGGCTGCTATACTTAACCATTACTAGGCCTGACATTACTTTTGCTGTTCACAAGCTCAGTCAGTTCATGGCAACACCTAGAAAGCCTCATTATGCCGCTGCACTTAAGGTACTTCACTACCTCAAGAATGAACCAGGGAGAGGAGTATTCTTTTCTGCACAATCAGAACTCCATGTCAAAGGTTTCAGTGATGCAGATTGGGCATCATGTCCAGATACACGAAGATTTGTTACAGGTTACTGCATTTTCCTTGGAGACTCATTGATTTCTTGGAAATCAAAGAAACAAGCTACTGTGTCAAGGTCTTCAGCTGAGGCAAAATACCAGGCCATGGCTGTGGCAACTTGTGAAATTGTGTGGATACTTTATTTGTTAAGAGATCTGCAGATTAGACATGATAAGGAGGCAATGTTGTTTTGTGACAGCCAATCAGCTTTGCACATAGGTTCCAATCCAGTTTTTCATGAAAGGACAAAGCATATAGAGATTGATTGTCACATTGTAAGAGATAAGGTGTTGGCTAAAGTGATTAAATTGAATCATGTGAGAACACATTGTCAATTGGCAGATTTATTGACTAAAGCATTAGGCCATAAACAATTCTCTGTGTTAACGTCCAAGATGGGATTGCTTAACCTCTATTCTTCCTCAGTCCATCTTGAGGGAGAGTATGAAAAACAAGAGGATGAGGATACATCACCAGCTGCTCCACCAGTGCAGCAGGATGCATCACCAGCTGCCACACCAGTGCAGCACAGCATGCCACTCAGTGCAGTAGCCAGTGCATCAGGTGAAGCTGCCACACCAGTGCAGCACAGCATGCCACTCAGTGCAGCAGCCAGTGCATCAGGTGATGCAGACCCAGCTGCCACAATTAGTGCAGCACAGATTGGTACTCAATGCAGCAGCACCGGAACAACTAAGACAAGAAATTCAAGATCAAATTCAAGTAGAAGTCCAGATTACTTCTCAGAGTTGAAGAAAGTGAAGACTTGTAATTATTCCTCTAAACGACAATGTGGTTTGCTTGGTTTGCTTGATGAGTACACATAAACGGCATGTAGTTTTTCTTGATTCTTGATTAGTTAGTTTGTTAGATTTAAGTCAGACACGTGATAGAGTTAGTTATGTTTGTTTCATTGTGTTCACAAGTGTTTGTGATTGTTAAGTTAGTATATATATACATTTGTACAGCTATAGAATCAATTCAATGAAAATAGTTTTTTCATCCAAAATTTCATAACCTCTCACATGGCATGGACTCTCTTCTTTTGTTTGTTCTTTGCAAAGTCTTTTTTGGTTCCCATTTGTGAAGTATGTAGAGTGAAGCAAGTGTATTTTGGTGACTAAGTGTATCTTATAGAAGTAAGAGCATCTCCAACAAATTTGGTATCCGGCTTTATTAGCTAAAATTTGGACAGTACAAAAATTTAAAAAATTAGAGAATGCTCTAAGTGGTTGCCAACTGTGTATCTAAGCTAGTGTGACTTGTGAAGTGTACTGTCAACTCTTTTTTTATTTTTGGGAGAAGTGTATTGTCAACTCAATTGTTCTTTGCAAAGTCTTTTTTGGTTCACATTTGTGAAGTGTGAAGTATTTTTTTTTTTGGGAGAAGTGTACTGTCAACTCAATTGTTCTTTGCAAAGTCTTTTTTGGTTCACATTTGTGAAGTGTGAAGTATGTAGAGTGAAGCAAGTGTATTTTGGTGACTGAGTGTATCTTATAAAAGTAAGTGGTTGCCGTGTGTATCTAAGCTAGTGTGACTTGTGAAGTGTACTATCAACTCAATATTTTCAAATAAAAGTTCGTTCACGTGTTGTCTTCTTTTGTTCGAGTAATTCTTAGGTATTTTCAGAGTACAGAGAATGACGCTTCCTCCTCTCACATTTATGGTGGGATCTACTCATTAAATTCATGGTGGAGTCTATCATAAATGTAAAAAAAAGAGCACCATTTTACTATACTCTAAGACTACCTAAAAATTTTCTCTTTTGCTCAACACTGAGCTGTTCGTTTTCCCATCTTCTTTACCACTTCTCGAGGAGGGAAAACAAAGTTTAGAGGGGACACAGTCAGAAACTCTTATTAACTCAGTAAACTGAATACACATAAAGTACAAAACTTATAAAGTTCCAAGGCCAGCTACAAAAAGCTGGCCATAGACTGAAGCCACAACACATGTAGCTAAGGAAAAAGGACACCTATATAAAAAGTTAACTCCGGCCATAGACGATAGCTACAAAGCTAAAGCATTTGAAGTACCATTTTGTTTGTCACAAAAACAATATTGTGAACAACTACATGTTACTTGATTGTTAGACCTCTTGTATGGAATCAGTGATTTAGCATATAAGAAATCTGTTGCACAAGGAATAACAATATTAGTCCTCCGTAATTTATTGAATGGCCTTAGCTTAGCTATGTGCTGCTTCTATTTTGCAATGTTTGGACATCATCCTACACCTTATCGTCCTGTGTAATGTTTGTCCAGTAGCATTTATTGAACCTTAATATTATTTGAATTTCATTTGAAAGTGAAATCTTTTTCCTTCCTTTGCTAATTAGATTTTACTTTTTTTTTTCCACCTCTTCCTCTTATGGGAAATTTAGTGGTTTCATAGGATGTGTGTGTAATGTCAAAAGCTTTTGGGCATTCTAATGAGTTTGAGCTTGAACACTATTTTTAGGCTTGGTTCATGCTTAAGATGAACTTGAACATCTTAGTTTTATTATCGAGCTAAGCTCAAACATGCACTATTTGATAAAACTTGGCTCGTTTACAGCCTTATAATTACTCGAGGTAATTTGTAGAGTAGCATGAGTTTGCCACACTATGTAGTTAGTTAGCAAGAATTGGAAAAAATTGAGGAGAATAACATCTCGAGCCTTTAAGGCTTGAGTTCGGCGAAGAAATTGAGCCTCAAAAACTCGAGTTCTGATTACTGACATGGAGATGTTTTTGCCACATGGAACTCGAGTCTTTAAGACTCAAGTTCCACAGAAGAAGAAGAACGAAGATGACGATGAAGATGAAGAACCAAAAATGAAGGAAGAAGCACTAGATTCGAAGACCTCTCTAGAGAATGCAGATCTGAAAAATCAGAATAGGGGAAGAAGAAGAAGAAGTACTAGATTCGAAAACCTCTTTGGAGAATGCAGATCCGAAGAAGAAGAATCACGGGCTAGAGGAGAGAAGAACATGGGAAGAAGAAGAAGCAGCACAGGCGTTGGGAAAGTAAATGGTGGAACTTGAGTCTTAAAAACTTGAGTTCCACGTGGATTTTTTTTTTCACATTAGCTGCCACCACTTGCAACTCGAGTCTTAAAATCTCATGTTCTATTTTGGAAATCGAGTTTTAGACACTCGAGATGCTAATTTGCTAAATGGTTTTGCAAACTAAACAACTAACTAAAATATTATAAAAATAAGCTGAATGCAAAAAAAAATTCATAATTACTCCAATATTGACTTTGACTAAGCAAATTCTTCAATCAAGCCTCCCTGCTTGGTGACTCAAACCTCATCTCCCTGCCAATCTTTGTCTACCAAATCGGAAGGCACTTTCTTTTTCTTTCGCATATTTATAGGTTATTTAGTTGCTTTATTGTGTTTTAGGTTGTTGGCTACTTCTAATGAGGTTGCTCGGTTCGAAACTGATGGGTTGCTTTTAATGCTCTTCAATTTTCAATTTGCAATTTGCAATTTGCAATCTTACAAACTCATAGGGACTGGTATGAAAAATGTAGCTACATTTATTAATTTTTTTCCTGCGTACATTCTTTGGCATAGAGGTTTTTCTTCAAATTTTGATTTGGACATTACAGTTGCTTAGCCATGTTGGTGGAGCATGTAAGGATGATCATCTTTATGTGTTTCCCTATTTGTTTTAATTTCGTGATGATAGTGTAATTTTTATTACCTGTATGGCTGTATCTGCTGAACATTTTCTTAGTTGCCATGCACTGCATCTGCATATTGTGAACTTTTACTCATGTGAAAGATGCACTATATATATTCCTCAAAATGCAAGGTGGCGGTGGTACAAGAATGGAGAGCGATGGTGGTCGCTATACGGAAGCAGTAGCACTATTGGCTTTTTGAATCTCACAGGAAAATTAGCTTGGTTGCATATACGTTAATCAATAGGAAGAGAAATGTCCCCCCAAATTATATTCCACTTACAAAAATAATTGAATTCTCATTTGATTGAAACTTGCAATGAATTCCCTGTATTACTTTTTCTTCCTTGAAATTCATAATATTGGACTTGAAATAAATAAGTTATATAGTTGGTTAACTTATTTATTTCAAGGGACTCACAATTGATGACTAATGACATTTTGTTGGCATGTCCAATAATGATTTAATTGCAGATTTCTACCTCAAGGGTGATTGCTAGAGTCGACAGCGGACTTAGATTTCAAAATTAATCCAAAATGGACCGAATGGACTGAAGTCACTGAACTGGACTAAATGAACCAAAATAGATCAAAGTGAACCGAAACAGACCAAACAGGATTGATGTACACACCGAATGGCCTGAAGTATACCGAAATGAACCGAAGTGGACTGAATTGGACCAAATAGACAAAATGATCCTAATCCTCACCATATTGATACAAGTATAGCCACAGTCAAATGAATATCCAACATACAATCTCACTCACACACAAAATTGGGAGATTACCTGCCATTTGGTGGTACCAAGGATAGTTCAAAAATCCAGGCGGAGTTCTTCGAAATCCCACACACTAGAATTTTCTTTTCTTCGCATAAATCCATCTTCTATATGTTGATTCCAACCTTCACACCCACTAGATTTAAAATACACACAAAATTAACAACAAACAAACTCAAACTCTCTTATAAAAAACAACAACAAAAGCAACAACAAGAAGAAACTCAAACTAAGCACTTTCTGAATAAGAATCTGTAGTAAATAACCATTAAAATGTGGCAAACAAAATCTTAATCATGAGCTTCTCAATTAAATTTGGGGCCTCAAAAATGTCCTAATTAAAGTATGTAACATGATTTTTCTGTAGGAAACTGACCTAAAACATACGAATCACTATTCAATCTTTCTAACCAAACGAATTCAAAACTCGAAGAAATAATAATTTTTATAGAAGTACTATGTCCACACATTTTTACAACAAATTATAGGTATTAAGTGGTTATTAGTTTTGATTTAAATCTACCATTGATACTTATTTTTTGCCCACAAATAACTGAAAATGTTCCTAAAGTAGCATTTCTATCATTTTTAACCCCCAACCAAAAAAAAAAGTTATCGAGAGAGTGTAAAGTATAAACAGTCACGTTGCTGTAAATGATCATGTGGTTACATTCGTCAGCGACAGCCAGTATTTACACTTCATTATTCTATGCAAACTGGGAAAAAAAAAGGCCACATATAATGTAACCATGCAGAATGCGTCCAGATTCAAAACAAATAAAAAAAAGGCTCTTTATTTCTTCTTGAAACGTTTATCAATAAGAAATACTACACAATATAATAATGAAAATATATCTATCTATATTTGCGCAAGTTTGCATCCCAAGTCAATGGGAATATAAGAAGTCTCCGTCCGTATCTTTCAAATTTCAATCCAATCTTTTGGTTGTTCATACATCAAAGTTAATGGCTCAAAGCACCATTTGCCAGCTCCCACCAACAGCTAGCATAAAGTCATAAACAAAGTCTAATGTCCTGCAAATGCCATCTCCTTCTCAGCAAGCTTTGCTTCTTCCCTGAACTTCTTGTAAATGTCACTCTTATAAAACTTCCTAGTCCTAAGGACTAGAATAACGGAAACCAGAGCACCAGAAAGTGTTACAGCAGCAATTATAATGAAAGACAATCTGAAACACTGAACCCCAGTACAATTCAAAGCTTGCCCAGCCTTCCTTGTGAGTCCCAAAGCAGCTAGTTGCTTTATAGCTTCCCTATCATATAAATGCCCAGTGACTGTCACGTTGAGTACATATAGCCCAATTGGGCTAGCCAGTGTCCCAAAATTGTACAAAGTTGCGTAGTACTTTAGGCCAAAAATTTCAGAAATTGATGTGAACACAACTGACCATTGTGCACCAAAACAAAACCCAATAATCACTGAAGCCACATAGAGACCCCCAGGTGGATGATATGCAACTAGAAGGTGACCAACAAATGCAACAAGGAGGATTATAGTGAGCATGAGAGGGCGAGGGAACTTGTATTTCTTCAAAAGGATTTCAGATACCAAACCTCCCATTACTCTTCCAAGATAATTCCATATACTTACTAGCGACACAAAAGTGCTTATACTTCTCTGTGAGTAGCCGAGAGAAAGTCCCATTTGTCCCAAGTTGTCTATGGCTGTTAATGTGCCACCAACACCAGCAATCACTGTGTAGAAAAGTATCAACATGTCAATGCTGAAGAGTGCTTGGAGTATACTATAGTCCTCACCGCACTGTGGGGGAGTGAATACGTTACTCCAACATGAAACTTGCTTTTCTGTGCTTGGTTCAAGGAGCAAGTTTACTGAGACAGAAGAGGCTTGTGGCAGAGATGGACTAGCCTCGGTCTTTGTCTTGTCTCTGATAACTTGCAGCTGTGAACCATCACTTAGTGCTAATTTCTTGCTCCTCCAAAGCTTAATCTCTTCAACGATAGCGATCCCAAGTGGGAGAAAGAGCAAGAAAAGCACTGCAGCTGCACTACCACCATACTCGCTTTGTGTGAAAGAAACTTTTTGCTCAATTACAATCATAATCAACAGAAACCCCGCGAGTCCAAATGTAATATAAAGGAAATTATAGAACACTTGGAGCTCGTTTGATTGCCTAGCGACCTTCATTAACCGAATAAAAGGTGCAAAAGCAATATTTACCAGAGCCGGAAGCCACCCCACTAACAAAATCAAAGACTTGGGGTCGTTATAATAGAAAGCATGGTATAGTTGTGTGAGAATAGCACCACTAAGGCCAACATATCCCTTTAGAAGCCCGAGTACAATGCCTCGGCTTTCGGGGAAGTTCTTGATGCAAGTAACCATTGCTCCAGTGTTTGCAAAAGCAGTTGAATTAGCACCGAGGCAGATGTACAAGCACATCATCCACACATGGGGCTTAGCCATTTTTTGTGTCACGGCTAGCCATATCATCAAGTACCCAAAAACGTTCATGACTGCACCAACTGATAAAACAAACCATGGGGGTGTGACCTCGGCAAGGAGGCCTGAGAGGACACCAACGTTGGTGCCAACGTCTTTGAAGAAGCTGATCGAATTGAGGGTACTTTGGTCGTAGCCAAGCACTGACTTGAGCACGTTGGAGTATAGTCCAAAGGCATAGGGTGTGCCCGCAGTGGACATGATTATGAAAGATGCGAATACCATGGACCATGGCCCTTTGAGGACATGGAGAAACAAGCCCTTGTTACTAGCTTCCATTCTGTAATAAGTCTTAGCAAGACTATTACAGGTTTGTTGTTATGGGGGTTGGAAGAGATGTGAGCTACTTGATACAATATATAGACCAATAGTGGAGAGAGAGAGAGAGAGAGAGAGGATAGGCTTTCATTTCTCCTTTATTATTTTAGTTCAATCAATTAGACATGTTTAGTTATTTTATTCTGTTTTCTAAATTAAGATTTCTTATTCTTTTTTCTACATAGATTGAAATCAAAGCAAAAGGATTATAGACTTTCAATTCTTACTTCTATGAGCTTTCGGCCCATGCATAAATTAATCAAAATTCTATATTTGATATATTAAAAAACTTGAAATAATTGTTTCTTTGCAAGTATGTTTTAATGTAAAGTTCCAGGATCGCAGGGTCAGTGCAACTTTTTTATTATAATAATAATACTACTAATAATACTTTACCAAAAAAAAAAAAATACTACTAATAATAAAAGTAAATAAATAAAAACAACTAAAAAATTTGGTGAAACTATAATATTGGTCCCTGAAATTTACTCTGTGTACGCAATCGGTCTCTTAAGTTTGAAGCGAGCATAATTAGTTTCTCAAGTTTTAAAACTGAGTTGTATTAGTCTTTTTACTAATTGCTATTAGTAGTGTTACTTATGTGGCTAACGGAACAATGACTTGACATTTTTTTTTTAATGATGTGGCATGTTTTTAATTAAAAAATTAAAAAAATTTAGTTTCCACGTTAGAAACAATATTCACGGTACCAACCATTTAAAAAAAAAGAAGAAGAGTATTTTCTACCTTAATTAGCTGCCGCCCCTTGCTCATGTTGGACTATTTTGTTTGAGCTAGCAGTAGTAGCCATTTTTGAATAGTTGTATTAAGTTGACAACATCTCACATCAACAAAAATATCAGACAAATTTTTCTGCAAATGTATTATTGCATGAGCTTTCTGTGGCATCAAATTGTCTTTGGTACCTCAACTATTCAACATCAACCACAAGCAAATAATCTGGGTGACCTTTGAGCATACATGGACTAGTAAGCCCAATTGTAAACAAAGCCAAAACCTTGAAGTAGTACCGTATCATATAAGGCATTAGATTGTGATACTGGTCTTGACACGAGATAGTACACTGACAAAAAAAAAAAAAGTATATATATATATATATATATATATATATATATTAATCCATGAATAAAAACACTTTGATGTACTCCTTCACATCACAATGTTTAGATACAATGTTTAGATAGCGTGTGAGAGAAGCAAGGATGCAAGTGGCTGTCGCCGGTGGCGGATAGGGCTTGGGCTATCGTCAAGGTTGTCAAAATTAAGATCCTACGTAGGATCATGGGAGATAGGTGGGATTGTGAATCGTAGGATCAAATTGTAGATCGTTAGATCCTACATTATTTGAGAAAAAAAAACATATTGGTATGTTAAATAATCACATTAATTATACATTCATTCATAAATTTGCATCTATTTGATGTAATTACCACACATCACCACATCCATTTGTAAGCATTATTTAAAGAGGCCAAAAATCTCAAAATGCGACACTTTATTGGGATGTTATTTTCATTTGGGTCCAACTAATACTCTCTCTACATTAGAATAGCAAAACTTGGTCTATTGGGAGTTTAACATGCTTAAGCATAAAAGATGAATTTATGAATCGAATAGTAAATAACATCTTATTGATATGAAATTAGGTATGTGTATTAACAAAACAGAAAACATGTAACCTAACGAAATAAAACCACCTAATCAATTTGATTGGAATTATGTTTTGAAAATTATATATAAGCTTGTCTCTTTATGTTCTTTATACTCGCAAAAACTTAAGATTATAATAGATCAATGGTTTTTTTTTTTTTTTTGCAAAATATTTAAATATTAAGTTTTTATATTTTAAATTTAAAAAAAAAAAGAAAAAGAGTTGATTGAATAGGTAGTACATAACATTTGATCAATACAAAATTTGGTATGTGTGTTAGGCATAATAAAGTGTGTAATCCAACGGTATGATTTTGAATATATATATATATATAGAGAGAGAGAGAGAGAGAGAGAGAGAGAGAGAGAGTAATTAATAACATAAATGCTAAACTTTGATGAGGTGGACCAAAAAAAAAAGAAGGTAAAATACTATTTTGGTTACTCAATTTTATGAAAAGGTAAAAGCTTATAAATGTTTAACTTGGGCAGGAGTTGGCTATATAGCTTCGCTGTGCTTGTGGGATAAAAATGGTACTGGTAATCAAGGCCTAAGTTAAGTCAACGGTTTGGCTGGAAGGAACTATGATTTTGGTTTGTAATGTGATCTCTTTCCACTGAGAAGCGTGTTTAACAAACCAAAAATACTATACTAGTTAAGGATGTTAGGACCACGATTATCTATGTGGAGAGTTGTAAGCGGTGAATTTGTGGACCCATATGAACTCATCACTTTTATTTTACCACACGTCCTACGCACATAGTATTGATAATCATGGCCTAAGTCAAGTCAAGTTAAAGATTAGGCTGGAAGGCACTATGATTTTGGCTTGTGATGTGATCTCTCTCTACTGAGAAGTGTGTTTAACAAACCAAAAATACTATACCAATTATGAATGTTAGTACTACAATTTTGTCACAATTTATTCACATGGAGAGTTATAAGTAGTGAATTTATGGACTCATATGCAGGGGCGGAGCCACATAGTGGCTTGAGGGGGCTGAGGCCCCTGCAAAAAAAAAATTTTCCCATTAGAGTAGGGAGAAAAAATAACTGAGCCCCCCCAACATTCCTCAGCCGGCCCCCCTACCCATTTCTCACCCATTTTCCCAGCCCCCAATCAAAAATTAAGAACACCTCAAATTAAAAAAAAAAAAAAAAATTTGTTCTACTTTCAAGCAAAAAAAAAAAAAAAAAAAAAAAGCCCAAAACAAATTTGAACTAAAATCTGAAAAAAAAAAAAAATGTAACAGAGTCCATGGCAAACCAAGCCCACAGCAGGCCAAGCCCACGGCGAGCCCAAGTTTGCTCACGGCCAGCCCATGGATTCTCAACCAAAAAAAAAAAAAAAAAAAAAACCAGTATAGAGCACGTCGCGTCGTCGCTGGCAGAGTTGAAATCCATCACATCGGTGGCAGTGGCAGAGAAATCAAACCCCAAATCCCCAATACTAAAGCTCATCAAACCCCCAATTCCCCAATACTAAGCTCATCAAACTCAGAAAACTAAAACAGAGTGTTTATCAAAAAAAAAAAAAAAAAACCCCCAATACACAAACCAAAACCAAACCCCAGGTCCCCAGCAAACCAAACCCACTAACCCAGTAACCCACAGTCACGTTGACGTCGCCGTTGTCATCGCCGCAGCTCGGTCGCCGCTCATCGCAGTCCGCAGATCGCAGATCGGAGATCGCAGAGTTCTCTGCCTCTGCTCCGGTGCCCGGCCTCCCTCAGACGGTGCTCCCTCCGGCCCTCCCTCAAGGTATTTCCCACTTTTTCTCTCTGACTCCCTCAGTCTCTCTCTCTTTATCTCACTGAACATTTGAAATCTTTTTTTTCGCAGATCGTAGCGGACCAGCTATCGGAGATCACCTCATCGCCTCATCGCCATCGGAGATCGCGGATCTCGTCTGCCTCTGCTCCGGTTTTTCTCTCTAACTCTCTTTTAGTCTCTCTCTCTCTCTTTATCTCACTGAAGGAAAAAAAATGAAAGAATATATATCAAGGCTCCTCTTTATTCTTATCTTTAAATTCTGATCTAACAAATTCTCGTGTCTCTCTCTTTATCTTTATTCTTATCTTTTTTTTTTGAATTGTGCCTATCTGATTGGCCGAATTTGCCTTTTTCTGTTTTAATGTTTTTTATTTTTAATTTAGCTTTATCTTATCACTTTTTGTTGTTGGTCAGTCAGTGACTCCTTTTTTTTAATTTCGCTTTATCTTGTTACTTTTTGTTGTTGGTCAGTGACTCATTAGTGTTTGTTAAAATATTAATTGTTATTTAGTATAACGTGTGTTATAATTTGTGATTGGCATTGCGAAATTTTCTGATTGCAGCTATCTATTATGATTGGGGCGCATTTTGTGCTTGTTTGTTGGCTGTTGAGTGGGGTAGGGAGGGGGTAGATGAGCTATGGGCACATGGGGTCGGGTGCAGCATAATAATTAAAGCAATGTAATGTGCAACACATTACATTGCTTTAATTATAACAAATAAATTAAAACAAATTAAAACAATATAATTAAATTAACCAATATATTAAAGCAATATAATGTGCAGCACATTACATTGCTTTAATTAAAACAATATAACAAATTAAAGCAGTATAATTAATAGCAAATAAATTAAAGCAATATAGTTTATTGTTAAATTAAATAATAATAATTAAAGCTATATAATTAAATTAACCAATACATTATAAAAGACAAATTAATTAAATTATTTTTGTTTTTGTTTGAGGGGTTATTATTTATTAAAGTTGTATTAAAAATGGGCTGACTGTTTAAATTATAGTGAAAATTTTGTTTTTTTTTTTTGTATGAATAACATTCATATAACTAAATAAAAATTTCTAATTAAATTTTTTTTTAAAAATTCTTTTCAGGTTAATTTTTGAGTCATATTCTTAAAGCTAAAAGAATTATGAGCAAACGAAAAACAATTGATGCATTCTTTAAGAAAAAAGATGTTAGCAATTCAGAAATTATGACACCTGTGGCTGTAGAAACAAATGTTAATACTTCAATGCCTGATGAACATCCCTCCAAATGTCCAAAACTTCAATTTGAAGAGATAGATCGTGATCCAGGATCACTTAAACAAATATGTGAATTTCCTATCAACAAACAAAATGAAATCCGACGAGCTTATCTCATAGAAGGTCCATATCAACCTGTAAATATAGAATATCCATACAGTGATGATACTCATCGTCATCGATTTCAACCTTCATGGTATGGTTCACATAAGGATTGGTTGGAATACTCACCTTCAATGGATGCGATATATTGTCTACCTTGCTACCTTTTTAGTAAGAAACCAATAGGTCGTCCCGGATCAGATGTATTCATTTCAAGAGGTTTTAATAATTGGAAAAAGGTGAAAGATGGAATGAATTGTGCTTTAATTCGTCATGAAGGGAAAGAACCAAACTCCCCACATAAGATTGCTATGAAATGTTGCGATGATTTAAAGAATTATCCACGGCATATTGACAAGCTGATTGAGAAACAAACGTTAAAAGAATTAGAGAATAATCGATTGCGGCTCAAAACCTCAGTAGAGTGTGCTCGATGGCTAGCATTCCAAGCTTGTGCTTTTAGAGGTCATGATGAAAGTCTTGATTCAAAAAATAGAGGTAATTTTATTGAATTGATAAAATTCACATCAATTTTCAATGACAAAATAGCTAGTGTTGTCTTGGAAAATGCACCAGGAAATGCCAAATATACATCACCCACAATTCAAAAAGAGATTTTGCATATTCTTGCTAATAATGTGCGAAATGCTATTCGTGAAGAAATTGGGGATGCAAAATTTTGCATTCTTGTTGATGAAGCTCGGGATGAGTCGAAGAGAGAGCAAATGGCCATCATTTTGAGGTTTGTTGATAAAGAAGGTTTTATTAAAGAGCGTTTCTTTCATGTTGTGCATGTTAGAGACACTACTGCATTGACTTTAAAGAATAAGATATGTGCTGTCCTTTCTCATTACAACCTCCACATTGAAAATATTCGAGGTCAAGGATATGATGGGGCTAGTAACATGCGTGGTGAATGGAATGGATTACAAGCTCTTTTTCTTAAAGATTGCCCATATGCTTATTATGTACACTGTATGGCTCATAGGTTGCAATTAGCTCTAGTTACAGCATCTAGAGAAGTAAAAGATGTTCATCAGTTCTTTGATCATTTGGTTAATATTATCAATATTGTTGTTGGTTCTAGTAAGCGTAATGATGAATTACAACATGCTCAATCAGAACAAGTTGAGAATATGATTGCTTCTAATGAAATTGAGACTGGAAGAGGGGCAAACCAGATTGGTACTTTGCAACGAGCTGGAGATACTAGGTGGGGATCTCATTTTCAATCTATTTGTAGTTTGATTAACATGTTTGATGCTACTTGCAAAGTTATCAACACTATCTCTGAGGAAGGGGCTAACTATAAACAACGCGGTGATGCCGATGGAGCTTATCAGGTATTAACATCATTTGAATTTATTTTAATCTTGCATTTGATGAAAGAGATAATGGGAATTACTAATGTTCTTTGTCAAGCTTTGCAACAACGTTCTCAAGACCTTTTAAATGCCATGTATTTAGTTTCAACTACAAAATCACTTATTCAAAAGTTGAGAGATGATGGATGGGAGCCTTTACTTGCTAGTCTTATAGCATTTTGTGAGCAACATGAAATTGATATTCCTGATATGAATGCTCGTTACACTAAAGGTCGAGGTAGATATCGTCGTCAAGATGAACATTTAACAATGGAACATCATTTTAGAATTTGCATATTTACAGTTGCAATAGACTTTCAATTGCAAGAATTGAAAAGTAGATTTGGTGAGTTAACAACGAAACTTGTCATTCTTAGTTCAGCTTTAAATCCCAAAGATGCTTTTAGATTATTCAAAATTGATCATATATGCAAAATATTATCCTCAAGATTTTACTGAACATGAACAAGAACTTTTGGAGTCTCAATTGCAACATTATGAGCTTGATGTGATAAAACATCCAGATTTTCAGAATTTGAGTACAATTTCTGAGCTATGTAGGGAATTAAAAATTTCAGGAAAGTCTAATGTCTATTTTTTGATTGATAGACTTATTCGTCTTGTGTTGACCCTTCCAGTTTCTACAGCAACTACAGAACGAGCTTTTTTAGCTATGAAGTTGTTAAAAACAAGATTTCGCAATAGAATGGAGGATGAGTTTTTGGCAGATAATATGATAGTTTATATAGAGAAGGAAATTGCAGGGAATTTCACTATAGAGATGATAATGGATGAATTTTATTCCATGAAAAATCGTCGTCAGGCATGATTTGATCCGGTTGATGACCTGACCTGACCTGAATAATGTTGCGTGGTTTTTAATGGGAGATTTACTGAGGCTTAGTCCATGGAGCGGAGGCTTGGGTAGACAACAAATTTTTGGCCCGTTTTGGTAGCCCATTGTGAATCCTGCGCAGGATATAAAAGCCTTTTTTTTTTGTGATTAGGGTTTTATCTTGTTGTTGTTTTTGAGAAAGAAAAACACTGTAGCAACACATTGTAATTTTCTTTGATAAAAATCCCTGCAACTCTGTGGATGTAGGCAAATTGCCGAACCACGTAAATACTGTCTTGTGCGTGTGATTGTTTTTCTTTTGGCGTTTAGTATATTTATGTTACAACCCGGCCCCCCCATGTATTTATTCCTAGCTACGCCCCTGCTCATATGGATCCACCACTTTTATTTTACCACTCATGCCCACATAGTACCAATAATCATGACCTAAGTCAAGTCAAGTCAGGTTAAAGGTTGGCAGGAAGTCACTATGATTTTAGTTATGAAGATACCATATCTTACTGGATAGCCTTTTCTTTCCAGACCATTTCCTTTTGAAACCATATTGTTTTTTTTTTCTTCTCTTTTCTTTTAATTTATTTGCAACTAATCTTACTTTGACCAGCCAGTCAACAAAGCTGTTATCCTCTAGAAAACTTAAACATAGATAATGAATTTTTTTTAATAAAAATAAAACCGGGTGAACATTCAAGAATCATTCTCCGAAACTCCAAGCCAAGTTTTGTCCAAAACAACGCACAAAACAATGTCCGCTTTTCACACTACCCGCTCAACACGAACACTCTAAAAGGAATGAAACACTCTAGGCACTACCATTTTGGCTTGTGATGTCATCTCTTCCCCATTGAGAAGTGTTTGACAAATAAAAAATGCTATAGTAGTTATAGATGAGATCACAACTTTTGTCATAATTTATCTACGTAAAGAGTTGTAAGTGGTGGATTTGTGGATTCATATGGACCCACCATTTTTATTTCACTACATTGCCACGTGAGCAAATTGTTACAAAAGTTGTGGCAAAAATTGTAATCCTATTATTTTTCTCACGATTGACTAATGATTTTGAGTGATCTTGATATGTATACAACTATACAAGTTGTAGAGCTGAATTATATGTCATTCATCATTAACTCATTGTTGGGTTTCTTTGTTCTTTGTTGGACTTGGAACTGGAGTGCGACAAGGGATAGAAAAAGCGAAGACCTCATGCACTACTGACCATGGTCTTCTCGTGCAAATTACGTAAAGGAAAAGTAGTTAGTAGAAGTTTTTTTGATAAGATTGATGCATTTTAAAAGACAAAAAGAAGATATGTATATTTAAAACATGAAAGTAGATGGAAGAGTATGGTTGACCATGATCTTATAGTGCAAATTACATAAAGGAAAAGTGGTTAGAAGCAGTTTCTTGATAAGATTGATACATTTTAAAAGACAAAAAGAAGATATGTATATTTAAAACATGAAAGTAGGTGGAAGAGTATTGTTGACCATGGTCTTACGGTGCAAATTAACTAAAGGTAAAGTGGTTAGTAGAAGTTTCTTGATAAGATTGATACATTTTAAAAGACAAAAAGAATATGTATATTTAAAACATGAAAGTAGATGGAAGAGTATTGTTGCCCTTCAACGTGGTTTGCCCGGGATGATAAAGAAGTGGGGGGTAGAAAATGACGAGGGGTGAAAAAGAAAAAGTAGGGAATAGAAAAAAATATTAGTTTTTTATTATGTGTGTTTGGTTAGGGGTGAAAAATGCAAAAATGAAAAACTATCTTGTTTGAGTTAAAAGAAAAATGAGATGATAGAAAATAATGTTTGTTTAAATTTACTCTCATACATTTACTATATATATATATATATATAAATTATTAGGGGAAAAAAACTGAACTTAATGTTGAAAAAAAAAATTAATGTTGAGGGAGGACAGGTATAAATGAGTAAATTATTATCTAATCCACTATTTTTCTCCAATTTGGGAAAAAACAAAACACCCCAAAATGGTAAACCCGGGTATTTTGTTTTTAATCCCTTTATTTCCCCTCTCCCAATAAAAAAATATACCATGTTATAGGTATATACGAGTCCTCTCTCTCTCACAGCTGGTGTGTTTCACTGAGCTGTGAGAGAGAGGACTCATATATCTATAATATGGTATACCTTCTCCTTTCCAACTAAATAAGGGTACTATTCAACTAAACGGGCCTTAGGGAAATCATTTCACAGATGGATGTGGGTTTAAATTAATTTAAGTAGGTCTAATAGGTTTCAAATTTTAATGGGTCTGCTAGGCTAATAGAACTTCCCTAATGGGCTTTAAATCTTAGTTGTTTGGATGTATGATGTATCTCCTTAGTCTTCACGGAGACACAGTTGCATTCCTTCCTTCCTTCCTTCCTTCCTTCCTGGCCTAGCCTCCTCCTTAAGGCCGTTAGTTAAGTCCTATATCTTCCCTCTTGTTTTCCTTTATAACCTTTTGCAAAAGAAAAATACAAGTACAAGTACTCATCACTCTATTGCATGCACACATTTATACACACACTTAAAATACATTAAAATCTTGGAAATCGACTTCAAGTCATAGTTTTAGTGTATTGCAAGTGTGTAATGGGGTGTGTATAATAATATTACTCTTTTGCAAAGAGTGGTTTTAGGATAAAAAATTATTCCACAACTTTTTTGCCATAATTGTGATGTGGTAGACTATGAATGGTTAATTATCACTTACACATGAACCCACTATTTTTTCTTCATTAATCACACTCAGCCACATTACAGTTGTGGCAAGAAGTTGTAAAAAATTTTGTGGTCCTAGACCTTTTCTTTTGCAAACACTAGTCGGTTAGCGGCTTTTTTTTTTTTTTTTTTTTTGGGAAGTATAATCAAAATAGTATAATTCACATAAAAAATAAAAGATATAGGGTAAACTAGATTTGTAGATTAAACAGGCCATATGTATTATTTGAAAAGGATACTATTGATTTTTGCAAGTTTTCTTAATCAAATACATTTTCTAATGTGTAGGACTGTCATGCTTCTAATGTATTATTGACAACTTTCATTCGGCTTTATTAGGATTTAGGAACACTTCAACACACAATCAGGTCTTTTGTCTCAATTGGCAAAACAAAATTTTCATTTCAATTCGTTATATAATGAATATGGTTTAGTACAGTTATGTCGAAAATTAAGTAACGCTATATGTTCTGTAATCTTACACTTAGCATTCATTTGACAGCCTCTCTTCTTGTTGTTTGAACTAAACTTTCAGCCTTTTTAATATAAAAGGAAATGTAGTACGTGCAGTTAAATCTTCAACATTGAACTGAATTTTGTACCTGTAAATATAAATCATTTATGTTGGTTTAGATATGTTGTATATGTCTTCCTCGAAGTCTTATATATATATATCAAGTTAGGAATTGGAAAATCAAACTTGCATTATTGCATATGCAATATCCACACCATAAGTCATTTGTAGGTTTCATCTTTAAGTGTGTTTGAAAACATTCGAATGGGAAAAAAGTTCACAGTGGACTTTATGAAAATTGAACATCAAAAATGTTTTGAATGATATACTAAACCAATGGCTTAGTAGTTAGCATAGCAATGGCATCCACACTCCGGTACTGCATGGATTAAAACCAATCACTTGAACAGTAAAAATGTGTCCAAATGACTAACACAACGCTTTTTTTTTTTTTTTTAATTATAAATCAACTAACACAAAAGCTTAAGGAAAAATCAATAAGCAGGTAAACTTTACCGAATCATGTGGTTAATTAATGAGCGTATATGTTTGTATTGGGAAATAATTGGCTGGTCCCACCTAGGGCTGTCCAACTTACCCGTTCACCCACCCAACCTGCCGAACCCAACTCTGAACCTCCCGATCCGACAGATTCGGCTGTCGGACTCGGGTCACGACATCAAAAACTCAACACTGGTGGGTCGGTTTCGGATCTCCTCTTTCTAAAACCCATGAAACTCAACCCGCTTGAAGACCATCAACTCCGGCCATTTTTTCTAGATTTTCGGCCACATTTTCAGCTATTTCAGATCTCCTCTTTCTCCCACTCTCTGTCTCTCTCATGTTTTCATTTTTTTTCCTCTCCTCAAATCTTCAAGACCCGAAGTTGCATACGCTTACCGCCATACACTGTTCTCCTTTGTACAAGCTGGTACTGCCAAACTTATTCTCTGCTCATTGAAATCGTCCTTAGAAATAGAATCTTTATAAATGTTCCAGTCTTTCAGGTACTGAAAGAGTTGTGAAGATTGTCCTGGAGATGTCATTAAGCAAAGGGTTGGCTCAAAAGTAGACAACCTCCATTCTTTGCTGCTGGATGTGAATGCCACCCATATGTTTGCCAAAATTACTGAATTAGGTAATGAGTTTCATGTATTTGATGTTGATATTTCACTAAAATTGTAAATAGAAGTTCAAATTGATGGGTTTAATACATACAATTGATATCTTGAAAGATTGCCTGTAAGATGTTTGTGAAAATGCTTTTACTTTCTTGACGTTTTTCGGCTGGCTTATGCTCTTGCTTTTGGTGGATGGGTGTCATGTGGTGGTCATTTGTTGTGGTATTGTTTTAACCGTGTGGTGGTCTTGGGGAAGGGGGTTTTAGAAGGGGGAAAATGAAAAATTTTATACTAAGCTTTGGCTAGAATGCGATCGAGGTGAGAACATGTTTGCTTGTGCACCATGTGTTTGATAATTTTGTATCTCAGGTGTTTAAGAAATGCTACTTAAAATGGAATATGTATGTTTGCATTGTGTAAATTAAGGTTTGTTGGGTTTAAACTTTACAGTGTTGCCTTGGTTTAGAATTTTTGTTACCTATGTATCAGTTGCTATTTGGTTGAGTTTCTTATAGACGGCTTTTATTTTTTAGACAATTGTATGCTGAATTTTGTATAGCATTCTCAATTTTGATGGGAAGTTAATATATAGATATTTGCTTATGTGAATTGATAAGGTTCTCTTCATCTTCAATTTTTGTATCTAAGATATCTACCATCTTTTTTTGATAAGTAATAAAACTCTATTCAGTTTTTCTGTGTTGTTTCTAGTTTCAATATCCTTTACTAAATATATAGAGATTATCTTTCTCTCATACTAAGAGCATTCGTATCAGCTGTTGCAAAAATTATGCCATTTTGCCACACCAAAAGTCTACTTTATTATTTTACCACATCATTTTACAATATCTCATTTATCAGATGTTTTATATTTTTACCACTTCATTTAAATATTATTTTTTAATTCTTATTTTATTCTTTCTTTATTATTTGTTCCTAATGGTAATATTTGTTCTTAAACAGTCATATTTTCAAATATTCTTATTTTAACGGTAACATTTTCAAACAATCCTCTTAATTCAACTGTCATATTTTTAAACCTGTCAAGGCTCATATCAAAAGCCAAAAACATATGCAATCTAAACCTGTCAATTTAACAGAACAAAACAATTGGCTAATACTAAACTTAACACAACAAAACAACATAGCCAATGAGTTTTAATGGTAGCTTCATAAAGAAAAATGAAACAAATAAACCAAATCAAAAGTTTTAATGGCAACTCCATAAAAAAGAGGAGACAAATAAACAAAACCAAAAGTTTTCATGACTCTCCTTGTAATTGCCATAAATGTTCAACGAGATTCATTTGGAGTTGAGAATGAACTTCTCGATCCCTAATGCATTGATGAACTTGAGTAAACTCTGTAAATCTATTTGTCGGCTCATGTGACATTGGTGTACATGAAATCTCATCAATTTGTTCATAATCTAAGTCCACTGCTTCAACTTCATCTCGCTCATCTTCAATAATCATGTTATGAATAATTATGCATGCTTTCATAATGTCTTGTAGTGTTTCATGATAGAAAAACCGTGCAGGTCCACGTACAATAGCAAATCGTGCTTGAAGCACTCCAAATGCACGCTCTACATCATTCCTATATGCCTCCTGAGCTTTTGCAAATAATTTTCTTTTTGCTCCTAGTGGCCTTGGGATTGTCTTCACAAATGTTGACCATTGTGGATATATGACATCGGCAAGATAGTATCCCATTGTGTAATCATGGCCATTGATTGAGTAATTAACTGCATGAGCACGTCCTTGTGCAAGCTCAGAAAATACATGAGACCGCTCCAACACGTTAATATCATTATTTGACTCAGGTAACCCAAAAAATGAGTGCCATATCCAAAGATCATATGAAGCCATTGCTTCCAAAATAATACTTGGCTCACGAATATGACCACAATACATCCCTTTCCATGAAGTTGGACAATTTTTCTATTTTCAATGCATGCAATCAATACTTCCTAACATGCCTGGAAATCCACGGTTTTGGCTATGGGCTAACAATCTAGCGATGTCTTCATTGTTTGGTGACCTCAAGTATTCATCTGAAAAAATAGCAACACAAATTTTTTCATACTGGTTATTGCAGTGGATTCTGCTATTCTCACATATTCATCCATAAAATCAGCTGCTACTCCATAAGTAAGCATCCTAAGTGTAGCGGTCATCTTTTGAAGGGGAGATAGACCAAGCTTTTTGGCAGCATTTCTTTTTTTGATAAAGTAAGGTTCATGAGCTTCTACCTTAGATAGGATTCGGAGAAAAAGAGAACTTCTCATTTGAAATCTCCTTCAAAATAATTTGGGAGGATATACAGGTTCTTCGGCAAAGTAGTCATCATAAAGCCTTCTATGGCCTGCCAAATGATTATGGTCAATATACCGACGATGCTTACGTTGTGATGTCGAACCCGTGAGAAATTTTGTAATTATCTCATCTTCATCTGAGTCATCATCAAGCAATTCACGAAAAAAAGAACGACCCATGGAGATAAACTAGAAGAAAACATTAGAAAGCAATTATCAATATAGATGCAAGAAACATAATATGAAATGAAATCAATAACTTTAAAAGAAGGTTTGAATGCAATTAAGATGTTATTGCAGGTTTAAGGTTTAATTGTCATTATATCACCCCCTAAGCCATAAAGCGTTGATGCAATCTAGTTATATGACCTTGTAAATGGGCAAGCTCCTAAATGTTTTAGATTCTAATCCTCTTTTTTTGCTTTTTCCTTCCCTATGAGTACTTCCTGTGCATAAATACATACAAAAATCAAAGATGCATTGTTTTGCTTCTGGTGTGGCTAAATATATGATGACCTTAGTTGAGCCCAACCTCAGCTCTAGGCCTGAAAGATTTTAAGGGGCTCAGTCTAGATCAAATTCCAATAAATCTCACTCAAATATTTTCTGGCCAGACAAGTGGGTTTCTGCCTAGCTCAGCCCAATTGACAATCCTACCACTACCACAACTGAAAGTATGACATAGTCAGTTCATTGATTTTCCTACCACTATGGGCATTTCAAAGAGAGACAAACCACTAACAGTATGCCCTAATTATTGATTTTACAAATAAACGACAACCCTGACCAAAATCAAATTAAAGTGCAATTGTTGTAATATACCACCATGAGAAATGTTAATGCACTTCAAGATAAATTATGTAATTATAGTTGCATCTTTCTAATGATGGGAAAGGCCTCCAGCTTCAAAATCAAGATTTACATAAAATACAAAAAATAAAAAAAGAAATAAAATGCAGTAAAAATCTGATTTGAGAGATATTTGATAAAGAATCTTTCAATGATGCTAAAAAGGGGGCCAAAACAGATTCCCCATTCTTAAAAGAAAGAGGCCCAGGCCAAAAGATGTGGCTCAAACAGGAAGATTTATTGAAATCTGCAAGTAAAGAAGTAGAAGACTCTTCGAATTCAGATTTAGCTACCTTTAGAATGGCCAAAAACTTGATTTTCTCCATTGTGTTTACTTTTCAACACCAATCAAGGAACAATTGAACTCACAAGAAGCTTCAAAAGAAACATAGATCACACACGCACACATACACTCCAATCATTCAAGCACCCTAGAACTATAATATATGTATAGCTACTCTCATTGTCTCATATTAGTTGTCCATATTTTGACTGAGAAGAACCTTCACTGACCCAACTTTTTAAGCAAACATCATAAATTGCTTTCTCTTACACCACCCCCACAGCCCCCCCCCCCCCCCCGCCCCCACCCCCCAAAAAAAAAAAGAAAAAAAAAGAGAGAGATCCTTAACAATTTCTCAACTCTTTTAAGAAGACAACTTTTTACAGATAATTTGTAAAGGAATATTATTGTATACACTCAATTTAGTAAGTAGACATCTTCTTTCAGACCTGCACTAAAGGAGAGCCAGAAAAGTAATATGGGATGGAAGAAATATAATATATCCCCACTATATCTTCTACTTAATTTCAAGAATTAACATACATGCTTCATAAATTAAGGTTGTACATCATTGAGGATCAAAGATGGAAATTGAAACCATTCTCTGCCCCTTTCCTATAAGGAAATTAGTTTGGACTGTTTTTGAACATGGATGGGGCAAATTATAAGGTAGTAGCCCATTCTTAAATGGAGGTATACATAAGGGTAGGCCAGGGATGGGGGAAGGAGAAGTACACTCTGCCACTCCATTTCCATGGATTGCAATCACATTTTGCCACTTTTTGAATGGTTTTTATTTACCTATCCATCACCATAGATAAATCATAATCATGTTGACAACTAAAAGCTCTTGCCCTTAATAAATTTGCCTATTTCATTCTTTTCTTTTCAAATATTCAACATGAAATATGGTAGTCCTAAATTACAAAACTATTCTTGAATAACGTAAGCCTCCTTCTCTAGCTATAATATGCAGGCCACCAGTAAGATATGATCCAGGGTCCCCCTATTATTTTCCCTTAGAGTAGGTAAGAGTATGAGTTACACATACTAGAGAAAAAGACCCACACCTACCAAACAGATGAATGGAGCATAAGAAAATAGTGTCCAAATTAGGCAGGGTCATTTGTTGCATTGATGTTTGAACTCTAAAATACAAGAGTGGATGACTTTGAGTGAAGAATAGGAAGAAAATTATGATAAACATGATTTTGATTGCAGGGGATTGCTTGGTTAGCCTTATTCTTGTGATTGCCGATAGGCATGTTTGACATTATATAAAAATAAACTCAAGTTTAACCTTAACCTTTTCACAGCATGATCTGAAGACTAGTTGGTAACTAATTATTATCCTAGTCAAAATGATGTTTTTATCCTTAACATCTTAGCCTAGCTATCGTAAGTTGAACAATAAAGCACAAGACCAACTTAACCAAGGCCACACCCCAAAAATAAAAATAAAAACCTTATAAAAAATAAACCTTTATCCATTGTTTATATATAAAATGGTTAATCTAAACTCTCAGGAATGATAGACCACCAAAAATAAAAAACAAATAAAGTAACAGATTATAGATTATAGATTTTATATGATATGTGCTTATCCTTTTATATGTACCATACCATCACAATACTATGTTCATGAATGTTAGCTATAACTAGTTACACATTTAATTGGTCAATCCATAAACACAAAAGGATATAAATTCTATAGTAATATAAAATCAAACATAGAAAATACACGACATTTTATATAAGCTAAAATGTTAGGATTACTTACATGGCAGTGGCCTACCAGAATCTACAAAGAAATCACATAATAAAAGAGTCAAGAACTTTTACTAAGATCACAAAATACATATCAAGGCCTAAAATCAGCTACACCCAAAAAATGCCACAAAATACATATCAAGGCCTAAAATTAGTTACTACCAAAATAAGGTTAAAACAAGACATCATCAACATCATCTCAACCCAACGAATGACTTGATCTTTGTTTTGCAAGGATTTTCTTTTTGAGTCCATCATAAAAAGTTCTTTGGTCTTCGTTCATGCCACTTGTGTCTAGCATCATAATTCTTTCATTCTCTTTCAACTCTTGCAAGCGAACCTTTTTCGCTTTGATACGTACTTTCTCTTTTTCGGCTGCACAACCTTCTTCAAGAATTTTCATTTTCTTTTTCAAATATTCCGTTGCAATATCTTTCCCATCATCTTTTCTCTTTCGATTAGCCTTTTCAGCCTTTCTACCTATTGGCCTCTCGAAATCCATAATGCCATCAACCCTCCCTCCTTGATCTATTGAATCTGGAGTTTGAGGCATTTCTTTTCTTGAATCTTCCCTAGGCATAGTAGATGCCCACTTTGGAATATCCTTCAAGATTAGCCAACAATGTTCAAATTGAAAAAAGTAACCTTGAATTTCTTTAAACAAGTTCCTTGCTTTCTCAACCTAAAAAAAATTAAATAAATATAACATAATTAGTTTCTTCAAACAATTCATTTGTGTTGAAAATCTAAAAAAATTAAAGAACATTGCAAAATTTATACCTTGTCATGAGCCGTGGTTCCACTTTCATTCTTTGCTTCAATTTTAGCTAAGGACCCACAAAATTTAACTCTTTCCCTATTAATCGATCCCCATCGGGTTGTTAGAGATGAAGTACTACGTGTAGAATCAGTCTTGTGGTCCTTGAAGTATTTTGCAACTTTGCCATAAAACGTTGTTTTATGTTGCTCATTACCATACACAGGATCGACACTGGTATTGAGCCTGCTGCTACAAGCAGCTTGTGTTCCTCAGCACTGAAGTTGACACCACGTGTTGATTTTTTCTTAGAAGTGGTAACTTCATCATTCAGTGAAGAATCTTCGACTAACAGGGGACTAGTTTTAGATACACCGAAAATTTCATCCTCAAGAGAAATATTCCCCCGTATGACATCAGTGAATGATGAATAATTTCTTGAGTCCATGCTCTAAATAGATATGTAGATAAAAATAATTTAGGTAGTCCAAAGAGAGCCCCCCAAAAATAAAAAATCAAATGCATATCTGAATGCACAAAAATAGGAATTATTGCAAATGATTTATTAATATATATATATATATATATATATATACATATGGCTTCGTGAAATTGTGATTGATAGGTTCACCTTTAACACACACACACACAGACACTTGTGAATCCACGCTTCACTCTTTATCATTCTAAATTCTAAATGCTGGAATTAGATCTTTGGTACATATGGTTTTAGCCTAAATGCTGGAATTAATGAAACAAATACATAACACAGCACATAGCACACAACACATATGAACTAAGAAGATAGAGAGAATAGAAGTAGACACCGAAATATCGAGAGAATCACAGAGAAGACGGAGAACTTATCTGTACGCAGTAGATGTAGAACGGCGAATCGGCGATACCAAGATTGAATAGCGAATCGACGATTGTAGAGAGGATTTCAGCGACTCTGAGAACATCGAACAGCGAATCGGCAACTCTGAGATAGAACAGAGAGGAAATCGGCGACTCTGAGATTCTTGAATCAGTGACTCGGAGAAAAAGAGAATAGCGAATCAGTAGCGTCAGAGATATAACAGAGAGGAGAGAGCGAACAAAAGGGGAAAGGGGAGAAGAAAGAGTATGGGAGAGTGGAGATGGAGGCGGTGAATAGCTGAAGGAGAAGAAGAAAGAGATATGTGAGAGAGTGGAGATGGAGGCGGTGAATAGCTGAAGGAGAAGATGAAAGAGATATGAGAGAGAAAGAGAAATAAAAAAAGAATAAATCCATATGCCACACCCGTTCCGTACCGTGGCAAATTTGTGACTCTACTGTAGCATGTTGCAAAAAATATGAGATATGGCACATATGATAAATGGGGTCAAATGGTGTTTGGTGTGCCAAATGTGCCAAATATTTAGTATTTGGCACATATGGCACAGCTGATACGGATGCTCTAACTGAGTTGGTTCTTTGGCTTATTAAATGCTTTGCACCTATAATTGACATGGTGCAACTTCTCAACATAGAACCTTGAAATAGGATATTGGTGCTCATATGACTTAAGTAAACATTGTAAGAATAATAAAAAATTGTTGAGTATTTGCTTCTACAATAATTAATTGTTCTTGCTTAATGTAAGATATGTAAGATAGAAACTGATATGTAATTAGTTGCTATTATCTCTTTTTAAATTTATGTGGTGTAAGATTTTGTTACATGGTTTTAATTTTGATTATTTGGGATTTATTGAAATGGATTTGGAATAGAGATAAATTAAGGTGGCCTAGCAATACAACTCAACTTATATATCTTTTGTGCTTGATTTGTACATAACAGGATGGGAGATGGATAGATAGCTTCATTTGCAAATGGAGAGATTCTTGATTGGTAATTTACACATGGTAGGGGTGAGATTAGATGGATGTATAGTCCCAAGCCAAAAATAGATTAGATAAATTCTATTTTTGTATGTTTATTTCCAATGACTTGACATTAGAGTAAAAGATTGTACATAAATTATTTATTATTTATCTTCATGCCTTATTTTAGCAATTTTTTGTTTGAATAAAGGGCACAATTTTGTAAAGCTTGAGATGTTTTTACTTCTTTAAGTTTATAAGCTTTGCAATAAGCATGGGTTTGTTTATGATTATCTTTTGCTTTTTATGAACTTGAAATATATCCCAACCCCACATGTATTTAACATCCATCTGTTGCTTATGTAGATCTTACCAAACCATTGTAATATTAATCATAATTAGTGATACAAAGTTTGTCAAGTTGAAATTAAATTGGCAATAAACTTTAGAAAAATGCTACATTTGCCATATTTTTACAACACTTTCACAAAAAATTATACGTGTTAAGTTGTTATTAGTTCTAATTTGAATCCACGACTTAAATTACTTTTTTGCCAACATGTAACATCCAATAACAATCGATCACTTAGAATTTGTTATTTAAATATTGTGAAAATGTTATGAATATAACATTCCTCTAAACTTTAACCATCTTGATTAGTGAAGAACCATTCTCACAAACACAACAATGAGCTATAACAAGAAGCCGAGCTTAACAAATACCAAATATGGTTCCTTAAACAAAATTGAATAAGACAACTAAAACAAAGGCACAAAAAATGCGTAATAGATTTTTCTATTTTATACCAAGAACTAGCAACATCCACTCTGACTTTTAACATTGATTAACACAATTCAAATACTTTTTTTAAAAAAAAAAATCATCCTCTCTAGTATTACAAAACCATAAGTCCACAACATCAACAACTGCAACAACATTTTTATATTGGAATTAGGCAAACAATTGTTAGGTTCTAAAGGTCTAGGAATTTATGTATTTAGAACTCTAATTTGTAATATTGGCAAACCATGATCAAAACAATATGTTTAGTCTTGTTTAGGCTTGCTCAAAGTTGATTAATTATTGTAAAGTTGGAATCGAGAGGCTGCAGATGCATTGGTGCATTTCGGCCTGGCTCGATCGATCGAAGGATAGACTCAATCGATCGAAAGTCGGCCAGATTGCATTTTCTGCAGAATTTCCAATTCAGCCCTAACTCATTAAACGTTTAAGGTTTTATGTTTTTGCCCTAGGTATATAAGGCAAAACCCTAGCCACGTTTTTAGAGTTGCTCCTGTTGTATTGTTGCTCATACATTGCTGTTTTATGTAAATCTCTTGTGAGATCTAGAGGAGCTTTCCTTTACACAAAACTTAGGGTTTTCAAGGTAGATGTTACTCCAATATCTTGATGATCAACTCGGTTGCTGCCATTGGAGCTTAAAGAATAACAAGCGTGGGTGCTTGTAGCTGATTGGAGAATCCAAGAAAGAAGGAGTCCGTGGATTTGGAGCTTGCACGTGGTCGTGTCAGTAAGTTCTACTGGTGGGTAGTATTAGGAAGTCAAGCGGGGAGCTTGTAAGTCCTTTTGTATGAATTTCGATTCTTTCGCATAGTGGATTCAGGTTTACCTTGAGGATAGGTAGGTCAAATCCTCCCCAGGTTTTTACCATGTGGTTTCCTGGGTGATCATATTATTGTGTTATTTATATTTCTGCTGCTTTATATTTATGATATGATTGTATGCTTGTGATAACCTAGAATTGCATAAATTGACTAAGTTAATCACTTGGCTAATTAACTAGGTTAATCTGGTTGTTTTAAGGGGTCTAAAACCGTTCAAGTGGTATCAGAGCGGGTAGCTCTTTTCTTGTAGATCTTTTGATCTCTGAGCTGATCCTTGACCCTTGTTGTCATGGAACACGGTCACTCTCTTGTTGTTCCTCTTCACTTTGACGGGAATAACTATGCTTCTTGGAAAGTAAGGATGAAAGCATTCCTGAAATCCATTGATGAGAGAGTTTGGAATTCCGTTGAATACGGATGGGAGAAGCCCACTACTCCTGTGAGTGAGTGGCATACTTCTCAAAAAGAAGCAGCTGGATTCAATAGCAAAGCTATGAATGCCATCTTTAATGCTGTTTCTATGGAGGAATTTAAGAGAATCTTTAATGTTGAGGTTGCTCATACTGCTTGGAAAATCCTCCAAATTGTGCTTGAAGGCACAAAGGCAGTTAAGATAAACAAACTGTAGCAATTAACTTCTAGGTTTGAGAGCATTAGGATGTCTGATGATGAATCATTTGATGAATTTTATGCCAAACTGAATGACATTGTTAATTCTGCTTTTAATTTGGGTGAAATCTATAATCAACCTAAAATTGTTAGGATGATACTTAGATCTTTAACTGAAGACTTTAGACCCAAAGTGACTGCCATTACTAAAAGCAAGGATGTGGACTCCATCCCAGTTGATGAGCTTGTAGGATCTCTTCAGTCCTATGAGTTTGACCTACCCAAAGCAAACAAATCCAAATCAGTGGCTCTTAAGTCTGTTGATGATGTTGAGGTTGGTGGATTTGATGATGAGCTCTCTGCTACAGAGATAGCTTACCTTGCCAAGAATTTTAGAAACTTTCTGAGAAACACTAACAGAAGGACAAGAAATACAAACACTGCTGAACCTAGAAACTTTAGGAAGAATGATCCCACTAAGGTTAATAACTTTGAAAAACCTAGAGAAAAAGTAGGTCAATCTTCAAATAATACTTTGGGTGCTCAGTGTTTTGGTTGTCAAGGGTATGATCATGTTAAATCTGAATGTCCTACATTCTTGAGGACTAAGGGTAAAGTTATGGCTGTAACCCTTAGTGATAATGAGGTTTCTGATGATGAGTCTGGATGTGACGAGAATGAAAATTTCATTGCTTTCACTGCTACAGCTGTAGTCAATGAAAGCGTGTCTGTTGAGGAGAACCCTTCTGATGGGGAACTCTCTGAGGATGCAAATCTTCAAGAGGCCTATAATAAACTTTGCAAAGTTGCTGCAAAGGATGCTATGAATGTTGAACTTAGCCTGAAGAAAATTGATTCTTTTGAGCTTGAAAATAAGAATTTGCTTGTTAAACTTTTTGATGCTAATGATCTTTTGAACCATGTGAAATTTGAGAACATGCTTTTGCTTGATAAAGTTAAAACTTTGGAACATGATTTATCTATTGCTAGATCTGCTTGTTCTAAACTTGATCACATGCTGAATGTTCAAAAGTATCCTTCTGATAAATCTGGGTTAGGTTATGTTGAAAGCATCTCTGTGTCTGCTCCTAATTCCACAAACTTTGTTCCTTCATCTTCTTCTGAACCTATTGTGAGTGAGGTTGTGAGTGAAACTATCAAACCACCTGTGAGTGAGGTTGTTAAACCTGTAGAAGTTTCACCTCCTAGGAAGATTAGGGTTGATCTGAGAGAGACTAAACCTAAGGATTCTACCCTTTCCAAGGACAAGATGCATGGTAAACCTGCTTGGGTTTGTCATTATTGTGGAAAGTCTGGACACATTCGTCCTAACTGTTACAAGCTTCAAGCTGCTAAGAGAGCAAACAAACCAAAAGTGTCTATGTTTCAAGCACAAAATCCTATGACACTTATTGGTGAATTGGTAAAGGCGTTGAACCTTTATTCCAATCTTGGAGTTGGAAATCACTCGAATGTGAATAAGAACTCCAATGCTCGTGGTGCATCTAAAAGGTTTTGGATGCAAAAGACTCGACCTAATTGAGTCTTTCTGACATGGTCCTTGTGCTTCATTGCTCATTCCTTTGTGACCATTGTTCTTTGGTTTCTGTGTTTTTTTTTGTTTTGTTTCTAGGATTTGCATTGCATAACATTCATGCATTTCATTCTAGGATTTATTTGTTTTCTCTTTTAAAAAAAAAAAAAAAAAAAGGAGAAAAGCAAATTGTGTTTGGCACTATTTTTTCTTGGTCTTTGAAAACAAGGTTGGTCAATTTATTTACACATAACATGTCTTATGTACCTTGTTTAGCTTGGATGAGCTTACTTTATTGCACTTTACTAGTTAAAACTTTGTAATGCATGTTGTGTGGAAAGATGTTTATGGTGTTTATCACTTTGTCTTAATCTTGAAGTCACATGTTATTTGATTGTCAGACTTGATCCTTTTGAGAAAGGCATAAATAACCATCTCACCACTGTTCACTAGCCAATCATGAACACCTTAGTGCATATCATAAGATTTTGTACTCGAGAAAGTGTAGCACATGCACAAAAAGAACATAAGGTGTAGCCTCGGTTTAATTGCTTAATGCTTAAAATTGATGTGTACTATTAGGCTTGATGCCAAATTACATCTAATAATGGGGCAAAATTCAAGAAACTTACATGATTGCAAGTTTATGTTCTAGGAGATGTGGGAGTTATATGATGTAACTCTTTAGGTGATAGTCTCTTTTGATTTGTATGTGATGGATTTTGTAGACTTTGTGATTTATTGCTATTCACATATCACCTCACATGTATCTCAAGCTTTTGCTAGTTGCACACACTACATAAGTTACTCTTTGTTAAACACTGTACATGTTATTGTGTGTGTTTTTGGTCTGATCAACCAAGTTTGAAAATACCTTGAGTATTATGCAAAACATTTTTTTTTGCTTGAGAATTAAAAGGGAGAATTGGTTGAAACCTTATTTGGAGAAACTGGGATTAAAATTTGGGTTTTTGAAAATGCACTCCATTTCATACTCATGCATTTTGTTTCAATAATTTTAATGTTTTGAGGAGTTGTTTTCAAAATATGGTTTGTGATTTTCAAAACTGTGATTTTTCTCAAAAATTTTGTGAGCCTCTGCTTGTTTCGATCGATCCATTCTGTTTTTCGATCGATCGAAAATGTGCTTCAATTTATTTAAAAATCTCGGATTGATTCGATCGATCTAATGTGATTTTCGATCAATCGAATGTCGCGAATCAGGTTTTTAAAACACTGTTCTTTGACTGATTCAAAACACTTTTTCAAAAAAAAATTTCAAACTTTTCTTCTCTCTCCAACTAGACAAGGCTCCATAGTAAATTTTTTGTCGTTTTCCTCCGGATTTTTTTGCAAAGAATCTCTTTCCTCAAGCCGGTAAGTCCCTTTTGCCCTTCCTTTTTGAGTTAATTTACATTTTTCATGCATTTTTCCTCAAAATTTCAGACTTTTTTCTTTTTGGGATTTTTGTTGATTCAAGCCCAAATTTGTGCAATTGATCAATGGGTTTTTGTGGGGACATGCTATAAACATGATCTTGATAGTTTAATTTGATCAATTTTGGGTTTTGTGAAAAATTGCAATTTCTAGGGTTTGTATTAATTTTGAATTGGGGATTTTGTTCAATTAGGTTGAAATTGATGAAATTGGCTTATTGTTTTGATGAAATTGATTATGCTAATCTGTTTTCAACATTGTGTGATGATTAATTCATCAATTTGTTTCACAATTATCAAGTGGTTTTTTCAAATTTTTTAGGGTTTTTGTTAGAAACTCTATGTTCAAGCCAATTTTGTGTAATTGAACTTAATTTGAACTGTGTTTACTGCATTAGTTCATGCATCACAACAATGTTATTGTTCATGCATCATATAGATTTTTGTTCTATATTTTTTTTGTGCTAACTTGCAGTCTGCCCTTGGCTTTATTTTTATTTTGTTCTTTTGGTTTTCTCTTGTGTCTTTGTCCTTTCCTTAACACTATGCCTAGGAAGACTAGGGCTCGTAAGACTGTTTCCTCATCTTCTCCACCCCCTCCTTCTTTTGACTGTGAGAAGTTTCCAAGTGAGAAAACCAAGAGATTTTTGAGAAGCTGAACCTTAGGAGAAAGATTTGGGCTGAGCGTTCTGTTCTACTAGATGAACTTGATCCTGCCATTAGGGCAAACTTTGAGCGTCGGGGTTGGTTACCCTTGGTGGATATTTCTGATCCTCCTCCACCTTCTGCCTTGATTAGAGACTTCTTTTCGAACATCTCTATCTGCGTCTATGATTCCAACACTTTGGTAAAGAGTTGGATACGAGGCGTAGAGTACTCCATTACTCCCAAGGTAGTGGCTGATGCTCTAGGGGTACCTTTGGTCCAGAATCTTGTCTATCCTTATGATGAGTCTCCCGAGTTGAGTGATGTCTTGTCTTACATCACTGGGTCATCTATTCAGTGGGGTTCTGATCCTAGGATCACCTCTGCTGAGCTTTCTGGGTTGCACTTTCTCTTCTTTAGGATAGCTTGTCATTCTATCTGGCCCATTTCTCATGTTCACACTATTCCTCTCGAGCGGTGTGTATTTTTATACGCTCTTGTTACTGATGCTCCTATCAGTTTTCCTCATCTGTTTCTTCGTTCTTTGAATGAAGTTTATAGGAGTTCATCTTCTTCTCATGCCCTTGTTCATCCTATTTTCATTCATAGGATTTTGCTCTTGATCTTAGTGGTTTCCCTTCCTTTGAGCCTGTTCATGTGATTGCTCCCATAAGTGCGTCTTTCCTTAGACAAAGGGCCGCTCATCTTAAAGCTGGCTCTAAACACCCTAGGTCTGAGCCTTCTAGTAACGCACATCCTCCTTCTTCTTCTACAGGTCCTGCTGGTGAGGCTGTTCCTGATCTTGATGCTGCTGCTGCTGCTCCTCCACCTCCTTTAGACGACTTTGATGTACGTCGTACCTTGGAGACTGTCATGACCATTCAGGCGGCTCTTGGTCAGCTTTTGGTGGACTTATTTGACGAGATCCGTGCTTTACGTGCTGATCTGGCGCATCTGCGTTCGCGTTCACCACCTCCTTTTGATGATGGCTTGTGATTGCACTTTGGCATTCCGTCACAAAAAGGGGGAGTAAAGTTTTGACTTTGTAGAGGAGTTTTTGTAGTTAGGGGGAGTATTTTTTGTTTTTGAGGAGTTAGTGGAGTTTATAGATTGTATCTAGGTGCTTCACTATGTATATCATTTTTGGGGATATTCATGTTAGGGGGAGTAACATTGTTTTTGATATACATGATATATACTTGATTCTTGTTACTTTGTGATTCACTGCTTATTGATTTATATTTATAAGTTGTTCATTGATATATGTCTTTATTCTGTGTTGTGTGAATCTTACAAGAATGTTATACCTGTTGTTTTTACTCTTTCCTGTCACACATGCGTTTATGCGTTTGTTGAGTATTTCAGGAATATACAGGTTGATTCGATTGAGCTGCTGTCTACACTTGCAACTGATGGATAGTAGTTAGGATTGAATTTGAGTTTATGAGCATTACTTTTGTAAATGGCTTTTTACTTGTAAACTTTGAGGTTTTAATTTGTGTTTTGTCACGGATTGTCAAAGGGGGAGTTTGTTAGGTTTTAAAGGTTTAGGAATTTATGTATTTAGAACTCTAATTTGTAATATTGGCAAACCATGATCAAAACAATATGTTTAGTCTTGTTT
Source organism: Quercus ilex subsp. ballota (assembly GCA_032727855.1). Taxonomy (NCBI): domain Eukaryota; kingdom Viridiplantae; phylum Streptophyta; class Magnoliopsida; order Fagales; family Fagaceae; genus Quercus; species Quercus ilex. Next base: position 57,857,767 of record CM064915.1, read on the forward strand.
AGACTTGCTCAAAGTTGATTAATTATTGTAAAGTTGGAATCGAGAGGCTGCAGATGCATTGGTGCATTTCGGCCTGGCTCGATCGATCGAAGGATAGACTCGATCGATCGAAAGTCGGCCAGATTGCGTTTTCTGTAGAATTTCCAACTCAGCCCTAACTCATTAAACGTTTAAGGTTTTATGTTTTTGCCCTTGGTATATAAGGCAAAACCCTAGCCACGTTTTTAGAGTTGCTCCTGTTGTATTGTTGCTCATACATTGCTGTTTTGTGTAAATCTCTTATGAGATCTAGAGGAGCTTTCCTTTACACAAAGCTTAGGGTTTTTAAGGTAGAGATTACTTCAATATCTTGATGATCAACTCGGTTGCTGCCTGTAGGGGCCCTTTTTTTTTGTGTTTAGGCTGGGTTGCCTCCTGTGGTGATGGGCCCAAATGTTTTCTTTTTCTGAGTAGGGAAGTTGAGACCGGCCCAACTGCAACTCACCTTGGGCCGGTTTGTGCACAAATTTTGCCTTGTCTGCTAGGAACACCCTTACGGCAAGCAGAGCTATTACAACAAGATTATGGCAGGCAGATATAATGACAATGAAAGCAAAAACAGAGTGTAGTAGTTTTTGTTAATAATAAACAACCTAATATCACAGTAGTAATAATGGTAATACTAACAATGGCTTTTATAAGAAAGAACAATTGATTGAACGATGATGGAAGTTAATCAAAAATAAACATCAAGCAAAAAAAAACCGAGTATGTAATGGCAAAAAGATCAAAGAGGAAGAACGCTTCTTCTCAATGAAACTAACCTCCCAGGAGAATATCCTGCCGTGGGGATTAGTGACTTTGAGGGAATCGGACCTAAGTGATAGATGCTTGCGGAAAAATTCTTACTGCTTTACTGTTCCCTAGAGAGTGGGATTTTTGAGGGGGAGAGGAAAGAAAAGATCTATTGGTGCATGCCTATTATCCTCAGTATTTGTTTTCTTATCTTTCCTTCTTTTCTTTTCCTTTTCTTTTAGTTCTTCCTTTCTATGTTTTCCTTCCTCTGTTTTTCGGTCCCTTTTACAGGGCACGGCAAGGGTCCTTTTATAGGGCCTGCCGTGATGGTTTTTTACTATTTCACCCCCTAACGGCCTTTGTCTGCTCTGGGCATGCTTTGCGACCACCGTCTGTACACTGCTTGCCCTTGCCAGACAAAAAAACAGGTTGGTTTTGTTTCTGTTCGCCGTGGCACTGTCTTCTGCCGTGGCTTAAATGCTCTCTCTCTCTTCCTATGGCATGCACCCAACGTTCCCTCCCCAACCTTACCTCTTTTGGGCGGTCTGTCATCCCAGCAGGACTTACCTCCCAAAAGGGTTTGGACAGGGAACGTAAAATAAATCTTTTCCCCCCTCCCCACCACCAAACCGCACCCCCCTTTACCTCTTTCCACTGACCTATGGCCCCACTATGACCCATATTGGCTGGGTACAGGCTGGTGGCACCTGGGCCTTGCGCATGCTTTCTTGTTATGTACGTTCAAAAGCCCGCCTGCGGCCCGTGTGCTTGTTGTGCTCTGGAGCTTTGCTTGCATTCGTCTGCCATACTTCTTTGTTCTTTCATGTGGGCCGTTCTGTACTTTCACTGCTTCCTTTTGGGATTGGGCTTTTCTTAACACTGGGTTTCACATTTCTCTTGGCCCATTTCTCGATTTATGTCCATGTCTTGTTTCATTACTTGGCATTTCCTACCACGACGATATGATCCTGCTAGGCCTCTTTTAAGCCTGCCGTTCCATTCTTTCCCCCAGTGACTTAAGAGAGCCTACTGGTGTTCTTACTCATGGGCTCCATTGTCCCTTTCTTTTTTCCTCTTTGGGCCTGCGGCCCTTTTACTTTCCTTGGGTTTCCTCGGCCCATTTACTGACTTTGCTTTCCCATGGGCTTTTACTAACTTGATTGGGCTTCCCCGGCCCAATCTCCTCATACTCATCCTTGGGGTTCATGGGCTTGCCATCAACCCCTACTTTCTTTGTTTACATTGCCTTAGGCCTGCCATGGCCCATTCTCGCTTTTTCATACCATACTTTGCCCATGGGTGTCATTTTTCTCTTTTCGGGCCCTTTGGGCCCATTTGCTTCCTCAAGACCCATTTATTCATGTTATAGGCCTGTGTTCTATTCTTCCTGCCGCTTGGGCCTAACAGTCTTATTCTATACCTGCCACTCTCATCACCGGCTTTACTGGGTTGGGCTGGCTTTACAAAAATGACCCTCAACACTGCCATTGGAGCTTAAAGAATAACAAGCATGGGTGCTTGTAGCTGATTGGAGAATTCAAGAAAGAAGGAGTCCGTGGATTCGGAGTTTGCATGTGGTCATGTTAGTAAGTTCTACTGGTGGGTAGCATTAGGAAGTCAAGCGGGGAGCTTGTAAGTCCTTTTGTATGAACTTCGATTCTTTCGCATAATGGATTCAGGTTTACCTTGAGGATAGCTAGGTTAAATCCTCCCCAGGTTTTTACCGTGTGGTTTCCTGGGTGATCATATCATTGTGTTATTTATATTTCCACTGCTTTATATTTCTGATATGATTGTATGCTTGTGATAACCTAAAATTGCATAAATTGACTAAGTTAATCACTTGGCTAATTAACTAGGTTAATCTGGTTGTTTTAAGGGGTCTAAAACAGTTCAACAATTTATAAACAAATCAAAATGTTAAAGTGGCTATGGAAGCAAATAAAGAGATTGAGAGAAATCAAAAGGTGGAAAAATGATTAACTTTCTCATTAAGTAGTTGAAGATTACAAGGCCTTGCCTTTTATATACAAGAACAGAGAACTTGGAAAGCTGAAACAAACAAACAAACAAACAAACAAAAAATGTAACTCGCTAATCAACAAACTACCAACCATATAAGAACACTTGTTACCTACTTCACAAATTAACTAAACCAATAAGTTTAGATATATTTACGACTTGTAGTCTTAAACGCTATACACAAAACTACTTGTCGTTCTAGTTGTTGTTCTTCTGCTATACTAAATCTGTTCTTCAACTTCTGTACTTCTTCAATCTCTGCATATCTTAATACAAAAAATAGGAACCTAAGCAGAGTGGAATAAAACCCCACATACCAAAACAACAATAAATTGACAAAAAGAATCCCAACTATTTTTATAATCAGTGCTCATAACATCACTTCAAAATTTTCTAACAAGTATTTTTTTTGTTTTTGGGTAAAAGACGATGCATTAAAAACAGCTAAACAAAAACATCAAGAACAGGACACATCCTATTGAAAAACACACCATTACAATCATCCTCAAAGGCACTACAAATGTCCACAGGTGGACTACTAAAAGAAAGAAAAAATGAAACCTTGATAGCACCCATCCTAGCTAGCAAATTAGCACATCGATTAGCTTGGCAGTAGCAATGGTTAAACTGAATTCGTTGAAAGCAAGCTGCCAAGCGCCTACAATCATCCAAAATAGGAGAAATGACATTGTTGACATAAGCAGCATTCTTAAAAACCTCCACTACAGCTTGAGCATCCAATTCAACAACAAGGGAATCAATGTTTAAGTTGCAGCAGAGCAGCAGCCCCTCTCTAAGCCCCCATAGCTCTGCAATGAAACTATTGGTTGACCCAATATGTCTAGTAAAACCCCCAACCCAATTGCCATGCTCATCCCTCACCAAACCTCCACATCCAACTCTGTCTGATCCACTCAAGCAAGAATCATTAGTATTAAGCTTCTTCCAACCTGCTGGGGGTCTCTCCCATCGAATAGCCCTTGAGGCTTTGTGACTTGGGTTTCTAGGAGGCTGAACACAGTAGAAGAATTCTAAAGTTTGGTTTATAATCTCCTTTGACAGATTTTGGTTCGGACCTTTCCTATTGAAAACAACCCTATTTCAACTTTTCCAAATACACCACACAGCAAAAGAAAAAATAGATTTCCAAGGGAGGTTACCTTGGACACAGCTTGCTATTAGTTTTCCCATTGAGAATGATCCAATCTTGGAGATTGCTCGTCCAAAAGGCTTGATTGGATATGCTTACTCCCAACTATATCCATACGACTTTGACCCAAGCACAATCTCTAATGGCTTGAGTGATTGATTCGGACTCCCTTTGACATATAGGGCATAACTCATCAACCACTACCCCTCTTTTAGCAAGGCACACCTTTACACCAATACTATTGTGTGTACACAACCACAGGAATGTTTTGATTCTAGGCAGCATTTGAAGCTTCCAAATCCAGCCATAGTTGAAGGGAGGGACAAAATCCTCCTTCATAACAATAGAGTAGGCACTCCTAAGATCAAAAATACCCCTTGGGTTGCCTGACCATGCTAGCTTGTCTTGACCTCTACTTGTGAAGGGGATGGGGGTTGCTTGAATTATGGACTTGACCTGAGAGGGGAGCTTAAAAGGTATACGATCCCAATCCCAGCACATATTTGAAAGAATATCACCCACCTTCCACTGATCAGCTCCTTGGGTTAAAGGTCCTTGGATCATGTAGCGGAGTGCCCCTTTACCTGTCCAATTTTCCCACCAAAAACTGACCTTACTATCTCTTCCAACTGTCCACATGTTGCCCTCATTGAAAGTAGCCCTTCCCTTTTTCATTGCTTTCCAAATTTGCAAACACGATAGCCTATCCACATTGGCAGAATTTATCCTTCTGTGGTTGCAATATTTTTGCCTTAGAACTTTAATCCATACAGCTTCTTTCTCAACATGTAGCATCTAATTAAGCTTGGCAAGCAAGCCAGTGTTTCTACCCTTGGCAGTTTGCAGACCAAGCCCACCTTCCTCCTTCAATTCCGCTACCTTTTGCCACCCAACCTAATGGATTTTCTTGGACGATTCCGATGATCCCCAAAGAAAGTTTCTATTCACCCGGTCTATTCCCTCAAGGATTTTGTTCAGAATGTGGGTGCACTGCATAACATACGCAGGAATAGCCGCTGAAGAAGCTTGAATTAAGACCGCTCGACCAGCCAAAGAGAGTAAGTTAGCTTTCCACCCAGCTAACTTGGTCTTCACCCTATCGAGGATGAAATTAAAATCTTGAGATGAAGATCTAGGATGCTTAATAGGAATTCCAAGGTACTTTCCAAGAGAAGGAGTGAAGGCAAAACCAAGAATATCACAAAAGAACTCTCTAGAATCCCTATCCACATTCGGCGAGAAATAAACTCTTGATTTAGCATCACTTAGATTGACCTGAAACACTACAAAAATCATCAAGAACATCCCTAATAGCCGAGCAATTAGTGTGGTTAGCTTTGGCAAACAATACCAAATCATCTGTAAAAAATAAATGTGAAAAGGCCGGCCCACTGCACGATGCCTTCACGGGCTGCCAAAGCTTAGCATTACACTTCTCCTCAATGAGTTGTCCAAGAAACTCCATACAAAGAATGAATAAATAAGGCAAGAGTGGGTCACCTTGCCTAATCTCTCTAGACAGATAAATCGGATCCAGAGCTTCACCATTAAACAAAATAGAAGTCGAGACCATGGATATGCAACTCATAATAATATCAATCAAATCAGCTGGTAAGTTGGCCCTAATCAGCATATCCCTTATGAAACTCCACTCAAGCTTATCGTACACCTTTTCTAGATCAATCTGTAGGGCCATGTACCCTACCTTTCCTTTCTTCTTGCTGATAGTATGTATGACTTCTTGCACTATGATCGCATTATCAATGCCCTTTCTTCCCGAAACAAAAGCGGTTTGGAGGGGAGAGATAAGCTTGTCCAAATGCGGTCTAAGTCTAGCAACAATAATCTTTGTAACAATCTTGTATACAGTGTTGCATAAGCTAATAGCTCTATAGTTGCTCAACGTCTTAGGACTTTGAATCTTTGGAATTAAGGCAATAAGAGTTCGGTTCAAATATTTCGGGACAGTCCTCTCAGTAAAAATCTTTTTTATCACATCAATCTTCGACTTGCCCACAATCAACCAAAACTTGTGAAAAAAGCTAGCATGCAATCCATCTGGACCTAGAGCTTTAAAAGCTTTTAAAGACCATAGGGCAGATTTTATCTCTTCCTCCGATGCAATCCCACCAATACTCTCCTTTTATACATCAGATAACCTAGCCTGCCATTGGAATACATCGGGTGCAGCCTGAGAGCCCGATGTAAAGGAAGAGGTGTAAATATTGTTGAACCCACTCCTAAAAATCTCCTTAACAGCACTTTCTTCATGTATCCACTCCCCCACATGATCTTTAATGGCCACAATCTGATTCCTCTTCCTTCGAACAAGTGTAGACACATTGTAGAAATTGTTGTTTCGGTCACCTTGAATCATCCAATTAACCCGAGACTTCAAAGCCCAAAGCTCCTCTTCTTGATTAAGCACTAGGTCTAACTCCTTAAAGAGCTCATTCTCTAGATTAACAAGGAAAACAGAAGGTCTCACAGATAAATCCCGTTGAATACCATTGATCCTAGCCAAAAGGTTCTTTTTCCTAGTAAAAATATTCCCAAAGTGGGAACCATTCCACCTTATTACTGCTTAGGTAAACCTGTTCACTGCATCCCCTAAGGTGGGAGAGTCTCTCCAGGCATGAGTCACAACAGATGGGAAAGATGGCTTTGACAGCCAGCAGGTTTGAAATCTAAAAGGCATTTTCTTCCCCATGATTATTCTCGGCCAAATCTCCAAAAGAATAGGGCAGTGATCAGAGTGGCATCGGGTGAGATGGACAACTCGAGCTTTCGGATACAATACTCACCAGCTAGGATTCACAAAAACCCTGTCTATTCTTTCCTGGATTAGTACTTGGAACTCCCTTCTGTTTGTCTAGGTGAAACGGGGCCTCGAAAACCCTATGTCAATCATGTTACATTTATCCAAACACTCTTTAAATAATAGCGACCTATTAACACTCACTGCTCTTCCCCCAAATTTATCCTCCTCCGTAAGTGTTTCATTGAAATCACTTGCCAAAACCCACGGCATATCATGCAACTTAGCAGTTTTAATAAGGTGATTCCACAAAATAAATATTTTAGCAGTTCTAGGACTAGCATACACAGCAGTAAAGAGCCTGCTAGAATTAGAGTTTCGTGCCTTAATTATAGCATGAATTTTTTGCTCGGTATTAGCCAAAGGCGTGACATCCACTCTATCTGAATCCCACCGCAACCATAGCCCACTGGCATATTCAATGGTATCTGTGTGCACTAGCCATCAAAAGGCAGTCTATCAGAAATCTCCTTTGCCCTACTACCCCCAACATGAGTCTCCATTACTACCAACATCGTTGGGAAACACACACAATAACATGTACAGTGTTTAGCAAAGAGTAACTTGTGTAGTGTGTGCATCTAGCAAAAGTTTGAGATACATGTGAGGTGATATGTGAATAGAAATTAATCACAAAGTCTACAAAATTCATCACACAGAATTTAAAAGAGACTATCACCTAAAGAGTTACATCATATAACTTCCACATCTCCTAGAACATAAGCTTGCAATCATGTAAGTTTCTTGAATTTAGCCTCTTAATTATGTGAATTGGCATCAAGCCTAATAGTACACATCAGTTTTAATTAAGTGAATTGGCATCAAGCCTAATAGTACACACAAATTTTAAGCATTAAGCAATTAACAAAGGTTATACCTTATGTTCTTTTTGTGCATGTGTTACACTTTCTCGAGCACAAAATCTTATGATATGCACTAAGGTGTTCATGATTGACTAGTGAACAGTGGTGAGATGGTTATTTATGCCTTTCTCAAAAAGATCAATTCCGACAGTCAAATAACATGTGACTTCAAGATTAAGACAAAGTGATAAACACCATAAACATCTTTCCCACACAACATGCACTACAAAGTTTCAACTAGTTAAGTGCAATAAATAAGCTCATCAAACCTAAACAAGGTACATAAGACATGTTATGTGTAAATAAATTGACCAACCTTGTTTTCAAAGATCAAGAAAAATAGTGCCAAACACAATTTGCTTTTCTCTCGTTTTTTTTTTTTAAGAGAAAACAAATAAATCCTAGAATGAAATGCATGAATATTATGCAATGCAAATCCTAGAAAAAAAAAAAAAAAAACACAGAAACCAAAGAACAATGGTCACAAAAAAATGAGCAATGAAGCACAAGGACCATGTCAGAAGGACTCAATTAGGTTGAGTCTTTTGCATCCAAAACCTTTTAGATGCACCACAAGCATTGGAGTTCTTATTCACATTCGAGTGACTTCCAACTCCAGGATTGGAATAAAGGTTCAACGCCTTTACCAATTCACCAATAAGTGCCATAGGATCTTGTGCTTGAGGCACAAACACTTTTGGTTTGTTTGCTCTCTTAGCAGCTTGAAGCTTGTAACAGTTAGGACGAATGTGTCCAGACTTTCCACAATAATGACAAACCCAAGTAGGTTTACCATGCATCTTGTCCTTGGAAAGGGTAGAATCCTTAGGTTTAGTCTCTCTCAGATCAACCCTAATCTTCCTAGGAGGTGAAACTTCTATAGGTTTGACAACCTCACTCACAGGTGGTTTGATAGTTTCACTCATAACCTCACTCACAGTAGGTTCAGAAGAAGATGAAGGAATAAAGTTTGTGGAATTAGGAGCAGACACAGAGATACTTTCAACATAACCTAACCCAGATTTATCAGAAGGATACTTTTGAACATTCAGCATGTGATCAAGTTTAGAACTAGCAGATCTAGCAATAGATAAATCATATTCCAAAGTTTTAACTTTATCAAGTAAAAGCATGTTCTCAGATTTCACATGATTCAAAAGATCATTAGCATCAAAAAGTTTAACAAGCAAATTCTTCTTTTCAAGCTCAAGAGAATCAATTTTCTTCAGGCTAAGTTCAACATTCATAGCATCCTTTGCAGCAACTTTGCAAAGTTTATTATAGGCCTCTTGAAGATCTGCATCCTCAGAGAGTTCCCCATCAGAAGGGTTCTCCTCAACAGACACGCTTTCATTGACTATAGCTGTAGCAGTGAAAGTAATGAAATTTCCATCCTCGTCACCTTCAGACTCATCATCAGAAACCTTATTATCACTAAGGGTTACAGCCATAGCTTTACCCTTAGTCCTCAAGAATGTAGGACATTCAGATTTAACATGACCATACCCTTGACAACCAAAACACTGAGCACCCAAAAAATTGTTTGAAGATTGACCTACTTTTTCTCTAGGTTTTTCAAAGTTATTTACCTTAATGGGATCATTCTTCCTAAAATTTATAGGTTCAGCAGTGTTTGTATTTCTTGCCCTTCTGTTAGTGTTTCTCAGAAAGTTTCTAAAATTCTTGGCAAGGTAAGCTATCTCTGTAGTAGAGAGCTCATCATCAAATCCACCAACCTCAACATCATCAACAGACTTAAGAGCCATTGATTTGGATTTGTTTGCTTTGGGTAGGTCAGACTCATAGGACTGAAGAGATTCTACAAGCTCATCAACTGGGATGGAGTCCACATCCTTGCTTTCAGTAATGGCAGTCACTTTGGGTTTAAAGTCTTCAGTTAAAGATCTAAGTATCTTCCTAACAATTTTAGGTTGATCATAGATTTCACTCAAATTAAACACAGAATTAACAATGTCATTCAGTTTGGCATAAAATTCATCAAATGATTCATCATCAGACATCCTAATGCTCTTAAACCTAGAAGTTAATTACTGCAGTTTGTTTATCTTAACTGCCTTTGTGCCTTCATGCACAGTTTGGAGGATTTTCCAAGCAGTATGAGCAACCTCAACATTAGAGATTCTCTTAAATTCCTCCATGGAAACAGCATTAAAGATGGCATTCATAGCTTTGCTATTGAATCCAGCTGCTTCTTTTTGAGAAGTTTGCCACTCACTCACAGTAGTAGTGGGATTTTCCCATCCGTACTCAACGGAATTCCAAACTCTCTCATCAATGGATTTCAGGAATGCTTTCATCCTTACTTTCTAATAGCATAGTTATTCCCATCAAAGTGAGGAGGAACAACAAGAGAGTGACCGTGTTCCATGACAATAGGGGTCAAGGATCAGCTCGGAGATAAAAAGATCTACAAGAAAAGAGTTACCCGCTCTGATATCACTTGAACGGTTTTAGACCCCTTAAAACAACCAGATTAACCTAGTTAATTAGCCAAGTAATTAACTTAGTCAATTTATGGAATTCTAGGTTATCACAAACATACAATCATATCAGAAATATAAAGCAGCGGAAATATAAAAGACACAATGATAAGATCACCCAGGAAACCACACGGTAAAAACCTGGGGAGGATTTGACCTAGCTATCCTCAAGGTAAACCTGAATCCACTATGAAAGAATCGAAGTTCATACAAAAGGACTTACAAGCTCCCCGCTCAACTTCCTAATGCTACCTTCCAGTAGAACTTACTGACACGACCATGTGCGAGCTCCGAATCCACGGACTCCTTCTTTCTTGGACTATTCAATCAAGTACAAGCACCCACGCTTGTTATTCTTTAAGCTCCAATGGCAGCAACCGAGTTGATCATCAAGATGTTGAAATAATCTCTACCTTGAAAACCCTAAGTTTTGTGTAAAGGAAAACTCCTCTAGATCTCACAAGAGATTTACACAAAACAGCAATGTATGAGCAACAATACAACAGGAGCAACTCTAAAAACGTGGCTAGGGTTTTGCCTTATATACCTAGGGCGAAAACATAAAACCCTAAACGTTTAATGAGTTAGGGCTGAGTTGGAAATTCTGCAGAAAACGCATCTGACCCGAGATTCGATCGATCGAGCCTAAGCTTCGATCAATCGAGCCAGGCCGAAATGCACCAATGCATTCTGCAGCCACTCGATTCCAACTTTACAATAATTAATCAACTTTGAGCAAGTTAAAACAAGACTAAACATATTGTTTTGATCATGGTTTGCCAATATTACAAATTAGAGTTCTAAATACATAAATTCCTAAACCTTTAGAACCTAACAATACTATAGACGTTTTGGTGGCTATTGTGGTTCTTTTTATATGCAATAGTAGTCTTTTAGTTCTTTTTATATGAATGAGGGTACACTACTTTTACACAGACTATTCCTTCATTTAATTTCACATGTTACTAAATTTTTATTCCAAGTTTCCACTGACAAATATTACTATGTATCTTGATTTAATATGAAAAAATGGAGATAAACAGATTTGTTCTATCAAAACTTCAACATACTCTATGAACCTATCAGGGGCTGTAATTTATGCTGAATGGCCAGCAATATGTATGTTTAATTGTTAAAAGGAATTACCATTTTCTATAAATGGTCCTTTGGGTCTAGCACCATAATTTCAATTTGAATAGTTGTGGTTGTATATACTTCTGAACAGTTTAAAGGAATTACCATATTCTAAAAAAAAGTTCTTTTTATATGCAACTATATTTTTCGGAACAACTTGCTATTGACTAAATCTATTGGGTCTATTAGTTCTTTTTATCTGCAATAGTAAATATAAAGTATCAAAACAGCTGCTACATGTGTAGACATAATTGCCACCTCCCTTTTTTATTTTATTTTTGGGGGTGGGGGTGGTGGTCATTTCATTTGAAGATAACAACACCTTATGAAAGCAGTAGTACTAACTTGCTCTAATTTTTTAAATAGGCTCTTAAAGATTGATTTATTGCTTATAGCTGATTGTGAAAGACTTAAAACAAACACTTCATTTTGCAGGGAAATGTTAGAAGGCACACTGACAAACGTTTTGATGGGAATACAAAATGTATTATAGTGATTATGGAGCAGCAAAAATGATCCTTAGGCCTCTGCTTCACCTGGTATTGCAGTGATTATGGAGGTTTGAGAGTGATTATGTAGCAGCAAATGCTATTGTATCTGTTGTTAGTTGTTATTGCTAAATGTATTTATGTTAGTTGTACACATAAGACTCCAATTGATTGAATAAAATCGCTTCTTCATGTATCAATTTTTGTAATCAGAGATGTTTGGATTAAGAGATGCTGTAAGTCTACTACCTATGAAGCTGCTAATTTTTTTTAACATGTGTATTTTATCTTTAGAACAAAATACGATTTTGTTGATCAATTTCTATAAGTGAAAGAGTCCTGAATCAGGATAACAAGCAGGTTGCTAATGCATTATAGGACATGTTGACCATGATTAATTGAAAACCATCCTTAGAGATAGTAACACATTTCGGGAAAATTGTTAATAGGTTTCCTCCAAAAAGTTTTCATTATTCTAACACATTTCTTATCACAACCTCTATGAAAAATGAATACAGGACTAAACAAAGAGTCTAGAATTGCTTAAAAATCTAAAAAATGTGCCACAAACACACCATTAATCGCATTAAATTAATGCAAAAGTAAATGAGTAGTTTGTAACCAAAACTATGGCTGCATTGCTACTACCCTCCATATATATGTTGTCATGGATCAAAGACTAATAGCTAAGGTTCTTGATTAGCTAGAAAATTCCAAATAGTATTCCAATATAGGTCCTTAAAAAAAAAAAACAAAAACAAAATAAAAAAAACCAAAATGTATTGTTTCGTCATGATTAACAACATATGTCCTTAAACACTTATATTTTAAGCTACTTGGACTCTATATATCTCAATTCCACCAAGCGAAGCTCATTTTGTGACTCTCTTCAGCCACATGTACCTAAAGTAGAAAAAAATGTATAAGTAAATTTGAAACAAAAGATTTATATTATTACAATCAAAATTAAAAATATATAATAAAAAAAAAGACCAGAAAAATGAAATGAAAAAACTCACTTTATGCTAAGTCATCAATATTATTGGCATCAAATGCTGTCATGTTTTCTTTTGCGTTGCCCTTCAGTACAACATACATAATACGACTTGTTATATTATCACTTCTAGGTAGTCTTTTACTAGTATGAACATGAATTCAAAAACCTTCTTTTTTTGCAAATTTTGTGTAAAAAGTTTCAACACCATCAAGGGAGTCAAATTGTATTCCAACATATGGCTTGGATTTCAACTCACAATCACCAAAATCTTCAGGTGGTAACTCTTGCTCTAATAGCTCTGGATTGTTTGGGGCATCATATAACTCTTTCACACTCCATTGGCTATTTAGTAACTATAACAACCAATATAAATAATGAACAAAAATATAAAATATGTAAATATAACAACCAATATAAATAATGAACAAAAATATAAAATATGTAAATATAACAACCAATATATTTACATAAATAAAAATTTGAATAATTCTATATCTAAAGAAATGATCACTTTGAGCCAAGTACTATTCGATTTAGTAGCCAATACCTGTAGCTACAACTAATAGACCGAATATAATATCAAAGTTCCCTCTCATCAGTGTGTAAACATTCAGCTACAAAACATATGTACTATCTAAGAAATTATAACAAGGGAAAACATAGGTTATATCTAATAGACCCAACAGTAAAACTAATAAAATTTAACTTCACATGAGACAATAAAATTTGGAACAATTAATATACCCAATAGAAAAACAGAGGTTATATCTACACATGCAGCAACTATTTTGATACATTATATTTACTTTTGCATATAAAAAGAACTAATAGACCCAATAGATTTAGTCAACAGCCACCAAAATTTTCAACGTCTTACAATATAGTTAAATACAATAAAATAGTTCTATCTAAGAAATTATAACAAGGGAAAAACAGTGGGAGACTAACCAGTTGTGCAACCAGCAGCTTCTTCCTTCTTTTTTTTTTTTTTTTTTTTTTCTTTCTGCCGGCAACTTGGCGGTGGAGCTGGAAGAGCAATGGAGGAGAAAGAGACAGAGAGGTGTGGAGTGGAGGAATTTTTTTTTGAGAAACGGTTGGAAAAAAAATTAGAGAGATACGTATACTTTTTGTGTTTTTTTTAGGTTTAGAGGTAGGTATGGAATGCAATAAATAATGGATAATTAATGAGATACTAATCAGAATATTAGCATTAATGAGGGTCAGTTTTTGACCGTTAGATCTACTTAAATCCAATGGTTTAAAAAATGTGCAACTCTAAAGAGTTACATAAGGTATAATTTGAATCTATCTCATATATATATATATATAATCTAAACTGAAAATTTTCAAAGGTACCAAAATGAAAGCAACATAAACTTTAAGGGTGAAAAATGCAAAATTTAGTCTTTAGCTTCCTTATCATCTGCTTTTTTATAAGTCGCTTTCCCGCCAAATATTGTGAAGGACCCAGCTTCAATGGAAGTACCTGTGAGTGCAACTCTTCTAAGCCTCAAAAACCAAAACCATTCAAGGGAACGTTGGAATTCAATCATAAAGCACCACACTAAGCTCAAAGATGACCATGCAATTCTCACTACTTATACCCAAATGGCATCTCTCGGTATATCTCCTGATAATGCCACTTTGCCTCTTGTTCTCAAGGCGTGTGCGAGGATTCTGGGTACGAGCTTGATCGGGGATGTTCGAGTCGGGACGGCTCTGGTTGATTTCTACTGTAAATGCGGGTTGATTGAAGAAGCACGTGAAGTGTTTGATGAAATGCCTGTGAGAGATGTGGTTTCGTGGAACGCGTTGATTTCGGGGTATGTGGGGTGTTGTTATTATGAGTAGGGAGATGGAAAGTGAGGGTTTTAAAACTAATTTGCCCACTGCGGTGGCGTTGCTTTTGGCTTGCGAGGATGGTTTTGAAATTAGACTAGGGAAGGAGATACATGGGTATTGTCTGAGGAATGGATTGTTTGATTTGGATCCCCATGTGGGTACTGCTTTGATTGGGTTCTATTTATTTGAGATTTGATGTGAGAATTTCTCGTCTTGTGTTTGATTTGATGATTGTGAGGAGCATAGTGAGCTGGAATGCAATGATTAATGGTTATGTTGATGTTGGGAATTATTTGGAAGCTTTAAATCTTTTTCTGTCAATGCTTGAGAATAGGGTTCATTTTGATTCTGTTACAATGTTGGTTGCTATCCAAGCCTGTGCGGAATTTGAGTCTCTCCAATTGGGTATGCAAATTCATCAAATGGCTATCAAGTTGAAATATGTTGGTGATTTGTTCATTGTAAATGCATTGCTTAATATGTACAGTGAAAATGGTAGCCTAGCGTCATCCTGTGCATTGTTTGATACCATCCCTACATGTGATGTTGCTCTGTGGAATTCTATGATATCTACATATATTGACTTTGGTTGTTATGAGGAAGCCCTAAGTTTGTTTATTAGTATGAAAAACGAGGGCATCAAGGAAGATGAAAGAACTATTTCTATCATGCTGTCCACATGTGCCAAGTTTGCTGATGGCTTGAGAAAGGGTAAAAGTTTACATGCTCATGCAATCAAGTGCAGGATGAAGATGGATGTTTCTCTGGGAAATGCATTGCTAATCATGTATGCAGAGCTAAATTGTGTTGAAGTTGTTCAAAAGGTTTTTGCTGAGTTGAGAAGTTTAAATGTAATCTCGTGGAACACTATGATCTTGGCATTGGCTCATAGCAAAATGAGGAGTGAAGCATGGCAACTCTTTGGGGTCATGCGAAAGTCAGAATTCAAACCCAAATCATACACAATAATATCTATTCTTGCCACTTGTGAAGATGAAACTTGTCTTAATGTTGGGCGATCAATTCATGGCTTTGTGGTAAAACATGGTATTGAAGTAAACTTATCTTTGAACACCATACTTACAGATCTGTACATGAACTGCGGTGATAAAGCATCAGCTAGGACTTTATTTGAGTCCTGTACAAATAGAGATTTGATCTCATGGAATTCTATGATTGCCAACTATATCAATGACAACCAAGTCCATAAAGCTTTGTTACTATTTAATCGCATGATTTATGAAGTGGAGCCAAACCCTGTGACAATTATAAATGTTCTCTCATCGTGTACAGACCTTGCAAATCTTCCTCAAGGCCAATGCTTGCTTGCTTATGTAATTAGAAGGCATTCCTATCTCGGTTTCAATCTGTCTCTTGCAAACGCTTTTATAACAATGTATGCAAGATGCGGTAGTATGCAAAATGCTAAAAAGATCTTTGACACTTTGCCTAGGAGAAATATTATCTTGTGGAATGCCATGATTACTGGCTATCGTATGCATGGTCGGGGATATGATGCTATACTTGCCTTCTTACAAATGTTAGAAGATGGTTACCAACCAAATGGAGCAACTTTTTTTATCTGTTATGTCTGCCTGCAGCCATTCAGGAGCTTTTTCAATCCATGATTCAGGATTTTAATGTAACACCTGAGCTTGCTCACTATGGTTGTGTGGTTGATCTGCTTGGTCGTGGAGGACGTTTAGATGAAGCTAGAGAGTTTATCAAATCAATGCCGATTGAACCAGATGCATCAGTTTGGAGAGCTTTGCTCAGTGCTTGTCGAGTTAATTACAACACTAAGCTAGCTGAAAACATTTTTGAAAAGCTTGTTGAATTAGAACCTATGAATCCAGGGAATTATGTTTTGCTATCTAACATCTATGATGCGGCAGGACATTGGTTGGAAGTTGGACAAATAAGAACATGGCTCAAAGAGAAGGGTTTAAATAAGCCTCCCAGAATTAGTTGGATTGTTGTTAGAAGTCAGGTCCACTATTTTGCTGCTGGAGACATGTCACACCTTCAATCAGACAAAATTTATGCAAATTTAAATTCTTTGTTGTCCACAATCAAAGAAAATGGATATGTTCCTGATCTTTGTTGGATTTCACATGATGAAGGTGAATATGGTTGAAAGCTGGAGGCAGTTCAGCCATAGTGAGAAGCTTTATTTTGCATTTGTACTGATCAGTTTGAGCGTTCTGCCCCATATTATGATTACTAAGACCTCAAGGCTTTTTGTTGATTGCCACAAATTGAGTGAATGTGGAGTTTGATACTGTTGGGAACTTAGAACATAGAACACTTTCATTTCTTTTATGCTTAAGTTGAAAAGGTTGGTTCCATCTGTGGTTAGTATCATGGTTGCACCTGGATTCTATGTTTATGGCAGTGGTTAGGTGCAAGGTTCTATGCAGGTGCTATAATGACACCAACAACGATCAAAGTAATGGTGAAGGCAAGGGTTTAATTGTATGAACTTAATTCTTAAAACATTATGAGCATACCTTTGAAATGAGTAAACTACAAGAACGATAAAAATTTACATTTTAGGATTAAGATTCTTTAGAATTTTAAAGAACTTCTCTGATCCATACCTTTGAAATGAGTAAACTGCATTTATTTTGTAACCAAAATTTAAATAGAAACTGACTTCCTAACCGTAAACTTTTATTCATCTGTTGTTGAGTGATAAAATCTAATCTCACACATATCAAAATAGATTAACAGGATTTTAGTAATCTCATGGTGAAATTACCCTAAGAATTCATGAAGATTCTAATAAGATTTTAATAAAAATAAACAACAATGCAAGAAGCCAACGACAATGAAGGTCATAAAGAACAATGCAAGATACCAACAAGTCCTTAGTTGTTTTATGTTCCCAATTTAAAAGGTCAACGATTTTGGAAGACTCTGATCATATCAAAGAGGCTTTCAAACGACCTTAATGTGAGAATTAACCTTCTCTTTTGCAAAATTGTTAAATGTTGTTTTGTTTTCAAGGACCCCAACCAGCTGATTGCAAAAGAAATATACAATATGAAGAGCAGAAAAAGGGCTCTGTTTATAGTACAAGTTAAAAACTAAAAAGTCACAGCACATCAAAGATTCAGATAGAACAACCTTGATCCCTAGAAATAATGTAACAGCTATATCCAAAGAGACAGATACAGACAACTGAAAGCTCATACCTCTACTAAACATAACATCGATGTATAAGTTACTGTTTGACAAAACTAAAGTTCAAAGAACTAGTAGGGTTGGAACAAAATTATAGAATATCAAAATTTCATGAGAAAAGAATTTGGCCCATGGTATACAAAATGTGACACCAAATATGCTTTCGTGTGTCAACTTCAAAACAAGTGCGGATGGCCACTTATGATAAATATTCTCCAAAGTTTCCTAGGCTTCCATATTAATACAACCCTTTTTTTTCACTGTTACAATACATGCTCACTAAATCTTGAATCCAAGGCCTCACTCTCGAGGTCTTGACTTCACCTTTTACAAAGAGAGGTGTTAATTGAGTTAAACTTTATTTGCATGCTCTACAAAAATGCCGTGTAAGACCAGAGGCAACTAGAAAAGCAGTTAATTTTGGTTGACATTTGATACATCATACAACACATTTATGATGCATCCGGTACTGTGTAAAGGTTGATCAAACAAATAGTGCTAGAGAGCTCCTACAGTTATCATGAAAGCACCACCAAAAGATGGTGGCGGATGAATTTTGTAAACTTCAAAATGAAGTCCAACCGCCTCCTGGATGTCAATTCAACATAGCATTGGACAGCCCAGCATGTCCATCATGTGTTTGTGTGTATATAACTTAATGTCCATCGTATCATGATTCATTGCAAGAAACATAAATAAATCAAAATCATCCATTATTTACTAGAAACAATCGATGATTTAATTTTTCAATTTTTTCCTTTCTTTGATAGGCAATCTAATTCTTCAAATCTATTAGTACATTATCTGATAAATGCTTGGCAAGAGAAGATAAGTTAACTTTACCACTATGATACAAAACTACAAGCAGTCATCCACAAGATTGTGAAGAAACTGCATCAACATTAGAACCCAGATCTGACCAAGCAATGCTGTCTTCCTTTTGCATGTAATCGCCATCTACCCCACTAACAATACCTTCAAAATCCCCATTCTCAGTCTCCTCAACAACCTCATTCTCAAAACTACATACATTATTCTTTGACTCCGGGTTAGATGTCCACTCCAATCTTTTCAATGATTGTGAAGAAACATCACCATCAGAATCCAGCTCCCACCGAGCCTTGTTATCCTCTTGTATATTATCATCAACTACCCCACTAACAATTCCTTCAAAATCCACATTTTGGGTCTCCTCAACAACCTCATCCTCAGGATCATATACCTTTTTCTCCACCTCAGGGTTATATGTCCACTCCAATCTCTTCAAAATGTCACGGTCCTTCCATTTTCCAACGACCGATTCTGCCTCCTTCCTAGCATTCCCCATCAAAATTTCACTCCATGAAAACCCTGCATCCGCAACCCTCTTCAAAGCCCCATCATTCACATCCCCCACAACAACTGTCTTCAAACATCACAACTTTGCCTCCTTCAAAACATCCACAAAATCCGAATCATCTGACACAAGCACCATACACTCAACTCTCCTCCTATCCATCATATCCACCATATGATTCTTCAAAGTAACATCTGTAGCTTGTGGCTTATTCGACACAGTGCGAACCCAAAACCCTACCCGCTTCAACTCATCAGCCAAACCATACCCCACCTTCGGAGTCAAAATATCCCTTGCAGCATTCTTTTACTTCTCCATCTTCATGGAATACTTAGCCACTAACTTCACCCTCATCTTCCCCCTTGCTGACTCTATCTGATTCAACCTTTTTATCTGCTCACGCTCATGAATTTGCTTGAAATGATTTACAAGCTTCTCATTTGAATAAAAATTCCTCCCACAAACCCGACAAAGATACGGCTCAATTGTCTTAATCACACCCCTATTCTCCAAATGATTCAATATTTTCCTCCCTTTTCTTTGCTCCCTAACAACCTGTGGAACATGAGTAAATGCGTGATGATTTGCATATGCCACCATGTATCTAACAACCCCAAAAGACGCCATTGCTGCCTTTAGCTTGACAGCAGTGTTGTATGGCGGAATGAGTTTGGTGGTTTATTGTCCAAATCCCAGAAAATTGCAACATTGTTTTTGGTAATTTTTGGTCTCAAAGGTGATGATGGGTCCCAAGAATTGAAGCCCGATTTCGATTCAAAGTGACAAGATCTACTCAACAAGGTAAAAGGGTCAAGGATTTGTAACATTCTGAGTTGAGTTGTGCCGAAAAGTTTGAAGGATTTAAGTAACACAACCATAGGTAGAGTGTTCTCCTCAGTGCAATCATAATCTAAAAAATTGGAATAGAAAATATAGCCAATAAAACTCAAGTGGACCAGTGAAAAGGAAAAATAAATTGACTTTTACAAGAGTAGTTTATAGCCTCAAACTCCAACACACAAGCTGATTCACACCATTGCTGAACTATAAGATCTGCAACCATAAATTATTTTAGTAATCCTTTGAAAAAAAAGAAAAGCCCATCAAAAGATTCAAAACTGATTAGTGTATTACCAATTATAATATATTTCAAGCCATGCTAGCTTTCTAATGTATAACATTAACATTCAGTCTACCACACATGTAAGTCCTTTTATTACCTATGGTTTGCATTGAGTTTTAATTTTTCAATATGTGGTTTAAAAATAAACAGTACCCACTGTAACACCCCGACCCAATTTTATAGTTAACCTGTGTTTAAGTGGTTAATTAATATTTTAAGCCACTTTCTTTTTTATAATTAATAGAAGAGTATTTAATAAAAATATTATTTTATAATGCCATTGAATAAGAATTATAAGGAGTATAAATAATTGAATGGCTAATTGTATTATAAATATATATATTAAGTATGTACAAACTATATTAAGTGGTTAAGTTATGAGATATATGAGATATATGTATATATATATATATATATATATATATAGTTGTTGGTGTTTTAACTATGTATTATGCATGAGATGTTGTAGTGGAATTTTCACCCCATGCAACCAATGAAAATTGAACATATATAATGCTAAAGTTTCATGCATGATGACAAACTCCAAAGACCAAGACTTGGCCATGCAATGAGCAAGTTCCACCTAGCTCCTTCTTTGACTTTCAATGCAACTAGAATTTCCAAGAAGCTCTCTTCCTCTCATTTCCTACGGGTCCATGCAAATCAGAAATTTGCACCTCACTTTACTCTCTTTTCTCTTAAGGAAAGAGTTAGAAGCTCTCTTGAGTCCAAGGGTTTATATACTTATGATTATTTTAATTACTTTAAGTGCATAAAGTCTTGCTATTGTGATATTATAGACACATATATGCTCTTTTAATGTGATGGATATAACTTTATAAAGGTAAGGATACGTATATATATATATATATATATATATATATATATATATATATATGTATATGCAAAGTGATGTTATTTGTAGAAAAGTGTGAGTGTGAATGCAAGAAATTATTTTTGTAGAAAAGTGAGTGTGAATGCAAGAAAGTTGAAAAGTTGGGGAAAAGGGGGCGTGATTTTTCTTCCCTAGCATCCCACGTAGCCCACCTCCACTCTCCTTATCTAATTTTGCTGCCCCAAAAGTATTCTCCTTATCCTATTTTCTTGGCTGCATCAGACCAGAAAGTCCAGCCCTCTTTCTCTACTCCTTTTTCTTTGTTTTTGTTTTTCTTCTCTCTTTGCTCTTACACGGCAGCCTTCCCTCTCTCACAAAAACAAAATATCCCTCTCTAAAGAAGAAAGTAAAGAGTTAACACTAAAATTCAGCTTCAAATTGTTGGGGGTAAGTAATCAAATCTTCATTTGTTTATTTCTACTTCTTTAACCTCTATCTTGATTTTATCGGCTGAATTATGATTTTGTTTTAGTGATTTGAAGGTTTGATGATATTATGGTTTATTGAATGTTTAATAATATATATTAGTATGTTTATTATAGGTATAAAAATACCCAAATGAAATTAAGGCCTATTGCTATTGGTTGATGATTTTGTAAGAATATGTACTGAAGCTGTCTCTGTAACAGATTTGATGTTTACAACAAGAAAAATATGTATTAAATCATATTCTGTGAATTTGGATGCTAGAGTTATTTTCTATGAAAGCTAAGACATATACGGTTGTTATGGAATTGGTCTCACAGTATTTGAATGAGTAGAAAAATAATGATTTAATTTTGAAGTTGCAAGAAATTCTGTCATGACAGATTTGAGTATGCTGGATTGTATGATTTTTAGTAAATTATGCTTTTATGCTTTGACTATGAAATTTTTATGTATATACTGGACATACAGAGGAGTTTCTTTGTAAAATTGTATGAGGTTTGGATGTGATTTGATGGTCCGTTTGTATTTTATAATTGAAGTGTATGCTGCTAGAATAAAACAGTGAACAGTAAGGGGCATGCCTAACTTTGAGGATTTGATTCTAAAGTTAGGGTAAATGATTTGAGTTATAATTTATTATGCCCATCATATGATATGTCTGGATCATAGAGTAATTTTGTATAACTCGGTTCAAGGTTTAGTATTCAAAGGAGGGGTTCTAAACCATTCGATAGTTGTATTTATGAAGCTGTTTTGTTGAACATGTTGTATGTTTCCTTAAGAGTGTATATGGTTACATGATAATGCTTAAAACAGTGTATATTTATGCATGCATTATTGTCCTAAGCTCAAAGTACCCTTTGAAATGAAGCTGGCTCTTCTAGAGTTATGAGATAAATATGAGAATGATGGCATTTCTTTAGGTTGGTACATTATTTGTTGACGTGTACATAATATGTTTGTGGGAATCTCATTGAGGTGGGATTAGGATTTCATTTATTATGAGAGATAGGGTTTGGGATAGATGTGTAAGTTATGATAAGGAGTAATGGATAGTAATGAGCTTTGATTTTGGTTTAGGTGTTACCAGTCGTCAGGTCTAAGCTCCTTCGACTGTAGGCCCTTGGTTCCTCTGCTTTCAGGTAAGAGATAAGTTATATGGGCATTTGGTAAGTCATGAGGTTATTTTAAAATATATTATGCATTAAAATATTTTTGATTAGAGATATGACATGTAAGCATTATCAGACAAAGAGATGTTCGTGGGATTCCGAAACCCTATGTATATGATTTAAGCATATTAATACTATTACTAATTCTACGAACATGATGATTAAAGAAAACAATAGAAATGCTATTATTGTAAAATGTAATGCAAACTATGAATTTCAGTATGATTAATAAGTATGAAATGCTTTCGGGTTATGTTTTTTGGTGATCTGAACTCTGTCAGTAGAGGTTAATTACTGACTTTCTATGGAAAATGTTATATGATTGGCCATTAAGTGGGACTGGCTCTACTGTACCCGCCCTTGTTGGTTATGACCAACTTGTGGAGGAAGCCAACCTACCCCCATGGTTAGAAGATATGTATTATGATGTGATCCTGGAAATACCTGGCATTGTGGGGAATGCTGGATGCCTAGCACCGTGGTGCTAGAAGCCTCCCAAATAAGTATAGATTTATCAGATATGGACTAACCGATAAGTTATTTATGAACAGCTATATAATGTTATTAATCATGAGAGAATTATTTTGTTAAATGCATTGTGGAAAGTTAAAAGCTTTAATGAAAAGAAGAAGTTTCTGATAAAAATAAAGCCGTTCATTAAAGATAAAAGTTTCTGAAGTTCTGTTATGCTATAAAGATAAAGTTTCTGAAGAAAGTACAAGTTTATGTCAAAAAGTTATCAGATATCTGTTTTTCTTTATGAAACGTTAAGTTTTATAATTATGAAAGTTATCATATTTTACAAGAAGGAGTTTATGAAGGAAAGTTTTATTATTCTTTAAGATGCTTCTAGTTTAAGACAAAGTTACCGATTATCTGATTTTAAGTTAAAATGATTATTTTGTAATGAAAGTATATATATATATATATATATATATATATATATATATATATATGGTAACTTTGTAAGAAATGAAAGAAATTCAATCCGAAAGGCTTTGATAATATTATTCTGATAAGAAACGGGAGAACAATTATCTTTACGAAGAGCGTATAAGTTATTATTATAAATAGTATAGAATACTATGCATGAAAAGGGGTTCTCCTATCTGAATAATTGTAAAATGAAATGAATTGATTTACATGCATTCTTATTAAATTCTCATATATCTTACCTTTACTGAGTTGTGTAGCTCACCCCTTCCACTCTTTCAGTTAGCAGGTTTTATTTTGGAGCAGAGGGAGCCTTAGTCGAGTTTTGGAAGGAGCTGGTTTTAGTTTTATATGTATAGATCCTAAATTAGTATTTGATGTTTAGTTAAGTGGTATTGTGTATTTTAGGATCTAATGAAAGTTATACCTTAAGGTATTAAGAGATGTATTATGTGAAAGTATGGAATTTCAAAAACTGGTGGATTACATTATTCTTTGAGTACAACGTAGATGCTCTGAATGTATAAAGAAAAGTTATATCATTTAAGTAAAAAAATAAGAATGAAAGAAAGAGGGAAGCTTTTGATAAAAGATACTATGCATAAAAAAATAAGTTGGTTCTTGTTAATATCAGGTTTAGGCTTGATATTAGCATGTCGGTCATGGTCACAAATCCGGGTATCGAGTTTGAGGTGTGACATCCACTTTGGGATCATATCCTTTATTAGCCTTTAATATAAATCAAAAGAAAAGACAATTAAATTTCAGTGGAATCAAGTATATATAACTCTTTAAAATACCAACCCAAATGTCTTTCCTATACAACTAAATATCACATAAACAAACCAATTATATGTTTAAAAACAAATGAATGGTAGCTGTGGGGCCTAATAATCTGGCAACCCCGGCCCATCCTACATTCGGCCCAAGACCCATGCCGAGGAGGAAGAACAGTCCGAGGAAGGAGTGTGAAGGCCTTAATGGCCAAGAACCTTGCCGAGGACGATCTTGCCGAGACTAACACGTCAGCCGTATCAGCACGGCGGGGGAAACACGCCCAGGATAAATTGTCACCTCCACACTAAATGCGTTCACCTTACCCTCCCAGCCGCATTAATGGAGATGTGACTTCTAGACAGGGTTGCCTTGGCTGCCACAACTCACAGGGGTGTTGGGAAAGTGGCTGATGGGACGGACAGTCAGAAGGAGGAAGCATGGATGATCAACAAGTGGAAGATAGAGGTTAAAGGAGAGGACTATATATGAGGGAGAAGAAGATCATAAGAAGATGGGGGGGGGGGGATGGATCCCCAGGGAAAAGCCCATCGCAAAGCTCCTCGGACAGGTGCTGAGGACAGACTTCGGATCATAATCTCGGTGTGCCAGCCTCCGGCGCCTCCCAATGGAACGATTGAACGTTGCCTTCGCTTGTTAGGGCTTGGTTCTTCAACCCATCCTCTACAAATTCATTGTAATCGACTAACTGGGCTTGAGTCCACTCTCTCAATAGCAGAAGTGCTCAAATCCGGACCCTACAATTAGCGCCGTCTATGGGGAGAACTTGGGCACTAGCAGGCGCAACGGACGGTTGTTCCTGGATGGCTAGTTTGCGGAAGGATGACAATTGCGCGTTTGCAAAAAAAAAAAAAAAAAACAATTGCAGAAAAGCAAAAGATTCAAAGAGAATGAAAAGAGAACAAAGATGAAGGCATTTTATTAAGTGAAAAGAAAATACAAGATACAAACAGAGGCTCAAACAGGCTTGTTTTAAAGCTAACTATACAAACAAAAGTCCAGACGGACTTGTCCTAGAACTAACCCTAAAAGAGAAGGGGCTGAGGTAGGCTTGCTTCAAAACTGCCAACAACCCCCGGGCCGGTATGGATGGCACCAGCGAGAAGAGAGGAGCAGATGCAGAGGCACCAGAGGACCCTGCCCCATGGTGTTCTTTCGATGCTCCCCCAGCCGCACAATGCTTGAACATTGGAGGCGGTAACACTCGGGCACCAAGCATGACGTAATCTTGCAAGCCTCCACCGGCAGATAAGTTGGGAGCGAGGCATCACCAGCTTGAAGGGCAGGCATGCACGCGCGTCGGAGAAGGATGTTATGTACTTCATGAACCTCCCTTCTAATCGCCAGACACGATACCACCAAGATGATGCCTAAACCTTTCTGCGCCGGAAGCCTGACGCAAACCACAACTGCGGTGGTTCTCAACTGAGGCGAGAGGACCCTGATCTTGCTTGCCTCCGCCCTCGTACAGGGCTGCCCCATTCCGCTAAGCTCTGACCGCAATCCCGACAAGGTCATCGACGGGGCTTAGGGGGTGGGAGAGTCATGTTCCAACCAGAAGGTTTGGCCAGAGGATTTGTGAAATGAGGAAGGATGATTCCCCCCAGAAGGCCTTTTATAGAGGGCGAAGGCTGGTGGAAATTGGTCCAACCAGAACTCGAAGGAAGAGCCATCAACGACATTAATCCTGACCAAATTCCAAGGACGCCCACAGCTGCTGGATTTGCATTAATCCACGAGGATATTAATGAGGACGCGCCTTGCACACCGAAGCGTCAAGCACAGAACACGAACAGTCAGGGGACGCCTCGTAATCGAAGAAGGCGGAAGGTTGGAGCGAAGAAGGGGCCGCTACCATGCGTGAGGACAGAAGCCCGAGCCATCCCTGTCCGAGGCAGCTCGAGGTCAAGAATCCAGTCCGACGAATAGCCCATCCTCGGTGAAGCAAGGCCGTGGCTACCATCCCGCAAAAAACAAACCTCCCGACGATGAGGGCAAATCCCTTCACTCTAAGCAAGGAGTACTTCGGTACTAGACTGAGCCAGGGTCTCCCGTGGTCCTTGGACCCAAACCTGCGGCGAAACTAGTTACTTACAGAAGAACACCTAAGTGTTAGACAGAACCAAGGCCTTGCATGGTCCTCGGACTCAAGCCTATGGGGAAACTAACTACTTTAAAAGATTCTAAGTGTTAGACAGAACCAAGGCCTTGCATGATCCTCGGACTCAAGCCTATGGGGAAACTAACTACTTTAAAAAAAAAGAGATTCTAAGTGTTAGACAGAACTAAGGCCTTGCATGGTCCTCGCACACCTTGTCGGGATTGCGACCGCAATCCCGACAAGGTCATAGACGGGGCTTAGGGGGTGGGAGAGTCATGTTCCAACCAGAAGGTTTGGCCAGAGGATTTGTGAAATGAGGAAGGATGATTCCCCCCAGAAGGCCTTTTATAGAGGGCGAAGGCTGGTGGAAATTGGTCCAACCAGAACTCGAAGGAAGAGCCATCAACGACATTAATCCTGACCAAATTTCAAGGACGCCCACAGCCGCTGGATTTGCATTAATCCATGAGGATATTAATGAGGACGCGCCTCGTACACCGAAGCGTCAAGCGCAGAACACGAACAGTCAGGGGACGCCTCGTAATCGAAGAAGGCGGAAGGTTGGAGCGAAGAAGGGGCCACTGCCACGCGTGAGGACAAAAGCTCGAGCCATCCCTGTCTGAGGCAGCTTGAGGTCAAGAATCCAGTCCGACGAATAGCCCATCCTCGGTGAAGCAAGGCCAAGGCTACCACCCCGCAAAAAACAAACCCCCCGACGATGAGGGCAAATCCCTTCACTCTAAGCAAGGAGTACTTGGGTACTAGACTGAGCTAGGGTCTCCTGTGGTCCTCGGACCCAAACCTGCGACGAAATTAGTTACTTACAGAAGAACACCAAAGTGTTAGATAGAACCAAGGCCTTGCATGGTCCTCGGACTCAAGCTTATGGGGAAACTAACTACTTTAAAAGATTCTAAGTGTTAGACAGAACCAAGGCTTTGCATGGTCCTCGGACTCAAGCCTATGGGGAAACTAACTACTTTAAAAAAAAAAGGGATTCTAAGTGTTAGACAGAACCAAGGCCTTGCATGGTACTCGGACTCAAACCTATGGGGAAACTAACTACTTTAAAAAAAAAAAAGATTCTAAGTGTTAGACAGAACCAAGGCCTTGCATGGTCCTCGGGCTCAAGCCTATGGGAAAACTAACTACTTTAAAAAAAAAGATTCTAAGTGTTAGACAGAACCAAGGCCTTGCATGGTCCTCGGACTCAAGCCTATGGGGAAACTAACTACTTTAAAAGATTCTAAGTGTTAGACAGAACCAAGGCCTTGCATGGTCTTCGGATTCAAGCCTATGGGGAAACTAACTACTAAAAAAGATTTTAAGTGTTAGATAGAATCAAGGCCTTGCATGGTCCTCGGACTCAAGCCTATGGGGAAACTAACTACTTCAAAAAGATTCTAAGTGTTAGACAGAACCAAGACATTGCATGGTCCTCGGACTCAAGCCTATGGGGAAACTAACTACTTTAAAAAAAAAAAAGATTCTAAGTGTTAGACAGAACCAAGGCATTGCATGGTCCTCGGACTCAAGCCTATGGGGAAACTAACTACTTCAAAAATTTCTAAGTGTTAGACAGAACCAAGGCATTGCATGGTCCTCGGACTCAAGCCTATAGGGAAACTAACTACTTCAAAGATTTTAAGTGTTAGACAGAACCAAGGCATTGCATGGTCTTCGGACTCAAGCCTATGGGGAAACTAACTACTTCAAAAAATTTCTAAGTGTTAGACAGAACCAAGGCATTGCATGGTCCTCGGACTCAAGCTTATGGGGAAACTAACTACTTCAAAAAATTTCTAAGTGTTAGACAGAACCAAAGCATTGCATGGTCCTCGGACTCAAGCTTATAGGGAAACTAACTACTTCAAAAAATTTCTAAGTGTTAGACAGAACCAAGGTATTGCATGGTCCTCGGACTCAAGCCTATGGGGAAACTAACTACTTTAAAAGATTCTAAGTGTTAGACAGAACCAAGGCCTTGCATGATCCTCGGACTCAAGCCTATGGGGAAACTAACTACTTTAAAAAAAAAGAGATTCTAAGTGTTAGACAGAACTAAGGCCTTGCATGGTCCTCGCACACCTTGTCGGGATTGCGACCGCAATCCCGACAAGGTCATAGACGGGGCTTAGGGGGTGGGAGAGTCATGTTCCAACCAGAAGGTTTGGCCAGAGGATTTGTGAAATGAGGAAGGATGATTCCCCCCAGAAGGCCTTTTATAGAGGGCGAAGGCTGGTGGAAATTGGTCCAACCAGAACTCGAAGGAAGAGCCATCAACGACATTAATCCTGACCAAATTTCAAGGACGCCCACAGCCGCTGGATTTGCATTAATCCATGAGGATATTAATGAGGACGCGCCTCGTACACCGAAGCGTCAAGCGCAGAACACGAACAGTCAGGGGACGCCTCGTAATCGAAGAAGGCGGAAGGTTGGAGCGAAGAAGGGGCCACTGCCACGCGTGAGGACAAAAGCTCGAGCCATCCCTGTCTGAGGCAGCTTGAGGTCAAGAATCCAGTCCGACGAATAGCCCATCCTCGGTGAAGCAAGGCCAAGGCTACCACCCCGCAAAAAACAAACCCCCCGACGATGAGGGCAAATCCCTTCACTCTAAGCAAGGAGTACTTGGGTACTAGACTGAGCTAGGGTCTCCTGTGGTCCTCGGACCCAAACCTGCGACGAAATTAGTTACTTACAGAAGAACACCAAAGTGTTAGATAGAACCAAGGCCTTGCATGGTCCTCGGACTCAAGCTTATGGGGAAACTAACTACTTTAAAAGATTCTAAGTGTTAGACAGAACCAAGGCTTTGCATGGTCCTCGGACTCAAGCCTATGGGGAAACTAACTACTTTAAAAAAAAAAGGGATTCTAAGTGTTAGACAGAACCAAGGCCTTGCATGGTACTCGGACTCAAACCTATGGGGAAACTAACTACTTTAAAAAAAAAAAAGATTCTAAGTGTTAGACAGAACCAAGGCCTTGCATGGTCCTCGGGCTCAAGCCTATGGGAAAACTAACTACTTTAAAAAAAAAGATTCTAAGTGTTAGACAGAACCAAGGCCTTGCATGGTCCTCGGACTCAAGCCTATGGGGAAACTAACTACTTTAAAAGATTTTAAGTGTTAGATAGAATCAAGGCCTTGCATGGTCCTCGGACTCAAGCCTATGGGGAAACTAACTACTTCAAAAAGATTCTAAGTGTTAGACAGAACCAAGACATTGCATGGTCCTCGGACTCAAGCCTATGGGGAAACTAACTACTTTAAAAAAAAAAAAGATTCTAAGTGTTAGACAGAACCAAGGCATTGCATGGTCCTCGGACTCAAGCCTATGGGGAAACGAACTACTTCAAAAATTTCTAAGTGTTAGACAGAACCAAGGCATTGCATGGTCCTCGGACTCAAGCCTATAGGGAAACTAACTACTTCAAAGATTTTAAGTGTTAGACAGAACCAAGGCATTGCATGGTCTTCGGACTCAAGCCTATGGGGAAACTAACTACTTCAAAAAATTTCTAAGTGTTAGACAGAACCAAGGCATTGCATGGTCCTCGGACTCAAGCTTATGGGGAAACTAACTACTTCAAAAAATTTCTAAGTGTTAGACAGAACCAAAGCATTGCATGGTCCTCGGACTCAAGCTTATAGGGAAACTAACTACTTCAAAAAATTTCTAAGTGTTAGACAGAACCAAGGTATTGCATGGTCCTCGGACTCAAGCCTATGGGGAAACTAACTACTTCAAAAAATTTCTAAGTGTTAGACAGAGTCAAGGCATTGCATGGTCCTCGGACTCAAGCCTATGGGGGAAACGAACCACCTCAAAGGGGACCTGTGTTAGGAAGAACCAGAACCCTATCTAGTCTTTGGGACACGAAAGGTTTGCCTAAGCATGCACGCCCTCAAGTTATTACAATTACTGCCGTGATTGGCCAAGATACAATTGAAGTTAAAATTATACAAGTAAAAAAAAAAAAGGGAGAGAGAATGGATAACACGCAAATGAATAAGTAGCCATAACAAATAAAGAGGAAATAAGACTCGCATTACATTAAGTCCATAAAAGTTACATTGCAGGAGTCACATTACAACATTTAAAAAAAAAAAAAGAAAAAAAAGAAGAAAGATACAATACAAAAACAAAACAAACAGCAAGAACGGGGCAGACAGAGGCGCCAAGGGGTTTAATCCTTCCACTTAATTTCTCCCCCCCCCCCAGTGGGTGGCTGGTCCATGGCGGCCTCAGGATCCTTTGAGCTCTGGCTAAGAGGGATAGCCTGCAGAGGCACAGCAGGGATAGCGACCACCTCGGTGGAAGAAACCTGGGCGTCAGAGGAGGGCTTTGCAGCCTCCTTGGGCGCTTCCTCGTTGGGGCCTTCACTTGATTTAACCACCCCAGGAGGATCACCCCCTTGAACATGCTCACCAGTAAGCCCAGCGTTCGAGGCTCCCCCACCTGGAGTAGCACCAGCCTCCTCAGCAGTCACCTCGGCCTCAGAACTATCTAGAGCAACCCCGCGGATGGCTGGAGGGTAGTACATGCTCTCTGCCTTCCACAGGTCGGACGAGGCCTCAACCCCGGCTTGTTTGAGGGCCTCGCCCCAAACCTGGGAACAGTAGCGCTTGCATACCCTAGGGACTTCGCCTTTGTAGGTAGCTTCCGTCTCGGCTACCCCCGCGGCGTAAGCTGCCTCCTCGACTTCCTCCTTGGAAGCCAGGGCCTCTTCCCTGCCGAAGTCTGCCTCAGCCTTGGCCCTCACAACTTCATCTTTGGCCCATTCAGCCACTTTTTTGGCCTCCTCGGTAGCAACCACCTTTTTTGTCAAATTTGCAATCAACTCCTTTGCGATCGCCAGCTGCTCCTCTGTCTCG
Source organism: Quercus ilex subsp. ballota (assembly GCA_032727855.1). Lineage (NCBI taxonomy): Eukaryota > Viridiplantae > Streptophyta > Magnoliopsida > Fagales > Fagaceae > Quercus > Quercus ilex. The sequence goes on from CM064915.1 coordinate 57,889,205, forward strand.
GTCAGATGCCTCGTCTGGTCTCGGGCTTGCTTCTGGGCACCCTCAAGGCTGGACACTGCGCTGTCCCGAGCCCGGGTTATCGCCTTTAGCTCCTCTCGGGCCATGGTGAGGTCAGCCTCGAAGGTCTTGAAGGTCCGAGTGGCCTCCAAGCGATTATCACGCTCGGCATCCAGAGCCCTCCCTTGGTCGTTGGCCGCCGCCTCCAACCTATAGGTGGCCTGGACGGCCTGCCAAACAAAATGAATGCGTAATAAGCCAAGTTCAGAAAAGGAAAAAGAACTAAAGTCAGAAAAATCACAAGTGCTAGGGACTTACCATTCCCAGGTACCGCTTAAGGCTGAGGAAGACTTGCTTGCTTCTTAGAGTATGCAGCTCAGCCATTTTTGCTGGGAGTAATAGGCACCTCTCCAGCGCGTCGGCCACATGCGTGCCTTCACCCTCTCTGAAATCCCTGAGGGAGGAGTCATCCCTCAAAAGCTCCCTATGGAGCATTGGGGCGGGAAGCCAGGCCTGAGCCTCGGGCTGGGCAGTGACCTGTCTGTCCTGGCCTTGGGAGCCTATCTTCAGCTGTTTCGTAGGCTGCCGAGTGTCATCCCCCTCCTGCGAGGACACAGACTTGTCCCCAATAGGCCTTTTGCCCTTGTCCTTCTTCTGCTTGGGGTTAGTGGGCTTGGGCCTAGACGGCAGACTTGCATGAGGTGGAAGAGGAGGAAGCCTAGATTGGGCAGAGGCCGACCTGGTCTGGGCAGGCTAAGTCTTGGGAGGAGGAGGGGGAAGTTTTGGCTGGGACTTCCCCGGTTGGCCTTCGATCAAATCCAGCAGACTGGTGTGGGATTTCCTCTTGTAACCCATCTCAGGCCGATGAGAGGTCTCTAACGCTAGGAAGTCTGCTTCGGTTAGGCTAGGATCGGCCAAGTCTCCGGGAGGATCCTCGGACTGATGGACTTGATCAAAAATGTCAAACTCGTCCTCAGCAGGGCCAAAATCAGCTACTTTCTCTTCCCTATCTGGATCTTCTCCTGTGGCCTTTGTGGGTTGGTGGGAAGAGGAGGGGCTTGCTGATGTAACGCCTTCTGGAATGGGGGGCTCCTCGGAGAACGAAAACCCGTGCTCCACTAAGGTGATTTGCCTAAGCCGAGGGTCATGGGCCCTGATCACGTGCTTTGGGACCGGAAACACCTTCTGGGCCGGATCGCACCTGAGGATCTTGTGAGCAGCCCTGACTTGGTTGTCACCCTCGTTCACGAAAGCCTCCGGCCTAAGCACGAATTGCAGGTCCTCCTTGTTGACCAGACTAAAATGGCGCGCGAAGGCGCGCGGATCTGCGGAAAGAAAAACAAACTCTTGTCATTAGCCGAACAAAGCAGATTCACAAAAAAAAAAAAAAAAAAAAAAAAAAAAAAAAAAAAAAGAGAAGAAGAAAAAAGAAAAAGAAAAAAGGGGCTAGACCCTCTCCTGCTCCAAGTACCCTACCTGGCTCTCGCTTTGTTGTCGAGCAATGGAGACCATCGTGCCATTCCCTCGACACAATGAGAAAGTCAAGATTTAGCCCCTTGCTAGAATCGGGGAGACACTGGATAAGCCAAACCCTATCGTCCTTCGTCTTCATATAATATGTCTTACCCTTCAGGTGTTGGAGGTTATAGCACCAGTTTACGTCATGGTGGGCTAACCTCAACCCCATCTTCTCATTCAAGGCGTCTACGCACCCTAGTATCCTAAACATATTGACAGCACACTGGGTGGGGGCTAGCCGAAAGTGCCTAACGTAGCCGCTCGTTACCGGTCCCATAGGGATTCTTATGCCTCCCTTTAAGAAGGCTATTATGGGGATCACAACTTCGCCCTCGTTCCTCCTAACGTACCATTCCCCTTCCTCGCAGTACCTCAAGCTCACATTGGGGGGTATCCCATAATCAGCGATGAACTTCTCCATCATCTCTTTGGACTCGACTAACTTCTTAAATTTACCCATCCCTTACCACAACTAAAAGACTCGAGAGAAGGCGAATGAAAGAAAGGGTTCAGAGAAAAATTTGCGCTACAGAGAAAAGAAAACTTACAGGAATGAGGAAAAGCTCCTCGGACAGGCTTTTTATGCTGAAAAGGAGCGTCGGTTGATGTGGAAGTTCGACCGGATTCAGAGTACGTGCGCCAGGATTCTTAAGTACACAGATAAGGAGGCAAATCGATCCAAACAAGTATTTATACACTCAATTGAAGATAATCAGGTGGAGCTTCTCGCTCACCAAGGCAGGAAATCCCCACCGACCGATTAACATTACACCGTTGAACGTGGGGAGTATGGAGCCGTCAGAATTTAATGCGGGCATTTAATGTTGGGGCGCACTGTATATCGAGGCGCCAGAAACGCGCATTGGGCAGGCGGAAAGACTCCAGCGCTGACGTAGGCCACTATGGGGCGAGTCATGACGAAGGCCCGAGGACATCGAAATCCTCCTCCTCGCTCTAGGAGCCGGACAGCAGGATTTCGAGGGGCTATTGTGGGGCCTAATAATCTAGCAACCCCGGCCCATCCTACATCCGGCCCAAGGCCCATGCCGAGGAGGAAGAACAGTCCGAGGAAGGAATGTGAAGGCCTTAATGGCCAAGAACCTTGCCGAGGACGATCCTACCGAGACTAACACGTCAGCCGTATCAGCACGGCGAGGGAAACACGCCCAGGATAAATTGTCACCTCCATACTAAATGCGCTCACCTAACCCCCCCAGCCGCATTAATGGAGATGTGACTTCTAGACAGGGTTGCCTTGGCTGCCACAACTCACAGGGGTGCTGGGAAAGTGGCTGATGGGACGGACAGTCAGAAGGAGGAAGCATTGATGATCAACAGGTGAAAGATAGAGGTTAAAGGAGAGGACTATATATGAGGGAGAAGAGGATCAGAAGAAGAAGGGGGGGGGGATGGATCCCTAGGGAAAAGCCCATCGCAAAGCTCCTCGAACAGGCGCCGAGGACAGACTTCGGATCATAATCTCGGTGTGCCAGCCTCCGACGCCTCCCAACGGAACGATTGAACGTTGCCCCCGCTTTTTAGGGCCTGGTTCTTCAACCCATCCTCTACAAATTCATTGTAATGGGCTAACTGAGCTTGGGTCCACTCTCTCAATAGCAGAAGTGCTTAAATCCGGACCCTACAGTAGCAAAGATGATAAAGAAATAATTGTACTTCTTAAAGAAAATCAATTATATCTTTAAGTTACTTCTTTTAAAGTCGGGTTTGTAACTAAGAAAAAAAAAGTTCAAGCAAACGTTACCTTCATTCCAATCACTTAGAAAATTCCCATCTTGAACATCCCTTTCTCTCTCTCTCTCTCTCTCTCTTCTTAAAAAAAAAAAAAAACCTTTCCAATGCGCGTATTTATTTAATCTAAAACGTTTGCTTCTAGGTCAAGGACTAAGTTCATCAATATCTTTTGGAAACTAGTTTTTTCTCTTAAATATAGCCAATATAGGCTTCAACAATAGAGACCATATCACTCACATTTTTACGCTATATGGCTAGCCCTTTAAGAAAAGAAAAAGGGCTAGGCTATATTTAAAAGAAACACTAGTTGCCAAAAGATGTTGATGAACTTAGGCCTTGACCTAGAAGTTTTAGAATAAATAAATATATGTATTGGAAAGGTTAATTAAAAAATAAAAAAGAAAAGAAATATAAAAGAGAAGGGTGTTCAGGATGGGAATTCTCTAAATGATTGGAATGAAGTTAAATTAAAAGTATAGCTTAACAAAAAAATTTTGAAGTACAGAAAACTGCTACAAGCTGCATAGACCTTCCAAGTTGATTTTGAATCCCCTGTTTGGACTACCGAAGAATTTCATGCAATAATTATATATATATATATATATATATATAACTAAGCGATCAGTCAATAATTTGGCCCTGCCTAATCTCTCTCCCTGATCTCTCTGTTCATATCAGAAAAATAATGCACGCCCACACGCACATATCACTTCATGATAACCAAATAACTTGAACAAAAATCTTTTACACTAATTGACATTTAGTTGCCAAAAAAAAAAAAAAAAAAAGAGTTTCCACTAAAGAAAAGAACTATCTCAAATTCACCAAACCCTCCAGCACCAGTAAGTAAGGTTGAGGTAATTATAAGTAGTTGATTGAGCTAGGAACGACCATTGATCCGGACAGTGAGATTTTTAAAGGCCAATTCATTGTTTTTTTTTCACACGTGTTTTAACACCGATTTGTCCCATTTCCAATATCATGAAACCGCCAATAGCTTAACCTATACTCATTTTTCCTTTACTCAACACAACTAATCAAGGCGAACATGCACGAATGTCATAATCGATCGGCTCAATTGGTTAAACACATATGCCACCTGAACCTCAATTTACTGGCTTACTCTAACTATCTCAAATCCTAGTAATAATAACAACTATTGTTCTTCAAAAATAGAAAGAACTAATTAAATGGAGTAAAAGATAAACATACTGTCAAATCGTGTAAATTACACACACAAAAAAATTGATTAATTAAGAATGAAAGAAAGCAAAGTGAGTGAGAGAGAGAGAGAGAGAGAGAGAGATTGAACTCACGGTCGCGGTCGGTTTGTCTGAAATTATTGTAGACGGTGCCATAAGACGACGTCGTATCGGAATGGGACATCGACATAGTCTTCAAAGCCTCTGATTCTCTATGATTCTTACGTAATTGATCACTCAGAATCTGAAATCAGAGAGAGAGAGAGAGAGAGAGAGAGAGAGAGAGAGAGAGAGAGAGAGAGAGACTGTGAACTGGTTGAGGTTTGGGGTTAGAAAAGGAAGAAAAGAGAGCGTGTGAGAAAGAGAGAATATGGTTATTTTATTTTAGGGTGAATTCCACAAACCGCCCCCTGAGGTTTGTGATAATACCAACTAAGTCCAAAATATTTTAAAACCTACCAATTTCATCCTAAAAGACAATTTTGTCCCTGAACTAAAAAAAAAAAAGCCGTTACATTTTTTTTCTCTCTCTTCTTCCTCTGCCTTCTGTCTCTTTCCTCTCCCCCTCTCTTTTGAGTTCTCCATCTCAGAACTCTCTCTCTAATGGAACCTTAGCCACGGCAAAGCCCATGACTTGGTCACCGGCATCAACAACACCACCAATAAAAATCTCTTTCAAAACGAGCAAAAATCCAAGCTAAACAACACATAAATCCCTTTGTAAATTCACAATGAAATTTCCTAAAAATCCCAACAAAACCCACCCAAAAAACCAGCAAAAATCTCAGCCAAACAACACAGAAAATCAACACAACCCCAACTGTCAACCTCATTAAAGAAACTAGAAAAAACACACCATATCACAAGATCAGCTTCATCGTCTCTTGAAGAGATAGTACCCAAATCTGGAATCCAAATGTCGTGCCACGATCCACAACGCTGCCGTAAAGAGGATGAGAGAGTCTGTTAGAGAGAGTTCTGAGATGGAGAACTCAGAGAAGAAAGGGGGAGAGGAAAGAAATAGAAGACAGAGGAAGAAGGGTTTTTTCTTTAATTTCAGGCACAAAATTGTCTTTTAGGATGAAATGGGTAGGTTTTAAAATGTTTTGAACTTTAGTTGCTATTATCACAAACTTCAGAGGTGGTGTGTGGAATTTACCCTTTATTTTATTTTAATTTTGAGGCTTAATCAACTATTTTGGTTTTATTGTTTCTAAAAAAAACTATTTTGGTTTTATCAAAAAAAAAAAAAATTATTTTAGAAAATTTTTAAAACAACCTTTTATGGAAATTTAAAAAGCTGCTAAAGACTAAAAAAATTAATAATCTTTTTTAAAAATATTTCCTTAATCAATGTTCTTAGAGCTAGCATCGGTTAACTTTTCATTTTTATTTTTGTTTCAATTAATTAATTTGCCCCTTTTTATTTTATTTTTTAAAAGTGTGGGTTGGGTTAAGGATTTGGTTTGATATTTTTTTTTATAATATAATTGTTTTAATAAGTGCGAATGAAGATTTAAACATTGATTTTTCTTATGAAGAAAATCAAGTAATAGCACTGAACTATAAAGTTCTTGGCTTAGAACTTGGCATCGATAAATATATTTTTTGTGTTTGTGTGTGAGTTTTGTTTTGAGGAAAATAATTAATTTTGAATTGCATTTACTAACAAACTTGTATTTATCTATTTTAAGGATAGGGTAAGAATGTTGGGTTTAAATTTTTTTAGGAGCTCAAGGTTATATAGGGATTTTGGCTTAGGTAAAGTAACCACGAACTAAATGAAGTTCTTGTGTTTATGCATATTAGAACAACAGATTTTTGATCTCTCTCTCTCTCTCTAGCCCATCAACATTTGATATCTTTTGCTTACCCATTTGAGAGAATTTATGGCTTTTGGCATGTATGTATGCATGCAGTCATTAACGTTTTAAATGAGATTCATGTTTGTGTCAAAATTTTCTATACAATTCTCCTGTTTGAAGGAATTTTGACAGAGTACTCCGCATCAACAAAGAAGGGTCTTTAAAAAAAAAAAATGGTCTCCTCCAACAATGGAGTAATCTGCATCAACAGAGAAGGGTCTGCATTAACAATATCAAAGATATTTCTGCTAAACTGCTTAAACTATCAGCATTAGGAACATAAGCTTGTACTGATATGTTAATAGATGAGCAATCAACAACTAAATAAAATGCTCTTATGGGTGACAATCTTCAAAGCTAAGCATTTGAAGTACCATTTTGTTTGTCACAAAAACAATATTGTGAACAACTACATATTACTTGATTGTTAGACCTCTTGTATGGAATCAGTGATTTAGCATATAAGAAGTCTGTTGCACAAAGAATATCAATATTAGTCCTCCGTAATTTATTGAATGGCCTTGGCTTAGCTATATGCTGCTTCTATTCTGCAGTGTTTGGAAATCATCATACGCCTCATCGTCCTGTGGAATGTTTGTCCAGAAGCATTTATTGGACCTTAATATTATTTGAATTTCATTTGAAAGTCAAATCTTTTCCTTCCATTTGCTAATTAGATTTTACATTTTTTTTTCCACCTCTTCTTCTTATGGGAAATTTAGTGGTTTCAGAGGATGTGTGTGTAATGTCAAAAGCTTTTGGGCATTCTAACGAGTTTGAGTTTGAACACTATTTTTAGGCTTGGTTCGTGATTAAGATGACTTGAACATCTTATTTTTATTATTGAGCTAAACTCAAACATGCACTATTTGATAAAACTCGGCTCGTTTACAGCCTTATAATTACTCGAGGTAATTTGCAGAGTAGCATGAATTTGCCACACTATGTAGTTAGTTAGCAAGAATTGGAAAAAATTGAGGAGAATAATATCTCGAGCCTTTAAGGCTTGAGTTTGGCGAAGAAATTGAGCCTCAAAAATTCAAGTTCTAATTGCTGACATGGAGATGTTTTTGCCACATGGAACTCGAGTCTTTAAGACTCGAGTTCCATAGAAGAAGAAGAACGAAAATGACAATGAAGATGAAGAACCAAAAATGAAGGAAGAAGCACCAGATTCGAAGACCTCTCTAGAGAACGAAGATCTGAAGAATCAGAATAGGGGAAGAAGAAGAAGAATTACTAGATTTGAAAACCTCTCTAGAGAACACAAATCCGAAGAAGAAGAATCACGGGCTAGAGGAGAGAAGAACATGGGAAGAAGAAGAAGCAGCACAAGTGTTGGGAAAGTAAATGGTGGAACTTGAGTATTAAAAACGTGGATTTTTTTTTTCACATTAGCTACCACCACTTGCAACTCGAGTCTTAAAAACTCATGTTCTATCTTGGAAGTTGAGTTTTAGACACTTGAGATGCTAATTTGCTGAATGGTTTTGCAAACTAGACAACTAACTAAAATATTATAAAAAATAAGCTGAATGCAAAAAAAAATTCATAATTACTCCAATATTGACTTCGACTAAGCACATTCTTCAATCAAGCCTCCCTGCTTGGTGAATCAAACCTCACCTCTCTGCCAATCTTTGTCTACCAAATCGGAAGGCACTTTCTTTTTCTTTCGCATATTTATAGGTTATTTAGTTGCTTTATTGTGTTTTAGGTTGTTGGCTACTTCTAATTAGGTTGCTCGGTTCGAAACTGATAGGGTTGATTTTAATGCTCTTCAATTTTCAATTTGCAATTTGCAATTTGCAATTTGCAATCTTACAAGCTCATAGGGTCTGGTATGAAAAATGTAGCTACATTTATTAATTTTTTTCCTGCGTACATTCTTTGGCATAGAGGTTTTTCTTCAAATTTTGATTTGGACATTACAGTTGCTTAGCCATGTTGGTGGAGCATGTAAGGATGATCATCTTTATGTGTTTCCCTATTTGTTTTAATTTTGTGATGATAGTGTTATTTTTATTACCTATATCTGCTGAACATTTTCTTAGTTGCCATGCACTGCTATTGTGAACTTTTACTCATGTGAAAGATGTACTATATTCCTCAAAATGCAAGGTGGCGGTGGTACAAGAATGGAGAGAGATGGTGGTCGCTATACGGAAGCAGTAGCACTCTTGGCTTTTTGAATCTCACAGGGAAATTAGCTTGGTTGCATATACGTTAACCAATAGGAAGAGAAATGTCCCCCCAAATTATATTCCACTTAGAAAAATAATTGAATTCTCATTTGATTGAAACTTGTAATGAATTCCTTGTATAACTTTTTCTTCCTTGAAATTCATAGTATTGGACTTGAAATAAATAAGTTATATAGTTTGTTAACTTATTTATTTCAAGGGACTCACAATTGATGTCTAATGACATTTTTTTGGCATGTCCAATAATGATTTAATTGCAAATTTCTACCTCAAGGGTGATTGCTAGAGTTGACAGCAGACATAGATTTCAAAATTAGTTCAAAATGGATCGAATGAACTGAACTGGACTAAATGAACCAAAGAAGATCAAAGTGGACTGAAATGGATCAAAATGGACTGATGTATACCGAATGGACTGAAGTAGACTGAAATGGACTGAAAATGACTGAATGGACAAAATGATCCTAATCCTCACCATATTGATACAAGTACAACCACAGTCAAATGAATATCCAACATACAATCTCACTCACACACAAAATTGGGAGATTACCCTGCCATTTGGTGGTACCAGGACAGTTTAAAGATCCAAGCGGAGATCTTCGGAATCCCACACACCATAATTTTCTTTTCTTCGCATGAATCCGTGTTCTATACTTTGATTCCAACCTTCACAACCACTAGATTAAAAAAAAAAAAAAAACAAAAAAAAAACAAAATTAACAACAAACAAGCTTAAACTCTCTTATAAAAAAAAACAACAGCAACAACAAGAAGCTCAAACTAAGCACTTTGTGAATAAGAATCTATAGTAAATAACCCTAAAAATGTGGCCAAAAAAAAAAAAAAAAAATCTTAGTCATGAGCTTCTCAATTAAATTTGGGGCCTTAAAAATGTCCTAATTAAACTATGTAACATGATTTTTCTGCAGGAAATTGACCTAAAACATACGAATCACAATTCAATCTTTCTAACCAAACAAATTCAAAACTCAAAGAAACAATAATTTTTATAGAAGTACTGCGTCAACAACATTTTCATAACAAATTATAGATGTTAAGTTGTTATTAGTTCTGATTTAAACTTAGTACTAATACTAATTTTTTGCTCACCAATAACTGAAAATGTTCCGAACATAACATTTCTATCATTTTTAACCCCCAACCAAAAAAAAAAAAAAAAAAGTTATCGGGAAAGTAAAGTATAAACAGTCACGTCACTGTAAATGATCATGTGGATTCGTCAGCAACAGCCTATGTTCACGCTTCATTTTTCTATGCAAACTGGAATAAAAAGAAGGCCACATGTAATGTAACCATGCAAAACGCGTCCAGATTCAAAACAAATAAAAAAAAGTTCTTTATTTCTTCTTGAAACGTTTATACTACACAATATAATAATGACAGTATATCCATCTATATTTGCGCAAGTTTGCACCCCAAGTCAATGGGAATATAAGGAAGTCTCGGTCCATATCTTTCATATTTCAATCCAATCTTTTGGTTGTTCGTACTTCAAAGTCAATGGCTAAAAGCACCATTTGCCAGCTCCCACCGGCACCAACAGCTAGCGTAAACAAAGTCTATTGTCCTGCAAATGCCATCTCCTTCTCAGCAAGCTTTGCTTCTTCCCTGAACTTCTTGTAAATGTCACTCTTATAAAACTTCCTAGTCCTAAGGACTAGAATAACGGAAACCAGAGCACCAGAAAGTGTTACAGCAGCAATTATAATGAAAGACAATCTGAAACACTGAACCCCAGTACAATTCAAAGCTTGCCCAGCCTTCCTTGTGAGTCCCAAAGCAGCTAGTTGCTTTCTAGCTTCCCTATCATATAAATGCCCAGTGACTATCACGTTGAGTACATATAACCCAATTGGGCTAGCCACTGACCCAAAGTTGTACAAAGTTGAGTAGTACTTTAGGCCAAAAATTTCAGAAATTGATGTGAAAACTACTGACCATTGTGCACCAAAACAAAACCCAATAATCACTGAAGCCACATAGAGACCCCCAGGGGGATGATATGCAACTAGAAGGTGACCAACACATGCAACAAGGAGGATTATAGTGAGCATGAGAGGGCGAGGGAACTTGTATTTCTTCAAAAGGATTTCAGATACCAAACCTCCCATTACTCTTCCAAGATAATTCCATATACTTACTAGCGACACAAAAGTGCTTATACTTCTCTGTGAGTAGCCGAGAGAAAGTCCCATTTGTCCCAAGTTGTCTATGGCTGTTAATGTGCCACCAACACCAGCAATCACTGTGTAGAAAAGTATCAACATGTCAATGCTGAAGAGTGCTTGGAGTATACTATAGTCCTCACCGCGCTGTGGGGGAGTGAATACGTTACTCCAACATGAAACTTGCTTTTCTGTACTTGGTTCAAGGAGCAAGTTTACTGAGACAGGAGAGGCTTGTGGCAGAGATGGACTAGCCTCGGTCTTTGTCTTGTCTGTGATAACTTGCAGCTGTGAACCATCACTTAGTGCTAATTTCTTGCTCCTCCAAAGCTTAATCTCTTCAACGATAGCGATCCCAAGTGGGAGAAAGAGCAAGAAAAGCACTGCAGCTGCACTACCACCATACTCGCTTTGTGTGAAAGAAACTTTTTGCTCAATTAAAATCATAATCAACAGAAACCCCGCGAGTCCAAATGTAATATAAAGGAAATTATAGAACACTTGGAGCTCGTTTGATTGCCTAGCGACCTTCATTAACCGAATAAAAGGTGCAAAAGCAATATTTACCAGAGCCGGAAGCCACCCCACTAACAAAATCAAAGACTTGGGGTCGTTATAATAGAAAGCATGGTATAGTTGTGTGAGAATAGCACCACTAAGGCCAACATATCCCTTTAGAAGCCCGAGTACAATGCCTCGGCTTTCGGGGAAGTTCTTGATGCAAGTAACCATTGCTCCAGTGTTTGCAAAAGCAGTTGAATTAGCACCGAGGCAGATGTACAAGCACATCATCCACACATGGGGCTTAGCCATTTTTTGTGTCACGGCTAGCCATATCATCAAGTACCCAAAAACGTTCATGACTGCACCAACTGATAAAACAAACCATGGGGGTGTGACCTCGGCAAGGAGGCCTGAGAGGACACCAACGTTGGTGCCAACGTCTTTGAAGAAGCTGATCAAATTGAGGGTACTTTGGTCGTAGCCAAGCACTGACTTGAGCACGTTGGAGTATAGTCCAAAGGCATAGGGTGTGCCCGCAGTGGACATGATTATGAAAGATGCGAATACCATGGACCATGGCCCTTTGAGGACATGGAGAAACAAGCCCTTGTTACTAGCTTCCATTGTGTAATAAGTCTTAGCAAGACTATTACAGGTTTGTTGTTATGGGGGTTGGAAGAGATGTGAGCTACTTGATACAATATATAGGCCAATAGTGGAGAGAAAGAGAGAGAGAGAGAGAGGATAGTCTTTCATTTCTTCTTTATTATTTTAGTTCAATCAATTAGACATGTTTAGTTATTTTATTCTGTTTTCTAAATTAAGATTGCTTATTCTTTTTTTCTACATAGATTGAAATCAAAGCAAAAGGATTATAGACTTTCAATTCTTACTTCTATTGGCTTTCGCCCAGTGCATAAATTAATCAAGATTCTATATTTGATATATTAAAAAACTTGAAATAATTGATTCTTTGCAAGTATGTTTTAATGTAAAGTTCCAGGATCGCAGGACCTTTTTATTTATTTATTTATTATTTATTTTTTTGTAAACAGCAGAAGGGAATTAACATTAAATAACTAGTCTATTACAAAATAGCTCAGTTTTATCAAAAGCTAGCCCATTTTCCACCACAGGTGGTGGTGCATACAAAATGTGGAAGCCAGAAACTAGATCTGCTCCCATTTTAGCCATAATATCTGCACATTTGTTAGCTTCCCGGAATATGTGGGTCAAAGTGCAGTTAGGCATCAAGTTGATCAAGGTCCTGCAATCATTTAGGAAATGTTCTAGAATCAGATTAATAGTGTTTGGGTCAGAAAGTAAATGAACAATATATTCAGCATCCAGTTCAATGATAATATGCTGGAGATTAAATTGTTTTGCTAGTACAGGATCGCAGGGTCAATGCATCTTTTTTATTATAATAATAATAATACTAATAATAAAAATAAATAAATAAAAACAACTAAAAAAGTAACCTTGTTGAGAGAGAGAGAAGCTTTGATCTTCACTACTATAGAAGTAATTAAACTTTCCACTACATTTAATTGGTTTCCATTTTTAGGTTGAACAAATGGGAAATAAATTACATTACGAGTAATGCTACAGTTACAAACTATTTTACAACATTTTTCAAAATGTTGATGTGACCAACCTCTTATTGGTTTTCATCTAGGCCTATCATTAATACTCCCTCCGTCCCACTTTGTTTGTCCCTTTTGAAAAATCAAAATTTTTAAGGAAACATCATTTATTGTCTTATCTACCTTTTAAAAATATATAAATTTCTAAAACTATCCTTAAATAAATTTCTTGTTGATTTTCTTTTCAAATAGTTTTGAAAATAAAATAGGGGTATAATATGAATATTAGTAAATTAATGACTTTTATTTTTAGAAACATGACAATATTTTGAGACATCCCAAAATGAAATAGAGGACAAACAAAGTGAGACAGAGGGAGTATTATTTTTTCATATACTAATAATCATTCACTACATTAGCAGTTTATAAAATTTTTTGTAAAATAATTTGTATCTCTAACATTATTTATTACATAAATATGACATTTAGTTTGAATTTAAAATGAAGTAGTTATGCATCATTTTAAATTGTGTAATATTTAATTCCAACTTATTAGGATGACATTCTTAAACTATAACACTTTCTTAAACGAGCTAACATCACCATTTGTCTCTTGGTGTTAATATAAAAGTAATAGAAGTTTTATTAATCTTTTTGAGAATTTGTGTAATAAAAAGAAAGCAAAACCCACTGAAATATAAATTTGACTGAGTTCCTATATATTTGATTCTCAATTACAATAATTACATCTTGATAATCAAATGTTTCAAATCCTCTAAAGAATATATCATTTTAATTTAATCAAACTGAATATTGGATCAAACCTCTACAAGGCTGGATTAGATATATATGGAGATTCTGTAATATATACATAGTATTTTATATATATATATATATAACTATAAGCAGAACCAACTAAGAGATCTTTTATATATCATTTCTGGTTAATGACATTTTCAGCACTCTTTCTTCTAAAAAAAAATGAAAATGAAAGAGCAAAAAAAATAATCTAAAGCTGATGCCACACGAGTATAAATCATTTAATCTTTTAGGTCGATTTTGCATTGGATCTGGTGCCACAAAATCTGTCATCATAGTAATCAAATCTAAACGCAATCATGCACGTTCCATAACATGTTTGGACTGGGATTCCTTTAGAATAATAAAACCACTAAAAAAAAGCTGTGTTTGCAATGATATCCTATAATTTATTGACAAATAACAGCTAGCTATGACTTTTGTGAGAGCGTGTATTGGACGAGAATTAATATAAGAAAATAATGTAATATTAATTAATTAATACAGCAGATATTTCTCAGGAGCTAGCATCATATAATAGAAAAAAATTGTGTATATACTATATTTGAGAGAGAGAGAGAGAGAGAGAGGACTTTTGCATGTCTTTCTCATATCTGTCTCTAATAAGTCACATTTTCACAAGACTACGATTTTTAGCTTAATATTTTCCTTTTACAGCTAGAGTTTTGGTCATGCTCTAGAAGCTGTCAGAACCCTTAATTAAATCATTATTACGAAAGTAGAAAATGAAGATATAGTGATGCATTTTGAGATGCCATTTATACATACACAATAAAACTCAAATACTCAAATTCTTAGCAGGGTGTGCATTCTTATCGTTGGTAGACAAACGCAAGAGGTTCGCGTTTTATTGTGCAGGAATGAAAGGTTTGAGGAAACTTCGAAAAATAAGTTTGCATTTTTATAATATAAGTAATCTATTTCACTTTTGTGTTACTTTACGCATATTCTATTAATTACAACTTATCCGATATTTATTTGACTTTCTTTATGAAATCACCAAGTTAGAAATAGGAAAAAAAAAAAAAATCATTAAATGACATATTATGATTGGTAGAATATAAAATGAAACATAAGTTGTGGATTTATACACTCATTTTCAAAAAAGTTAATTGCCTCTCTCTTGGGATGTTTTATTTTATTTTATTTTTTTTTATAAATAAGTTGGTATTTCAAATCTATAGCATTTGCTCTATAATGACTTCTTTTTACTATTAAGTTAAGACGCTAATTAAATTTTGGTGTATATAGATATTAAATCACCCATTTCTTATTTTACTACGGGGCTAGGGACTCATTGCAGGCTATGTCTATGGTCAACTATTTATGGGCAGCCCTGCAAACCAAAAACTTTAATGAGTAGGCCTAGTAATACTTCTTATCTTTGAGAGATGGAGGAAATTAAAGCTACTGTCCATTAGGGTACCCTTCTTATCTTCAGTGCAATATGTTCATGTCACCCAAAAAAAAAAAACTTATAAATACTGTGTCGGTTGGGAAATCATTAACAAATTGAGATTCACTACTATCCGTGCTTATAAAAGGGCGAAGTGTGAGAGGATAAGGTACTCAATGAGTTAGTTATTTAGCACCTCATGCAACCCATACAATAGAGGTGTTTAACAATGCGAAGTAAAGCTTAAAAAAAGTGTAGAACAAAAGCAAAACACATAGATTTTTTACGTGAGAATTTGTCGGGGATAATGGGTCAAACAATAGAATGAACAAAAAAGAAAAAGAAAAAGAAAGAAAGGTTTAGAGACACTAATGAATTGTTGTCTTTAAGAAAATATTTTGTAAATTTTTATCTGATTTTTGACTGTGTCTCCGAGGGATAGTTGAACGAGTGACTCATGAATGTGCCGGATTGCATGGATGAGCAAATAATTCGAATGTGTTACGTGTAAAATCTAAATGAAAAAGAAAAGAAAAAATTGAATATGGATGCGTAATATTTATAAACAATTAAGAGCTACCTTCTCTCTTCTTTTAATTCTACTCTACCATATCTTACTATCCTCTTCATTTGCATCATTGACTTGCTAAACCAATAAAACAAAGTTAGGTTAGAAACCTGGTCATTTTAATAGATATCAAATTGTTAGATTTACAACTGAATACGGTCGAATCCAATAATAGGTTGGTCTTAAATAAATGTAATCAAACTCAACCCTATGATGTTACATTTTCCCCCATTATTAGGTAAAACTGCAACTAATATTTTGACCAAGTAGTCGAGAATTTTCATATGCATATCAGGCTTATACAACCCACGACGCAAGAGATGCCCTCCCCAAGCGGTCACTCACTCACAATGTGAAATGGATAGAGACTATATAATGTGTAGTCAAAACAATTACTAGCAACTTATGCTTGTTTTATTGAAGTGAAGTGAACAAAGGTATTAAAATGAAATATAAACTGAGAACCTTTCTATACAAGCAACATTTAAGAATATGAAAAAAAGAAACATAGATGAATAAGAAAAACAACAAAATTCCGAGTTGATTGACTTGACAATACAAGAAAACGATAACGAAATTAAACATTGGACCTAGACAAAAGTTTGCTCAGGCTCAAGAAAATTCTCTCAATCCGGATCTGTATATGATGTCGCGGAAGCCTAAAGAGAAGCACACACGATGCTCTCTTGATGGACAGAAACTAAACTGTTAGTTTCTAATAGTAAACCTCGAATCCACGAGAGGTTTCCCTGAATCCGCAAGGAGATAAAACTGGAATCCACCAGAAGAAAATTTGACAAAACGTCTGTGTTTATTGATAATAGTCTATCTTGCCTCTGACGGCTACAAAACATATAAATACTAAGGAAAACCTCTAAAACCCTAATTCGCGCTAATTACGCGATTAGGTGACAAAATACCGAATTTTACCAAAAATTGCAAAATTGAGTTAAATGTAGAATCATAAACTACTGACCTTAAGGGTCGTCCCAAAATAGACGGGACCTTATTCTTATTTTTAAACTAAAAGTTATTAAGGAAAAACAAATTTTACTATAAATAGCAAAAACACTGTTATCGGGGCCTTAATGAAGGAATTCGCCTAAATTTTGGCGACGTTCATGGCATTTGACATGAATCTGGATCAGAACGTCGTTTCCCTTTAGCTTGCCAAATTTCATGCAATTCCGACATTGTTACCCCGATGGTCCCTACTGGCACCCCCCTTTTATTTTGCGTTGTGCCTTCCTGCGCCCCTGCTGCTTAAGGAAGGCATGTGCTGTCTGTTCTACATCAATATATGGGCCTATTAGAGGTCCAAGCCTTGTGATCATTTGGGTGATACTAGTATGAATTATGATAAGAAGTCTTTCTTCCATGACCATAAAAAATAGAAAATAAAATAAATAATTGTTCCAATAGCGAGTAGCTGTGGTGGGCGGCGTGGGCCTACCACCCTAAAAATTAATTTAAAATGTGTGATGCAAAGGGCCATGTATGATAAGATAATTGACTTGGGAGAAAATTTTATATATGGAACATATTATATTAAGTTTCTCAATTAAGTTCAAACACTTGAATGTTTTACAACAAAAATTTTAAATTTAATTAGACAACCTAATGTACTGCACTTAAATTTTATCATAAATGGAAAAATAGATTCTTATCTTAGTCAAAATGACAAAAAAAATATTTTTGTAATGTATTGTAAGTTTTATCTTAAACAAAAATAAGTATAGGAAGACGTCCTGTCAAATAGATATTTTTTCTTTTGACCATCTTTCTGCGATATTAGAGAATCACCATCAATACCTCTGCCGTATAGGTCCAGGATAATCCTTTCCGCAGTTTGGGGCTAGTTACAGCTAATTCATGATTTTTTCTAAAAATAATTCTAACAATTCATAAGATCAGATAAATTTTATAGTATAACCCTTCAATTCAAATATTGAAATTTTAGAATGGCTATTCCTACCCCTTGGGAGGTACCAAACAAATGACTATCCAAATCAAGGTTTTAGATTCTTATCTTAGTCAAAATGAGAAAAAGATATCTTTGTATCGTACTGTAAGTTTTATCTTAAACAAAAAAAAAATAGATTCTTATCTTAGTTAGGATGACAAAAAAATGTTAGATAAAGTTTGATTCCAACCATCAATAAGATTATAGGAAGTCAATTCACATGACACATTTAACCTACTCAACTAAGTGAGTTACTGTGTATTACACATGACAGGACATATGTTATCTTTCTATTAGTGATTTGAGCCTTGAACTTCAAACATGTGGAGCCAAACCTTTTCTAAAAAGGTATCTTGGTAATTCACAATAAGTTTCAACATCAATCTCTTTTGTTCATCTTCCTATTAGCGGTGGGAGGCTTGGAGCCTTGAACTCCAAACAAGTTTGGATACCTTTTCCTAAAAGGTATCTTTGTAATGCACCATAAGTTTCAAAATAAACCTTTTTTTGGTATAAAAATATAATTACATCCTTTAAATTTAGTTGATTGTCATTTTGGGCTTGTGACTTTCAATTTGATCATTTTAGTCTTATAAGTTTGCATTTACTGTCATTGTTAGTCTTTTTGTCTTTAAATTTTGTTAACTATTAAAAAAATAATTTTCAAATACTAACAAACTAGTAATAAAACTTACTTTTTTTTTTAAAATAGGCAAAAATACAAATTACACCATTTAAGTTTGATCACTTGTTATTTTGTTCTTGTACATTTTATATTTGTCATTTTGTTCATGTAAGTTCACTTTTTTTTTTCCTTACCAATAGTCCTTAATTGTGAATTTTTTTGACAAAATGGTAGAATGGCTAATAGTCACAACAAATGTAAATTTATAGAACCAAAACGATAAAATTGTAACTGTTTGTTTGTTTAGACCCCTAAAACCAGATTGTTTAACCTATTATATTAACCAAATGATTATTTAGATTAATTATTCAGACATAGATTAAACACAAATAAATCATATCATGCAAAGATGCGGAAAAGTAAATAACACCACGATATGATGACCCAAGAAAATTGATGAAACGAATTGTTTCAAGGTAAAAACCTGGAGAGGATTTAACCTAACTATCCTCAAGGTAAACACATCCACTATAAGAGAATTGAAGTTTTTACAATTAGATTTAACTCTAAATTTATTGCTACCTCCAGTAGTAACTTACTAACATGACCATATGCAAGTTTTGAATCCACAGACTTCTCTTCTTGGATTTACACCAACACAAGCTATTTGCTTGTGACTTTGAGATCCTACTCAAAGGTTTCAAATCACCATCAGTAATGATCTTGATGCAGCAACTATGTTCTACCAAACGCTTGATTGTAGTTTTTGCTCCGGTAGATTCTTATGTAATTAGAAGGTACAAAAGCTCTCAGATCTCAGAAAGAGTAACGCACAAGTCTTTTCAGCAAATTCAAAACATGGCTAGGGTTTCCCTTTTATATGTGGAGAAGTTTATATGAAACCCTAAACGTTTTCGCGAGCTTGGGCCTGTTTAAAAATTATGCAAAAAAACTGTACTTGCGATTTTTGATAGGTTGAGCCTAGTTCTCGATCGGTCGAGCTTGACAGAAAATTTCTTCCTTTTTCTATAGTTAGCTGAACTTGAACCTTGAAACAACCACTTTTAAGCATTACCTAATACATAGACTAGACATGTTTTGTTCTCGGTTTGCCAACACACTAAAAACATGATTCTAAACATTTAAACCTTAAATCTTTAGAACCTAACAGTAACTTACAAAACCAAAATGACAATTGACCAAACTTAAAGTATTTTTGTCAATAAATGGAGAGAGAAAAAAAATATACCTAATTGGGAAATACAAATCATTTGTCCCACTATTTGTGTTACACTTTATGCTCTATTAGTCACAACTTGCCTTGTAGTCTTTTGACATTCCTTATAAAATAAAAAAAAAATGAAAAAAGAAATCATATATTTGGCATATACCATAGTTGGTAGAGTAAAAAGGGAGACAGATGATTTGTATTCCTTAATTGGCTAATTGATGGTTGCTACTTATTGGTTAGGATATGGCGAGAGGGGGAAGAGGAAAAGAGGTTAGATGGGTCTTTGGGTATCTTAACTTGAATCAAAGTTTAGACTCGATTCATTGTAATTGGTGGACAATGACCTTTTTCTTTTCAAAAAACTGTTAAAATGTCTTAATCACTTTGAAGAGTGAGTTCATCGTAGTTGGAAATGAGTCTCATAATACTAAACAATTGGAAATTTTTTTGGATAACAACCTATTTTAGGCCTATTTGTTTAGAAATATAACGTTTTTCAAATGTTTTGAGTGTAAAACTTTTAGTTATTTTATAATATTTTCCCTTCATCCTAAATTCTTGAATACAATTCTCTGTTCCATTTTGCACTCCGTTAATCATGGTATGCCATGTGCTTGATTTTTTTTTTTTTTTTTTCCATTTTAAACTTTTAGTTATTTTATGAGGCAAGTTAAACAAATACATGACAAGTTGTGATTGTTAAAACTTGAAATATAAAACAAAACACAAAAAATGAGACAAATGATTTGTATTCAAACTGTTGTTTCCATTTAGGAAATCTAACTTTATAAGGAACATTATTTAGTACTTTGTCTTTTAGATAAAAATGTACAAGTTCTCAAGAGTGCCCTCATAAATTTTAATTCTAGAAAAAGACTGATATTGATTTTTTAAATAAAGTAAGGGGAAAGATAGAACTCAATATTATTTATCGACTTCACACAAAGGACTAGAGGAAAATAGAAAAAAGAAAAAAAACACAAACATGAATTTACAAGGATCACAATTAAAGTTTCACAATCTTTTTTTTTTTTTTTGCTGAAAGTAAAGTTTCATAATCGATCCCCATAAATATTTATCTTCATATCCATCCCTCATTGTTACTTAACTTCTTCCTTTACTTGGGAAAATTATTGAATACTCTGAGAGTACCATAAATGCGTACTCTCTCATCTCATATGAATTGTGGGTCCTACCATAAATTTAATTAGTGGGACCTATAGTTATATGAGATGAGAGAGTACGCATTTATGGTACTCCGAGAATACCTAATAATTATCCCTCCACTTGTGTCTCGCGGAACTTCTTATAAATGTCAGTCTTATAAAACTTCTTAGTCCTCAGCGTCAAAATGAACGAAGCAATTGTGCCAAAAAAGGTCATGGCAGCAATGATAATGAAAGACAATTTGTAGCACTCAACCCCAGTACACTTCAAGTCCTCCCCTGCCTTCCTTACGAGGCCCAAGGCTGCCATTTGCATCTTAGCTTCCTTGTCATATAAATACCCAGCGACTCGCACGTTGAACAGATAAGACCCAATTGGACTAGCTATAGCCGCAAAATTGAATAGTGTAGAGTAGTACTTCAGGCCAAAAAGTTCAGAAATCATAGCAAAGAGCAATGGCCATTGTGCACCAAAACAAAACCCAATAATCACCGATGCAAAATAGATACCATTGGGTACATCAAACGCGATTAGGAGGTGACCAACACAGGCTAGTAGGAGAGTCAATGTGAGTATGAGAGGGCGTGGGGTTCTGTACCTTGTAATTAAAATTTCTGAGACAAGACCTGAGACCACACGTCCGAGGTAGTTCCAAATGCTCACAAGTGACACAAAAGTGCTTATGCTTTTCTTTGGATATTGTAAGGAAGCTCCAATCTGACCCAAGTTGTCTATTACGGTTAAAGCTCCCCCTAAGCCACACATTGAAGCCAACAAAATCAGCCACATGTCAGTGCTAAAAATTGCTTGTAATATCGTATAGTCCTCCCCTCTCTCTGGTGTCTGAAAAGCTGTTTGCCAACAAGAAAGTCTGACGCTTTTATCAGCACCATCACTTGGTTTTGTGACTGAAAATTGTTGAATCTCATTAGAAATAATTGCCTCCCCGTTTGTTTTTATTGATAAATCCTCCCCGTTTGTAACTGCTATTAGTGAACGGTCGTTCTTTATGGCTTCTCTCTTGCTCTCCCAAGCCTTGTACTCGTCCCTAATGACAAATGCAATAGGTAGAAACAGCAAGAAAAGTACCACGGCTGCACTCCCTCCGTATTGACTTTGTGAAAAGGTGGTCCTTTTCTCTATTATGATTATAATCATCAAGAACCCTGCGAGACCAAGCGAAATATAGAGGAAATGATAGAGAAGTGTGAGCTCGTTTGGTTGCCGAGGAGCGTTCATGATCCGCATGGTTCGAAGAAAAATCACACATACAACTGCTGGAATAACCCCTACTAACAAAATCAAAGACTTTGGGTCTTCACCATAGAGAGCATGGTACACCTGTGTAACTACAGCCCCACTTAGACCCGTGTAACCCTTCAAAACACCTATAAGAATTCCACGACTTTCAGGGTAATTCTTTATGGAAGTGACAAGGGCTCCAGTGTTGATAAAAGGTTGTGAATTTGCGCCGATGCATATGTATAAGCACATATGCCAAACCAGGGGCTTGGCTATTCTTTCAGTCACGCCAAGCCATATCATGAAGTATCCAAAAAAGTTGAAAACAGCACCAATTGCTAAGACAACCCATGGAGGTGTGACCTCATTGATTAGGCCAGAGACGATACCGATATTGGCACCCAAGTCCTTGTAGAAGCCGATCAAATTGAGGGTGGATTGGTCATAGCCAAGCGAGGACTTGATTTCGCCAGAGTAAAGGCCGAAGACGTAGCTCAAACCAGCCGAGTTCATAATCAAAAGAGACCCGAACATCATCAATCTCCGCCCCTTGAGAATTTGGAGGGTGAGGCTGTTCATCTTCGTCATAGGGCCTCCCCTATCACCACCTCTAACATGCATTGTTTTTTTATTTTATTTTTTATTGTTGTTGTTGTTGCATTCTTTCGCTCTATAGGATGTAGTAAAAGTTGACAGGATTCTCATGGAGGTCCCAGAGATGTAGAGGGGTGTTATATATAGGAAGGTTACGTTGTATATTTTGAAATTTTATCACTTCAAGATCAGAAAATCCTGGCAACTATTTTTGTCACGAGTCAGTTCAGTAGTAAGTTAAAAATGTTGGGTTCACATTAAAGTAATAATACACAACCATTCATAGTTTGCCACATTAAAATTGTGATAAAATTGTAGCAGAAAAAGTAACTAATTTTGGTTCCACTGTTATCATAAATTTAGAGTTATGCTATACATATTAGTGGCTTATGATCGATTGTTTCAAAGGGATTTGCTGTTACTGACGTACTTCTGTATTCTATTCTTTTGTATAAGTGTTTACGCTCTTATCAACGAATAGAGCGGCTCAACAACTTTAGAGGCTTTAGGCAAAAATTTTAAGTGAGACCTTTTTATATTTAAATATTGATCAAATAATATATATATATATATATATATATTGATTTTTTTATTTAAAATCTATTTTTCTTACCTTTTGAGATGCAAAATTAGTGCAATAATTTAAAATAATAGATAAAGTGAGAAACTATGTTCAGATAAAAAAAATTAAAAAAAAAAAAAAGAAATCGGGTTGTCTTATAAGTTGTAACTGTGGGCTGCACTGCACAGTTGCGCATTGTGCAGCTTGTGCGCCTGTGCAGTGCAGCCTGTGCTCCTATCATCATATGGCTAAATTTTCTGCATTTTAGGATACAATAGAGCATTTTTAATTCATTTTATTGACCAATAAAAGTGAATAATTTTTTTAAATTAAATATATAGATAAATATTATATATATATATATATATATATATATATATTTTAACAAGTGGGGGCCTTGTTTTATTTGAGGGCCTTAGACGATTGCATCAATTGCATCACTTATTGAGCCGGTCTTGTCAACGAATTGAAATGAAGAGATTAGGATATAAATAAGTTTTCTACCAAGAAAAAAAGAAGATATATTTAAGTCTAGTGAGGATATTGGTTCTTAAGGAACCACAATAAAGTTGCATGAAAATTACACAGATTCAGTCCAGGTACATAAATGTTTTCTGGCCCCGGATATGTGTGGATCTTAATTTAGCCATTCCAAGTGGTTGAGGAAAAAACGATAAAAAGGATACACGGCTACCAACAATAGATAAAGGAAAACTGATATCGCTTATTTTGTTGAAACTGAAAACTTATTACTGAAAATACTATAGATAAAAGTAAAAGTTAGTTGAAATAGTACAGTAAAACTCATAAATAGTACCAAAAAGTGTAGTGGAGCCCATGAATAGTAGCAAAAATAAGCTGAATAATGAAATAATTTTCATTTATAATTTGTATCCAAACGTAGGCTTAAGGCCATTAGTTTAGAAAATATTTTAAAATATTTTTATGAAAAACGAAAAATTAAAGTAACTAATTTTTTTTTATTGCAATCTTTTATATTTCTTATAAATGTGATATCAAAATTTTCCTTAAATAATTTATTAACAAATACATAACTATATCCGTTAACTGGACTCTTAAATAAAAAGGTAAGGAAAAACTCAGTAAAAGAAGAAAAAAATGAGCGTAGGACAAAATTTTGAAATATTTGACTTTTTTATTGTCTTTAGTATTACTCTAACTTTTATCGATAAAAATCTGATGACCCAAGTGTTCTATTTTATTTTAGCACAATAAAAAATTTTTTTATTTTATATTCCATTAATATTACTTCTTTTTTAAAGATATGATGATTTTCAAACTGGCAAGATACTTTTCCCGTTCATGTGTACACACACACACACACACACACACACATATATATATATATATTCCACCACTTACTAAGTATGTTAAGTATTAGTATCCAAAAAAAAAAAAAAATCAAAGAATGTTAAGTATTTATTTATCTTTCCCTCTTGATATATATATTAGTAGCTTATGATTGGCTGTTTCACAGGGATTTGCTGTTATTGACTTACTTTTGTATTCTATTCTTTTGGTTGAGTGTTCACGCTCTTATAAACGAATTGAAATGAAGAGATTAGGATATAAATAAGTTTTCTACCAAGAAAAAAAAAAGATATACATAAGTCTAGTGAGGATATTGGTTCTTAAGGAACCACATTAAAGTTGCATGAAAATTACACAGATTCAGTCCAGGTACATAAATGTTTTCTGGCCCCGGATATGTGTGGATCTTAATTTAGCCATTCCAAGTGGTTGAGGAAAAAACGATAAAAAGGATACACGGCTACCAACAATAGATAAAGGAAAACTGATATTGCTTATTTTGTTGAAACTGAAAACTTATTACTGAAAATATTATAGATAAAAGTAAAAGTTAGTTGAAATAGTACAGTGAAACTCATAAATAGTACCAAAAAGTGCAGTGGAGCCCACGAATAGTAGCAAAAATAAGCTGAATAATGAAATAATTTTCATTTATAATTTGTATCCAAACGTAGGCTTAAGGCCATTAGTTTAGAAAATATTTTAAAATATTTTTATGAAAACCGAAAATTAAAGTAACTAATTTTTTTTTATTGCAATCTTTTATATTTCTTATAAATGTGATATCAAAATTTTTCTTAAATAATTTATTAACAAATACATAACTATATCCGTTAACTGGACTCTTAAATAAGAAGGTAAGGAAAAACTAAGTAAGAGAAGAAAAAATGAGTGTAGGACAAAATTCGATATTCGCAGCACACTGAATTGCAGGTACAGGGGCTCAATTAATAGGGCAGTTCTAAGCTCAATCGTTACAAACTTTTAGCAGTAAAACCAGTTCTAAAAAAAGTTCGGCAGTAAAACCAGCTTTAACAAACTCTATCAATTTAATAGGAGATTAGCTTAACAAACTCAATCACAAATTAAATAAATACAGAAACAGATATAAAAATAAGGATTAGTTGGACTTCAACTTCAAAACTAAATGATGTCGTTGCTTCTCTTCACTATTGTGATGTTATAAATACTGAAATCTTGATCTAAAATGCTGTCGTCTGGAGTGATACACCAACATACACAAAAGTTTCTGAGAAATACGAATTGTATATATTCATAATATTATGTAAAAGACTAATTAATAAATGTGAATTAAGTCTTGTGGGGCCAAGGAATCCTACGGCCCAGCCCACTTCGTTCCTGGGCCAAAGGCCCGAGCCGAGGAGGCACCCAAAATCCGAGGAGGAAAAGAAGAAGCCCAGGCGCACAGCTTGCCAGGCCGAGGACGACCCCATCATCGGACATCCAAGAACTTAAGGCAACCAGCAAACACTTCCAAGGAAGCCTTCATGACTACTCAAAGGGCCGAGGGGGAATACCACGCGCCTGCAATATAAATCTGATGGAGGGACAACCTCATGACAAACAGTCACCTCCACATTAAATGCCCCTGACTACCGCCCTGGCCGCATTAATGAGGAAAGGACTCCGCACCAGTGCCACCTTGGCTGCCACGACTCCCAAAGAGAATGAGAAGGCGGCTGATGGGACAAGCACCTGAGTAATGTCCTGATCGCTCAACAAGTGTAGGGCTAGGATTGGTTGGGTAAAGGGTATATAATGTAAGGGAATCCTTCCTGAGCAGGGGGGAGGGGAGTGAAAGGGAAGAAAAGCCTCCTCGGTTATGGGTCGAGGAGCATCCCCCAGTTGTAAACTGTTCTAAGTATTTTTTCAGTAAAAGAGAAAGGAGTTCATGCCTCGTGAACGCCGGCCAGCGCCTAAACCTTCGATCCACTCTCTACAAATTCATTGTTCTGGGTTCGTTGGGCCTTTGACCCATATCCTTTGGGCTTGGGTAACAAAAGTAGACCCTACAATTGGCGCCGTCTGTGGGAAGGATTAGTGCGCCGGCCGGCGCAACAGGCGACTGTTCTAAATAACCATTCTACGGAAGATTGGTGGTGATGCAAAAAGAAAAAAAAAAAAAAAAGGGAACTACCAAACAAACACTGCAGAAAGACAAAAGCTCGAGACAGAAGATTCAACAGCAAAGAAAGAAAGCTTGATATTATTTCATAAAAAGAAAAGTTACAAATTACAATCAGAGGCTCAGGTAGGCGTGTTTTAAAACTGTTCCTACCAGCTAGTCCTAAAATCAGAGGCCCAGGCAGACCCGTCCTAAAACTAGCTAGAGGGAAGTGTCAACCCGTACCCTTACTGGCATCAAGAGAATGGGAGAACTTGACAGTAAGCGGGCGGAAGGGGGCTGAGGCTGGCTTGTTTTAAGGCCACCAACAACTCCTTTCTCGGAGCGGCGGAGCTTGAACAAAGCGAGGAGCAGATGCAGGGGCTCCGGGACGCCCTCCCCCGTGATGTTCCCTTGATTTTCTCCAACCCCCACGAGCGTTGGCCGTTGGAGATGGCAACACTCGAGCACCGCCCATGATGTGAGTTCGCATGTCTCCTCCATCGGGGGTGCGCTCCGAGGAGAGACATTAGGTACTTCAACGACATCCCTCCGGGCCACCGTGCATGGTGCCATTGGGGTTACGCCTAGACTCTGCCGCACCGGAAGCCCAGTGGGGGCTGCGGCCACAACGGCTCTTGGCACGGATGTCCTCACACCCACCCAAAGCCGCCCCATATCTACTAACTCCGGTCACAATTCCGGCAGGGTTGTTAAAGGGGCTTGGGGAGCTGAAAGGGTGTGTTCTTTCTATTTATGTTGGGAGGTTCATGGAGTATGGAGAAACCATCCCCCTGGAAAGCCTTATATCGAGGATGAGGGTTGGTGAGAATTAATCCACGCAGAAATCGAAAAGAGAGTTGCCAGTAGGGCTAATAATGAAGCTACCAAATTCCAAGCGGGCCGTAGACCGTTGGACTTATGTTAATTCACGATGCCATTAATGAAGGCGCGTCTCGCGCACTGAAGCGTCAAGCGCGGAACACGAACGGCCAAGGGACGCTTCGCAAATAAAAAAGATGGGGGGCTCGAGCTGGAGGCGAGATCAACGCCACGTGTAAGATCATAATCCGACCGAAGGAGGAATCGTCTCCAGTGAAGCGGTCCGAGGACAAACCCCTACTTACAGAGAAATGAAGGTGTTAGACAGAACCAAGGCACTGCATGGTCCTCGGACTCAGGCCTATGGGGAAACTAACTACTTCAGAAGGCCAAGTGTTAGACAGAACCAAGGCACTGCATGGTCCTCGGACTCAGGCCTATGGGGAAACTAACTACTTCAAAGGCCAAGTGTTAGACAGAACCAAGGCACTGCATGGTCCTCGGATTCAGGCCTATGGGGAAACTAACTACTTCAAAGACCAAGTGTTAGACAGAACCAAGGCTCTGCATGGTCCTCGGACTCAGGCCTATGGGGAAACTAACCACTTCAAAGACCAAGTGTTAGACAGAACCAAGGCTCTGTATGGTCCTCGGACTCAGGCCTATGGGGAAACTAACCACTTCAAAGACCAAGTGTTAAACATAACCAAGGCACTGCATGGTCCTCGGACTCAGGCCTATGGGGAAACTAACTACTTCAAAGAACAAGTGTTAGACAGAACCAAGGCATTGCATGGTCCTCGGACTCAGGCCTATGGGGAAACTAACTACTTCAGAAGAACAAGTGTTAGATAGATCCAAGGCACTGCATGGTCCTCGGACTCAGGCCTTTGGGGAAACTAACTACTTTAAAGACCAAGTGTTAGACAGAACCAAGGCTCTGCATGGTCCTCGGACTCAGGCCTATGGGAAAACTAACTACTTCAAAGACCAAGTGTTAGACAGAACCAAGGCTCTGCATGGTCCTCGGACTCAAGCCTATGGGGAAACTAACTACTTCAGAAGACCAAGTGTTAGACAGAACCAAGGCACTGCAAGGTCCTCGGACTCAGGCCTATGGGGAAACTAACTACTTCAAAGACCAAGTGTTAGACAGAACCAAGGCACTGCATAGTCCTCGGACTCAGGCCTATGGGGAAACTAACTACTTCAAAGACCAAGTGTTAGACAGAACCAAGGCTCTGCATGGTCCTCGGACTCAGGCCTATGGGGAAACTAACTACTTCAAAGACCAAGTGTTAGACAGAACCAAGGCACTGCATGGTCCTCGGACTCAGGCCTATGGGGAAACTAACTACTTCAAAGACCAAGTGTTAGACAGAACCAAGGCTCTGCAATGTCCTCGGACTCAGGCCTATGAGAAAACTAACTACTTCAAAGACCAAGTGTCAGACAGAACCAAGGCTCTGCATGGTCCTCGGACTCAGGCCTATAGGGAAACTAACTACTTTAGAAGACCAAGTGTTAGACAGAACCAAGGCACTGCATAGTCCTCGGACTCAGGCCTATGGGGAAACTAACTACTTCAAAGACCAAGTGTTAGATAGAACCAAGACACTACATGATCCTCGGACTCAGGCCTATGGGGAAACTAACTACTTCAAAGACTAAGTGTTAGACAGAACCAAGGTTCTGCATGGTCCTCGGACTCAGGCCTATGGGGAAACTAACTACTTCAAAGACCAAGTGTTAGACAGAACCAAGGCACTACATGGTCCTCGGACTCAGGCCTATGGGGAAACTAACTACTTCAAAGACCAAGTGTTAGACAGAACCAAGGCTCTGCATGGTCCTCGGACTCAAGCCTATGGGGAAACTAACTACTTCAAAGACCAAGTGTTAGACAGAACCAAGGCACTGCATGGTCTTCGGACTCAGGCCTATGGGGAAACTAACTACTTCGAAGAACAAGTGTTAGACAGAACCAAGGCTCTGCATGGTCCTCGGACTCAGGCCTATGGGGAAACTAACCACTTCAGATGATCCTAAGTGTTAGGCGGAACTGAGGCACTGCATGGTCCTCGGACTCAGGCTCACGGGGAAACTAACCACCTCAGATGATCCTAAGTGTTAGACAGAACCAAGGCACTGCATGCTCCCAGGACTCAGGCCTATGGGGAAACTAACTCCTTCAAAGGATTCTAAGTGTTAGACAGAACCAAAAGCACTGCATGGTCCCAGGACTCAGGCCTATGGGGAAACTAACTCCTTCAGAGGATTCTAAGTGTTAGACAGAACCAAGGCACTGCATGGTCCTCGGACTCAGGCCTATGGGGAAACTAACTACTTCAAAGGCCAAGTGTTAGACAGAACCAAGACACTGCATGGTCCTCGGACTCAGGCTTATGGGGAAACTAACTACTTCAAAGACCAAGTGTTAGACAGAACCAAGGCACTGCATGGTCCTCGGACTCGGGCCTATGGGGAAACTAATTACTCCGAAGACCAAGTGTTAGACAGAACCAAGGCACTGCATGGTCCTCGGACTCAGGCCTATGGGGAAACTAACTACTTCAAAGACCAAGTGTTAGACAGAACCAAGGCACTGCATGGTCCTCGGACTCAGGCCTATGTGGAAACTAACTACTTCAAAGACCAAGTGTTAGACAGAACCAAGACACTGCATGGTCCTCGGACTCAGGCCAATGGGAAAACTAACTACTTCAAAGACCAAGTGTTAGACAGAACCAAGGCACTGCATGGTCCTCGGACTCAGGCCTATGGGGAAACTAACTACTTCGAAGACCAAGTGGTAGACAGAATCAAGGCTCTGCATGGTCCTCAGACTCAGGCCTATGGGGAAACTAACTACTTCAAAGACCAAGTATTGGACAGAACCAGGGCTCTGCATGGTCCTCGGACTCAGGCCTATGGGGAAACTAACTATTTTAGAAGACCAAGTGTTAGACAGAACCAAGGCTCTGCATGGTTCTCGGACTCAGGCCTATGGGGAAACTAACGACTTCAAAGACTAAGTGTTAGACAGAACCAAGGCTCTGCATGGTCCTCGGACTCAGGCGTATGGGGAAACTAACTACTTCAGAAGAACAAGTGTTAGACAGAACCAAGGCTCTACATGGTCCTCGGACTCAGGCCTATGGGGAAACTAACCACTTCAGATGATCCTAAATGTTAGGCGAATCCCCACCGTCGGATTATTATCCTTCCGTTGAACGTGGGGAGCACAGAGTCGTCTTGATTTATTGAAAGGCGCATCGCGCACTTCGAGGCGCCAGTAACGCTTCTGGGGTAGTTGAAAAGACTCCAGCACTAACAGAGGGCCAAACTCGATGGGACGCGTCGCAGGCCCGAGGGCATCAAAATCCTCCTCTCCGCCCGAGGGTGCGGATAGCAAGATTTTGAGGGGCTATTGTGGGGCCAAGGAATCCTACGGCCCAGCCCACTTCGTTCCTGGGCCGAAGGCCCGAGCCGAGGAGGCACCCAAAATCCGAGGAGGAAAAGAAGAAGCCCAGGCGCACAGCTTGCCAAGCCGAGGACGACCCTATCATCGGACATCCGAGAACTTAAGGCAACCAGCAAACACTTTCAAGGAAGCCTTCATGACTACTCAAAGGGCCGAGGGGGAATACCACGCGCCTGCAATATAAATCTGATGGAGGGACAAGCTCATGACAAACAGTCACCTCCACATTAAATGCCCCTAACTACCGCCCTGGCTGCATTAATGAGGAAAGGACTCCGCACCAGTGCCACCTTGGCTGCCACGATTCCCAAAGAGAATGAGAAGGCGGCTGATGGGACAAGCACCTGAGTAATGTCCTGATCGCTCAACAAGTGTAGGGCTAGGATTGGTTGGGTAAAGGGTATATAATATAAGGGAATCCCTCCTGAGCAGGGGGGAGGGGAGTGAAAGGGAAGAAAAGCCTTCTCGGTCATGGGCCGAGGAGCATCCCCCAATTGTAAACTGTTCTAAGTATTTTTTCAGTAAAAGATAAAGGGGTTCATGCCTCGTGAACGCCGGCCAGTGCCTAAACCTTCGATCCACTCTCTACAAATTCATTGTTTTGGGTTCGTTGGGCCTTTGACCCATATCCTTTGGGCTTGGGCAACAAAAGCAGACCCTACAAGTCTTTTAAATTTTCGAGATTTAAATGCATGAATTTAATTACATTAAATATAACTTATAGAAAATTAAAGTATAGTTGAAAGGACAATTAACAAAATTAGAGTCATTTGGCATTAATTATAGGAAAATTAAAAGGATACTTGGCACAAAATGGAGTTCAATTAGAATCTAATTTAGATTCTTGATTGAACTTTCTCCCAACTTTCACTTTAATATAATATATTCAATGATTAACCACTACAAAAATAAGGTCCTATAGCCGCGTTTTTTTAAGCCTTGTTTTCAGCCATGGCCTAAAACCCGTAACAATAGGTTTGAGGGGTCTATAGCCGCGTTTTTACAAATACGGCTATAGGCCAGGACCAATGGTCGCGTTTTTAGAAACGCGGCTATAAGACATACTTTAGCCACATTTATAAAAGGCAGCTATAGCCACATTTTAAAAACGCGTCTATAACCCTTTCTTTTTTTTTTTGAATTTGACTATAGCTGCGTTTTAAAAACACGGCTATATATATATATATATATTTTTTTTTTCCCCTGGCTAGATGGCAAATGCCTGGAAGTAAATGAAAAAATAACACAATACCAAAGTAGTAATTAACACACTAAATGCGCAATTAAGGCTTGGTTTCACGGCATAATAAAAATTTAAGAGAAATATAACAAAATACCCTTGACTTGAACTCAAGCTGTCCACAAGTTTCCTAGTACGAGTAATGAAAGGCCCCAACATTTCCTAATTCAAGATTCAAGATATGCATGGCAATGAGGGAATAGGCAAGCATACCATATCATAGAAGGATAAAAAGAGATATAAAAATATAAAAATTGTGTTGAATTGGGAGTATGCAGTACTCAAATGGACAAGCATCAAGAGACATTATTGATATTCGAAGCTTTTGTACAACAAACTCACGGTAATTTATTCGTACATTATGTATCTTTGAAAGAGAGTCCCTAAGTTGAATGCTTTCTTACAGTGTATAGCCGCGTTTCTTAAAAACGCAGCTATAGGTTAGCTATAGACGCGTTTTTTGTAAACATGGCTAAAATCTTTTATATATATATATATATATATATGCCCGCTTTTTTTGTAGTGATTTGTAAATGTTCGAATCTTGATATATATATATATATATATATATATTATATAAAAGATACCAAGCAATACAACTGAGACATGCATTGAATAAGCCTAAAATATCTTTCTTTTACATTTATCCTTTTTTCTTCTAAATAATACTACATTTGTTAAACATGTTAGAAAAATTCAAAATTTTAAGGGTGTTAGGACATATGTGAATCATGTTTGGAATATATATCAATATAAAATTTGCTAATCCTTTGACAAAACGCACTTTACTTGTAATTGGGTAGATCTAGGATATGTTTAATGCTTCAAGGAATAAGGTATCAAGTTCAAGTGTTAAAACCATGCAAGTTTGTCCAAGAATCAAGTGAAGAAGTGATGGATTTTAAAGCTCGACAGCTAGTATCTATTGAGCTTTAAAAGGCTGTTCAAGCACAATTCTCGATAGCTGCTCGATAGATAGGGTATCTATCGAGATTTAAGAAAATCAGTTTTTCAGTTTTGATTTTCATCCAATCCGTGTATAAATGTTTAGGCTTTCTTTTTTCACAACCCTAAACATAAATAAGGATTATTTTAAGGGCCGTCACAGCTGATGCACATCAATGCAAAAGTTTTTCACAAGCATATTGTGAACCGGAGACAATTTTGCCCATCTTTCTCTTCAAGAACCTGCTGTGTTTGTACACCGTAGGGTATTGTAACCAAAGAGTTTCATGATCTTCATCGTGTTGATGAACTGAAGAACTTTGCAGTCAACATCTTTCTCAAGTTCGTGATTAAGTCATGTACTGGGATTCGCGCATCGAATTGGTTAGTCACGTACGGGAGCCGTGCATTGAAAATGAGAGATTGTCACTACAGAACAAGTCCAATTGGGTATTGGGATAAGAGTTCAATTGTAAGTTAGTATAAGGTATTGAGATTCTTTTACTTATAACCGCTTGTTGTAATAATAGCGGATTCTCGAGAGTGGTGACCTTAAAATCACCTGGTACGGTTTTTGTCGTGTAGGTTTTCCCTATTCGTAAACAAATCACCGTGTCAACTTTATTTTCCGCTGCATATTTAACTTAGTTGGTGATTTGTTTGTGCTACCACGCATATTGCATGCTAGTTGAATTAATTAATTAACTTGACTAATTAATTGGTTAATTCATCACAATGGGTCAATATATTTTTGGCCTATAAAGTGGTATCAGAGCAGGCACACTTTGATTAGGTTTTAATCTTTGCTATGTGATCCATTGACCTCTGTTTATCATGAATAGATGACAGTCTCTTATTATACCTCCTTTATTTGATGGCACTAACTATGCATACTGGAAAGTACGCATGAGAGCTTTCTTGCAATCATTAGATGAGAAAGTATGACAAGCTGTGGAAATAGGTTGGACCAAGCCGGAGGAAGCGCCGGCCAATTGGGATGATGCTAAGATTAAAGCAGCAAACTTCAATAGTAGGGCATTAAATGCTTTATTCTGTCCTGTCACGAATGAGGAGTTCAAGAAGATATCCTCTACTAAAACTGCTAAGGAAGCATGGACCATCCTCCAGACAACCTATGAAGGAACTAAGGCTGTTAAGGATTCGAAACTTCAGAGGCTTACTATGAGCTTTAAAGAGATCAAGATGGAGGAGGATGAGTCATTCGATGAGTTCACCGAACTCAAGATTATTATAAAAGTGCTCAGATCTCTACCCGAGAGATTTCATGCCAAGATCACCGCGATTGAGGAATCAAAGGATATTGATAAAATTCCTTTAACAGAGCTGGTTGGCAATCTGCAGACCTATGAGTTGGGTTTGACAAGGATAGGGAAATCCAGTAAGGGAAAGAGCATGGCATTGAAGGCCAAGAGTAATGACACTAATGAATCCTCAGACGATGATAATTCTAAGATGAAGTCCTATATCACCAAGCAATTCAAAAAGTTTATGAAGAATGCCAATGCTAAAGGATTTAATAAAGACTACAAGCATCCAATTCGTCTCAGTTCAAGAACCAAGACAAAGGAAAGAAGGATGTTAGGGATGGTGGACAGTACATTATTCTCTCAAGACCAAAATGCTTTGGGTGTCAAGGCTTCAGTCACATGAAACAAGAGTGCCCTACGTATCTCAAGACCATTGGGAAGAGTAAGGCACTTGCTACTACTTTAAGCAACACCGAGCCTAAAGATGATTCTAACAATGAGGATGATGGAATCCTAAATGCCTTCACTGTCACTGTAAATCCTACCGAGGGGATTGTTGAAGATGTGGATGAAGAAGAGGACTTGGTGGAGTCTAAATTTGAGAAGATGGATGAACAAGATGACATCCACACAGCCTATGCAAAATTATACAAGGTCTAGGAAAAACATTAGAAGTTGCCACTGTAAATCCTACTGAGGGGATTTTTGAAGATGTGGATGAAGAAGAGGACTTGGTGGAGTCTGAATTTGAGAAAATGGATGAACAAGATGACATCCACACAGCCTATGCAAAATTATATTAGGTCTAGGAAAAACATTAGAAGTTGTATAGGTTGGCCACCAAGAAACTCAGTGAAGTGGAGCTTGAACAAGAAGAAATGTCCATGAAGTTTGATGAAACCAATCAGACCATTGGAGTTCTGAGATTTGAGAATAATTTCTTGGCTGAGAAGACCAAGAAGCTTGAGGCAGAATTGTTCCAAGTCAGAGCTCAACTGGCGAGGATTTTAAGTGCAAAGCTTGACGAGATGCTTAGTCTTCAGAAATATGCCTCCGATCGAACCGATTTAGGGTATGATTTCTCTTCTCCTAGTATTGCTTCTACTAGTACTACTGTTTTTGTTTCTCCAACTACTAATGTTGAATATGAAAACAATGATGTGAAAAATCTGTTAGCTAGTCAGAGCATAGACAATGGTAAATCTATCTTAGGAGCACCCCTTAAGCTTGATAAGAAAGATATTAAGAACCCTAGGGCTAAGTAGGGAAACACTTAAAAGCCTAAACAAAAGAAGCAAAATCTCTGTCATCACTGTGGAGTAGCTGGACATACTCGACATAATTGCTACAAGTGGTTAGTCACTCAATACAGCAACTCTCATCAGGAAACCAAAATCAGTTTCCATCCTCCTTTACTCCTCTTGGAGATCTACTCAAAACCCTCACGTTCCTTTCGAACTTAAACAGTTTCAATTCTTCCCCCTCACCGCCAGATCAAGGGATTGCAAAACGAAAAGGTTCTTCCAAGTTGTGGAAGGAAAAATGCTCCAAGTGATTTAGTCACTTTTTCTCTCTTTCCCTTTCTTGTTTTTGAGGTTGCATTACTTGTGTGTTTTTGCTTTCTTGTTTTGAGTCAGTCTAGTTTTATACATTGCTTTGTTTAACATGTTTTTGTTTATTTATTTTCAGTTTTGCTTTATTTTGTTTTTCTTAAAAAAAATAAAAAAATTGAAAAATCAGAAAAATACAAAAACAGTGCGTGTTTGGTATACATTGGTACTTGTATACTTTGGATGGCCATTGAAACATAGTTTTCTAAACTTTGTATCTTTTGTAGCTTATATGAGCATCTCTATGCATAACTAAGCAAGTGAGCTTTGTTGCTCGTATTTGTGATGCATAAGATTAAGTAATCTCTTGTACTTAACACTCGTATCACTCTTTTTGACAGGAAGGACTAGAAAATCCTAAGAGAAAGGCATAAATAACCATCTCACCACTGTTGCCCACAAATCATGAAATGACATCTACATGCTTCAATATAGCAAAAGTGCAATGTCAAAAGCTTAACATCATTGGGTATTTATTTTCTCTCTCTTATATTCCCATGCATGGTTTGCTTAAAAGAAAAATATGCAAAGAAAAATAAAAGCAAAAAGAATCAAAATCCTTTATATATGATTGCAAGCATGTCTTTTAGGAGATGTGGGAGTTATAAATCTCGATAGTCCCCATCAAACAGTTATGATTGTATGTGAGTTAAAGTGATTTTCTTATATCTCAAATCGTCATAACATGTAGACACTTATGCAATCTTGCGATGTTTTTCACACACAACACGCAATATTCTTTGCTACTCTTGATACATGTGCAGGTACAATGTGATTTGACCATCACAAGAAATACATGTGTTAATGTATACTCACTAAACTGTGTAGACTTGTTTTTGAAATAAAAATTGGTTAGACTTGTTTAGTGTGTGTGTGTGTGTGTGTGTGTGTGTTTTGGATTCAAATGCTTGACATTTTTCTTGATGAGAGATGTTTTTGAGAGCTTAAAATGTTGTTTGGATCTTTGGTTGTGTAGCATGTTTGATTGCATTCATGTCTGTGTTTATCTCTTCTTTGAAAAATTGTTTTTAAGCAATCTCGATAGCTGCAGGAAACCTCTCAACAGCTAGATTATCTATCGAGCTCTTCAGCTTCCTTTCTTGATAGTTGTCATTGCAATCTCGATCCATCGAGATTCTTGAGATTCAATCTCAATAGCTACTCAATAGCTAATCGATCCATCGAGGTAGTTTCTGTATGCTCGATAGATTCTCGATCCATCGAGGTAACCTTGTTGTGGACACCTCTCATTAGATCCTTGATAGCTCCTAAACAGCTAATTCTGAAAATTTTTATTCTCGACAGCTCTCGATCCATCGAGAAACTGAGATTTCTATAAAAAGGGTCAGTGTGATTTTTCTTCATTTCTCCCCGATCTCTCTCGACAGTTTTTGTCTCTTCACCTCCGCAAACTTTTCTCTCTCACTCTAAACCTCAAACCCAGAAGTTTTTTGGCCTCAAGATCATTTCTTCATTTGGTATGATCTTACTCTCTGTTTTCTGATCATGCATTTCATGATTTTTGACCTATCTTTTGGGATTTTTTGAAAAAATTTGGAGTTTTTCAAAATTGATGAGTATTTCACAAATTTTTGGGTTGGTTTTTGTGTAAATGATTTTAAATCATCATTCATTGCATCACATTTGCATTTTTAACAATGTTCATGCATTTTAGATGTGTAAAATGTTGTGTGCTGGTAGGTTTGGATTAGGCTAAGCCTATGATGCTTTTAATGTTGCATATCACATACTCATGAATTTTTCATGCATACTCTTGTGAAATTTTAAAGTACTCGCAAGTGTACGAACTGTATCGAAGTATAATTTGACAAGAACAAGATCAAACCCACAGGGACTTGAATGAACGTAGGAAAATTAATTAAACCTTAACCAAATTAATCCTAATCTAGTTTAATAAAATTTGGTTGTATGCAATTAAATATAATAAGTAAATAATTAAACTAAGCAAAGATATAATATAAAGTAGTAAAGAGATGTAAACAATCTAGAGAAAAGAATTAAGGTTTTGGAATCTGCCTTATTAATTCATATCAATATATATTTATGATCATTAATTTTTCCCAACCACTACATGATAATCTAGAAATCAATCTTGCTACCATGGAAAATATTATCATTAAAACTTCTATTTAAATATCTAAAGCATGTTCTTCTTCTCTTTTTAAGTATAAAATCAAATCATCAATTGTATCCATAGCCAAACAAATCACAAGATATATTCAATTCTAAAAATCAAATCATAAATTGTAGCCATTGACAAAGAAATCACAAGTGATATCCAATTTTATAATCAAGAATTAATAAATCAAACATTCAATTAATTAAGATAAATCCTAAATCATGAGAAAAACATGATTGAACTCATATATAGAATCTCATCTTAGTCAATTGATATGAAGCAAAAACAATTTAAATCATTAAAGAACAACTATTGTAGGAAAAATCAAATCACATAAATATTATTGATAATCCTTAACAAGGTTTCATCCTCAACCCTAATTATAAATTTAGCTACTCATAGTAATTGAAAGAAAACACAAAAATAAAGTACTAAACATTAAACTACAAAAATAATTAAAACTAACTGTCATGGAAGAGGTAGCTGCAGCTCTCTATACATTCAGCCCTCAGCCCTAGCACTAGCCTCCCTGAATTTTTCCCTAAAGAGCCTTTAAATAGGTCAAGGAATACTATTACAAGTTGAATTCCCGTTTGGAGAAAATCCTAGATTTTTAGGCTTCACTT
Source organism: Quercus ilex subsp. ballota (assembly GCA_032727855.1). Taxonomy (NCBI): domain Eukaryota; kingdom Viridiplantae; phylum Streptophyta; class Magnoliopsida; order Fagales; family Fagaceae; genus Quercus; species Quercus ilex. The sequence goes on from CM064915.1 coordinate 57,927,781, forward strand.
AGCCGACGATTTTGGCCCATTTAACTTAAGAAATTGGACTTTTGGTAAACTACAAAATTGTATCCCTTTAAGTTAAATTTTCAGCCCAATTTGAATCATCTCGATTGGACACCTGAGCTGAAAGTTATGCTAAAAATACTAACTAATGTGAAGGTTGGAATCTTAATCCAAATTGGACTTGGATTTTGTGCAAATTTCTTTTGATTCCTTGCTCCAATTAGACTTAAATTTAATTGGGTTGTCCTCCTTTAACTTCATCATGGCCCTTGTAAAAGTAAAATCCATTAGCTTTCTTCTTTGCACAAATCCACTTATTTAATTCCATTCTCCTACAAAAGACAGATTCACACAATAAGATTCAATTAAGCACAAAATTGATTATTTAACATTATTCCAAAACCAAATATAAAATGCATGATTTAACTCAAAATAAGTATGATAATGCTTTCTAACAATGAAATAAACATGCAAAATTAAGCTATTATCAATACACATCACATATGTACCTTCATTTCTTTATATTCTTATATTGAACTGTTTGGTGCTTTTCTATTTGTCCCTTTCTCTCTCTCTCTCTTTCTTTCGTTAGTTGCTCTATGGCACCTAAAAGAAAATCCACTCTGTCCCAAAACCCTTTTCGTTTCGGGGCATCTTCTTCTTCTTCCCCCTCGATTCTATTCCATCTCACGTCCAGTTCTGTGATGATAAAGCCCATACAAACTTTTCGAAGAACTTCTCTCGACGAGGCATTCATTCAAAATGCCAAGTCATTCTATCGAATTTTTCCTATATTGACTGTCCCACTGTCATTTATAGTAGGGGTTGGGCGTCACTGTGTGGCATCCCCATCACTTGTCCCTCTATGATCATACAGGAGTTTTACTCCAATATGCACAGATTCGATTATACAGTACCTCATTTTATCACTCGTGTTCGAGGTACGTGCATCATAGTCACTTCGGATCTTATATCTGAGGTGCTACATGTCCCGAGGGTAGAGTTTGCTGACTACTCCGATTGTGAGCGTCTGAGGACTGTTTCCAAAGATGAGCTCTCGTCTCGCTTTTGTGAGACACCTTCATTTTGGGGTGACCGTCAAAACACCCCTTGCTTAGGCTTCAAAAGGTCCGAGGTTCCTTAACATGGTCAATTCGTTCTCCATCCATTGTCTTACTATAACTTCATCATAGAGCCTCGTGCTCGATTTTTATTGTCCCTCTTTGATGGACTCTCTATAGACTTTCCTTCTCACTTCATTCTCTCCCTCATCGATGTCTATAAGGATACAACGACTCGTGATAAGCTCATTTTTTATTTGACTATCACGCGGATCCTTCGCCACTTTTCTGTCTCCCGTCCCGAGTCTACACATTTTTTAGTGATGTGTGCCATAGACGCTGCTACCATCAGACGGAGTGAGGCCCAGCTTCGATCGAAGCGACTACGGACAGAGACAGCAACTCCTCTGACTCCTTCCGATCTTCCACATCCGCTCCTTCTTCATCGGCGAGTGGTGTGACTTTTGAGGCAGTCATGGTGCAGCTGCAGTGCATGGATGCTCGCCTTGACACACTCAGTGATGAGTTGTGTCATGTGAACACCTGTGTTGGCCGTATTGCTCGACAGTAGGCTCGCCTTGGTGGCTTCATAGAATCTCCCTCTCTTTCTCTAGAGGCATTTGAGGATGAGGACGATAATAGTGACTCCGACAACGATGATGATGATGAGGATGAGGATACTAGCTCACCTAGTGACGATAAGATTATTGTTGAGTTACTTACCCTTTGTCATTCATGACAAAAATGGGGAGTAGTTTTGGATATAAGAGTAGTCATGTACACATGGGGAGAGTTAGCATAGGAGATTTTTGTTAGGGGGAGTGTTTTCTTTTTGAGGGATGTAGTGAGGACTTATGTTTTTTTTTTTTTTCTTTTCTTCTTCTTTAGATACATTGTTCTTACTTTGTGATAGAAAACCTTGTACTTATGATGTTATATATATATATATATATATATATATGATGAGGTTGTTATTATAGTTCTTTCACCTATCTTTACATGTATTGTTTCTTTTCTCTCTTTATGCACATGCTTCTTATATATTGTATGCAATCTTTTATTTCTGTTTCACACTAAGATGTCGTGATGAGTTTTGTTTAAAGTGTTTTAGAAATACAGGTTGTCAAAGTCTTCTTGCCATGAACTCTCTTCTTGCAAATTTTTTCAAGAGTTTGTATTAGGATAAATTTTATTGTATTCAACAAGTGAGTATGAGTTAAGTGATTTATGACTTCTCTCATATGTTCATTTGTTTGTTGTGGTTTTGTCACGAATTGCCAAAGGGGGAGATTGTTAGGACATATGTGAATCATGTTAAAAACATATGTCAATATAGAATTGGCTAATCCTTTGACAAAATGCACTTTACTTGTAATTAGGTAGATCTAGGATGTGTTTAATGCTTCAAGGACCAAGGTTTTAACTTTAAGTGTTAAAGCCATGCAAATTTGTCCAAGAATCAAGTGAAGAAGTTTTGGATTTTAAATTTCGACAGCTAGTATCTATCGAGGTTTAAAAGGTTGTTTAAGCCTGATGCTCGACGGCTGCTCGATAGATAGGGTATCTATTAATATTTAAGAAAATCAGTTTTCAGTTCTGATTTTCATCCAATTCGTGTATAGATGTTTGGGCTTTCTTTTCTCACAACCCTAAACATATATAAGGATTGTTTTAAGGGCTATCATAGCTGATGCACATCAATGCAAAAGTTTTTCACAAGCATATTGTGAATCGGAGACAATTTTCCCTAGTTCATCTTTCTCTTAAAGAAGCTGCTGTATTTGTACACCGTAGGGTTTTGTAACCAAGGAGCTTCGTAATCTTCATCATGTTGATGAACTGAAGAACTTTGCAGCGAACATCTTTCTTAAGTTGGTGTGTAAGCCACGTACTAGGATCCGTGCATCGAATTGGTTAGTCACGTACTAAGAGCCGTGCATTGAAAATGAGAGATTGTCACTATAGAACAAGTCCGATTGGGTATTGGGGTAAGGGTTCAATTGTATGTTGGTATAAGGTACTGAGATTCCTTTACTTGTAACTGCTTGTTGTGATAATAGTGGATTCTTGGAAGTGGTGACCTTAAAATCACCCGGTGGTGTTTTTGCCGTGTAGGTTTTTCCCATTTGTAAACAAATCACCGTGTCAACTTTATTTTTCGCTTCATATTTAACTTGGTGATTTGTTTGTGCTACCACGCATATTGCATGCTAATTGAATTAATTAATTAATTTGGCTAATTAACTGGTTAATTCATTATAAGTGGTCAATATATTCTTGGCCTATTAAAGGGAATATTATTCTTAATGCATTGACTTTTTGAACTTTACATATATAAAAAGGTACAAATTTTCAAAATTACATTTTTTTTTAAATTTATACTTTAGTGAAAAGAAGGATATTGACTATTTTAATAAATTAAAGTGTATATAGAGAATTTATTTGTTGTCTTTTGAAAAGAAATTATGTTTGAGGCATCCCAAAATAGAATTAAAGCTTAACACAAATAGAATATAAATTATCTATTTTTAAAAGAATATGATTTTTTTTATATTTTTATAATTGGTCGCCCTTGTCATCCACGATGTTAAGAGTGAAAAATAACTTTTTTAATAAAGAATTAGAAGAAAAATGAAAATGCAAAACAAAAAAAATCTTAAGTTTAGCTCCTAAGATAAGAAATACAAAAAACTTTAGAAAAAAAAAATGCATTTCATGGAAATCAAGAAGCTTATCAAATATCATAAAAATTGCAAGATACATTCCCTTTTATAGAAATTTAGGAAATGCATGCAATCTACTAGAGATGCAGAATACCAAAATAGACAAAATAACGAGAGAGATGGAATCGATGGATTATTAGAAATTACTAGTAGAAATAATAGAAATGTTTTTGTTAAGTAACTAAAATAATAAAATGGTCAGGTGTTTTTAAACATTCTTTGAAACGGTGCACTAATCTATATGATTTGAAGATTAGGATACAAACGAGCTGTAGGAATTCTCCAAACTAGTAGGGGGGGAAAAAAAAAACTTTTGGGTGTCTAAGCGAAGTTCACTTTTGTCAAACGCCACTATAGGAAGGGCCTGTAGTGGCGTTTGACAAACGCCACTATAGGTCTTTTTTCCTCCTCTAGTCCTTATTAAAAAAAAAAAATTGCCTATAATGGCGTTTGACAAACGCCACTATAGGTCTTTTTTTATTTTTTTATTTTTTATAACCTATAACAGTGTTTGTAAGACCAGGACCTATAGTGGTGTTTTAAAAACGCTGCTATAGGCCCTTGAAAACACTACTATAGACCCATTATTTTAAAACGCCACTATAAGACTCCTTGAACGCCACTATAGGCCTAGTTTTTTGTAGTGCAAGTTGTCTAGGGCTATTAAAGTGCCTCAAATGTTTGAGAGATGCTGTGTCTACAACATTTTCACAACAAATTTTAAGTGACATATTGTTATCAATTATTACAAATAGGCAAAAACATAATTTAAGTTGTGGATTCAAATTAAAACTAATAACAACTTATCACCTATGATTTGTTTAAAGTGTTGTGAAAACTTTGAGATGGAGAGGGTTATTAAAAGCGGTCCATGGTCTTTTGATAACCAAGTGCTCATGGTGAAGCGGTGGAAACAAGGGATGACGGCGGGGAATGTTCAGTTTGACTCTGTAGCTTTATGGATTCAGATTTGGGTGGCACCATTTGACATGGTTTCCCCAATAGTTGCAGCAGAGAAAGGAAACCGGTAAGGGCATGTGGAGGAGGTTGAGAAGTGCCAGAAGCAGGAGGCTCAAAACTTGTTCATGCGGGTTAAAGTGGCTATTCCGATATCAAAACCATTATGAAGGGGTGGTTTCGTCGCAGGGACAGATGGGCAGCGTACATGGGTGACGTTTAGATACGAGCGCCTCCTTATGTTTTGCCATTGGTGCAGAATGATGGGGCATGACCTGAAGCATTGTGTGCAGCATTTTGGTGTAACAAAGAATGGAGGCTCGGTGACATGCCAATATGGGGAATGGTTGAAGTCTACAGGTGGCCGGCCTCGGTCACCATCAAGAAAGGATTCAATACATAAAAACATGACCCAAGGGAGTGATGAAGCTGACCGGTGTTGTAACAGCACCAACAAACGGAGGGAGGCGGCGGAGGATGAACACAGCTGTCCAACAAACCCTAGGGAGAGTGTTAGTAGTGAAAAAGGAAAGAACAAGGAATCAGGAGGTAGTCCGGATTTTGCGGAGCAATTAACTACAAACTTGGCGGTTATGAATTTGGAGAATTCAATATCCAACGTTTCTGCAACTACACGGACAGAGGATGCTGAACATGTGGTCAATAAAAATATTAATGGGATTCAACTTTCTAAGTCTAGGCCCACTTGGACTAGGATTACACGGATGGATCATGGGTCTGGGAATTTAATTATTGATGAGCCCATGGCTGTGTTAGGGAAGAGAGGGGTGTACCAGGAAATCCAGGAAACAGAGGAAGACATAGAAAAACAGAGTAGGAAACGTAGCAAGTCTCAGACTGGTTCTCAATGTCATGCAAAGGCGGGGGTGGTGGACCACCCTTGCCGAGAGCAATGAAACTATTAAGCTGGAACTGCCAAGGGCTTGGGAACCCTTGGACAGTTCGCAACCTTCACAAACTAGTGAAGGACCAAGATCCCAAGGTTTGCTTTTTGATGGAGACTCATTTGGATAAGGAAGGGTATGATAAACACTGTAAGGAAGTGCCTTTTCAGAATAAACTGATAGTGAAGAGGCCAAATTTCGGTGGAGGTCTAGCACTAATATGGAGAATAGAGGTTAATCTGGATGTCATCAATTAGACGGACAATCACATATTAGCAAAGGTGGTGGAAGAAGATGGGTTTGTTTGGTATTTGACATGCTTCTATGGCTGGCTTGATGCTAGTCAAAAACAAAAATCTTGGGCGCTCTTGAACCATCTTTCTACTTTCGTTCAAGGACCGTGGATGTGCATTGGGGACTTCAATGCTATTCTACACTCATCTGAAAAACAGAGCAGTCATCCACCTCCATATAAACAAATGGATGATTTTCGGGAAGCTCTGGATTTGTGCAACCTGGTTGACATGGGGTTCAGAAGGTATCCTTTCACGTGGAACAACAAAAGGCTAGGTATGGCAAATACTAGAGAGAGGTTGGATCGGGTTGTGGCAAATTTGGAATGGAGGGTTAAATTTTCAGCTAGCACCTTAACACATTTATTTTCCCATGCTTCTGATCACCATCCTTTGTTGTTGCAAACAAGTAATGAGGGTGCATGCGAAACAGAGGGGCCCCAAGTTTTAAGTTTGAAGAAAAGTGGCTTTTGTGGGAGGAGTGTGAACAAATTGTTACTGAAGCGTGGTCTAAAGAGTGGAGGGCACCGACCTTACTGGAAAACACAAAAGAAAAAATTGGGCACTGTGGGGCCGAGTTGCTTGTATGGGGTTCTTCTAGGACCCACCCTGATGCCAAGGAAATTAAAAGATTGCAGAAACATGTTGAGGAGTTAAGTGTTGGGGTTACCTCTGAGGAGAGCAAGACAGAATTCTTGGCTGCTAGTAAAAAACTTGACGATCTGTTACTCAAACAGGAGATATATTGGGCACAAAGATCTCGGGTTAATTGGCTGAAACACGGGGACAGAAATACTAAATTTTTTCACTCCAAGGCTTCAAAAAGGCATAGGAGAAATTTTATTAAGGGAGTTAGAGATCAACAAAATAATTGGGTGGAGGAGATTGAGGGTATTGCTGGTGTTGTAAAAAATTATTTTGAGACTATTTTTGCAGCAGGTGACTGTAGCCAGATGGAGGAGTGTCTAAGTGCAGTACCCTAAAAGTTGACAAGGGATATGCAGGAGATTTTGTCCAGAGAATTCAGTGCGGATGAAGTTAAAGCAGCGTTGTTCCAAATGGGACCAACCAAGGCCCCTGGATCCGATGGTATGAATGCTTTATTTTATCAAAAATTTTGGCATATTGTTGGTAAGGATGTAACTGCAGCTGCACTTGATTTTCTAAATTCTGGAAATATGGTACCTGAAATAAACTATACTCATATTATGCTCATCCCAAAAGTTAAATCACCGGAAAAAATATCAGATTATAGACCTATTAGCCCGTGTAATGTTATTTACAAAATTATTTCAAAAGTGATGGCTAACAGGTTGAAGCAGATACTCCCTCATGTGATTTCTCCCTGCCAAAGTGCTTTTGTTCCTGGGCGTCTCATCACTAATAACGTCCTTGTGGCGTATGAATCTTTTCATGCTATGCACTGTAAGAAAAATGGGAAAAAAAGGCTCTTTAGCCCTGAAATTGGATGTCAGTAAGGCATATGATCGTGTTGAGTGGTCTTTCCTTAAGGGCATCATGACCAAGCTGGGGTTTCCTGACACATGGGTTGACAGAGTAATGAGCTGTGTAACTACTCCGAGCTTCTCAGTTCACATCAATGGCAAAGTGTATGGAAGTATTCTCCCAACCAGAGGGCTGTGTCAAGGTGACCCATTATCTCCATACTTGTTCCTTTTATGTGCTGAGGGTTTTACATCCTTGCTTGCTAAAGCAGAAGGGGAGGGGCGGCTTCATGGTGTGTCAATTTGTAGAAGGGCACCATCCATTTCTCATCTTTTATTTGCCGATGACTCTCTCTTATTTTGCCAAGCTACTCATGATGAGGTGAGAACTATTTTGGAAGTGTTACATTTATATGCTGTCTCATCTAGACAATGCATTAATATGCAAAAATCCTCAGTCTATTTTAGTAGTAATGTGGAGGAGGATCGAAGACAAAGGATAGAGGAGTTGTTGGGGGTCAAGGAGGTGGAAAGGTTTGAATCCTATTTGGGGTTACCTACCTTGGTTGGTCGAGCGAAATACCAAACCTTTTCATTTCTAAAAGATAGAGTGTGGAAGAAAATCCAAGGGTGAAAGGGTAAATTACTCTCAAGAGCGGGTAAGGAGATTTTGATCAAAGCGGTGGCTCAATCCATCCCCACTTACACTATGGGGGTTTTTCAACTACCAATGAAACTTTGTGAAGAACTAAATGCTATATGTGCTCGGTTTTGGTGGGGGCAGCTTGACAATGAAAGGAAAATCCATTGGAAGAAGTGGAGCGTGTTGGCGCAACAAAAAAAGGAAGGTGGAATGGGCTTTAGAGACTTACACAGCTTTAATCTAGCTATGTTGGCCAAGCAAGGATGGAGACTACTCGAACAACATGAGTCTTTGGTGTATAAGTGTTTTAAAGCTAAATATTTCCCACGGTGTACTTTCTTAGAAGCTACGGATGTACTGAACAGCTCTTATGTTTGGAAAAGCTTATTAACCAATCCTAAGGAAAGGAGGTTGCTGGAGGGTAGGCAATGGGTCCTCTATTCGAGTAACCATGGACAGTTGGATTCCAAACCATCCTACACATCGAGTGCTCCACCCACCCTGTGTGGAGGAGTGGGAATGGAGAGTATCCGAGCTTATTGATTGGAGGGTGCTTAGGATAGGGAGCTTATTGCTGCTGCATTTCATAGGGAAGATGCTGAGGCAATTCTTCACATTCCGTTGAGTCATAGGATGGTGTCAGACGTGTTGATATGGCTTTACACCAAGACTAGGGAGTACACAGTGAAATTGGGGTATCAGATAGCTAGGCTAATTCAAAAGCAGGAGAAGGATTCAGGGGAATGTTCCAAGGTAGCGGAAGGATCTCATATCTGGACATACGTATGGAAGATGAAAGTGCCGAATAAGATACGTATGTTTGCATGGAGAGCTTGCCAAAATATTCTCCCTACACGTCAGAATTTGTTTAGAAGGAAAGTGGTTCCGGATGAGTTCTGTGAGCGATGTAACCAAGCTCCAAAGTCAGTTCTTCATGTGCTTTGGGAGTGTGGAGTAGCGCAAGACGTGTGGGTAGGTGCTCCAGGCAGATTGCAAAAAGTGAGCACGGAGCAGAAGGAGTTTATGCAGCTGCTTGAACACTTGAGCCACAAATTGTCCGAGGAAGAGTTTGAGCTTTTTTGGGTTCATTGTTGGCTGATCTGGAACCAGCAAAATACGTTGTTGCATGGAGGGAAAGTCCAGGACCCTTCAAGAATTACCACTCGGGCTATTGACTTCATTGAGGAGTTTAAAGCATCACGGGATCAGCTGGCAATCGTGGTGTCCACCTTCAGGTACTCTGTATAAGTTGAACTTCGATGCTGTTGTCTTCATGGATACGGAGTCATCAGGTTTTGGCGAGGTTATAAGGAACAATATGGGAGAAGTGATGGCAGTGCTATCAACAAAGGGACCTCCAGTTGCAAACAGTGAAGAAGCAGAGATTTTAGCATGCCGGAAAGTTTTGGAATTTGCGGTGGAGGCAGGTTTTCAAGATGTAGTGGTGGAGGGTGATAATGTTACGGTTATGAACGACTTGACAGTAGTCAAACCCAACAACTCTCTTCTGGGAAATATATATGAAGATGCTCGGTGCTTGGCTTTGAGATTTCGAAGTGTATCAGCTAGTTGTGTTCGACGGAGTGCTAATGGAGTGGCCCATTCTTTGGCCAGGTTTACAAGACAATTAACTGAAGATTATGTATGGTTGGAAGAACAACCAACTCCTGCCCTTGAGGCTCTATATGCAGACTCTTTTGCTTTTGATTAATTGAATAATATATGGTCCATTTTCAAAAAAAAAAAAAAAAATGTTGTGGACATAGTACTTCTCAATTAACATTAATTAATATGTCAATAGAATAGATTCTTATAATTTGATCCAACGGGTGATGTATAATAAGATATTAAATGTATGGATAGGAAAATTTTATATACAATAACTTAGGTGCAGTACCATTAAAACAAACCTAAATTGTTTTTAGGTAAAATATATATTGCATCATTTAAGTTAAGTCGATTATTTTTTCAGTTTGCAAATTTTAATTTTATCATTTTGATCTTGTAAGTTTGTATTTGCTGTTACTGTTAGTCATTTTGTTAACTATTAAAATTAGGCAGAAATACAAATTATACCATTTAAGTTTTATCACTTTTTTGTCATGTAAGTTCAAATTTTTTATTTCACAGTTAGTCCTTAATTGCAAAATTTTTAACTAAATTGTGGATTGACTAATGGTGACAACAAATGTAAACTTATGAAACCAAAATGACAAAATTAAAACTTACATAACCAAAATGGCAATTGACCAAACTAAAGTATTTTTTCCTATTAAATGGAAAGAGAATAAAAAAAAAAAAAACATAATTGCCAATGGTTATAGGAAACCGTGGTGGGAAGGGAGTTTTGGGTGATTTTTTTTTCCCCGGTTAAATTGAAAATAATTTTGATTTGATCAAAATTTTAAATTGACATTACACTCAAAAAGTTTGAAAAATGTTATAATTTTAAACAACTAGGCCTATTATTTACTCATATAGCCCACACTTCATGTGAAAGAAGGCAGGACTCCTCTCGACATTGTTGTCCCACAAGACTAAATAAATTCTCCTAACATAGGTTTTAACTCAAAAGTTTTGCCAACTATTTAAATATTCTGATTTCCGAGTCTCATTTTCAGCTCTCCTTAAGTCACTCTTCAAAAGGATTAAGACATTTTAATAGTCTTTCAAAAAGGAAAAGATCATTGCCTTATCTAGTTATCTTGACATAACTTTTTTTTTTATACACAAATAGTGATAAACATTGTTGTAATAGTTCCATCAACTTAACAAGATTCAACATTCAAGTTAGTGAATCACGCAATACTTGGAGGAGAAACCTCTGGACACTAAAAAAAATGGGTTTGGCTTACTTCTAGTACTTTTTTAACTGGACATGTCCTTCTATTTTAAATATACAATGGCAAGTGGTAGTGTGTTTTAATCCTCGTCTTTTATTTAGTTAGTGGATAATGTGGCAGTCTCTCATTAAAAGAGAAGAAGATTTCTTTTAAAACTGTACTGGAGGTAAGCCAAACCCAAAAAAAAATCACATATCATCTCTTACCAAGAGATATGAGAGAATTGAGTGGAAATTTATGTGAGGACCTGTGGGTTTTTTTTTTTTTTCCAAGTGATTTTCTCTTTGTTTGTAGCAGAGTTCTAGAACTCTACTTATATACCATAGTAAACATTTATAAAAATATATCATGCTAAGAACACAATAAGAATTCACAATAGTTTTTCACAATAGTCTTATATTAATATTAATTTTTTTTATTAAAAAAAATATATTGGACTATATGTGTGAAATGGTAGGTTAATTTAAAAATATTGTAAAATTGTTGTGCACTTTTATTATATCCCTCACCTTATTGTGAAGGAATAAATACGGATACTTTTAACTAAACCATGCAACTAGTGTCCTTCCATGTTCAGGGGGTAATGTTAAATAAATAAATGTTGAAAACTAAGATAAGTTTGCTGGCTGGATTTTACTATGGTGATAAGATTGCTAGCTGGATTTTGATAAGTTGTGGCCTTTAGCAGCTGTGTAATTCAACCTTCAATTACCGCAATAGCTTCCAATCAAAATATTCTACTTTACCTATTCTCTTTAGATCAACCGACTTTACATCACTATATATGTAGTATGTAGTTGCAAAGAATAGGTATAGATTGTATCAAAAGAAAAGAACCACTTGTACTTTAGGAAACAACAATAATAAAGTGGATGACCACTTATATATAAAATCCTATATACAGTTACTCTAGTTTTTACTACCTTCCTTTTTTATTTTATAACATGCTATCAGCACGAAAGTACTCTAGCCAGATTCAGAAAACAAGTCATCATCATTTTGCCTGTTGAAGTGAAAGGTTATTTCTTTGACACTTTAACTTAACTCACATGTGTTTACATATGAATAAATATTGCACTGCTTAATTAAATTTTGTATGTCACAAATACTTATCTACTTTAATATTTCTACATCTCTATTGTATATATAGATCATGTCAAACTTGACAAAACTTGAGTTTGTTGCCCTCGATCTATCAAGCACAAATTATCTATCATGGATCCTGGATGCTAAGATTCATTTAGAAGCGATGGCACTTGGAGATACAATTAAAGATGGCAATAAAACATCCCAATAGGACAAAGCAAAAGCAGTGATCTTTTATTCACCATCATCTCAATGAGGAACTAAAAACTAAGTACCTCACAGAAAAGGATCCCCTTATTTTGTGGAAAAAGTTAAGGGAGATGTATGAACATCATAAGAGTGTAATCCTCTCAAATGCTCATTATGATTGGTTACACTTAAGTCTACAAGATTTCAAAAGTGTGAGTCAATACAACTTAACCCTATTTAAGGTAACCTCACAATTGAAATTATGCGGTGAAAAAGTCACCAGAGAAGACATGTTAGAGAAAACGTTATTAATGCTTTATGCCTCGAATATGCTCTTGCACTAGCAATATTGAGAGCGCAAGTTCCAAAAATATTTTGAACTTATATCATGTCTTTTAGTAGCCCATAAGAATAATGAGCTTTTATTAAAAAATCACCAATCCCGCCTGACTGGATCCATACCATTCCCTGAAGTGAATGGGATGTCATTTAAAAGAAATGGAGGGAATAAAGGTCGAGGACGTGGTCGTGGTAAAAATAATCAATACAAGGGAAAGCGTACTCTTAGTCCCTCAAAAGGAAATAACCCACCTTATAATAGAAAGCGGTATAAAAATGAGATAAAACCACAAGAAAGTGGCAGAGGTTTGCAAAATAAACCTCCAAAGAGCCATGAAAGTGTATGTTATAGGTGTGGTATAAAAGAGCATTGGTCACATAAATGTTATACAACTAAGCATTTGGCAGACTTGTACCAAGCCTCCTTGAAAGATAAGGGAAAAGGAGTTGAAGTGAACCTTGCTGATCTCAATGATCCAGAAAATCCAATGAATTACCTTGATATCTCAAATGAACCAAATGTTACTCATCTTGAAGCTTCAAACTTTTTTTTTTAAGGATATAGACAAAGAAGTTGAGAATTTAATTGGTGATTAAAATGTTGATACCAATTAAATATTTTCTCTCATTGTATTATAACATTATGCTATGTAAATTATGTGTATGTTTAAATTAATAAATGTCAATGTACATTTTGTATATATAATCTCACTAATTAATCTAAGTAGTCTAGGAAGATCTCGTGATTTAGGAAATCTCATGAATACACTTAAAAACCTGTTCATTGTTCACGCTAATGGCTTATCAGCCATACACACACCACACTAGTGGGGCAAAAATCCAAGAGCAATATCCTAAAGGATCCTTTGCTCTAGATTTAAGGGATTTTGATTCACAATAGGCAAGCTTTTGGCCACTAAGCCTTCCCCCCTTTCCTCTCTATATATGTGTGTTTATCACCATTGCAAACACACCAAAAACAAAGAAAAGATATATATTTCATATCAGCAATGTGGTTCTACTATTTTTCCTTTTTTTTCTTCTTATGATCTTTTTGATTCTTTACATGTTAGCTGTGCAAAAACATTACTCTACATTGTATTCTGACTATTATCTATGATAGTTTTAAGTATGCTTCATTATGTGTTTATTTCATTTCTAAGCTATAAATTTCAATGTATACATTTTGTATATTTTGAAGAAGCATGGATCCTACTGATGAGTATAATTCCAAGATGATTGGTTAAGATTTCTTTCTAGGAGACAGTGTAACAACAAATACAATCCTTAAAGACAAGAAATACTTTCAAAGCTTAATATTGATCAAAGCAAAGGTCAACACCATATCTGCTTCATCAAACATAATTGAGGGCTTGGAAGAGCAAATATTATGTTGTCAAATGACACAAAATTTTGTATTGATGATGTTTTGTACTCTTCTAAAGCTAGAAGAAATTTGCTCAGCTTTAAGGATATACGTGGTAATGGTTATCATATTGAAACCAATAATGAAGACAGTAAAGAATATCTTTGTATTACTTCATTGGTTTCGAGCCAGAAGCTCATATTAGAAAAACTACTTAGTTTCTCTTCTGGTTTATATTATACCACAATGAAAACAATTGAAGCAAATGTTGCAATGCACCAAAAGTGCTCTAATCCAAAGATATTTATGCTTTGACATGATTGCCTTGGACATCTGGGATCAATTATGATGCGTAGAATCATTGAAAACTCTAATGGACACCCCTTAATGAACTAGAAAATTCTTTCAAGTGACCATACATGCAGTGCCTGTTCTCAAGGAAGATTGATTGCTAAACCATCACCATCTCTTTTGAATCTCCATCTTTCTTAGAAAGAATTCAAGGTGATATATGTGGACCTATACATCCACCTTCCAAGTCATTTAGATATTTTATGGTTTAATAGATGCATCAACTAGATGGTCATATGTTTGTCTACTTTTTACTAGAAATGTAGCATTTTCCAAACTCCTTGCTCAAATCATTAGGTTGAGAGCACAATTTCTTGATTACCCAATTAAGAAAATCCGTCTAGATAATTTAGGTGAATTTAAATCTCAAGCATTTAATGATTATTGCATTTCAATTGGAATTGATGTTGAACACCCTACTGCACACACACACACACACACACACACACACTCAAAATGGATTAGCTGAAGCACTTATTAAAAGACTTCAAATGATTGCTCATCCTTTACTAATGAAAACTAAATTACATGTTTCTACTTGGGGACATGCCATATTACATGTTGCATCATTAGTTCGCATCAAACCTACAGCTAATCATAAACACTAACCAATGCAACTTGTTTGTGGTCAACAACCAAATATTTGTTATCTTCGTATTTTTTGTTGTGCTGTATATGTTCCTATTGCACCCCCACAGTGCACTAAAATGGGTCCTCAATGTAGGCTTGGAATTTAACTGGTGATGTATTCACGGCACGTTTTGATAATTGCCATTTTGATGAAACTATTTTCCTACCATGAGGGGGAGAAAAGTCGTTGCCAGAAGCATGACGTGAGATAACTTGGAATGATTTGGCGCTATGTCATCTTAATCCTCTTACAAATTAATGTGAACAAGAAGTTCAAAGGATCATTCATATGCAAGGTATTACAAATCAATTACCAGATGTATTCACTAACAATATGAAAATTGTGAAATCTCACATTCTAGCTGCTAATATTCCAACAAGGATTGAAATCCCAAAAGAACAATCAATTAAAATAGCAACAAATGAATCTAAACCATGCCTGAAGCGTGGGAGACTTGTTGGTGCTAAAGATAAAATTCCTCGAAAGAGGAAAATATAGGAAAATCAAGTTGCAGCGCCTGAAGTGGCTATACCCATGAAACAGGCAGCAGAAAGAATTGATCTATCCGAAATTCATAAGCAAAAATCTCCTAAAAATGAACCTTCTAAAAAGGATCCTCTTGAAGAGGAGTCCCCTAAAGGATTATCCTCTAAAGAGGATGAGGACCCTGAAAATAATGAGATCTCAGCACATTATGTGAGTACAGGAGATATATAGGATAGATATAAAATAGTTGTCAACAACATATTTTCATTTAAAATTGCCCTTGACATTATTGGAAGTAATGGTCGTGAAATAAAACCACAATCTGTTGAAGAATGTAGACGTAGAAATGATTGGCCAAAGTGGTTAGAGGCAATTCAGGCAAAATTGAATTCACTTGTAAAATGTGAAGTATTTGGGCTTGTAGTCCAAACAACTAAGGATGTAATGCCTGTATGATAAAAATGGGTATTTGTACGAAAACGTAATGAGAAAATTGAAATTATGAGGTACAAAGCGCAACTTGTAGCATAAGGTTTCACACAGAGACCTTGCATTGATTATAATGAAACATATGCCCCTGTAATGGATGCAATCACATTCATATTTTTGATTAGCTTGATAGTAACAAAAAATTAGATATGTGTTCAATGGATGTGATCATAGCATATCTATATGGATCATTAGATAATGATGTATACATGAAAATCCCTAAAGGATATAAAGTACCTGATGCACATAATTCCACATCCCAAAATATATATTCTATCAAGCTACAAAGGTCTCTATATAGGTTAAAGCACTCCAAACACATGTGGTACAATCGCCTCAGTGAATGTTGATGATTTAAATCAAGCTACAAAGGTCTCTACTTAATTTTGCGGTATATGTCGATGATTTAAATCTTATGGGGACTCTAGAAGAGCTCGCAAAAACTACAAATAATTTAAAGATTGAGTTTGAAATGAAAGAACTCGGTAAGACAAAATTTTGTCTCGGGCCACAAATTGAACATCTTCCAAATGGAATTCTTGTTCACCAAACAACATACATAAAAAAGGTTCTAAAGCAATTCCTCATAGATAATGCTCATCCTTTAAGCACTCCAATGGTGAATAGGTCACTTGGTGTCAAAAAGGACCCTTTTTGTCCTCAAGAAGACAACGAAGACATTCTACGGCCTCAACTACCATACCTTAGTGCAATTGATGCCCCAATGTATCTTGCAAATTGCACACAACCTGACATAGCATTTTTAGTAAATTTACTGGCAAGATATAGTTCTGCACCTACTCGAAGACATTGTAATGGAATCAAGCATGTCTTACGCTACCTACATGGAACTACTGACTTGAGATTATTTTACCCCAATGGATCAAATCTACAATTGATTGGGTATGCAGATGCAGGATATCTTTCTGGTCCACATAAAGACCGATCACAGACAGGATTTTTATTCACTTGTGGCAACACTACTATATCATGGAGATCTGTAAAAAAAAATTATCAACTACCTCCTCAAATCACTCAGAAATTATTGCAATCCATGAAGCAAGTCGTGAATGCATTTGGCTGAGATCAGTAATCCAACATATAGTCCCACAATTCTATATGAAGATAATGTTGCTTGTATCACTCAAATTAGAGGTGGTTCTATCAAAGGTGACAGAACCAAGCATATTTTACAAAAATTCTTTTATACTCATGAGCTTCAGAAGAACGGTGAAATTGATATCAAGCAAATACAATCAAGTGAAAATTTGGCAGATATATTCACCAAGTCCTTACCAACTGCAACATTTAATAAAATGGTGAACATTGGCATGCATCGACTTAAAGAACTTCCATGTGTTCATGAGGGGGAGTAAAAGTTTAACTTGATATGTGCTGATTGTACTTTTTTTCCTTCGCTTAGGTTTTTTCCTACTGGGTTTTCCTTTGCAAGGTTTTAATGAGACAATCCAAAGGCACTTAAAGGTTCACAAGAATATTGTACTCTTTTTCCTTCACTAATGGTTTTTCCCCATTGGGTTTTTCCTTAGTAAGGTTTTAGCAAGGCATATTCTTAGCAAGTGGTCATCCAAAGGGGAGTGTTGAAAATTGAGATAAGTTTGTTGGTTGGATTTTACTGTAGTGATAAGATTGCTAGCTAGATTTTGATAAGTTGCGGCCTTTAGTAGCTGTGTAATTCGGCCTTGAATTACTGCAATAGCTTCCAATCAAAATATTCTACTTTACCTATTCTCTTCAGACCAGCTGACTTTACATTACTATATATATATAGTATGTGTTGGTGAAAACACAATAATAATGGAAATAACACAACGAAAAACTGAATAATACTTCTAAATATTATTAATTTAAAGAGAAAAATTATACAATACTATTTAGACTAAGGCGTGGCACTCGCTCTCTTTAAGGAGATTCAAGCCCTTGGTTGGCTAAACTTTGTAACCGGTGCAAACATTCTCTAACTTGTCTTCCCCAGGATACAATAGCCCAACAAGTGTCGTATGGCTAAAACAATCTCTGCACAAAGTATTCAAGCCCAAAACTCCACCAGAAAGAACACCCTTCTTTGCCAAAAACCTTTATAAACTTTTAGTGTATATTGTAGTAACTTGGATTGGATCTGAATGAGTCTATTTATAGGCTCAATGGGCCTCACGAAATTACTACCCAAATGAATATGATTAATTAGGTCCATTATTCTGGTGTACTGGGTGTTACAAGATTAATTGCTGGATATTAATCCGATGGGTTGGAGTTACACAATTAATGGTGAGATAAGGAGTTTCTGAAGAATGAAAAGGCCCAAATGGATAGTCCATTAAGTGAGTTAATGGCTCTTCATTTTCCATAATAAAAATGGAGTATTAATTCGGGCCATTTACTCACCAACGGATATAGTAATTATTCTGAATAGGCTGTCAAGTAAGAGGATCCAAGATGCTGATTCATTTCTATTTTTGACACCTCTACCCTTCACCTCCCTCTTGCGCACGTATCTAGCCTAATATCTGAGTCAATTCATATTAGCCCATTAATCACCACAATTAAAAAGAACAAAATAGTTATCTCCTTTTGATTGTGAGATTGAACATTTTCACTAACTCCTCATCTTCCATATTCACTCCCACATCTTTACATTTATGTTGTAATATTTATTCATTTTAATTGATTAATAAAATGCTCCAATAGTATGTAGTTGCAAAGAATAGGTACGGATTGTATCAAAAGAAAAGAACCACTTGTACTTTAGCAAACAGCAATAATAAAGTGGATGACCACTTATGTATAAAATCCTATATACTTTTTTTTTAGAGAGTTTTCAACATATGACATCCGATCATGATGATAGCGTTTTATTATCAAACCAAGACACTAATTGGTTTTTGGTGTAGGCGGAGATTGAACCTCAGTTACTCTAGTTTTTACTTCTTCTTTCTTTCTTCTTTTTTTATTTATTTTTTTTAAATTTAACAATAAAAGCCTTATAACCTTACTAAATAAGCAAAAAAGACCACCAAAAAAAAAAAAACTGTCATGAAATTACAAGAAGTCAAGAACCACAATTAAAGTTTCATAGTCACCATTAATGGAGGGAAAAAGGGGAGGATATGAGCGAAGTGAGTGGAAATTGTTGTGAGGAAAACAAAAAAAAAAAAACAGCTCACACATTTATTCTTCATGTCCTAATGGACCTCAGCTCATTGTTACCATATTTTTTGCTGAGTTCATTTTTACCTTCAATCCACCTAGACACCATTTGCAGGAGTAATTCTAGTACTACATAAAAAGTCACAATTATTTTATGTGACGATGACATATCGTGATTACTTGTTTGACACTTTTACATGGACCCATATTTTTTTCTCCATCACTCACAATCTGTTACATGAACAATTGTGACAAAATTGTTATTGTGAGAGACCGGGAAAATGGGTGCTCTCAAAAAAGAGATTTGGGTGCTTGTAAGGGCACCTCTCTTTTGGGTAGTTGTGTGGAGTCGCCACTTATTTTTTATACAAAAAAATAAGAAAAAAATAAATACAAATTACATGATCAAAATATTTTGAATGTCATTGATTAAATAAAGACAAGTACAATTTTGGTAATTTAAACCTTAAAAGGCTTTGGGTCCTAGTTACAATCTATGCAAAAGGATACAAAGTTTTGGTCCTAGTTACAATCTACCAAAGATTAAATAGACGAAACACTAATCTACCTATCCAAAGACCCTAAGCTCGGGGGTTAGGTTACAGAATGGGAAGGTATTAGGTACCCATTCCGCCAAGACAGAGTCTAGTCTTCTAGACTTTAATGACCAATATATCATTTTTGCATGATGTTAAATGATATGTTCAACACACATGATGCACACTTGACAAAATTAATTTAAATAAATTAACCTTATGGATGTGTCCTCTTTTCCAGGAAAATTCAGATCTGTTTTGTGAATAAAAAAAATTGGATTTGTAAAGAAAATCAGATCTATTTTTATGTAAAAGAAAGAATAAGATTTTTGTTAAAAAGTATTAGATTTGTTTTGTGTAAAGTTAAAAAAAAAATGTGATTTTATAAAGAAAAATCAAAATTGTTTTTTTTTTTTTAATTTATGTAAAAGAATTATTAAAAAAGACTTTTTGAAAGAGGATCCACATTCATGAGATAATTTTTTTTTTTTTTTTTGAAGAGGATAACATCCTCATAATTCATTCAATAGAGCCAGAATCATAATACAAAGCCTCCTCAACAGGGAGGGGGTGAATCTTCGAGCCATACAACATCCTCTACTATAACCTTAGCATATCTAGCTAGTACATGGGCAACACCATTAGCGCTTCTTTTGACAAAAGCAACCTGCACCCATCTAAGCCTATCAATCATGCACAAAACGTCCTGTAAAACATGCCCCAGCCAAGACGATAACCCCTTTCTCGCGTTCAAGGCATCCATAAGCGATTGATTATCCCCTTCAAGAACTAGTTTTGAAAATCCGCATTCCACCGCAAACTCCACAGCTCTTTGACAAGCAAATATCTCCGCCTCTTCACTGCCCGTCACTGGTGGACCCTTCACCGATAAGGCCGCCATAACTTCTCCTCTATCATTTTGGATAATTGCACCAATTCCCGAATCTCCATTTTCCTGAAAAATTGACGCGTCAAAATTCAGCTTGAAACAGTCTACAGGGGGTGGTCTCCATCTCGACGGCCTCGGTAATATGGTTGCAGCAAATAGTTGAACATTGGCTTGCCGAAACTCCGACAAAAAATCTTGTGCACGTTTGATTAGTATCTCAGGTGGTTGCAGTTGCTTCCCAAATATTATACCATTTCTTTGATTCCAAATAATTCAAGCTTGGACAAGAAAAAGCTCAAGCTCATTAGGAGACAAGCAATCAATCAGGACCTCTATAAGTTGAAGCATATCGACTTGTTCTCTAGCACATTTCTGCAAACGAGCCGAACACCCTGCCCAGACATCCCACGCCACACCATAGTTCCAGAGTGCATGAATACCTGTTTCAGCTTCAAACTTACACACCTCGCATCTATTATCTTGTATTATCTTCCTGTGCACCAAGTTCACGCGTGAGGGCAAAATATTGCAGCATGCGCGCCAGCCAAAAATTTTGATTTTGTTTGGCACTTTCATCTTCCACACAGCACCTTCCACCACTCCACTGGAACTCTCTGCCCAATCCGCTTCCTTTTGCAATTGCTGAGCTACATTATACCCGGATCTCACTATGTATTCCCCTGACTTGGTGAAGGTCCAAAAAATAGAATCATAACTAAATCTTCTGCTTAGAGGCACACGTAGTATGGCTTCCCCATCTTCTCGGTTGAAATGTTGCATGATGAATTCTCTGTCCCACCACCTTGTATCTGGATCAATGAGTTCAGCAACCCTACAATCTTCTTCCACATAATGGGCTGGATGTAAGACTTTATTAGTATGGTAGTTGGGAATCCATGCATCTTAAAGAGCCCGGATTGAAGTTCCATTACCCACCCTTCAGCAAGACCCCCGCCGAATCAATGGATTTGCTGCTAATATACTCTTCCAAGTAAAAGAACTATTGGGAGAGTCAGTGGCCTTCAAAAAACTGCATCTTGGAAAATATCTTGCTTTAAGGCATCGGCAAAGCAAGGACTCTTGATCTTGTAATAGTCTCCACCCTTGTTTGGCAAACATGGCCAAATTGAATTGTCGTAAATCCTTGAACCTCATTCCTCCTTCCACCTTTGGTTTAGTTAATTTTTCCCAACTCAACCAATGGATCTTCCTTTCATTCCCCACTCGCCCCCACCAAAACCGAGCATATAGAGCTTGAAGTTCTTCACACAACTTACCCGGTAATTGAAAGACACTCATAGTATATGTTGGGATTGATTGAGCCACAGCTTTGATAAATATCTCCTTTCCTGCTCTTGAGAGCATTTTCCCTTTCCACCCTTGAAGTTTTTTCCACACACTATCTTTTATGAATGAAAAAGTGTGGTATTTCTTTTGACCCACTAGAGTAGGTAGACCCAAATAGGATTCAAATCTGTCGACTTCACTCACTCCTAACAAGCCTTTGATCATGTTTCTATGCTGAAGGGAAGTATTACTGCTAAAATAGACTGATGATTTTTCCATGTTTATGCACTGACCAGATGCTTCTGCATACAGCTTCAAAATCTCCATAATTGCATTTGTCTCCTTGTTTATGGCTCGACAAAATAATAGGGAGTCATCTGCAAACAACAGGTGTGAGATACTGGGGGCTCGTCTACAAATAGAAACACCATGGATAACCCCTTCAAATTCAGCCTTCTGCAGTAGAGAGGTGAATCCTTCTGCACATAAAAGAAATAGATAAGGTGATAGAGGATCTCCTTGGCGGATTCCTCTAGATGGATGAATCAAACCATATGGCTTTCCATTAATCAAGATTGAAAAGGAAGGAGATGAGACACAGCTCATAACCCTATCCACCCAAATCTCCGGGAATCCCATCTTAAGCATCACCCTTTTCAAAAAATCCCATTCTACCCTGTCATAAGCTTTATTGACATCCAGTTTCAAGGCCAGTGTTCCAGTTTTGCCTTTCTTTCTTCCATGCATCGTATGTAAGGCCTCATAGGCCACCAACACATTATCTGTTATTAATCTTCCTGGCACAAAAGCACTCTGGGTTGGAGATATAATATGGGGCAGAATTTGCTTCAACCTGTTAGCTAGCACCTTTGCAATAATTTTGTAAAATACATTGCAAAGGCTAATAGGCCTAAAATCAGAGACCTTAACAGGATTTTTAATTTTTGGTATGAGCACAATATAAGTATGATTAAAGGCAGGAGGCATGGAACTAGAATTGAGAAATTCAAAAGCAGCAGACACAACATTATCACCAACAATATGCCAAAACTTTTGATAAAGAAGGGCATTCATACCATCTGGTCTAGGAGCCTTTGTAGGTCCCATTTGGAACAATGCTGCTTTAATTTCATCTGCAGTGTATTCACTGGACAGTATTTGTTGCATTTCAATGGACACCTTTTGTTGTATTGCTTCTAGGCACTCCTCAATCCGGGTGCATGAACCTGTGGAAAACATGTTATTAAAATATTCCACAGTTACCTCTGCCACTTCTTCTATGTCCTCACGCCAACTACCCTGTGGGTCCAAGATCCCTTTAATGTAATTCCTCTGCCTTCTCTGAGATGCTTTTAAGTGGAAAAACCTTGTATTTTTATCCCCATGTTTGATCCAATTTACCCGAGACCGTTGAGCCCAGTATACTTCCTGCTTTCTTAGCCATTCATCCAGCTCCTTACTTGCCTGAATAAATTCACCTCTGTGCTGTAAAGTTGGAGGAGCACGAGTCAACCATTCAATTTGCTTTTGTAAGGCCTTTATCTCATTTGTGCCAGGATGAGTTTTAGACGCTCCCCAAGCCTTCAACTCTAAACTACATTCCTTTATCTTCAACCTGATCGTCTCCAATGCCGTCTCACCAACCTCACTATTTTCCCAAGCCTCTTGGACTACCTTGGCGCAATCATCCCACAACAACCACGCTTCTTCAAACTTGAACCCACGTTCTCTTCTTGCATGTCGTCTCAGGGCTGCATGGTTCTGGAGGATCAATGGGAGGTGGTCTGATGCATGCGAAATAATGTGTGTGATTGTAGTTTCAGAGAACTTCAACTTCCAAGCTTCATTAGCTATAGCCCTGTCCAGCCATTCCCTAGTGTTGGCATCCCCAGGTCTCCTATTATTCCAAGTAAAAGGGTACCCAATGAACCCTAGGTCAACAAGATGACAAACCTCCAAAGCTTCTCGGAATGCATCAAGTTGTCTAGGTGGAGCTGGTCGGCTACTTAACTTTTCCGTCGAACTCAACATCTCATTAAAGTCCCCAATGCACATCCAAGCACCATCAACGTACGAGGCAATATGAGAAAGAAGAGTCCAAGACTTAAACCGGTCTTTTGTCTCTGTCCACCCATAGAACCCTGTCAGAAGCCATCTAAAGCCATCACTCTCGGTCACCCAAGCAGAAATTTGGTTATCTGAAAATTTAAACACATCCAACCTTATATCTTCCTTCCATAACATAGCAAGACCACCATCCAACCCCGGTTTTTTAACCACAAACTTATTCTTGAATGGTAGCTCACTACACCACTGCTTTATTCCTTCGATATCGAGCCGAGTTTCCATGAGGAAACAGATTTTAGGAGCTTGTTCCTTCACTATTTTGTGAAGGCTACGAACTGTCCAAGGGTTCCCAAGCCCTTGGCAGTTCCAACTTAGTAGTTTCATTGCTCCCGGCAAGGGTGGTCGTCCACCCCCGCCGATGTGTTTGCTGCATTGCCATCTTCCTTGTCAACCTTGGAGCGTTTATGAGACAGAGTTTCTGCATCTCTGTTGCTATCTGGATTCATAACCTCTTCCATACCTCTTTTACCCATAATGGACTTCATTTTAAAATTAGTTGACTCTATTAGCCCAACATCCATTCTATTCAGCCTGGTCCACGTTGCTTTTGGCCTATTGGGCTTTAACTCCACCTGGCACAAACTTGAATTGGATGTGTTTGTCACACCGTTGGACTCGTCATTTAAAATCCGGTGCACATCTCCACTAGGCGAGAATATTGGCAAAAGATCATTCACGTTTGAATGATGGGCAGCATTAACTTCCGAGATTTTTTCCTGAATTTCAGGACCACTCCCTCCAACCACACAGTTTCCATTCCGAGGTTTTTGGCCTACCCTGTACTTTGAAGCCCTAGCCAACGCCGTCACCTCTTCTATCCCCTTATCGCTCGCCGTGGCTGGTGTATCAGTACGACCCACCGGCTCAGACCTCATCGGATTCTCTTTGCTTCAACGTGGAGGAGATTTACTCCTTCCATTGTCAGCTTTCAGCCAATCTCCATATTGGTACTCAACAATAGCAGCCGCCTTTGATGCTGTAAAGTGCTCCGGGCAATGTCGTATATCATGACCAAGGATCCCACAATAATGACAAAATAGTGGTAACCTTTCATACTTATACGTAATCCAGTGACGTTTGCCGTTGGACCCCAGTAGAAAGCCACCTCGTCGAATTGGTTTGGCAATAGGAAGGGCTACCCTAACTCTCAAGAAGAAACTTTGATCATCTGTGCGCCGTCGACGCTCCACATCCTCTACTACACCCATCTTATTCCCCACCTCTGTCGCCACCTTTGGGGACATCATATCGAAAGGAACCCCCCAGATTTGGACCCACAGTGAGGCATGCTCCAAGACAACATTGTTTGCACTCATACCCGACCTCCATCGAGTAAGCATTAAGAGCTGATTGTCAAATGTCCACGGGCCCCCTCTCAAAATCCGATCTAGTTCGTACTCTGACTGAAACTTGAATTGAAAAAGATTAATGCCCACCTCAGAAATCTGCAAATCTTTGTCTAGACCCCACGCTCGTCTCAACGTATTCTTTGCTGCCTTCCTATTAAAAGGTTTGCATGTTAGGAACTTTCCTATCAAACTCAAGGCATAGCCCTCTAGTTCGTCAAGCCTGCCCTCATTTGAGACCTGAATATCTTCTTCCTCTTCGGACGTAAGCTTTAGACTGGTCATTCGTTCCACTACATCCTCAGCCATAGATCAACTTCTAACAGGTACTAGTTGAGAGAAAAAAAGAGAAGGAAAGAAAAGGCCCTTGGACGTACCAAGGGAGGGAAGACTCGTTTTCACGAGAGAGAGAACTCCTACACGAGGAGAGAAAAAAAAAGCCAATATGAGATAAATTTATTATACATGCATAATATATTTAAAAAGAAAAAAAGGCAAGATTTCAACCTAACTTTCAATTCCTTCTTTTAAATTTCAAACTCTGCAATTTTGTAACAAATAAAACTTTTTCTTAAAAAAAAATCAGATCTATATTTAATGAAAATACAGATCAATTTTTGTGTTAAAAAAAGTCAAATATGTATTTAATGAAAAAATAGATAAGTTTTTGTGTTAAAAAAATCAGATCTGAAAAATACAAATCAGTTTTGCATTAAAAAAAATCAGATCTAAAAAATACAGATCATTTTTGCATTAAAAAATCAAATATGAAAAATACATATAAGTTTTTTGAGTCTTTTAAGAAAAAAAATTAGATCTGAAAAGTACAGATTAGTTTTTAAATTTAGAGAAAATCAGATCTGAAAATACAGATCAGTTTTTAAATTTCATAAAAGAATTTTGTTAGCCATTGCAGAAAAACAAAACCTCTTGCATGAGCGTGCTCTTCTAATGAAAGAATATTTTAGGATTCAAAGAAATTTGTTCACCTCTTTGAAGCCTAAAATACTTTACTTACAAAAAAGAAGTTCCTAAAGCAAAAGCCTCCAGGACGTCTTTAACATAAGGAGAATTGAAAAGTTAGAAGAGAAGAGCCCTTAATTCTGATTTGTTTCCTTTATTTATAGAGGTTTGGATGCTTCAATGAGATCAGATACGAATTGGGACGCGTCCTTATCTCTAAAAAAATCGTAAAAGATAGGTCTTATCTCAATCAAGGAGTCCCCGGGCGGTGCCAACAATTTGGGCCAATCGGCACTTGGAAAGTGCCGATCAGCACTTGGGGAGTGCCGAATGGCCCTCTTGGGCACCAAGCCCGCATTTGAGTTTTGGTCCAATTTGGACTCCTTTTTTGAGGATTTTTGATCCGGGAATTATACGTAGATGCATTTTAATCCATATTCTAAAAATTAATCCATTTTTCCGGATATTCAGGTCTTTAAAGTGATAATTATCTTGTAGATAAATATTCCAAAAAGTCTTGATTATCTACAACTTTTTTGTTATCTGATTATCCACTTTATTCCCATGCAAGCAAGTCTATTTTTGACACTAACCAACAACCAATCACAAAATTATTTAATTAATTTTAATTGTCTAACCAATCAGAATTAATTTAATTAATCATGCGTGGTCGGTTCCACCCAAACAAAATGCATGCAAATCGTGCAAACTTGATCATGTGATATTTTTCAATCTAACGGTCCAATTAGGAAATCGGACACACCGTCATGACCATCAGAACCTCAAGATCATTTTTATGATATGCAATGAATGAATTAATACGTGTAATGCAACTCTAAATATCGGTTATATGAATGGTCACTCTAGCCATCTTCCTTGATTAAATTATAGGTGCAAAATCAAGTGTTCACAGTTATTATTCATGTGTCCTAGAATTTTTGCCATCTCCAGCCATCACGGTTTTAGTTTGAGCCACATTCTCATTTTAGCTTAACTCGATCTATAAGTATGTGTTTGGGATGCGCTTAAATTGCTGAAAAACTACCAACTTATTGATTATTACTTTAAAATGTTCAAAATACTTTTTTGAGCCCCATTCCAGTTTGCCTATTGAAACGAAAAATTTTGGCACCTGTCTATTTTGGCATACCATTTCTTGGTTACCACTAAAGTTTTACACATACACACATACCTAAGTTTGCATCACGTGATATTATACCATGTTAGATTATTAATTTAAAATCAAATAGTGCACATACTTAACATCATCATTAGATAATATAAGTATAAAAAATGTCATATATAAGTACATTAATGAAGAAAAAAAAAACAAGTAAAAAATAATGAGTGAAGTAAACAAGAAAAGCACGTTGTTAAAGGAAAATAATAATAAAATGTCATATGTAAGTAAAATAACAAAAGTTTCTTAAAAAAAGGTTTAGGTAAAAAATAATGATTCATTCACATACCAGTCAAAATTGCAATACCTAGTAGAATTTAGTGGAATGGAGTAAAATAGACTGGCATTTGGAACAAGATAGAATAGAAGGGTGAATCGTACCCGTAGCCAGTTAACTAATTGGAATGGAAAATTTAGACATTTCTAGATAGAATAAAATGGAATTTATAACTATTTTTACTGTTTGCAGGTCCCATGGGTCTTGCAAAGTAGAAATTTTTTTTGGCTTAAAGTGAGCTTAATTGCTCAACCGGCTTGGCACATTTTAAGAGTCTTACTATAAGTTTTTGTTCAAAAAGTGAGGTAAAGTTGATTGTTTGTGGGTCATATGTTATAGATTTTGTACAAATGATAATTAATTTTTAATTATTGTGGGTTCTATTCTACCTTTTTTGCTACAATACTTTCAACCAAAAAAAAACAATCAACTTATTTTATTTAGTTTTTATTTTTTATTTCAATATTTTCAGTGGAAAAACTAAACAAATTATTCCCAAACTGACCCTAATTGTCACTCTTATAAAACTCAATCTCCTGCCAAGGAGGATATGGTGAAGTGAGTGAAAATTTATGTGAAAAATCATTTTTTTTCCACAGATTTTTTCTGTCTTTGGAATTTGGGGAATTGCTTCTCCTAGATGCTTTTCTAAAACAAAGAAAATCACATTAGGTCCAAAAAGCATGGTTTCAAAATTTTACCAAATGTCTCATTCCATGATCTCAAATGACATTTTGAAAATGCCATCGTGACTTTTTGTCCATAAACACTGAACCAAACAGGCTCTAAAGCAAATCCAAAATCCAAATGCATACTAAATTTTCTTCCATCAAGGAAGTTGCATAAAGTAACAAATACAAGCTACTTTAAGAAAACCACAAGTGTGAAGTGTCTTTTATTATCTAGTTAATAATACTAATACTACACACAAATACACATTTTGTCATAATTTTCCTACATGATAGACTATGATCGGTTATCTGTTATTCTCACATAAATCTTTTTTTTTTTTTACTTTTCATAATCTACCACGTAGGACTGTTTTGCAAAAATTAGTGTGTTTGTGTGTGGGACTAATATTATTAATATCCAGTAGGAATTATTAAAAAAAAAAAAAAAGCCTTGTAACTTTAGAAATCACTTGGTAATTACAAATAATTTTGCAAGAAAAGACCCAAAAAGTGGGATATAGCTCCCAGTCATTACCTACCTAACTTGTGCCTCCACCAGTTGGGCACCATCTCCAGCCATCACTGTTTTCGTTTGGGCCTGATTCTCATTCTCACTGAACTTCTTATAGATATCACTCTTATAGAACTTCCTAGTCCTTAGCACCAGAATGAACGAAACAAGTGTGCCAGAAAAGGTCACAGCAGCAATGATAATGAAAGACAATTTGAAGCACTCAACCCCATTACACTTCAAGTCCTCCCCAACCTTCCTTATGAGCCCCGAGGCTGCCATTTGCTTCTCAGCTTCCTTGTCATATAAATGCCCAGTGACTCTCACATTGAGCAAATAAGACCCTATTGGACTTGCAACTGCCGCAAAATTGAACAGTGTAGAGTAGTACTTGAGGCCAAAGATTTCAGAAATAATTGCAAAGAGCAATGGCCATTGTGCACCAAAACAAAACCCAATAATCACTGATGCGAAATAGATACCATTCGGTATATTAAACGCGATTAGGAGGTGACCAATACATGATACTAGGAGAGTCAAAGTGAGCATGAGAGTGCGTGGGATTTTGTACTTTGTAATGAAAATTTCGGAGGTAATACCTGCGACCACACGTCCGAGGTAGTTCCAAATGCTTACAAGTGACACAAAAGTGCTTATACTTTGCTTTGGATATCCTAAGGAAGCTCCAATCTGACCCAAGTTGTCTATTACCGTTAAAGTTCCCCCCAGGCCACAGATTGTAGCAAAGAATATCAGCAACATGTCAATGCTGAAAAGTGCTTGTAATATCGTATAGTCCTCCCCTCTATCTGGTGGCTGAAAAGCTGTTTGCCAACAAGAAACTTGCTTGTTATTTTGAGCACTTGTCGTGACTGAAATTGTTGAAGCTCCATTAGAAATTGCTTCCTCTGTAGTAACTTTTATTGGTGAAGGGTCATTCATGGCTTCATTCTTACTCTTCCAAAGCCTGTACTCGTCTCTAATGACAACTGCAAGTGGGAGAAACAGTAAGAAAAGTACCATGGCTGCACTCCCTCCATATTCACTTTGTGTAAAGGTGACCCTTTTCTCTACTATGATTATAACCATCAAGAACCCCGCGAGACCAAGCGAAATATAGAGGAAATTATAGAGAAGGTTGAGCTCGTTAGGCTGCCGAGGAGCCTTCATGATCCTCATGGTTCGAAGAAAAGTCAAACATATAGCTGCTGGAAGCCACGCAATTAGCAAAATCAAAGACTTCGCGTCATCACCATAGATAGCATGGTACAACTGTGTAATCACAGCCCCACTTAGACCCGTGTAACCCTTCAAAACACCAATAAGAACTCCACGGCTTTCAGGGAAGTTCTTGATGCAAGTGACAAGGGCTCCAGTGTTGACAAAAGGTTGTGAATTTGAGCCAAGGCATATGTATAAGCACATTTGCCAAACATGGGGCTTGGCAACTCTTCCAGTCACGCTTAGCCATATCATGAAGTACCCAAAAAAGTTGAACCCTGCACCCATAGCTAACACAACCCATGGGGGTGTGATCTCATTGATTAGGCCAGAGATGATTCCAATATTTGCACCCAAGTCCTTGTAGAAGCTGATCAAATTGAGGGTGGTTTGGTCATAGCCAAGTGAGGACTTGATCTCGCTGGAGTAAAGGCCAAAGATGTAGCTCAAACCAGCCGTGTTCATAATCAAAAGAGACCCAAACATCATGAATCTCCGGCCCTTTAGAATTTGGAGGGTGATGCCACCCTTCATCTCCGCCCAAGGGCCTCAACCACCACCACTGCTAACAACCATTGATCTGTGCTCTGCAGTGTTTTGCTCAGTAGGATGTACCAAACAATCCAAACGTTGACAAGGTTGTCATGTACCTCATGGAGTCATGGTGGTCCTAGAGATGTGTGTCAATTATTTGGGAGATAGTCAACATTTCTATAGTATATTTGAATTTAAGTACTTCAAGAAACCTTTCTGAATAAAAAAAAGGTGCTTCAAGATACTTGCCGTGACTTTTATCAACGTTACACGTATAATAGAACAAAAATCCTATTAAAAAAAAGTGTTTTATTTTATTTCAGCAAAAAGAAAAAAGAAAGATAAAAACTTGTTTTATTTTATATTCCACCATTGCTAAGTATGTAACGTATGCTTTCTATAAAAAATAAAAAATAAAATAAAAAAGTTTCGTATTTCTTTTTTTCCTCTTGATAATATATTAGTGAAATATGATCAGTTGTTCCTTCTGTATTATTATTCTTTTCTTTTTTTCTTTTTCTTTTTTGTCTGAGTGCTTATGCTCTGATAAACGAATTGAAATGAAGAGATTAGGTGCCACCAAGAAAATTACCCAAGTTGGGTCCGCATTTATGTTCCCCGCCTCCTATTATTGTGGATCTTAATCTTCCACATGGTTGAGAAATGGGACGCACAATTTCCAACTATAAAAGTACTAAACTATGAAAGGAAGAGATTTGTGATTCAACTACTTGATATATTTTAGTGTTTCATGTAAAGGTATTTAGAATTCAAATCCTCTCTTTGGAATTATACATAAACATCCTATGAAAGAATGGTAATTAAATATAAAAGCATATGAATAGATAAGACTTATAAATTATAATTTTTAATGTATATTATGTATTTTATATATATATATATATATATATAATTTAGTTGTTACAATAAATGAGGATACCTAGCAATATAACTGAGACGTTTGATAAAGGCTTAACAATTTGTAATATGGAGAAGATGATAAATTATCTATTTTTAGAAAATATGATTGCTTTTGTTTTTGTAACTGGTTCCTCTTGACTAAGGATGTTGAAGGAGAAAAATAATTAAAATTTTCAATAAAGAATTAGAAAAGTAAAATGAAAATCCTAATATTTTTTGGAAATCTCATTTTAGCTCCAAAAATAAGAAATTAAAAATAATTAAAAATAATTACAATTCATAAAAACCAAGAAGACTATCAAATATTATAAAAAATTGTAAGAGATATTTTCTTTTATAGAAATTTAGGAATCCATTGATTATTTGATTTCCACCAGAGATGTCAAATAACAAGTATACAAAATAAGGAGAGAGATGACAACATCGAGAAAAGAAAGATGATTAGATATATAATTTTTTTTTTTTTTTATACAAGATAAAATTTCTACTCTAGCTTAATTTAAATGTATATATGTGTGAAGCTCTCTCCTGGAAACTTAAACCCCGACCCTTTCCCCCCACACCCCATAAGCATTTATACTTGTAGAGTAACTACCGCATCACAAGTGCACGGTGGTATATAATTTTAGATAGTTGAAGCAAACTAAAACCCAAGTAAAATTGATAGATATTTTACTATTAAAACAAAAGACCAATGAGATATAAATTATCATCACCTAATGGAATTTAATTAAGGATACAAGATGGAAGAAATTCACCACTCAATAAAATCCACTAAATGACTTATATAGGACTTAGAATAGCCCTCTAAGCATAGGAAAACAAAAATAACATTCCAGCCAAATAACTTATATAGTACTCCCTCCGTCCCAGTTTGTTTATCCTCTATTCCATTTTGGGATATCCCAAAATATTGTCCTATTTCTAAAAATAAAAGTTATTAGTTTACTAATGTTCCTATTATAACCCTACTTTATTTTTATAACTATTTGAAAAGAAAACTAACAAATATTTAAAAAGCCAATCTAATTGAGGCACCTTTTTTGTTGCCTCATTAAGAATAACTCTTCTTTTTATAAAAAAAAAACTGATAAATTTATTTAAGGGTAATTTTGTAAACTTATACATTTTTATAATGAAAATAAGATAAAAAATGATGTTTTCTTAAAAATTTTGACTTAGAATAGCCCTCTGAGCATAGGAAAAAAAAAACCAGTAAAACTAGTAAAGGATTTTTCTACCTTATTGAGAAGCTGAAATGAGAGACTGTAATACTTCCTAGAAAAATCTAATTAAATGTTGTTTGATTCCCTGGACAAAATGACTTATTAATCTTTAAATATCATCTAAATTGGAGGAAAATTTTGATTAAAAAAAATATGGATCTTATTCATTGGGCTTAAAAGTCATCTTAGTTGGGCTTTTTAAACTCATATTAGGTTAGCTAAAACTTCAAACACTCCTGTGTCAAATGGATTATTAGAACTTAGGAGAAATAATGGAAGGATTGATATTAACTAACTAAAACAGTAAATTAGTTAATTGCCAAGAGTTTTGTATCTCAACTAGTTGATACCTTCTATATTTCCAATTGAAACATTATTCTAGATTTAAATATCTTATTTTTCCCAATTATCAAATTAAAAAAGAAAAACAAATGCTAATAAATTGGCCACATGGATTTTAAACATTCTTGGGGATGGTGCACTTTATATTAAAGATTAGGTACAACAAACGGGCCGTAGGAATTCTCCTAATTAGTGAGGAAAAAAAAGGCGAAAAACTCATTTTAGTTCCTACATTTTCACGCAATTTTCACTTTGGTCCCTAACTTTTTTTTCCACCGATTTTAGTTCCTATCCTGAAAAACACGTCTCGTTTTTGTCTCTGACGTTACATCAGAGACGAAAATTACACAGCTGGCAAATGGCATGCACTGTTGGCCTGACGTGGCTATTAAAATAATAATAATAATAAAATGCCACGTCAGCATTTAAATTAAAAAAAATTAATTTATTAATTTCAACTAAATAAAAAAAATTAAAAATAGAATTAAAAACTAAAAATCATATGAATTGAGATCTAAGTGTGTGTCTTGAACATGAACAACAAGAAAACAAACCCAGAAATTAAAAAAAAAAAAAAAACCAAACCTTGAGATCAAGAACACAGTTCAAGATCTAAGAACAAAAAAAGAAAAAAACACCCACATACACACACTTTCTTTCCTTCACTCTAATGGTATGTGGGTGATTGGGTTCATCATCCCCTAAAGAACACTACTCAAATTTGAAATCTAAAGCCCATGTCGAGATCCACGCCGCCACTACAAAGACAATGGAGAGATCTAGATCAAAGCACCATCACCACCACCGCGTGGGTTCTGATAAGAGAGAGGGGGGCGAGAGTCCGTTGATGGCATCAAACTTGGTGGGAATCGTGAAGACCCTTGCATGGTGGTGTTGCTGACACTGATGACTAAGCTTATGGGTTTCGCCGGTGACCATGGTTCTATTAGATAGAGATATTTGAGAGCAAAAGAGAGAGTTTAAGAGAGAGGGATCTGGGACCAAACAGAAGAGAAAGAGAAAGAATAGAAACTAATGGTGTTTGGGTTGTTGTTGGCAAGATCCAAATAGAAGCACCATTACCACCACGTGGGTTTCGATCTGAGAGGGACGAGAGTCCGTTAAATAGCACTGATGGCGTCAAACGACTCAAACCTGCGGTGGGAATCGGGAAGTCCTTTGCTGGGTGGTGTTTCTGGTGACCAAAACTCATGGGTTTTACCAGTTAGAGTGAGAGTTCTAAGAAAGAGAACTCAAAGAAGAGAGTTGAGAGAGAGGGAGAGTAACGAGACAGGAGGAAGAGAGAAAGAAGAGATAATAAAAATTAGGGACAAATTTTTGAGTGAAGGAAAGAAAGTGTGTGTATGCAGGTGTTTTTTTCTTTCTTTGTTCTTAGATCTTGAACTGTGTTCTTGTTGTTCTTGATCTTAGGGTTTGGTTTTTTTTTTTTTTAATTTCTGGGTTTGTGTTCTTGTTGTTTTTGTTTAAGACACACACTTATATCTCAATTATTATGATTTTTAGTTTTTAATTCTGATTTTAATATTTTTTATTTAGTTAAAATTAATAAATTAATTTTTTTTAATTTAAATGCTGATGTGTCATTTTTTATTATTATTTTAATGGCCAAGTCAGGCCAACAGTACATGCCGTTTGCCAGCTATGCAATTTTCATCTCTGATGTAACGTCAGGGACAAAAACGAGACGTGTTTTCCAGGATAGGGACTAAAATTTGTGGAAAAAAAAGTTAGGAACCAAAGTGGGAATCACGTGAAAATGTAGGGACTAAAATGAGTTTTTCACCAAAAAAAACTTTTCCCACGTCAAAAACAAAAAGTTATATAAATTATAAACTGTCAATTCTGATCATTCAAAACATGTTCATTTGTCAATAGCCCAAAATTTATCCCATATTTTTTAAAATTATTTTATAACTATAAATGTAGAGCAGTTATGTAACACTGTAACCATTATCAAATGTATTGAGACCTTAGTTGTCAAAACGTGAATCGTATCGTGAATCGATTTTTGATTTTTTTGTATCGTGTATTGTATCGTATCGTATATTGTAAGATACACAAATACTTAATAAAATATATAAAAAATTATAAATAAATATATATATATATATATATATATATATATATATATATAAATGGTATATTCATTATAAATTTTAAATATATTCAACTAATGACTAATTTATTCATCACTTATGTAATAATATTTAACAAGCTAACTAAATAAATCAACCTAGCACGTGTTTATAACATACACATTCAAATAGTTTAAATTTAAAAGTGATAATATATTACAAATGATAAAAAAATAATAAGTTATTTTCAGCATATTGCCTAATAAACCCCATCTAAGTCAATGTTGTCATCATGTTTATCATTTTGCAAACTTATTTCTTCATTAAAATTTTCTTCATTGTCATTAACATTTACTATCTCTCCTTGTTCTTTTTATTTTAATAATTAAAAAAAAAATTCTTCTTGGCATCTAGTTTCTTGGACTTATAACAATAATGACAAAAATAAAAAAATAATTATATTGTTAATTAATATCTTATTCATAGTATAGAAAGTAAATTTGCAAATATTAAAGTGAAGTGTAAGTGTGTACTGTGTAATCTAAATTTTATAGGAAAAAGGAGGGGAAAAAAACTTATGAATATGTTATTTTATTAGGCCAAATTAAGTAAACTAATAATTTTGTGTTAAAAACAAATCTAACAACTTGTTAGATTCAAATAAAAGTACAAATTTTAACAAAAAATCTTATTTTCAAGCATTTTTCTATGTATCGTACGATACACATGATTTTACGATATGATACGATTCATACGATACGCACACTATATCGTACGATTCATGAGCACTTACGATACGCTGATACAATACGAAACTTTTTACACACAATACGATACTGACAACTATGATTGAGACTGATCAAGTCAACTCATAAAGTCACCAGCTCTTTATTTTATTTTGAGTAATTTAAACAAGCCCAAACGTCAATACATCTCAAGAGACAATTTTTCTACCTTGCAAGTTGCAACCAAAAAAATAAATAAAGATAGAAATGAGATGTGTTTTTCAGGATAGAGACTAAAATTGGTGGGAAAAAAAGTTAGTGACCAAAATGAGAATTGCGTGAAAATGTAGGGATTAAAATGAGTTTTTCACTAAAATAAAAATAAATAAAAAAAAACTTTTCAGCGTCAAAAACAAAAAGTTATATAAATTATAAACGGTCAATTCTGATCATTCAAAACATGTTCATTTGTCAATAGCCCAAAATTTATCCCATATTTTTTAAAATTATTTTATAACTATAAATGTAGAGCAGTTATGTAATACTGTAACCATTATCAAATGTATTAAGACTGATCAAGTCAACTAATAAAGTCACCAGCTCTTTATTTTATTTCGAGTAATTTAAACAAGCCCAAACGTCAATACTTCTCAAGAGACAATTTTTCTACCTTGCAAGTTACAACCAAAAAACTAAATAAAGATAGAACATAGAATTATATTTTTTCTTATAAGGAACAATTTAAGCCTAACAATGAAATTCTCACTATTTATACCAAATCTGCATTTTCAAGCTGAATCAAGAATCTTGTAACTTATTTTATATATATATATATATATATATTTATAAATCCGTAACCATCAAATTATTAAAAAGAACATTCTAAAAAAAAAATTATTAAAAAGAAAAAATTTATGAAACTTTCATCCTCAAATAAAACCAGTCTATCTATCCATTTCACTAATAAAATCAACGACTTTTATGCGTAGCCTAGCGACCATTTTCGGGTCCAATGTGGTCTCCGGCCATAGCCATCTCCCTCTCAGCCAACTTCGCCTCCTCCCGGAACTTCTTGTAAATGTCACTCTTATAGAACTTCCTAGTCCTCAACACCAGAAATAGAGAAACAAGCGAGCCAAACAATGTCACAGCAGTAATTATAATGAATGACAATTTGAAGCACTCAACCCCAATACAATTCAAAGCCTCCCCAGCATTCCTTACTTGCCCTGAGGCAGCCAGCTGCTTTCTAGCTTCCTTATCATATAAATGCCCAGTGACCTTAACGTTGAGTACATACAGTCCAATTGGGCTAGCCACTGACCCAAAATTGTACAACGTAGAGTAGTACTTTAGGCCAAAAATTTCAGAAATTATTGCAAAAAGTAATGGCCATTGTGCACCAAAAG
Source organism: Quercus ilex subsp. ballota (assembly GCA_032727855.1). Classification (NCBI taxonomy): domain Eukaryota; kingdom Viridiplantae; phylum Streptophyta; class Magnoliopsida; order Fagales; family Fagaceae; genus Quercus; species Quercus ilex. Next base: position 57,965,014 of record CM064915.1, read on the forward strand.
AAAACCCGATAATTATCGATGCAACATAGAGACCACCTGGAGGATTAAACGCGATTAGAAGGTGACCAACACATGCTAATAGGAGCACTAGAGTCAGCATGAGAGGTCGAGGGAACTTGTACTTTTTCAATAGAATTTCAGAGACCAAACCAGAGGTCACTCGTCCAAGATAATTCCATATGCTCACAAGAGACACAAATGTACTTATACTTCGAGTTGGGTAACCAAGCGAAGTTCCCATTTGTCCCAAATTGTCTATAGCTGTTAAAGTGCCTCCAACACCACAAATTGCTGAGAAGAACAATATCAACATGTCAATGCTGAAGAGTGCTTGTAGTATGGTATAGTCGTCACCTCTATCCGGTGGGCTGAACACGTTTTTCCAACATGAAACATGCTTTTCTTTGTCCAATTCAGGGACAAAATTGGTTGTGTCAGGAATCGATTGCGCAAAAGATGCTGTAGTACTTTCTGCTTTTGGCTTCTCAGTGATTACTTTCAGCTGGGAAGAATCGTTGAGTGATGATATATTCTTGTTCTTCCAAAGATAACGCTCTTCTATGATAACCACAGCAAGTGGGAGAAAGAGCAAAAGCAGCACCGCAGCTACACTTCCACCATACTCGCTCTGCGTGAACGTGACCTTTTGCTCTACTATAATCATGACCATTAGAAACCCAGCAAGGCCAAGTGATATATGAAGGAAATTATAGAACACTTGGAGCTCGTTCTGTTGCCGATTCACCTTCATGATTCTTATTGTACGTAGAAAAGCGAAAGATATAGCAGCAGGAAGCCACCCTAGAAGCAAAATCAAAGACTTCGTGTCATTACCATAGAAAGCATGGTAGAGTTGAGTGATTATAGCACCAGTGAGACCAACATATCCCTTTAGAAGCCCTAGCACCACGCCACGGCTTTCCGGGAAGTTCTTCACGCAGGTTACAAGTGCTCCGGTGTTGGCAAAAGCAGTTGAATTTGCACCAAGAAAGATGTACAAGCACATCATCCATACTTGGGGCTTTGCTATTTTTTCTGTCACGGATAGCCATATCATGAAATACCCCAAAAAGTTCACAAGTGCACCACTTGATAAGACCACCCATGGGGGTGTGACCTCGTTGATTAGGCCTGGTAGGATACCAACGTTGGTGCCCACGTCCTTGAAAAAACTGATCAAATTGAGTGTGGTTTGGTCGTAGCCAAGCACAGATTTGATCTCGCTGGAATATAGTCCAAAGGCATAGGGTGTGCCTGCACTGGACATGATTAGCAATGATGCAAAAACCATGAACCATGGGCCAGTGAGGAGTTGGAAGATGAAGCTCTTGTTGCAAAAGAGACCATTGGGTTTTCTAAAATCCATTTTTTGTAACTATTTTAGAGTAGTACCAAGTATGTTATGAAATTGGATGAGAGGATCATAACATATATATAGATAAACACACACGTAATGTATGTATATATGGTCATAGATAATCAGTGTGGATGCACGTACAAAATTAATTTTATATATGTTCTTCTTCAATTTTGCCCATTCAAATGGGGAACCTTGTATGATGATTCCAATACGTGGACTTAGCTGCAAAAATGGACCTATTCCAACAAGTAAACGCAAACCACTTGTGGTTGTGGATATATGGATAAATAGCGGTGATAACTGGTGTAGTCTTGTATTGGTGCTTTATTTTTTTTTGGGTTTAGAAGCAAGAGTGGTAGATTGAAATCAAATTGAAAAAGATGCAGTTTTAAATTGGAAGATGATTGTTATGATTACATCAGCTTTTGCTCAATAAATAAATCGAGAATCGTTGTTATAAAAACTGGGTGTGACCGAAGTTGGTACTTGAATTATTGACTGGCCGACTTAAATCTAATTTTTTTTTTTTTTTTTGAGAATCCGGCTTGTTAGGGCTTTTATTGAACAATATTGGCTAAATCAGCCTGAAATACATCATAAGAAAGTGGAGGGACAGACTCCATCCACACTACATAATCTAAAACATGAATTGCGTGTCTAGCTAATCCATGAGCTACCTTGTTACCTTCTCTCTTTGTGTGAGAGTAAAGTAATGTACGAAAACTAGCTGAAGAAACTTTAATATCCTCCACCAACAACCCAAGCGGAGATAAAGATTGTACCCCCCTCATTAAAGCTAGATGGACAATGCTTGAGTCTCCTTCCAGAATAGCATCATTGATTCCTATTTCCCTTGCAAACTCCAACGCCCTATTAGCAGCAATAGCCTCCATATCTGCTGCCTTATACGCACAAGGGATCAGCTGTGACAGAGAAGCAATAGCTGCACCGTGCGAGTCTCGGATAATGACTCCTATCCCAGATTTTCCGTCATGCTCGAAAGTGGCTGCATCGTAGTTGATTTTGTACAGATCATTACGAGGGGGCTGCCAGGAAGCATGTGGGTTACGTCGAGATGGGCCGCGCTGAGAGGGGCTTGCAACGAGTTGAACGAGTTGGGCTGCGCTGAACTCGTCCAATCTTGCTTTTGCCGAGGAAGCAATCTGAGACAGTGAGCTGTGTGGCTTGTTAAGTCGAGCTTGGTTCCTCTGAGTCCAGATCGACCACACCATCATTGCGAATAGCTCGGCATTCCTCTGTTCTTGTATCACGCATGAGAGCAATTCTTTGAAGTCCAAGAACCTCCTGTTGCAGCGAAAACCCCACTTGACCGAATCTGTCCAGACCTCATCCAGCTTAGGACACGCCCACACAGCATGTAACATTGTCTCAGGGAGCTGCTTGCACCGATCACACAGTGGGTTTGAGATGATAGTGCGCTGCATCAGGTTTTGTTTTGTTGGCAGAGAGTCACGGCATGCTCTCCATACGTGATGCTTGACTTTGTTAGGAACTTCCAGCGTCCATACCTTCTTCCACAGCTGGGTTTCAAGTGACTCCTGATTCCTTTCATGAGCTGGTTCTGCTTCTTCCTTTAGAAAGCGGTAACCTGACTTGCAAGTGTACCTACCATCGTGAGATAAGGGCCAGTAGAGGCTGTCTTCCGTTTCAGTTCGGGCAAGGGGAATTTTTTTGATGATTTCCACTTCCTGTGGGGTAAAGAGACCTTCCAACATGTCATTGTTCCACTGTTTAGTGTCTGTGTCAATCAGAACATCCACTGTTGCCTCCTCCATTGAGTCCACTACTGGAGACAAAACCAAATCATGGTTCTTTTGAGGCAGCCAACTATGTTTATAAATCTGGACTGTTTTCCCATTTCCAATGCGCCACTTTGCTCCCCTAAGAATGACATCTCTTCCATGGAGGATACTTTTCCATGCATAAGAGCTTGATCTCGAATCCTCCGCTTCCATTATGGTGCAATGAGGGAAAAATCTTGCTTTGAAAATTCTGTAAAACAAGGAACCTTTATCTGTCAACAGTCGCCATGCCTGTTTTGCCAAAAGTGAATCATTGTACATTGCCAAATCTCTAAAGCCCATTCCCCCCACCATTTTTGATTTTGTCATTTCATCCCATTTTAGCCAATGAACCTTCCGCCTTTTTCCTCTTTCACCCCACCAAAACTTTCTAATCAACACTTCAATATCATTACATAATCCAATCGGTAATTTAAAGCAACCCATAGCAAAGGAAGGGATAGCTTGAATTACCGATTTTATCAATACCTCCCGCCCTGCTTGTGATAGTAATTTTCCTTCCCACCCTTGCAATTTTTTCCACACCTTTTCCTTGATATAGTTAAAACTAGCTTTTTTTCCTCTCCCTACTAACGAAGGGAGGCCCAAATACTTCTCATAATGCTGAATTTCCTGCACTCCCAGTAAGCCTCTAATAATTTCTTTAGTGTCATCCGGAGTGGATTTGCTAAAGAATAGTGCTGTCTTGCTACTGTTTATCTTCTGACCTGACACCCTTTCATAGGAACTCAATAAATCAAGGATCGCGTTACACTCGTTTGGTGTTGCTCTACAGAACAAGAGGCTATCATCTGCAAAAAATAAGTGGGTTAGTTTTGGTCCTCTTCTACACAAAGAGAACCCATTAATCCTTCCTTCCGCTGCCGCTCTCATGATAAGCCCATGTAACCCTTCTGTGCATAATAGGAAAAGAAAAGGGGATAATGGATCTCCTTGTCTGATGCCTCTGCTTGGGTAAATAAAACCCTTTGGTTCTCCATTCACCAATATTGAATAAGTGACCGTTGTAACACACAACATGATTAGACTGATCCGCCTTTCTGCAAATCCCATCTTTCGCATCAGATCTTCCAAAAAGGACCACTCCACCCTATCGTATGCCTTGCTCATATCCAATTTGAGTGCCATATAACCTGTTTTCCTTGATTTATGATGCTTCATACAATGCAAAGTTTCAAATGCAACCAAAATATTATCTGAAATCAAGCGATCCTTTACAAAAGCTGATTGGTGTTCAGAAATAATATTTGGTAACACTTTTTTCAGCCTATTTGCTAGTACTTTGGAAAAAATCTTATAAATAACATTACAAAGACTAATAGGCCGAAATTCATGGACATATTCAGGATTTGATTTTTTGGGGATAAGAGTAAGGAAAGTATGATTAACAGGTTCGGGAAGAATACCTGAGTTTAACCACAAAAGGACATCTTGTGTCACATCCTTATCAACAACCTTCCAAAAATGTTGGTAGAACAAAGGCGGCATACCATCTGGTCCAGGTGCTTTTAGAGGGGCCATCTCATTGAGTGCAGCAGCCACTTCCCCTTCCTTAAAATCAGCAACTAACTCTTGGTTCATCGCATCAGTAATACATGGCAGCACATAGGATAACACCTCATCTACATGGGTCGGATTAGATGTTTCAAATAACTCTTGGTAGAATTTATTTAAAACTGATGCAATCCCGTCTGGATCCGTATGCAATTGATCGGCCTCATCTTTTATTCCCCTTATTGTGTTTTTCCTAAATCGTTTGGTGGCTTGGCTGTGAAAAAATTTGGAGTTGCAATCCCCTTTGCTTGCCCACAATACTCTTGAGCGCTGCCTCCACATACGAGCCTCTCTCTCCTTAAGAATATCAATTTCTGCTATAAGTTCCCTTACCCTCTGATTGCTTCCACTTTGTTGTGCCACCCATTCGGCTTTGGTAAGCAAAGATTTTTTCTTTTCCAGTTCTCTTCTCACATTCCCAAAACAGTTCCGGTTCCACCATTCTAACTCTTTGCTGCATTTGTCAACCTTCTTGATAACTGAAGTGCCTAGGGAACCACCTGATTGACCAACATCACCAAACCTCCATGTTGCTTCCACCATCTCACCACACTGGTTATCTGATAACCACATTTCCTCAAAACGAAACCTTTTTTTACAGGTGGCTGATCCAACCCCGAGAGATTAATTAGAAGGGGTGAGTGATCAGATGAAAAGCACCTTAGGTGGTGAATACGTGTACCAGGGAATTTCAGGAAAAAAGAATTAGTTGCCAAACCTCTATCCAATCTCTCCCAGATTGACCTTCCGTCTTGAAAATGCCTAGCCCATGTGAATCGAGGGCCAATGAAACCCATATCCATGAATCCATGAATCCACACTAATTGATGATATATACCCACAATTATGGAATAATTTTGTACACCGCGTTTTTAATAATAACTTTTTTTACTCTCCCTAATTTCATGCAGTTTTTTAAGTTTTAAGTCGAGTAGGTTTCGATTTAAAATGCCGAATTGCAACGTCTATATACACGGAAAAAAAAAAATAGAATTCCTGAAAGGTCTCAAATTAAGAGTAAACTATTCCATTACCTTTTTTTATTATATTACGGAACGATTTTATTTATTTATTAACACATAAAAAACTTGTTACATCAACAGTAGTATCAGAATATGGAGCAAAAATGTGAGAAGCAAGAATCAAATCATGCCTTGACAGAAGCAAGATCAAGTGAAGCTGCAGAATTACAGAACAGAGTACGGCTAGTAGCTTAAGGACTAAAACTACCTGTAGCATTGTATTTAATAGTGTTAGTTTCCTCACGTGAGCTGCTTGGTTATTTTTCTGTTCACACGTGCATAGTTTAGAGTTAAGTGTTAGTTACTTAGTTTTCCCTTTCTCTGTATTGTATATAAGTTGTAAAACTGGATTCTTCTAATAAGATCGAGAAGTATTTTTTCCCAAATTCTCTGATATGGTATCAGAGCATTTTCTCAAATTCTAGGGTTCTTTGGGTTTATACTTCCTCAATTTTCTCTGAGAAAATTCCTTTCTTTCTCTAAGAAAATTCTTCATTGTTAACAATGGTTTCCGCTGCAACTCAAGGTGCTACTACATCAGAGAATGTTGCGTCTTCGTCTTCACAAGATTCACCGATGGATGATCCTCTGTTCTTGCATCACGCAGAGAGTCCGGGTACAGTTCTTGTGACTCAGCCTTTGATTGGTGGAAAGAACTACTCAGCTTGGGCTCGAGCTGTGAGGAAAGCGTTACTCACTAAGAACAAATTGGGATTCACTGATGGTTCTCTCACTTTATCATCTCCAATGGTGTCTACTCCTTCGACTGTTCAGGCTTGGATTAGATGTGATAATATGGTTGGAACTAGGTTAACCAACTCAGTGTCACCAAAGCTTCAAGCAAGTATCATTTATGAAGACACGGCTTTGGAGATTTGGACTGATTTGAGGAATCGATTTGCGCAGAGCAATGGACCAAGAATTTACAATCTTCAAAAGGAAATTGCTGATTTACACCAAGGTGAAGTTTCTATAACTGACTTTTTTACTCAATTGAAAGTACTTTGGGATCAATTGCAAAGCTATAGTCCATTTCCATCATGTACATGTGGAAAATGTGTGTGCAATGTGAATAAGAGACTTAGTGATCTACAAGTTAGAGAATCAATATTGAAGTTTTTAATGGGTTTGAATGAATCCTTTTCACAAGTAAGATCTCAAGTATTGCTCATGGATCCTCTGCCTTCTGTTAGCAAAGTCTATGCTTTGTTGATACAAGAAGAGATGCAAAGATCAGTTACTAATCAATCTGGTGTAAGGGTTGATTCAACTGCTTTGGTTGCAAAGATGCAAAACTTTAATGCTGGTATTACTTCTGGTGGTAATGGTGTCAAGGGCAAGGATAAGCCTGTTTGTACTCATTGTGGCAAGACTGGCCATATAGCAGACAAGTGCTATAGATTACATGGCTTTCCTCCTGGTTTTAAGTTCAAGAATAAGCCTCCAATGGCACATCAAGTCTCAGCCATGCCTTGTCCAAATCCCAACAATTTAGTTTTTACTCCAGAACAGTGCCAGCAGCTTCTTGCATTGATTAATCCTTGTTCTCCTCGTGTCTGTTGTCCAAGGCAATGATATTCATGCAAGGATGCTTCTTTAACATGTGTTCCTTCTTCTTCTTCTTCTGCAATGGCAGGTATAGATGTTTCTCATTCTGTTTTTTCTGCAAAGGTAGTTAACAGAAGGGCTTACACTTCTGATATTTGGGTTATTGATACTGGAACTACTGACCACATTGTTTGCTCAGTGAATCTTTTGTCTTCTATTACTGCTATTGCTCAGTCTATAGTTGAATTGCCCAATGGTGAAACTGCTTCTGTCACACATATTGGAACTGTTAACCTTTCTCCTTTACTCACACTTCATAATGTTTTATGTGTGCCTTCTTTCACTTTTAACCTTCTCTCTGTTAGCACCATCACTAAATCTCACCCTTGCTGCCTTATTTTCCTATCTACCTTTTGTTTTATCCAGGACCTTACCTGTTGGAGAACGATTGGAGTGGGGCAAGCAAATGATGGTTTGTACCTGTTACAATCTGGCAACACTCATCAGCATTCTTCAAGCTCTCTTGATGATTTCCTGGCAAGTCATAATCTGAGTACAGTCTCCAATTCTTTCTCAGCTGCAACTTCAGCCAGTACACTTTCTTCCCTTTGGCATAGTAGATTAGGGCATCCATCAGATTCTAGGTTACAAGCTTTAAGTCATGTTTTTCCTTTTCTAAAAACTTCTTGTAATAATGCTTGTAACATTTGTCCTTTGGCTAAACAAAAGCGTTTGCCATTTCCTTTTAATAAAAATCTCAGTACTTTTGCCTTTGATTTGTTGCATATGGATGTTTGGGGTCCATATTCCACTCCTACTTTAGATGGTTACAAGTACTTCTTGACTATTGTTGATGATGCAACTAGAGCTACATGGGTTTACTTAATGAAAACTAAATCTGATGTGAGGTCTCTTATTGTGTCTTTTCATACCATGGTTCTTACTCAATTCAATGTGAAAGTTAAACAAATAAGGACTGATAATGCTTTGGAATTTAATATGCCAGGTTTCTTTGCTTCTAACGGTATTATCCATCAACACAGTTGTGTTTATACTCCACAACAAAATTCTGTTGTGGAGAGAAAACATCAACATCTTCTTTCTATTGCTACGGCCTTACAATTCCAGTCAAATTTGCCTATTCCTTTTTGGGGTGACTGTGTGCTCACTGCTGCTTACTTGATCAACAGACTTCCTTCTCCCTTGCTCAACAATAAGACCCCTTTTGAACTTCTTTTCCATAAACCTCCATCTTATGATCATTTGAGAGTTTTTGGGTGTGAATGTTTTGCTTCAACCATTGCTAATACTCGGTCTAAGTTTGATCCTAGGTCTAGGAGGTGTGTATTCATTGGCTACCCTTTCAATGTCAAGGGTTACAAGGTTTTTGATTTACACACTCATGCCGTTTTCATTAGTAGAGATGTTGTCTTTCATGAATCCATTTTTCCTTTTCCTTACCTCTGTTTCTCATTCTAACACTGATCTACCTGTTCCTACCTTGTACTTCTCCTCTTCCTTTTGATGATTTGTCTTCATCTTCCTTATCTCATTTGATTTCTCCATCTGCTTCTTCTATGGATGATACTATTTTTCAATTGCATCATGAGCTTGATGATGAGTTTTTGCATGATGTTCCTATTGAACCTCCTGAACCTCTTACTGATCCTGTTCCTTTAAGAAAGTCTTCTAGAGTTCCTAAAAGACCTTCTTATTTTCAAGCTTACCATTGTAACATGGTTACTTCCACTCCCACTGCTGATGTTCTTCACACAGGTACTTCTCATCCTTTAACATCTCATCTTTCCTATAAGTCTCTTTCTCCTTCCTTCAAAGCCTTTTGCTGTTCAATATCTTCAATTGTTGAACCCTCACATTATTATCAAGCAGTTTCTGATCCAAAGTGGCAGGATGCTATGGCTGCTGAAATAGCTGCTTTAGAGGCTAATAACACTTGGACTTTGACTTCCTTGCCTCCCAACAAGAAACCTATAGGCTGCAAATGGGTTTATAAAGTCAAGTACAAGTCTGATGGGTCAGTTGAGAGGTATAAGGCAAGGCTGGTTGCCAAGGGGTTCACTCAAAAAGAGGGGATTGATTACACTGAGACTTTCTCCCCTGTTGCAAAAATGGTCTCAGTTAAGTGTCTTCTTGCTGTGGCAGCTGTTAAGGGCTGGTACCTTGGGCAATTGGATGTTAATAATGCATTCTTGCATGGGGATTTGTCTGAGGAGGTCTATATGGCTCTTCCACCAGGGTTCCATAGCCAGGGGGAGCAGGTATGTAGGCTGAACAAGTCATTATATGGTCTCAAGCAAGCCTCAAGACAATGGTTTGCTAAGTTCTCAAGTACTTTGATTCAAGACTTGGGTTTTGTGCAGTCTAAGGCTGATTATTCTCTCTTCACTAGGCAGACAGGTCAGTCCTTCTTGATTCTTTTGGTTTATGTGGATGATGTTTTATTGGCTAGTAACAATAAGGCAGAAGTAGATGAGTTTAAGATTTTGTTGAATCAGAAATTTAAACTCAAAGATTTGGGGGATTTGAGATATTTCCTTGGACTTGAGGTTGCTAGGTCAGATCAAGGAATAGTCTTGTGTCAAAGAAAATATATTCTTGAAGTGTTGAGTGATGCCGGGTTTCTAGGATGCAAGCCAGCCAAGACACCAATGGAACAAAATGTCAAGCTAAGTAAGTATGAGGGTGAAGAACTCAAGGATCCAGGAATGTATAGAAGAATGATTGGTAGGTTATTGTACTTGACTATTACTAGGCCAGACATCGCCTATGCAGTCCATAGGTTAAGTCAATATATGGCCAAGCCAAGGAAACCTCATCTAGATGCTGTGTATAAAGTTTTGCAATACTTGAAGAATGAACTAGGAAAGGGGATATTGTTCTCATCAAAATCAGAGCTTCATGTCAAAGCTTTTGCTGATTCAGATTGGGCTTCATGCCCTGATACGAGGAGGTCTGTGACTGGTTTTAGTGTGTTCATTGGAGATTCTCTAGTGTCATGGAAGTCCAAGAAACAATGCATGGTTTCCAGATCTTCTACAGAAGCAGAATATCGAGCTATGGCTGTAGCTACTTGTGAAATTGTTTGGATATTGTATTTCCTTAGAGATATTGGGATTGAACACAAAAGAGAGGCCTTACTGTTCTGTGACAGTCAGGCTGCGTTGCATATTGGCTCGAATCCAGTTTTTCATGAAAGGACGAAACATATTGAGATAGATTGTCATGTAGTAAGGGACAAGATGCTTGAGAAAGTTATCAAGTTAATTCATGTGAGAACACACTGTCAGCTAGCTGATTTACTCACTAAAGCATTAGGATTTAATCAGTTCTCTAATTTGATTTGCAAGATGGGAATGGTTAATATACATTCTGCAGTTTCCCTTGAGAGGGAGTATCAGAATATGGAGCAAAAATGTGAGAAGCAAGAATCAAATCATGCCTTGACAGAAGCAAGATCAAGTGAAGCTGCAGAATTATAGAACAGAGTACGGCTAGTAGCTTAAGGACTAAAACTACCTGTAGCATTGTATTTAATAGTGTTAGTTTCCTCACGTGAGCTGCTTGGTTATTTTTCTGTTCACACGTGCATAGTTTAGAGTTAAGTGTTAGTTACTTAGTTTTCCCTTTCTCTGTATTGTATATAAGTTGTAAAACTGGATTCTTCTAATAAGATTGAGAAGTATTTTTTTCCCAAATTCTCTGATAAGTAGTATGAAAAATTAGGTTGCACAAACGAAAATTAACCACTTGATTATGATGTCTTAATTTTTATATTTCAAAATTGTTATAGGAAATTCTACAATCATAATATTTGAATTCCATTTATAAAATTGTTAGAATTTAGATCAAGGAATTCCATGACAATTCAATATTTATTGAATCTATAAATGTTATTCAAGTTTTCAAGATCAATGTGTGTATTGAAGTACGTACTTAAAAGACACTCTATCTAAATTTCAACATAGTCACTCGATCAATTGAGATTCGAGATTCGATAGACATTCAATTGATAGAGAGCACCGATTTTGATAGAGAAAGAGAGGGGGAGAAAGAGATAGAATTTTTTTTTTTTAGAAATGAAAAAGAGGAAGAAGAAAGAAATAATGGCAAAAGAAAAAACGCAGAAGAAGAAAGTAGAAAGAAGAAGGATCAAAAGAAAGAGAGAGAGTGTTCAGAGAAGTGGTGTGTGGTAAGGTGGTGGGGCCATGTATGGATAAGGGAAATAATAATAAAAAGGTGACAAAGTATTATTTTAATAAAAGATGGTATATTATAGATAATCCGATACGGATGTTTTTGCAAGTGTAAAATTAAAAAAATAGGTTTTTATTGTAAAATAAAAGGAAACTTTTACACCTCCTGATGCTAATGCTCTGAGTAGGCAAAAAAAATAAAAAATAAAAATAAAAAAAATACCAAAAGGCCAAAAAACCAAAGTTGGATTAAGGTTTGATGGAACACATTTACCTTGACCAAAAGATTGTTTTCACAAATTTATAGCTAAACCCTAATTTTGCCCCAACTTAGCCAATTTTATCAAGTTTCACCACGTTTGGCAAATATTTTATTTAAAATACTAACATCTAGTAAGAGTATATATGATCCAAGGTTAAAAAGATATAAATTCGTTATGATTTGACTAATCATAGGAAAAATTGAGGCTTGAATCGAGAGTCTAAATTTTCTATTTCACTTTTTCTAATTCACTCTATGCTCCACAAATAAAAACTACTCTATACTTCACAAATAAAAAACTTGCTACATGTCAAGTTTCAAGTGATATATCATTAAAAAAAAAACGTAAATTTTCTTGAAAAGCATGTAGGGACTTTTATTGAAAAATAAGTTGTAATTTTCTTAGAAAACAGGTCCAAAAGGGTTTGAAAATATATGTGTCATACTCATTTCACTTGATGTGTGTCTTAATTCCCTTGAAATTGCATGTTAATTTGACTAGAAAAACTTATTTCTCTTGGAATGTGTGCAATTTTTTTTTTTTGGTTGGGTACACATTCAATTTTCTTAATCTTTTGGTTAAAATACAAAACTGGCCCTCTAAGTTTCTTTAGATTTCATTTCAGTCCTCTAACTTTCAACTTTATTCAGTTAAGGCTTTTCCATCAACTTTTATTATATGTTGTGGTTAATTTTTTCAATTTTTTAGATTTTTCTTCAAAATTTTTTAATTAAAAAAATTCAATTAAAGATTGAAAAATATTTTCCAACTCTTTTTTTCCAAAAAAATTTAATAAAAGTTGACGAAAATGCCTTAATTAAATAAATCTGAATCTTAAAAGATTGAAATAATGAACGAAAGCAAAGTTAGAAAACTGAAATGAAATCTAAAAAAATTTAGAAGGTCAGTTTTACATTTTAGCTTAATAATTTTTATTAGAAAACATTACATAAAACTTCGTATTATAGTCCATATTTTTGTTACATTGTAATTTATGCCTCAATTCGCTTTCACAAGTTAGAATTGATGACTACATGTACATCCCTCAATCTAGGGGGCTAAATATCTATAGTTAAGCCTTCATTTTCCCTTAAGTGCCCACAACATTACTACATTAACCAAGTGTATATCTTTTCTAAACACAAATTAAAATCATTCATGTGCAATTAGAATTTCTACTATTTGAAATTTTGTTGCTGATGAAAGGTTTGTCGACACTACCAAAAACCCAACGGAATAGATTAATTACTCTCAACCAAATATATTTGATAGTAATTGGAATTATCAACTACTTGTGTAAAGTCCCCAAAAGGAAATTATTGAAAAGCTCTAAATTCAAATAAAGAATTCACAACTACTTATAGTAATTAAGTTTGCGCAAAATAAAAATAAATAAATAGATAAATATTATATAGGAAATACTAAAATTTACTTGCTTCGATCTTAGACTTGCGTTAACGAGTAGTGTTGAAGCAAGAGTTTTACAAATCTCACACAACCTAAATAAACTGGCTCTAAAAAATAACAAAAGACTTGAATAAAATACAAAGAGCGAGACATCAATCAGTATATCATTAATAAGTCTAGGAAAACAATTTTTGTCATAATGCACTGAACTAGTTGAATGGTAGGTCATTGTTAAAATGATTGTCCACCACCTCGACCACGTTAGCAAATTGCACTCAAAATTAGGATAAAAGTGTCCCTGAACCTAGTAATGTACTATTCCAAAGTACACAACTCCAAAGTCGGCAAAAGCTTGTCACCAAAGCCTTGTTTTTTCTTTTCTTTTTTCTTTTTTTTCTTTTTTTGAGAAAGCACCAAAGCCTTGTTGGAATGGTTATCCAAAACATAGCCAAGGTTTAGAGGTTCATTTGGTGAAAATAAAAGTAATATTAGTAATGAATTCATGCGAAAGTGATTTCTTATTACTCACAATCTATCACTTCAATAAAGCAATGTTAGTAGTGAACTTACGCAAAAGTGATTTCTCGCTACGCGCAACCTATCACTTCAAGTTATGAAGAAAAATAAGGGTGGTCCAAAGTTGTTGTGCAAAGTGCTTGCATCAAAAACATCCGCTAACTGATCTACGAGAAATTATAAGGTCCTTATGGTAAACAAGCGATGTGATCTACCATTTCAGTAAAAGACTTCTACTTGTTTAAAATTATGAAGTTTTAAATAAAAACTGAATACTGACTTAGCACTTTTAAATAAGTAAAAGTCTTCTACTGAAATGATAGATCACATGATCACTTATTCAGTTCAAGACTATATAATTTCTCCTGATCTACCGCTTTCACAAAATGGCCCAGCTCATTCTGCTGTAAAAGCAACCACGCGCCTTTTTGGACTTTGAAGTCGGCTTATCGGAGATTTTTCATTTTCATATCTGGACCTGCTTTACAAATCATTTTCGATATATTTTATTTTATTTTATTGCGTCATTTTTGAAAAGTCTGCATCTTTCACTAAAGATTTTCATCCCAATAAGCCAGTGCCGTTCAGGTATAGATCGCTTGCAATAAAATTGTTCGTTTCTGTTCTTCTTCTTTTTATTTTTTATTTTTTATTTTTTATTTTTTTAATAGTCTATTTATTTTATAAATAGGTGTATTTTCAGTAAATTTATGTAATCGAATTTTTAAATTTTTATTTTTTTAATTACAATTGCAATTTTACTCAACTTAATTTTTTAAGCCAAATAAACCAATAAATTTAAGATATTTCCAACAAAGGAGACAAAGTAATTTTTTTGTCCTCCTCTTTTACCTTCTCTCTTTATCTTCTTTCTCTATTATCAGTTGCTTCTTTTCTAATGTCCTTAATGTCTCTTTCTTTAACCTCTCACTTTAAAACTTGACAATGAGCAAACGATCTAGCGACATGGCACACATGACGGCAATTTTACTCAACTGAATTTTTTAAGCCAAATAAACCAATGAATTTAAGATATTTCCAACAAAGGAGGACAAAGTAATTTTTTTGTCCTCCTCTTTTACCTTCTCTCTTTATCTTCTTTCTCTATTATCAGTTGCTTCTGTTCTAATGTCCTTAATGTCTCTTTCTTTAACCTCTCACTTTAAAACTTGACATTGAGCAAATGATCTAGCAACATGGCACACATGACGGGAAACAAGGTATGGTCAACCACCAATTGTTGTGGTACTCATTGTCAAAGACTCGTTTTAAGGCTAACTGCGAACATAAGCATAAGGGGGGCAACTTCTACCCCTTGCGAGGCCCAATTACTCTTGCAAGCCACCCCTTTGATTTTGTGCTTATATATGTGTACTGAAAGCTCGAAAATGTGTTGAAAATACAAGAGCAATTTAGACCCCCCAATTAAATTTACGGCTCAATAGATTTTACACTAACTTAAGGCTAAATGCGGAATAGTGTAAAAGCGAGCAGATAAACAAATAAGCTACTCTAATCCATAAACTAAGCAACCAGCAGTATAATGGAATAAACAAGAGTAGGGAAGAATGATGCAAACATAGAAAACACCGAGACATGTTCTCAAAGAGGAAACCGAATAACTCGGCGAAAAACCTCTCCGCCGCCCTCCAAACGGAAATCGATCCACTAGACAATCAGTTGGGATACATGGGTTAGCAAAAGACCCTCCAAGCCTAATCTACCCGATGTACCTAAGCCCTCCAAGCTCCTACTCTAACAAGACTTCTCGAAACCGTGTCTTGTCTAGCACTCCGAATCCCGCAACAAGCTCCATGTTGCATCTGCCATTCCAGGCTTCTTCCAATGCTTCCCAGCGGCACCAAAATGTCTCACAGCACTCCCAAAGGGTGTGGTAAGTGTTTGGGCTATCAACCTCTCAATAGTGTGGAAATGGAGAGGGAATGGTTGAGGAGATACCACAAGCAAGTGTATAGAGAAATGTGGGGATGACAATCTCTAATTCACAATGTGTTTGGCTAGGGTTTTTTTCTCTCTGAAGCATTCCTCAACATTTGTGGGTAATGAGGGTATATACAGGATAGACACAGAAAGTGTGAGTCATTCAGTACAGGCTGGCAAAACAGATAGCCTCGCGGGTGTCTCACGGGAAGGCCTTACCCGCGAGATACTCGCGAGACATAGCTTTCTCCACCTGGCCTGACTCTTCGCATTTCATCATGTGCAGGGCACATGTTTCACTTCGCGGGAAGCTAGGTCGCGACATACCCACGAGAATTCTTCCTCCTTCAAATGCTTGAGTCTTCACACTCTCTCTTTATCACACAACCCTTACAACAAATCCCACAATGGATATAGGGTATAAAAGATTGATAATAATTACAATCAAATTTGGCACAGAATAAAAGCCAACAAAAAAACATAGTTGTAAATAACAACTTTACAATCTCCCCCTTTGGCTATTCCGTGACAAAACCCTAAAACATATTATAGACTTAAACGTGAGTTTAGGAACAAAGGCAAAACTCACTCACACCTAATTCTAGATTCTGATCAGCTCTTGAAACATATGAACAAGTAACTCCTGAAACACAACAACAAAATAATATCATTTTATGCAGAAAATCTTGAAAAACATATGGAGCAATAATAGCATGATCAAGCAAAAAGGAATTAAAACAATAGACCATGGCATGATCAAACAAGCAATCACTATGCTCATTCACACAAGGAATGACCATCCGGACATGCAACGTGATAAGCTTAAATGAAGAGTATCATTTGCAAGTCCAACACTCAACCAATGCGAAATACACAAAGTATTAGCATCTAGGAACAATCCTACTAGGGCACAAGAGTGTTCATCACTCAACCAATGCATAGAACGTATATGCATCTAGGAACAATCCTACAAGGGCACAATAGTGATGTACTGAAGTAAAATGTATGACATTAAACAACAAGTACACAAGCATAAAGGCTGTGTAAGCAAGGTACTGCATATGCATGGCACAAACCATAAAAGCCTACAAAAATGCAATGAAACAAACCCTTAAAGCTTACAAAAGCAACATGGGTACATGCAAGATATGCTACAAAGCATAGAGAATATCACAAAGGAACTATTGAAATTATACTAAAATAAAAACAGAGTATCAAAGCTTTAAACCAAAAGCAGTAAAACAGTTATAAAAACCAAATCAAAAACTGAGTTAAACCGTCTGTAAAACCAATAACCAATGTTACTATGTTTCTAAGCTATGCTCCCCCTAACGCTGTGCAAGCTCTTCTTCAGCTCCCCCTCAAAATTTTCTCCCCTTTTTTGATCGGAATGGCCAAAGGGCTAGAACTGGTCGGAGTCTAAGTCTGATCCATAACCGGAGGACAGGTTCTGAATCTGGGATGATAACTTGGTGATCTGTCCTTGAAGGTATGCGAACTGATCCGCTGTGTACTGCACATGGGAGTCGAGCACTGTAGACATCTGATCCATTTTAGCTAGTAACTGATCAAGTTTGTTCAAGCCTTGTGTTGGAGCTGAAGATGATGGCTGTGCAGAAGGCTCTGGAGCCGAGGTGAACCTGTCAATCTCCTTCTCTGTATCTTCACCTTCATCCTGCTGAACCCGTGGTGGTGGTATGGTATGCACACCAGTCTTGGAGCCTCTAATGTGGGCTGTGCTCCTAGTCAGTGTATTAGCACCAATAGGATAGTCCCTCTGAACTATAGTAAGACCACTTGGGAATTTCAGCTTCGTCTTAGCGATGAATCCCATGATCAGAGAGGGAAAAGGCATTATGGTTCTTGTATTTTGCTTCCTAATGCTCTTTTTCAGAATGTGGAAGATGTGGCTGCAAATATCAATCTCCTTGTGAGTGAAAAGATCATAGAGAAACCTCGTCCTTGGAGCTGATAGTATGGTGAGGTTGGTGACCGGATACAAGTTATTAATCATCACATAACTCAAAGTTCGCATTTCTGGAGAAAACTTGAGTGTATCCATTGATGATTTTGTTGGAACCCCTCAAAGAGTCGTTATCATATCCGTGATAGAACCCAATCTTTCATCATATTGAACTGACATTGGCTGAAAGGGAGGACGTATCTCCAAAAAGTCTTGAATACTGTCCCTTGTGATTACGAATTCTTTGTGCCTCACCCAGCAAATGATCCTGTCTTCTTCCACATCAGCATTTGAGAAAAATTCTCGAATAATTTCTGAGTACACAGTCCCAACTAGTTCCAGCAACTTGGTCCAAGTTCTTTCTTTGAATGCATCCGGATGCATGTGTGCTCAAGTTCCTCTAATTGAACTACTCGTTCCATGATGATGGTTGCTTTCTTGTAACAGTCATTGAACTTCATATCAGCTTCAGCAGACTTGAAATTATCAGAATCAGTGCGTGCACGCTTTGAGGTTGGTTTCTTCTTAGCTGCATGCTTGGTGGGAGACATTTGCACAATTTCACAAAGCAGAAAAGAAAAGAAATGCATAAACACAAACCAAAAGGCAAAACTTGATTAGATTCAAGTTAGTTCCAAATCAAAGTTAAACTAACTGAAAACAGAGCATAGTTGACTCTTAACAGCATGCTTAAAGACACAAACCTATAAAGCATAAACACAATGCATAAAACTAAGAGACTGTGCAAGTGTATGTGTCTGTGTGCATGTGCTGATGAGTGTGTGCGGCATGAGATACATGAGGGGTGCCTAAGTGTACCTAGGTGTGTGTCAAGAGTGTGCAACATGAGCAAGTGTATGAAACACACGATCAATGACCAAATTGAGTGAAGCATGATCAAACAAGTGACAACCCATAGATTGAAATCACTTGATTTCAATCTGGCACAAAAAGGTCATTCGGACATTTTGTCGAACACCTAACATGCACAAATGCAAATATGACATAAATAATGCTTGAACATGGTGAAAACATGCCTAAATACACTTTAAAATGCCACAAGGGGCCAACACAGATGCACAAACATCAAATGGGACACAGCCCAATTAAAAGATTTGAGAAATATTTACCCAATTTAGAAAACTAACCCAAATTTTCGAAAATCCCCAATTATCAAAACCCTAACAAACATTCTGCATAATCGAAGCAAAAACTTAAAAATAATTGTTTATAAAACATACCTTGAAGAAGAAAATGCAGAAAAAATGCTTGGATTGAAAGGGTTTGAATGGAATAGTGATTTGGGTTGAAAAGGTTCGAGAGAGGTTGAGCGAGGGAAGTTTTTGTGATTTGAAAAAACTGTCACATCAGCAATATAAAACAGAAAACACGCGTTTTTCTTGGGTTAGGGAGTAGCGACGTAGTTGCGAAACAGTCGCGAGAATGGCCACTGAAGCACAAAAACTTTCGCAAGAAGCACTAAGTTACGAGACAGTCGCGGTAACTTCTGTTTGAATTCTGAAAAATCCAATTTTTAGCCAAACAACATTTCGCGAGAAGCTGTTGGTCGCGAAACAGTCGCGATACAGTCGCGAGAGTTTCTGTGTGACATGATGAAAAAATTATTTCCATCAATCCCTTTTCGCGGGAAGCTCTAAGTCGCGAGCTTCTCACGAAACAGCCCCTGAACCAGTTTTGAAAAGAAAAATACAAAAATGCATTTTGAACAAAAACACAAATCACGAAAGTATAAAAACTCTTTCAAAAACAAATAAAACACTCAAAAATCTTTTTGGACTTGATCAACAAGTTCTTCAGCATTACACATCACATTTGAACATATACAATCACACAAATGAGATATGCATTGATTGAATCAAGGTCTTGTGTGTTGTGTGTGAGTATCAAATGTGAAATAGTCCTTAGCCCAGAGCGAAGCTTCAATGATCAATTCAATCGAGTCATACACAACTGATACGAAATCAAGTGGACTATCTCCATTATAAAAATGAGTATATATGACCTCCCACACATTCAATACATAACTTAGAAGCTTTTCATTTGGCTTCTACAAAAAGCATAGCAATTGGTCCATTTTATTTTTGATTGGACAAAAACAAAAAACATCTCATTTTGAGATTGGTGCTTGAAATTTATGATATTTCAACCTTGATGATTAGACTTTGGCTTTTTGAGCACCATACAAAACACATTAAGAAGAGTCGCTTTCCCTTTTCCTAGTCGAATACTAGTGTGTGCGACAGGCTTTTGCAGCTCAATATCTCTTTTCATTTAGAGATTTACATTTGGTGAGCTCTTTTTGCAAAAACATAAAAATAAAGTGGGAAGAGATATAGACACAAGGCTATGCAAGTATCAAGACCAACAAGACTATTGACCAATCATTCATAACAAGCTTGAAGATCTATTTACAACAGTCACACATAGTGTTCAAGATGTCTTCCACATAGAAAAGAGTGCATACATAACAAGCAAGATTGTAAATGCACTACGCCATTAGTACGAAGGTACTAGGCCCAAACTCACATGTGACATACACAAAACAAGTGATCAAACTTTTGAGATTTTTCAATTTTTATGGGTTTTTGAATTTTTGAACACACCCAAAATAGAACAAGAAAAGAAAGATCAACAAAAACAGCTGGTACAAACCAACCAGACAAAATAACAACAGTAAAAAGAAAGCAATGCATGAAATGATGCAACAGCAAATGTCCCTAAACATTGAAAGAATTTATGCATGGACATGTTATAATGCTTATGCATGAGTACCCCTCTTCTTCCACACGTCACGTGCGTTTGGGGTGATATCCTTGACGGATTAGGTACGAAGTTTGGACTTTCAAACCTTCTGGTGAAACTCTCCAAGCAAGTGGTGAAGGCACCAATCATTTTCATCACGTCCATCATACCGGGATCACGATTTTGACTTCTCGGTTGCTCACCACCCCAAGACCTCGTGTCATTTCTCCTTCCTCATGACCGAGGTGCGCTTGCATTGTTGTCTAATCTCAGCTTTTGACAGTTGGGTCTGGTATGCCTTTGCAGTCCGCAATAATGACACACATAATCCGTTCTAGGACCCCGTTGTGATCTTGGGAGAGATCTTCCTCTGGTTTCATGTTTAACCACTGATTGATTTTGGGGCTTATTCACCATTCGTTGCTCAGCCACATTCTTCTTCTTTACATCCTCAACTTTCTCAAAAATGGGCTCTTCTATACCCGTCTCGTTTGCCTTCACAAACTTTACTTCTTTGGTGACTTTGGCTGATGAGCAGCTTCCTCCGGTGTATTCCAACCCGGACTTGTCTGAAGAAGGTTTTTGAGACGATATAACATCTTCTAGCTTCTGAGAGGAGACTCTCTCTATCTTAGCATGAGCTTGCACAACCTCTTGCTCAAGAAACCTCACCTTCATATAGGCTTCAGACAGCTCGTCATTTAGTGTCTCAATATCACACTTAGCCTCTTTATATCTGACCAAGAGACTTCTGTAATCTTCCTCAGCTTTCTTCATTTTCCTTACAACTACCTTGGCTACTCTGGTATACTCTCCCGACTTCTCAAGTAGTAAGGAGTAATTTTCTTGAAGATTAACTATATTCTCTTCCTCTTTAGCATCTGATTCTTCCACAATCCCAATAGACTCTGAATCAGAATGCTCACCAAGCTCCTTCACAAGTGCACCCAAATCATCCAATGACTCCACATGAGCAATGGTCATGAAGGCGAAGTGGTTTCCCTCTCCGTCACAGCTCTCTTCCGAGTCTAAATCAGAAGAGTCTGAATCACTAAGCGTCGTGGCATAAGCCTTTCCTTTTCCCCTCAGAAAATTTGGACACTCCTTTTTTAGATGTCCATGGCCATTGCACTCATAGCACACAATGTCTGAAAGAAGTTGAGACTCCCTCCCTTCTTTCCTCGTAAACTCTTTCCTATCACTTCTTGAAAATGAAAATTTTCCTCTATTGAATGGTTTTCCACTGTTCTTCATCTTCAGAAATTTTCGGAAGTTTTTCGCAAGATATACTACTTCCTTCTCCACTCCATCTTCTTCGGAAGGATCATCCATTCTTTCGGTGATGGTTTTAAGAGCAAGAAATTTATTCGTCTTATGGGAAGGCAGTCCAAGCTCATACGTTTGGAGTGATCCAATGAGCTCTTGGATCTTAATTTCATCCAAATCCTTGCTTTCCTCTATGGCTGTGACTTTTGCCCGAAAGCTCTTCGGTAAGGACCTCAAAATTTTTCTCACCACCTTAGTCTCTTCAATCTTCTCCCCAAGATTGAATTTAGCAATTACAATTTCATTGAGCTTCCCATAGAATGAATCAAATGGTTCATCATCCCCCATCTTGAGCTCTTCAAATTTGGTGGTAAGCATCTGAAGTTTTGTGTCCTTAACTTTCTTCGTACCTTCATATGTTGTCTCCAAAATCTTCCAAGCTTCCTTGGCTACCGTCATATGAGAGATCTTGTGGAATTCATCAGGAGACATACCAAAGAAAATAGCATTTAAAGCTCTACTATTAGCATTTGCTGCTGCGAGAGCTGCCTTATCCCAAGTGGACTTAGGATCCTCCGGCTTAGTCCAACCTACCTCAACCACATCCCACACGGCATCATCCATAGAACATAAAAATACTCTCATTCTGACTTTCCAGAAGGCATAATTGTTCCTATAAAAAAAATGGTGGAACATTGAGCGATTGAGACCGGTCCATCTCAAATAGGGTCAAGGATCACACTCAGGTATTTAAACCTTAGCAAGTGTACCCGCTCTGATACCAATTGAAAGCTCGAAAATGTGTTGAAAACACAAGACCAATTTAGACCCCTCAATTAAACTTACGGCTCGATAGATTTTACACTAACTTAAAACTAAGTGCGGAATAGTATAAAAGCGAGCGGATAAACAAATAAGCTACTGTAATCCATAAACTAAGCAACACAGCTGTATAATGGAATAAACAAGAGTAGGAAAGAAGGATGTAAACACAGAAAACACCGAGACGTGTTCTCGAAGAGGAAACCGAAGAACTCGGCGAAAAACCTCTCCGCCGCCCTCCAAGCGGAAATTGATCCACTAGACAATCAGTTGGGATACATGGGTTAGCAAGAGACCCTCCAAGCCTAATCTACCCGATGTACCTAAGCCCTCCAAGCTCCTACTCTAACAAGACTTCTCGAAACCGTGTCTTGTCTAGCACTCCGGATCCCGCAACAAACTCCATGTTACATCTGCCATTCCAGGCTTCTTCCAATGCTTCCCAGCAGCACCAAAACATCTCACAGCACTCCCAAAGGGTGTGGTAAGTGTTTGGGCTATCAACCTCTCAATGGTGTGGAAATGGAGAGGGAAAGGTTGAGGAGATACCACAAGCAAGTGTATAGAGAAAGGTGGGGATGACAATCTCTAATTCACAATGTGTTTGGCTAGGGTTTTTTTCTCTCTGAAGCATTCCTCAACATTTGTGGGTAATGAGGGTATATATAGGATAGGCACAGAAAGTGTGAGTCATTCAGTACAGGCTGGCAGAACAGATAGCCTCGCGGGTGTCTCGCGGGAAGGCCTTACCTGCGAGATACTTGTGAGACACAGCTGTCTCCACCTGGCCTAACTCTTCGCATTCCATCATGTGCAGGGCACATGTTTCACTTCGCGGGAAGCTAGGTCGCGACATACCTGCGAGAATTCTTCCTCCTTCAAATGCTTGAGTCTTCACACTCTCTCTCTATCACACAACCCTTACAACAAATCCCACAATGGATACAGGGTAAAAAAGATTGATAATAATTACGATCAAATTTGGCACGGAATAAAAGCCAACAAAAAAACATAGTTGTAAATAACAACTTTACATGTACAATACACCAACCAAGGCAAACAAGCATGCTAACCTGGCTAGATCTGAGTCCTACATAAGTACATGCTGTGGGGAAAAGGAAAGGTATGTTGGTAAGAAGAATAATGCCCTTGACCTGTGCCAAAAGCATGATCACCATTGGGGGGAGTGAGATGTGCATCCTGACATGGACACCTAGCACTACCATGAAAGGAATAGCGACCTCTGTTGGTCAGAGGTTGTGGAACATCTCTCATTGGCTACTAGTATTAAGCTGGACCACTGTTGAGGACACGTGCAATGCTCCCAGCTCCCATGGTGTGATAAGACTCTAACCGATTCAATGGAAAAAGAGAAATAGTTCAAGAATTGAGAGATGGAAGGCAAGGATGAAGAGAAGAGTAGAGAGACAAAAGTAGTGTATATTCTTATCTGAATGCCCTGTACAATATCTTCCTTTCCCATATAAGCACTCCATCCCTAACTAACTAACTAACTACCTGACACCCTGGCCTAACCAACTGACAACCAACAATAACAGTCGAGCTCAGCTTAACTAACTACTACTGCTTAACTGAGCACACACACACACACCCTCTTGCATGCTCACACGCACAACCTTGCACACATACACGCATACCCCCTACACAACACACACCCTTGCACAATTACATACACTTGTACACTTTACACCCACAGATGCCCACATTACGCCCAAGCCTATCAACAATATAGCACAAAGCCTAACATGGTGTCCCTTTCCTTGTCGAATACTTGTCCCTCACGATGTAGCAAAACCACCCTTCATCCCACTAGCTTGACATTGGTGAATTTTCTCTCTCCTCCAGCCATGGCATAGTACAATACCTGTATTAGGGTTTGTAGGGGGAATGAGAGCTTGACACCTATTTCTATGTACCTAATAACATTCCTCATATTATAAAAGGAACATGTTATTGCTAAGCAATTAGGGAAGAGCATAAAGACAAGCAGAAAATCTAGGTAGGAAAGAAAGGCAAAAATGAGAGGTTTTTGGGAAGAACAACACCATGTGTAAAAACCTTAACTTTGATACAATACATAGCTTTTAAGAGTGAAGGATATTTCCTTCACTCGTCATGGTTTTTTATCCCTTTCCAAGGGTTTTCGATGTACATCACATGCGTTCTTTACTTCTTCTTTTTTAATTCTACTATTACTTTCTTTTAATGTTTTAGTGTTAAAGTTTGCATTTTTATTGTTCATGAATCTTTGACACTCAAATGTACTATTAGACTTTTAGGTCACCTACTCTACACACTTAAAAATCTAACTTGCACGTACAACATGTTTGACCTCTGCCCCCACTACAAAAAACGCGGTTTTAAGCCGCGTTTTTGTAAAACGCAGCTCCAGGCTAGACTTTGAGCCGCGTTTTCATAAAACGCGACTCCCAGCTAGACTTTGAGCTGCGTTTGTTAAAAACGCGGCTAAAGCCTCAACCTATAACTGCGTTTTTAAAACGCGGCTATAGGTCCAGCCGAATAATTTTTTTAAATGGGACTTATAGCTACGTTTTATAAAAAACGCGGCTTACTCATCCTTTAGTGACGTTACCTATAGCCGCGTTTTCTGAAAACGCGGCTATAGGTCCAGCGTAATAAATATTTTACTTGTGACGTTACCTATAGCCGCGTTTTTCAAAAACGCGGCTATAGGTTACCCTTTAGTTACATGACCTATAGCGGCGTTTTTTAAAGTAACAATAGGAAAAAAAAAAAAAAAAAAAAAAGAAAAAAAAAGAGGAAAAAAAAGATTCCCACGTGCCCCCCCCCCCCCCTTTCCCACCTGCCCCCCACTTTTTTCTTTCCTTATTTCTACTTCTTTCTTTTTTGTCTCTTCATTCTTCACTTCTTCTTTCTCTCTTCATTCCTCCGTAAGTTTCTTTCTTTCCTTTTTTTTTTTTTTTTTTTTCCTTCCTTCCTCACATCTGGTTGACTCTTTTTTTTTTTTTTTCCCTTTTTCTTTCTTCCTTCTTCACATTAGGGTAACTCTTTTTTTTTTTTTTTTTTCTTTTCACTGGGTAACTTTTTTTTTTCCTTTCTTTCATTTTTTTCTTCATCTCAAGCACACTGATTTGTCAATAGATCTAGTTTTTTTTTTTTTTTTTTGGGTTATTTTATGTTTAGTTAGTAAGAAAATGGAGGAGATGCTATTGTGGATCTGTGCTTGAATTTTTGTTACTGTGTTGCTAATATTGTGATTACGTTGTGGATCTGTGCTTGATTGCTGATATTATGATATTGTGTTGCTGATCTGTGCTTGAATTTGTGCTAGTAAGAAAATGGGTTCGTGTTTTTGAATTTCTGGGTTTGTGTTTGATTTTTAATTTTTTGGGTTTGTTTGTATTGTGAATATGTTGTGTTTGATTTTGAATTTTTTGGGTTTGTGTTTGATTTTGAATTTTCTGGGTGTTTTTGTATTGTGAGAATATTGTGTTTGATTTTGAATTTTTTGAGTTTGTGTTTGATTTTGAAATTTTTGGATTTACGTTTAATTTTGAATTTTTTTATTTGAATTTCAAATTTTGAATTTTCTGGAAAAAAAAAAAAAAAAAACCCAAAAATATATATATTTATTTTTGTTTTCTGGAAAAAAAAAAAAAAAAAACAAACCCAAATTTTTTTTTTTTTTGGGGGAGAAAAAATAAACCCAAATTTTTTTTTTTGTTTTTAAAAAAAACCTATAGCCGCGTTTTTAAAATGCGGCTATAGGTCCAAACCCTTAACCGTGGTTATAGACGCAGCTCGAAGCTGGCCTATAGCCGCGTTTTTAAAAAACGCGGCTATAGGCCAAAATCCTATAGCCGCGGTTAAAAACGCGGCTATAGGTCTAACTATAGCTGCGTTTTGGAAAAACGCGGCCATAGGTCTGTTGCTGCGGTGTTTACGCTGCGTTTGGAAACGCGGCTATAAAAAACGCGGCTCTAGGCTATAGCCGCGTTTTTCGGATCTGTAGCCACGTTTTTTAAACGCAGTTATAGACCCGTTTTTTTGTAGTGCCCCCTTCCAGCCCTCTGTCTTGTAAAGGTAGATTGAATTAAGAAATTCCAATTTTTTAAAGTATAATTATACTTATATTCAATTAAATTTGACGTTAAATATGCCGATGAATTTGAGGTATAGGCATCTCTAACACAACAAATAAATAATTTTTCTTCAATCTTTAGCTGATACCAAATTCTTGTTCAAGCAAACTAACTTTCAAAAAGAAAGTATATGAACACAATTTTTGTGCAACAACTCTTGCACAATCTTGACATGTTCACTTGTAAATGGTAGAGAAAAAATAGTAAATTCATATGAAAGTAATGATTCACCAATATTCATAATGCAAATGCCATTAAATTATGATCCTAGAAGAATTGGGTCAACTTCATACTAGTGTAAACCAATGCTAAATAGTTCTGGCTACTCCATTTGGAACTTATTGCAATTGACAATTTTGTTTGTGATACTTTTAAGCTATCCCAAATGACAATTAACCACTCCTGTAATGTGATGTAAATTAAACATGAAGAACAGCTTTGCATTGTGTTAGGACATATATGTTTTAACTTGTTTAAGAACATATGTCACTTAGTTATATAAATTGGCTAATCCTTTGACAAAACGCACTCTGCTTGTAATTGGGTAGTTCTAGGTATTTTTAATACTTCAAGAAACAATGTTTCAAGGTCAAGTGTTGAAGTCATCAAGTCTGTCCAAGAAAAAGCAAGCTGAAGTGCAAAGTTTTTAAAGCTCGACACCTCTCGATAGCTACCTCGACACCTGCTATCTGTCGAGATTTAAAAAGTCAGATTTCCAATCTGATTTTCTTGGGATCCGTGAATATGTTTTTGGGCCTTCTTTTCTTCTAATCCTAAACATATAAAAGGATTATTTTAAGAGCCGTTTTGGATGACACAAGTTGCATTATCATTGAGTAATCTCTGTTTAAACAAATTGTGATCAACAGACGAAGTTCTTGACCTAGTTCATCTTCCATCAAGAAGTTGCTGTGTATTTGCACCATAGGGTTTTGTAACCAAGCATCTTCCTGTTATTCATCATGTGGATGAACTGAAGAACTTTGCAGCCAACCATTCTTCCTCAGTTGGTGTTCTGAAGTCGCGTACTTGGATCCGCGCATTGATTAGTCACGTACTTGGGAGCCGTGCATCAAAGGTGGAGATTGTCACTACAGATCAAGTCCAATTGGGTATTGGGGTAAGGGTTCAACTGTAGGTTGGTAAGGTACTTGGGATTCCTTTACTTGTAACCGCTTGATTTGATAATAGTGGAGTTTCGGGAGTGGTGACCTGAAAATCACCCGGTGGGGTTTTTGCCGTTAGGGTTTTCCCCATTCGTAAACAAATCACCGTGTTATTTATTTTCCGCTGCATATTTAGTTGATTGGTGATTTGTTTGTGCTTCCATAAAATTGCATGATTAATTGATTAATTAATTACTTGGCTAAATTAATTAATTAGGGTTAATCACAAGGGGTCATTCAGATTGTGACCTAACAAGTGGTATCAGAGCAGGCATACTCTGATTAGGATTTAATCTTTGCTGTGTTGATCCATTGACCCCTGTTTGTCATGGATAGAGGACAATCTTTAATTATACCTCCTTTATTTGATGGTACTAACTATGCATACTGGAAAGTACGCATGAGAGCTTTCTTGCAGTCTTTAGATGAAAAAGTGTGGCAAGCTGTAGAGATTGGCTGGACTAAGCCAAAAGAAGAACCGGCCGATTGGGATGATGCTAAGATCAAGGCGGCTAACTTCAACAGCAGAGCGCTGAATGCCCTTTTTAGCGCAGTCACCAATGAGGAGTTCAAGAAGATATCCTCAACTGAAACTGCTAAGGAGGCTTGGACCATCCTCCAGACAACCTATGAAGGAACAAAGGCTGTCAAATATTCAAAACTTCAGAGGCTCACTACAAGCTTTGAAGAAATTAAGATGGAGGAGGATGAGTCGTTTGATGAGTTCTATGCCAAGCTCAAGGACATAGTGAACTCAGCCTTCAATCTTGGGGAAATCATCCCTGAACCCAAGATTGTAAGGAAGGTGCTCAGATCTCTACCTAAGAGATTTCATGCCAAGATTACGGCAATTGAGGAATCAAAGGATATAGACAAGATTCCTTTGACTGAGCTGGTTGGAAACTTGCAGACTTATGAGATAGGGTTATCCAGGATTGGCAAGTCCAATAAAGGCAAAAGCATGGCCTTGAAGGTGAAGAACAGTGATACAGATGAGTCTTCCAATGATGAAGATTCTAAGATGAAGTCCTACATTACTCGGCAGTTCAAAAATTTTATGAAGAATGCCAATGGAAGGAACTTCGACAAAGACCGCAGGCAGTTCAGTTCTTCTCAGTTCAAAAGCCAAGATAAAGGGAAGAAGGATGCTAAGGAGGGCGGTCAGTATACTGTTCCCGTAGGACCAAACTGCTTTGGGTGTCATGGGTTCGGACACATGAAACATGAGTGTCCTACATATCTGAAGAGCATTGGGAAAAGCAAGGCCCTTGCTGTAACCCTAAGTGACACTGAGCCTGAAGATGATTCCGACAATGAGGATGACGGAATCCTAAATGCCTTCACTGCCACAGTCAATCCTACTGAAGGGATTGTTGAAGAAGTGGATGAAGAAGAAGAATTGGTGGAGTCCAAATTTGAGAAGATGGATGATCAAGATGATATCCATTCAGCCTATGAGAAGCTTTACAAACTCTCTGAAAAGCATGAGAAATTATATAGGCTAGCCACCAAGAAGCTCAGTGATGTGGAACTCGATCGTGAAGAGTTGTCCACAAAGTTTGATGAGGCGAATCAAACCATTGGAGCACTGAGATTTGAGAACAACTTTTTGGCTGAGAAGACCAAGAAGCTTGAAGCGGAGCTGTTTCAAGTCAGAGCTCAACTAGAGAAGACCTCAAGTGCAAAGCTTAATGAGATGCTTAGCAATCAAAAACCTGCTTCGGATCGAACTGGTTTGGGGTATGGTATTTCTTTATCTAATGCTGCTTCTACTAGCAATACTGTTTTTGTTCCTCCTGCTAATAACATTGAAATTGAGAACATTGATGTTAAGACTAAATTAGCTAGTGAGAACTTAGACAAGGGAAAATCTATCTTAGGAGCACCCCCTAAGTTAGATAAGAAAGATGCTAAAAACCCTAGGGCTAAGAAGTCTAACTCTCAAAAGCCTAAACAAAAGAAGCAGCATCTCTGTCATCATTGTGGAGCTGCCGGTCATACTAGACCAAATTGCTATAAGTGGTTAGCCATCAACAGAGCAATGGCATGACAGCATCTGGAAGCCAAAATCAGCTTCAATCCTTTCTTGCTCCTCTTGGAGATCTTCTGAAAGCCCTCATGTTCCTTTCGAACTTGAACGGTTTAAATTCTTCCCCCTCACCGCCTGTTCAAGGATTCTATCAAAGGAAAGGTTCTTCCAAGGAGTGGAAGAAAAATTACTCTAAGTGATTTCATCACTTTCTTCTCCCTTCTTGTTTTTTTTTTTGTTTGTTGCATTGCTTGTGTGTCTTTCTTTTCTGCTGAGTCAGTCTAGTTTTTGCTTTGCTTTGATAACATGTTTTTGTTTGTTTTGCTTATTTTGTTTTTGATATAAAAATAAAAATAAAAAAAAAATTAAAAAATTGAAAAATACAAAAACAGTGTGTGTTATGTGTACTTGTGTACCTTGGATGGCCAATGAAATAAAGTTTTCTAAACTTTGTATCTCTTGTAGCTTAGATGAGTATCTCTATGCACAACTAAGCAAGTGAGCTTTGTGGCTTTTGTTTGTGATGAGTAAGATTAGGTTATCTCTTAAAACTTAACACTTATATCACTCTTTTTGATGGGTAGGACTAGAAAATCCTAAGAGAAAGGCATAAATAATCATCTCACCACTGTTGCCCGCCAATCATTGTATGACACATGTATGCTTCAGCATAGCAAAAGTGCAGTGTCATAGACACCTGTATGCTTTGGCATAGCAAAAGTGCAGTGTCAAAGACATCCGTATGCTTCGGCATAGCAAAAGTGCAATGTCAATGCTTAACATCTTGGGTATTTCTTTTCTCTCTTTTATATACCCATGCATGATATGCTTAAAAGAAAATATGCAAAGAAAATAAAAAGTAAAAAGATTAAAAATGCTTAAATATGGTTGCAAGAGTGTATTCTAGGAGATGTGGGAGTTATAGGATGTACCTCGAAGGTGATAGTCCTCATCAAACAGTTATGATTGTGTGTGAGTTAAAAGTTATTTTCTCATATCTTAGATCGTCATAACATCTATACGCATATGCAATCTTGTGATGTTTTTCACACACAACACGCAATATTCTTTGCTACTTTTGATACATGTGTAGGTACAATGTGATTTGGCCATCACAGAGGTTTTACATGTGCTAATGTATGCTCACTAAACTGTCATAACTTGTTTTTGAAATATAAAATTGGTTAGACTTGTTTAGTGTGTGTGTGTGTTTTGCATGATCCTTGTGCTTATTTTCTTGTTGAGAGATGTTTTTGAGAGGTTTAAATGTTGAGTGGATCTTTGGTAGAGATGTGTGTTGGATTGCATTCATGTCTGTGTTTTTCCCTTCTCGAAAAACTGCCTTTTTCTGCTGGCTCGACACCTTCCTCGACACCTCCTTGATACCTGGTCATCTGTCGAGCTTCTCAAGTTGT